>OY986040.1:141152129-142352129 GCA_963920215.1 Nineta flava
GAATCAAACCCACGACCTCTGGCTCCTCCTCCTTTTATCTACCTTAAGATTCATCAAGAAATTCACAAGTTTGATGTAGAATATGAAGATTCAACAATATTAACGGTATCATCAAAATCAGAAGAATAAGCCGTGTTCTGGTTTTATCAAGAAACTCGTAAGTGTGATACAGCCTTTAACTAGCAGCTTAACAATTAAAGAACTCTTCTATAACAAAACAACAAAAACAGTAGCAAATAAAATCCACCTATAAAAGTACTTAAAGTTATTGTTGTTGGTTGAGTCTTTGAGAGTACCTCTGCAACAAAACTACATGTACGCTCGCTATTCAAATTGTTTGACAGGCAGAAGTGTTTGTCTGCCTGTCTGTTTAGTCGAAGAGAATGGATGTAAATGAATGTATAAAATAATAATAACACAAACAATTAACTTTAACTAGTAGATTAATTATTGTATATGTGCAATTGATGATGATCTGTTCCTGTTGGAGTTTGTAGATATATACCGTATGTTTCATATGTGTATAAGTCTATGTCGAATCTAGACCATTTCCCTAAAAGGTACTGATAGAATTCTTTGTAGTAAGAAAAATGCTTTTAAACCAAGAATTTTTGACTCTCATATGTATAGTGAAGATAATATAGATTTGATATAAGAAAATAAGTATCTTGACTTCTATAGTTTTGACTTGAGAAAATTATCTTAACTATCTTAACTTGACTCAAGAATCTCGAAATAGGGAATATGCATGAACATTTTTTTTCACTTGAATTGAAGCATGTTTACTTGACAAATATCAAGGTAAAATTACTTTTTAAATAACTTTAAAAATAAGCGAGATATGAATGATTGATATTCCCGATTAGACAAAGATAGTCCTCTTGATATGTTATGTGACGTCATATTACACTTTCAACATTTAAAATACACGTAAAACTTCGTTTTTAGTATTTTTGCAAGAAAGAGACAGATAATAATCTTTAAAAGCTTATAGCTTCCTAGATATTTGTCGGATTTTAATTTCGTTTTTAAATATTATTACAGTATTAACAGTATTTTCATATTCTGAAAATAAATGTGAAAAAAAATTTTCATGCATATTCCTTATTCTTAAACTGAAATGATAATTTCTTTGGACCAAAAGATGCTAACATTTCGGACGAAAAAATACATTTGTTTAATCCAAACAAATGAAAATTTTTTAAGAAGTAATGATATACTTCAATTAAATATATATACTTCAGTTAAAGAAGTTGCATAAACTTTTACTTTTTGAGTTTTTTATTGTTTTTAATACGAAAAATACTTTTTTTTTTACAAGAATTTCATTTTCTTGACTAAAGAATCACAAGAGTATTTGGCCAAGATAGACTCTCTTAGGCCAAAACTAACGAACTCTATTTCAAAAAATTTTCTATTGTTGAAACTTGATAAAGACTATAGTTAGCAATAGAGGTAATTTTAATGGAATCATGCTGTATATACACATATTTCTATCAATGCTACACAAACTGAATGGTTAGTATTGAGTTTGCTATGGTATTATGTTGAGAAGTCAATTAAGTGTGAATGAGAACCACAGTGCGAATATGGCAGCAAGGCGAGAGCAAAAATATTAATGATGATTATGATGACTATGCGATGTGAAATAAAATATTATATGTGTGCGGTTATATTTATGATTATTAATATGAATCGTTTGATATTCAATATGATAGACAGAGAGCTATAAACTGAAAACATGATGCAAAAGCTCGTCGATTTGTTCGATTAACTCGTGAAACTATCCATTGAGAAGCAACGTTTATACATTCTGTAGTCTATAAAAGCAAAGAAGATCATGCGATTGTGGAGAGCATATGGTTAATTTTTCTCCTTATACCCGGAGCTATATGCCGTAGGCTAAGCATCATATCCTACGCTATAGGCAATCACTATTATTAAACTTAAAAAAGAGTCAATTATGTTCTCGAGAAATGAAACTTCAAATGATATGCATGAAATCGTCAAACCATAAAAGCTGGATTATCGTGGAAAATCTAGAACCTAATTTTTCGAGAATATTTTATGATTTTTGTTGAAGGAAAACAATTTTTGTACTTGATTTGAACAGATAAAACCTTACACTAACATTTTCCCCCGCAAACACTAACCCCTGTTTATAAGAAATAAATGTCTAAAACTTGTATTATTGATTCCGATCGTAAAATGTCACTCCTTAACTAAAAATTAAAAAATAATTTGTATACGTATATAACATCAGCGGTACTCAATAAGTCAATATATTATAAACATTTTTTTTTCTTCCATCATATGAAATCAACACAAACATCGCATTTATTATTGTTTTTAAAATTATTGGCAAACAATAAACAAACAAGTTTGTTTCTTTGATTATTTACATTGAATGCATATTCATTCTTGCTAATTTATATACACGCGTGAATCAAAGCTACGCACAAAATTTCCTGTTTGACTTCGCCGATGACAAATATTTTTGCAAATCCTACGCTATAGGCAATCACTATTACTAAACTTAAAACATAAAAACTGTTTTTAAGACATGAAAAAGAAATTAAGATTTCTGTTTTTCGACAGCAGTGCTGGATATAACGTAGTATTTTTACAACGCGTAACAGATCACCAAAATTCAACCAGAGCATTATAAAAATTTTAATAAAAAATTTTGTTTGCTTTTTGTCCCTTCGATTTCAGAAATTGAACGCATAACCTCAACATCTCGTTATATATAGTACACTTTATAGTCTACATATAGAGGTAAAAATCGACTTAGAATTATGTGTTTTTGTGTATCAAAACACAATCGTTATTCGACACTAATGTAAACACATATATAAATAGATTGAATTACAATTTACTATAGACTTTGTGTTGGTATCACTGACGTTTATTTCCAACGTCTAGATTGCCAGCTTATTATTGAATATATATGAAACAAAATGTGTCAGCAACACAAATTTAATATTTGAAGCCATTGATTAACCAATGGTTTTTGAGATATTTTATTTTTCAATATTGAATGCCCATTATATGAAATTTTAAACAACAACTTAATTGCCATCTAAAATTAGTATATACCATCTATGAACGATTAAACACATATTGATTGATTGATTGAAAATAGTTATTGATATATTTGATAAAAAATATTTATTATTTATTATTTAAATATTACATATATTTTACTTTTCATATTTTGTAAAAATTGATTTGTTATTGTATTTTAGAATTTCACACTTGAATTGTGAAAAAGATTTCCATTACGAAATTACAAATTGGAAAACTTCAATATTGTTGGAAACAAATACAAAATAATGTTTTGAAAGAAACTCGATTTCATGAAATTAATAGCAGATATTTTAGTTACGAAATATTTGATTCTTAATCGGATTTCGAAAACGGTCAGAGATAGATGAAAAATTGTAATTACAAATTTGTTTATTAAATAAAAATAAACAACTTTTATTGAAAATATTTTTTCGAAATACGAATAGATTTCGCCATAATTGACATTCTCTCTCTATAACGAATAGTTATTTTAAATTAAGTAAAATAAGATATTTCAACCCAGTTTTTTACAGTAGTCTAGGCGTCTTATTTGAAACGCCAGTTAACCTAAATGTTTATTAATTTTAATTAAATATGTATTCTTTTTTTTTTTATGAAATTAGTTATCATTTAATTAAAAAATGATCATCATTACTTTATTATTGCTAATTGATTTATTAATTAAAAAATAAATATATTTTTTATTATAATAGATATTATTTACTATCTATTAAATAAAATAAATAATATTAAATAAAATAAAATAAAACTATTAAAAAAATTACAATACAATCATAAATTTTATAACTTTTTTTTTCTTTTTTTTAAATAAATAATGTGTTTTTTTTAGCATCTATAATCAGAGATTGATTTTAGAATAGTTACAAGTTAGTTAGTTTTTAGCGTGAGATAGTTATTATTAAGTGTAAATAGTTATTACTACAAGTTTCAAATAGTAATCAATTAATAATGATATTATTATTGTTGTTTTCTTTATAATAAAATATATAAAATAATAAGTTTGTTAACAAGTGTAACAAATAACTATTATCAGATAATTTATTTTAAATAGTGTTTGGACGTATAAAGCTACGAAGAACTGTACAAGTGCGGTACAAAATTATTCGCAAAAAGGGGAACAAAGGTACAAATCTGTTCCAAAATACTTAAGTACTTAAGCATTGTAAAAAAGCTAAATACTGCTTCAAAGTTAGATTTTTAGTTTAGAGAACCATTTTATCAAGATAACTTCCAAAAAACCGGTATCGGGAAGAGGGTTCAGAACCACCTCGCAACTAACATTAAAAATCGGATGAATAATCGTTCCATTAAAGAAATAGAACTACAATATCTCTTAAATTTCAAAAGAAAAATAGCATTAAAAGAACCAAAATTGGGCTGCCTTTCTGTGGACACTATATAAAAAATAATCAACAATAACAATCATATATTTATTCTTTTTGTAAGTTTAGTGCATAAACTTTTAAACAATTTGCAGAAAGTGCACAAAATTTAAAGAAAAGAATGTGATTGTACCGTTGATTTTTCTAGTTAAATGATTGTCTCTTAATTGAATTACAATTTTGTAATATATGGCGTTCAAAAATTATATTGAAGATATTTTTTAAATAACGTACTATAGCATATACTCAAGCCAGGCGAAAGGAAATTATGCATAAAAACTTCATGTTATTTGAGATTCTAACCAATTACTTCCTAGAAGCATTTCAAGAAAAAAAAAAAAAGACCATAAGTTCATAGATTTGTTTTTTTTTCTTCACAAAACCGTTAGATATATACAAATTATTTTTTGCACTAGATCCGCCCTTGGTTTTTCAATAAAAAGCTCTTTTCAAATATAATATACATTCTTTTATATATATATATATATATATATATATATATATATATATATATATATATATATATATATATATATATATATATATATATATATATATAATTCGTCGATAGATTGTCTATCTATCTATATGTAATAAATTATGAATTTCATATTTCCCATATATGCGAATAAATAATGAGGAGAAAACTAGAAATTATTATCAATAATAAACATACAAAGGACATAGTAAAATACACATATTTTATATATAATAATAATAGCTAGCTTGTAGCTGTGTGTAAGCTAACTGATGCTAGCCTAGCTTGGCTGCTGAGCTCTCAAAACTATTAAATTGATAATAATACTACCATTATATTATATTATGTGTATGAACTATGAATATAGACGTATAATATGATCTGTTATTATATGTATAGATCATTCAGAAATATCTACAAATTCTTTCAAACGAATCATTTAGATATTTGATAGTTATATGATATTACATCAGATGCCGGCTACCCTTACCTGTTAGTATAGGTAACTTTACCAGTCAACCTTACCTCATCCCCTTTATTGATCATATTCCATGTTTTCTGCACAATATATTGTTCAAGAAAGAACTTTAATACTCTTTAATATAGCCAAAATAAAGAAAACTGCCATAACCTAAAGACAGTTTCCTTTCGTAAATAAAAATAGAAGAAAATTTAAGCTTGATCGAATCCTTTAATAGCTTTATTCAGAAGAAATCAGACCTATGGAATCACTTCACTTGTAAAACACGTAAAATGTAATAAAATATATAATATCTACTATTCAGACGCATTTATTGATTTTCACAACTGATATGTTTACAAATTATTCTTTTTTTTTTGAAATAGAATGCCATAGTAAAAACAAACAGCTTTACATAGCTCTAGTTAAAGCTCTAGTTAAAACAGCTTCTCTTAACATGTCGAAAATAGAATACATTGTTGAACAAGTAGAAATTTCGACAAAATACTAATTACAAAGTGATTAAATCCATTTGTGATTGGTGTCAATTCGTGATAGGTTATTAAATTCAGAATTCGATTGTCGAGGGTATTTTTGAATGAACTATATTTTATTTGGAATGTTTTATCAAATGAACGCATCGTTTAAGCGAGTGTACTATGTCTAGAGAAGAATTATTATATGGCTATTTAGTTTAATATTTATGTATAGAGAAAATATACTGTTAACCCATAGAGGAGAGAGCAAGTTTCATACAATGTCAAATTATTAAAGAGTACTCTACAAAATTATAATTAGGTAACATTTATATAAATGATTTATTATATTATTTATTAAACATTTAATATTTACACTTCTCGAAATTAATGGTATTGTTATACAACAAATTGGCTATTTATTTCCAATGCAAAAAATGTTCGAGTCTGCTTTTTCATGGATATAAAACTGATCTAAAAATTTTCATCAACATTGATGAAAACTATTTCAAACTAATTGTTTAGGTTGCCACTTGAGTTACTCACTGATCCCTATACTGTCTGCAAAGTTCAATTTCAAGTAAATATGATCACATAATGTTCGCATGCACTCACGAATCATAACTATCTATAATGATGGTTTGATAACTTTATATACCCATCTCAATGGAATATGTCACTAGCGAGAGTTTTTATATTTGTTTAATGAACATCACTGTACCGGTAGCCCTAACATCTATATGTCAACTAACCAGTTAAGAGCAAAAATTTGCATAAATGCATTTTTAATTATGGAATTATTTCAATGCAATCATCTTCACTTCATAATTAATTAATCGGCATAAAATCATTTGACATTATCGATCACGTCAAAGAAATACCAACCACTTTTCAAAGTAAAAACAAATATTTCTACTTAATTTTATTTTTTTTATTTATTAATGTGATCATGAATTCCATGAATAATAATAAAATTAAATAATTTTTCAAGTATTGAATTTACATTTTATGTTTTATTAAAGAATTCAATTAAATAATAGATAATACGTATTTTTTTATAATGATTATCGATTTTTATATTCATCGATTACACACATTGTGATTGAAAAGAATTGAGAAACATATTTGTTTTATTGAGATATGATCAATGATAGATAGATAATATAATATGTGATCTTTCGTCGTTCAATTGTGATTATTATTTTAATAATAATAATTGTCTAACACTTCCGTATTATGAATTAATGACTATTTAACATTTCCTTTACATCAAGACATGAATCAAGATGCGCTTCGTTTTTTCTCTTTTTTTTATTATTATTAAGTTGGACATGCCATCATGTATGGGTACTTAAAATACCGACATGGATGTTTTAAGGACGTTGGGTAGATACAATGTGATTGTGATAGTATAATTATGATGTAGGAATATATCAAGATATCCCAGTATATTTTCATCAGAGTGTGTCGATGCTCGAATTCAATTCTCGGTATCGGGACCAAATGCAGGAATATATCAAGATATCGTGGTATATTCAAACTAAAATCTGTGTAAATAAAAGTTAATTAAGGATGTACGAGCACTGAAGCTTCAAAAAGATTAAGACTTGATTTTTTGTTTACATGTAGTTGAAGTGCATATAAATCAATTATAAAAGTTTCAGGGGGGTTACGGGGGTCTTGAATTAATTATTTTATGTTAAAGTTCGAGTTTTAATGCATTGCTCTTATAGAGAAACCCATATTTTTACACATATTTTGATAATTTTCACTTGGAATAAGATAAGACGAATAAAAAAAAACTACGCAATAGAAAATATAAATATTTATAAAGAAATTGATCCAATAAAATTTCGGTATGACGGGCCTAAAAAAGATATTTAAGAAAACAACTGAGATTTCGGGTAAATTTTATTTCCGTGAGCGGTAGCTTAATAACCCGAAATCAGGGTTTTTTTTTCTTAAATATCTTTTTTGTTAAGCCCGATATGACGAGCCTAAATTAAATTTTACACCAAATCTTACACCAAAAAATAATAAACATTATTGTCGACTTTTAAGACGACCAGATAAGGCCAAAATTTCGTACAAGTACACTACAATGGACTTCGAAAATATGGCATGAAACAGAAATTCGATATTTTGGTGGAGGGAACGTGAAATATTATGGGGAATTTTTATTTTATTACTTGTATCTACCATTTCAACTATCATTATAACCCATTCTTTTAAATATCGAATTCTAAGCAAGAATGTCTCTTAGATTATATTACACACAAAAATGAGTAATTTGTTTTATGATACAAAAATATTTGAAAGTCTTGTTTTATTAAATTACTTAAAATTTCAAGAATGCCAAAAAGAATATATTTTTAAAGTGTCAGAAATATTCTTGCATACAATTCTTGTGTAAAGTGTTAAGAGTTAAAATATGTTCATTTTTTGTTGTTTTTGTTTTTTTATTTTCAAATTAATATACCATAAAATTTGATAAATTTTTTCATTACTTACATGGTTGAACATGAATAGGTTTGTAAATCAACACGCAACGAGTTATTAATTATATTTGAAAAATAAAATTATCTGAAAAATTATTATTATTATTTTAGTTGACATACAATAAGGTACTAAATTACCATTTACTTTAACCATAAAATACGTTGTAAATGGTTATAGTTAAATATTTAATCAATTTGACAGGAATGGTTAAAATGCCCGTTTTTTTTGAACATATATTTAAAATGAAAACGGTTAAAAAATGTTTAAAATACATTTAAATTTATAGATATTTATTTAATAAACATCAGAAACTTTACAGTAAGTCATCAAGAAACTATGTACAATCGATTACCTTAACTTGTCATTACTATGTACAAAGAGATGTACACTCCCGTTCAATAAAATTGAACATACCTGAAATGTTAATTTTCTTACATTTCATAAAACTCCTCGCATTTGTAACCCTCTGTAAAATGATTCATTTAAAACAAAGATAAGTAATATATATATTTTAAGTGTAAAAAAAGAAATGAAAGTATAGTAAAAAACATTTACTACAAGAATAATCAAAATTGTGAGAGACTGATTCGTTTCAAATCTGTTCAATTTTATTGAACGGGAGTGTACATTGATGTATATTTGATTAAATTGACGCCATATTGATGTCAAATTAAGGTAATCGGGTGTATATGGTAACATTCTTTGACAAATGCTTGATATGAAAAATCATATACATCTAGGGTGGGAATCGAACCCACGACCTCTTGTATTATAGACCAAAGCTTAGCTTCTGACCTACCTGAGATGTTCTGGTAGTGGAAGGCATATGATCTCTCAGTATCTGTATGTCAATGTATAATTAATTTGTTTATTTCCTTTTTACATATATTTTTTCGGTTATATTATACCAACGGAAATAACTAGTGTTACTTAATTTGACAACAAATCTTTTTTGAAAGGCCACTTTTTTGTAATATAATTTTAGTTATATTAAAATACTAAAATTAAATCAAACATATAAATGTTGAGTAAATTTCATGTGTAATTTCGTGTATAAGGTGTTGACCGCTAATTTGTGTTTAAAAAAATAAAAACCCATAATTTTTGTGTTGACACTAAAATTATAAATATAATGATGAGATTAAAATAATTAATTATAATTATTAATGAATAGTATGTTTGTGGTTTTTTCATTTTAAATAAATTTAATATAAAATTAAAACATAATTTTATTATATATAAATCTATTTGTGGTTTTTTTTTTAACTGAATATAATTTAAATAAAATTTAAAAAAGTGTATTTTGGTTAATTTTTTTTTTACCGTTTTAATTAAATCATCAATTTTTATTCACACGAAAATATAATCCTGGTTTAATTCAAAAATTAAATCACACACTGTCTATAATGAATATTGGTTTTGGTGGATTACTTATTGACATTTGACAGTGGACTAGAAATCCGGAGGTCCGGGTTCGATTCCTGATGGATGAAGTAGGTTCCCTATCAATATTTAAGGTATTTCCAAACTATTATTAGGTTGTCAAGAACTTCACGAAATTCACAATATTAGTAAAATGAATCCTCAGTAATCTGAATTTTTTTGAGAATTTATGGCGTTTTTGAGAAAAAAGTTACGTAAGTTAGAGAAATTTAACATGCATCTTCTATAAACATGGTGAAATAAAATGCACGATTTCGATTGTTTTTACTTCAAACTCTCTCAATATAGTCAGTCGGTTGTTCTGAAATTCGACACATACTTTCCTCAATTTCTTAGAAATAGTTTTACTTAACACTTTGGGAGAATGCTCATCGGGTTGTTAAGTTTTATGATAAAATATGCGTAAAAAAGTTTATTTTTTTCATGTCCGCAACAGAAGGTTATTTTTTATGGTTCAGTTGGCATCCTGAGTACCGGTGCGCTGTTTGAAATTATATACTAGTATATGTATGATGTTTTATTACGGATTCTCCCTGATTCGCATATAATTTTCTATATAGATCTTTTCGCGCGGGTACTCGATCCGCTGATGTAGTTTGGAAATACCTTAAATATTATTTAATTGCTGTGTTGACTATATATAAAGATCGGACTACTTTAAAGAGAACACTCGGTATAAATATATTTAATAGTCCATATATATTTAGAGTTAAATATAAAATATCACTAATATAATCAATAATTCTATATCTAAACGTGTCTATTACATACAAAATGATAAGTGTACTCTTTTTAATCAACTATCAGAATTATTTGCGACAAAACAGTATTAGATGAGGTATTTACCTATCTATAGATACTTGTGCTATGGTGAAAGGTGTACATCGTCGAATTATATATTTTAAAAAAAAAAACATTATACACAAACAGTTTTTAATGTTATAAGTCTTTAAAATGAAACGGATAAAGGTTAAAAGGCACGATTGGAATTTGATGCAACCTTTTTTTTTTATTTTCCAACTTGTTTTGTGTATATATATATATATATATATATATATATATATATATATATATATATATATATATATATAAATATGGTGTGGTTACATTTGTTTGATAATTATTTATAATTTTTTGTATATTATTTATTATAAAAATATTGTTCGATCGATCTTTTGTTAGGTTTTAATTGATTGATTAAGATTCTTTTTCATGTGTGTGTAATGTATAAAAGGAATTTTTAAATTCTTTGTTCGGGCATGGCTACAAGAATTTATTTACTTTTTATTTTAAAAATTAAATAATCTTTTTCTTTAATCACAGGGTTCTTTCTACAAATTAGTGGTTGTCTCAAAAATGGTTTTGAAGGGGGGACATCTAGATTATTTCATTTAAAATTATGATTAGTTTTTGTTGCGGATAGAATGGACAAATCAGTATCATTGTGTAGAAATAAGGAATCAATTTGATATTTAAACATTTTTCGATTACTCCTGTAACATAATCGAAAGAGTGTTTTCTCTATCGTTCACTTTTTCATCTCATATTTGATAAACGATGTTAGTTGATGACGTATCAGACATTTATTGCGCAATAGATCATTGCGCATATAAATACAAGTTTATTTCTAATCAAGTAATCATTTTAAGAGATTTATTTTAAATTGTGAAATTGAATTATGTACTCTTTGGGCTTCACTAGCGCGGTAAACAATCAATTTTTATCGAATGCATTCAGATTACGACAAACTGTGTCAATTAAAATTTGTTCGTTATAAAAATATTAACAACTTTTCCTTTAAATCTAATAGTTTTGGCCCGTATTCAAATAAATTCCTTTCTCAACTAGGTGGAAGAATGCTGTTACGATATCAAACATTGTATATACATAGATACGTAAAAGACGACTGAATGTATGAATAATATCTATCGTATGAATAATAGATCATACGATATTTATCTAGTTGAAATTTATTAAAAGTTTGAATGTTTTACAAGAATATACATGATCATATGTGTATAGAGTCAATACTTTTGATACACACGGTAAACATTAAAATATTAATAATATTTTTAAGTAAAATTTAATAATAATAATTGTGCATATTTATTATTTTTAATAAGTAATACTTGGTTGAAGATTTCTATTCAAGCTACCCACACATTTCAAAGATTATTTAAAAAAAAAAATTAATTTAAATATTAAACTTTCTTATAATGAGAAGATGATTATTTCCAATCAAGTTCCGCTTACAATAATCAAGTAATCAACAGATGAACAGTACTCCAAAACATAATAATCCTTGACAATCACCATAAATATATATACATATATATACGAATAGATATTGATATTTTCTAACATCTATATTTTATTAATTGAAAATTGTTGTTAAAATTAATTTACATGCAATTCCTGTTTTTATGCACATTCCACAAGTAACTATATAAATCATATACACATAGAGAGAGGTCGTCTTGATTGGTTAGCTAGAGTCTCTAGTAGGTCTTGATGCACACACAATAGTTAATATGTGTTCAATACTGTTTGTTTCAAATCATTTTACAAAATGTACATCAAACTCACGATATTCATATACGACTCATGACAAAAGTGTTTAGATATACACGCAGTTAGAGGACTATAATAGAAATACACATGCTTTTTTAAACTCAACAATATTACAAATGAATCTTGACTGTATTTGAGTGAGTAGGAAAATAAATATGAGTAGATACGAATATATTTCAAAAATGAAGGAGTAGGAATATATTTCTGGACTGTAATTAAGATATTATGGGTCACAAAAGTTGTGTCTTTTTTTCAAAATTTGTATAGCCATTTTAATGCCGTTTTCATTGGGTTTCTGATCAAACGTTTCTAATAAAAGTTGTTAGTATATTTATTTACTGTAATAAAACTACTACCTTCAAAACAAGTTAAATTTTTTAAAGAGTTTGAATGAAGATTAAACAGTTCCGTTACTGCTCATGTATCTAAACAGTGGGTAATATATGAGTTGATAAAGTTTTATATCGATAAGTGTTTAGGTGAATTAAAGGCGACGACTGAGACTATTGTGTAAAAGTAAATTAATTTTCTATTCATTTTATACACATATTGAGTCATAAATTTATTTTTCAATTAGTTTTATAGCGAATCTACACAAAAATAATAAATACCTTTGCACTATGTAGCAGCACTTTACAATGATTAAAAATATACGTAAGACGTATCAAATCATTAAATAAATTCTTTGCGTAGAAAAATAAGGGGATGAATACAATACTACAGCAGAAATTTAAAAAAAAAAAAACGATAATTTCAATAGTCAATTATAAATATTTATGAACATGTCTCAACAAACTAAATTGATTTGTAATCTAATGGCTTCAATTTGGAAATTCTCAAAAGTGTCTTCCAAGATTTGTTTACTAACTTTGTTAGTTACAGGTGAAACAAGTGAAAATCATTTCAATTCCGGTCAGTTTTTTTTACACTGATAGAAGGAATTTTTTCAACCAAATATGTTTTCTTCAAAATAATATACTCTGAGAAAGAAATCCTGGTTTTCATTCAAGAATTTGTTTTCTTGAAGATACTTATTCTTGAATGAAAACAAGGATTACTTTCTCAGAGTATATTATTTTGAAGAAAAGATATTTACTTGGTTCAAGAAATTCCTTCTATCAGTGTACGCGAATGATTCATTTAAATTGCGAACCATATACTTTTTACATGTAATAGACAGATAGATGTACATGTTTTTCAAGGACATGTTAATTTTTTTCTTGTCCTGAGAATAGTATGACTCAGACATTTAATAAGTCTCTAAAAATAAACTCTCAAAAAATCAATACAACTTTTTACAAAATATAAAAAATAAAATAATAATATGAGATAGCTGTTTTAATTTGAATTGAACCTGTCTTCACAAACGAACACAGATATAATGAACGGTTTTGTGGTCCTATTATTGCCTGCCTATATACATATACATATAAAACCATGTCGTTAATTTCTATATGTATTCCCAACCAATTAAATCCGGTAGGTAATTCGGTTTCATTGTCTATATCAGATGTTATCATAAGTTCAATGCTTATAATATATATACACCAACTTTGTTGTGTATAGTGGGCCAGATTATCTGGTGTATTGGTGGAGTTTATATTATATGAGAAAAAAGAACTATACATATAATATATATATATATATATATATATATATATATATATATATATATATATATATATATATATATATATATATATATATATATATATATATATATATATATATTCTAGAACTATTAATTATCATATTGTTGGCTATAGCATTTAAAAATAAAATAAAAAAGTTTAGTTTGACATGCAATCTCTGAATAAATATTTTTTGGATAATAATATTCACTCTGATTTTTATGGTCAAAGCACGACTTTGCTTGTACATTAATGTCCTGATACACCCTGATCTTGTAAAGAGAATGGATTGACCCCATTTGACTATACATCAAAAGCTACAAAATCTTGTCAATAGAATAGATTAAGTATTAAACTGTTTTAGCAGAATGGCATGGTCAAAAACATCATCGTAAAATTAGTGCTTCAATGGTTTACGAAGTAGTACCGTAGATGGGTCAGTCTCATTTCGATACCATTATAGATCTCACGGTCTAAGTGTATCACATTCAGGACAGCCGCTTCAACCTAACTTAGTGCTTCATTAAATAAAACACATCAGAATTCTCTGGGCAATGTTTGTCCACTATCAAAAATACTATCGTTAAGTGAAGCAAAAATATCATTGAAAGTTAGATGTACTACCGGTAGAAGACTTTAAAATCTTCTAACAATATCCTTTGCAATTTTATCTCATGTCGCCAAAAGAATTTAAAAATTGTCTGATAATTTCTTTTGTTTCTTTTACTGCAAATTCCTCGTCAAAACTTAATGCCATTAAAATTAAACGACCTGCTTTTAAAAGAAGATACTTCGGTTACTGTCCGAGGAGTGTGAAAGCTTTAATACCCGAACTTTCTATATTTCAAGTAATTATTCATGCAGAGTAAAAAAAAACTTACCACTAACCCAAACCAGGAAATAAAAATTTTTTGCTTACCTGAAACAGAAAAGAAAAAACATATTAAAATCAAAAAATTTGCGATAAAAACTTGAGAGATAATATAACATCCACAAAGGGGTAAAAAAAAACCAATCTTAAGAGAAAAGATTTCAACCAACCAAAAATCTCTCAAAAGTAATTCTTTTTTTTCTCATTGTCATCAGGATGACGGTATATAAATTTAATAACACCTGGCCATATGTGATACGATAGCAAAACATTTTTTTATGAAGGTATATTCGACACATGTTGTTGTTATGGACTCGCACTGACGGGGGTTGTAAATAAACATTTGTGTAATTACATTATATATTATTTTTTTTATGAATTTTGATTTTTTATACGTAATAATAATATTTTACACACAGAAATCATAAAACAGATGCTAAGTGGTTTCTTTTTTTTGTGTAATTACGGAAAGATGATTTTAAGAAACATACCAAAAATTATGTAAAAACTATAAAATAAAAGTTTTTGACAAATTTTTATGTTAGCAATTTTATAACGCGCATAATAATTTTTTTTATTTTTTAGAAATTAAATATTTAACTAATGAAAAAAAAAATGTTTAAGTTAATAAATTAATTATTCAAATAGCAATTATAGTTTAATTTATGCAAATATTAGATTTTTAATAAAAACATTTTGAAATAATGTAGAAATTTGTTTAGACACAATTCAAAATACGTAATCGAAAATGGAGGATAATGACCTACAAAGGCAGAAAAAGTTTTAAAGTTCGATTATCGATTCTATTTCGCTTATAGAATCTAAAAAAGATGGCATTTTGTCTGTTCATCGACCTAGGTCCATATCGCTGGACTACTTCAATTTACAGTACAACTTATTTAAAATGTGTGGCTTCCCCAGTAATAATTTAAGATCCAAGACTGAAAATGTAAAGTATTACTCTCTTTTAAAACTAGTTTGAAAGTGACATTTCTGCTATCTGACGTCACTTTCGTTGTTTTAAATACAATCATTTCATCTTTCACTGTTTAAACCTTCGAAGCCGAAGAAGAAATATCAGAATCAATCGTAGTTTTACTACACTCGTTTTTTATTCGAATTTTCTCATGATTATTTGAAATGACTTCCAAACGATCAAAGTTCCTTCTTTATCTAATTTATGGATATTATCTTGAAATGCTCACACAGAGAATATTTGAATGTGGTATCTTTGACACCATATTTAATTGTAAACATTAAAAACAATTAATTAATACCTGTAGTATATATACTACCAAAGAGGTTACTACCAAAAAACCAACCTTAATATCCTAATTAATATAACAAATTAATCTGCGCGCACCTTTTGTCTGTGAAGAAAAAATACCACAATCTTTTCAAACCAAAAAAAAAAAAAATCTTTTCAAACTAACAAAACCGAAGAAGAAACAATACCCGATACAAACAATAGTTTCAGCCTCCTCTTGAACAATAAATAACAACAGTAAAGTATAATTAGCACCCTAAAAACTTACAACAAAATAAGGGGTAAAAAAAATACCGAAGACGCGACGACTGTGATTGTTATAAATGAAAACATCAGGTGGTCGTCGATTCATTTCGTCTTCTTCATCAAGAAAAAAAAAATAGTTTTTTGTGTAAAAAAAAAAACCAACAAAACAAAACAGAATCACGGTATGTACAATATGGCGCGTCTCGATGCATTAGAGCATAGCAATTCTTGGTTTTCTGAACAGAACAGAAGAAAAAGCAAGCGAAAGAGAAACACCGAGACATACATCTTCTTCTCTTGCTTACTGGCATGCATATAGCCTGCGTCATCAGCCATCGTTCGTCTTATTACAATGTTATATTTGTATTTCTGTCTTGTGTTTCGTCATATACGCAATGTTGTCTCATTTATAAAAAAAAAAAACAGTATGGTTGTTGTTTTTTTGCACAAAAATAAAACACACTAGTTCATAAAAATAATATAAAGTTGGCAGAAATAAATAAGGCCATTTGTCATACTTAATTTCCTTCTTGTTAGTGCAGTAAGTTTTGCAGTAATTGAACGTTGGAAATATTCTTGTAATTTAAATAAATCCATTGATTAATGACGTATAAAACATTCATATGCGCACTACAATATTGCGCATATACATACAAGTTTATATTTATTCATTATTGTCACTTGTTTTAATTTGACAAATAAAACAAGCTTAGAAGATTAGTAGAATCACATTAAGTAGATTATTTTAGATAGAAATAAATACCCTTTTTTTATATTTACCTTAGATATCAAGTGATACTCATTATTGGAATTATAAAAATCCGCTAGTTGATGACGTATGAAACATTTGTAGAGCAGTAGGCTATTACGCATACACCTTCAAGTAACTTACAATGAGCAGTCTTTTTAAATTACGAATTAGTAATGCGAATTGAAAACAAACATGAGTGCTCAAAAAATTTCAATAGTACTCTCATTAAATTGTGTACACTCCCGTTCATAAAAATTGAACCAGTTGAAACATTCTAAGGGTTACTGCATTTAATTAATAGTATACAAATAGTATATATTAGGAATATATACGCTTGGAATATGGATTTACTGGTTCAATTTTTATGAATAGGAGTGTAAACTAAACTATTACAGTCATGTTCATCAAAAATCGATCAAAGACAAATTATTTGCATCTGTATCGTTAAAAATGTAAGTCTATGTAATTTGAATAAAAAAGGTCGATTTTACTACCGGAAATTTTATTACCGTAAACATGAAGAAAACGTGCAATTTATTTGGTATGATGTAAACTTGAAACTTGACAACCATGTACTAAAATCGAAGAGCCATGAGTAAGACGAAGTATGTTGTACTATATAGTGAATATTCTCTCCATTTACAAACATATTCACACTAAATATATATATAAGAAAGACAAGATGAAATGAACATAAAAGCAGTAAAAGATGCAAGTGCACTTTTATAATATTATATATAGGAGACGGGCCAGGTGAATATTCATTCCAAGGTTGAAACATTATTACGAACAAACATATATATACATATATACATTTACGAATGAATGCGGTCCATTTCAAATACTTCTCTTCGTATTTCTTAGTTTACTACACTGAGAAATATGGCATATAAGTATGGTACATTTTAATATACATACATACATATATTCGACGAATAGTATATTATGACTTATTTGAAGTAAATTGTACTTATTTGAGTAAAAATAACTAAGTCATGTTTGGTTTCAATACTACTCGTTGCGTAAAATTATTCAGTGTAAACCGTGCGTCTTTTTTTTACAACTTTAGATCTATCTTTCGGATTCTATCAACAGACTATTTCCTCCGCGACTAGCATTTTGTAAATGATTTGTGCTATATTAATTCGGTTTTCGAATAAATGCTTCGGATAAAAGTTGCTCTTTATATATATACCAGCAACTTTTATTTGAAACATTTTCCCAAAAACCGAATTGATTCGGCACAAATCGGCAAAATGTGATGAAACGTGATCGCTGTGAAATCAATTTATACACTTTAAATATCGATCTTCCTAAATAGAACAAGAAAAAAGTAAATTGTGATGAGAATGAAGTTCAAGAAATCAGAAATATACCACACCAATACACATTCATCCACATCTCCACAAATAATAAATACGTACAATAATTTTTTTCTTGCCTTTTTATTTTTTTATTTTATTTTTTACTATAAACATACACAACGAACGAACGAAAACGCAATATTATTAAAACACAAACACAGGTGGATTTATTTGTGTGCTATAGAAGAGTTTTTTTGAGCAGAAAGAGTTGTTTGTAATATAATGTTGTTATATTACCTCTACACATATATACAGAATGATCCATATAAAGCGGTTATGATTTTTTATCAAAGAAATTGTTACTCTGTTACATTAACTAGCTGAACCCGCACAAGCTTTGCACTAAAATTGTGCGTAAACTATTTCTTCCGATAATCAAAACTGCATGAAGAATACATAGATTGCCACTTTTAGGAATTTGACCAGTATGCATGATAATGCATGAATAATCGAAGTATTCCCCAAATCTCACTGAATTCCAAGAAGAAGAAAACGATAAACCTTTCCCTTTCATATTTTTAAATTCCTGAGTACTTTTTAATTTCACTAATATTTTCATAATGCAACTGGGTTAAGTAAGTTTTTAAATAATTCCCGCTCCGTGGCCAGGATATACAAGGTTTTCGGCCAGCTCCTAAAAAAAACCTTTTTTTAATAGTATCTGATAGTTTTATATGACACATCCTGTATAGCAGACGAACATTGTAAAGAATCCTCCATTCAAACGATCACTATACATGGGAATAAAATTCATTCATTCATCACAGAAACGCACACATTAAACACAATATTATGAACTTGTTTTGGTATTAAATCGCTGACGTTTGAATTCATATTTTTTCGAGTAGCCTTCTTCTTTTCTTATATTTAATTCCATTTAATATTATCTTTCTTATTTTTAAAAAGTTTTGTACCACGAGAAGGTATATATTGTATTTGTTTGTAAGTCTTTTTATATTTTGAAAATGTGTCTCAAAACTGTGTGTATTTTTTTTATAAAAATAACTACAGATGTGCAATACATTCGTCAGTCGCAATGTAACGATGAACAGCGCGTATTGAAATTCGTTTCTTTGAAAATATAAATAAAAAAGTACAAATTTAGATGTTTCAATGAGAATTTTTAGTTAATGTCCCTCGCTCCATCAGTCTGTTTTTATATGTTCCAAAGACCACACACATTTCTTGTATCATATAAAATGAGCTATTTCAATTTTTCGCATCAAAGAGGTTAGCTATTTTTCATCCTGGTACTACAAGGAGCCTCTTTTTATCAAGAAAATGATGGATTTTTGTAAATTCTCGAGTCGTATTTAATAGGAGAGACATAATTCGAGGTATTTTTTTTTTTTTTTCATAGAAGTCTTCGTTTAAGGAAGTTCGATTGTGAAACCAAAAGTGCTCACTTCACGTTTTGACTTGGACCTAATATAATATGAATCCATTAAAAAAAGAATCAACAAAGTTCAAAATATGTAACTTGTAAACATACAGACCAATGGACTGAAATGTATGTCATTTTAAAACAAAAACGTATTCAAATTATAATGTTAAATGATATCCTCTTTTAAAAGAAAATTTCCTCGTTTTAAAATGCACAGTTAAAAGGTGGGTCCTTTTAAATTTATCGGAGTAAATTACTCTATCTCTATCGTCAAAACCCAAGTCAAGTTTGTAGTATTCAAATCTAGTTCTTTCTTCGATAGTGAGAACCAAATTGGTTTTTTTTTGACTACTCCACCATAAAAATGCATCCAAAAATGATGGTTTTTTATTTTATTAGTAATTTAAATAAAAAATAATAATTATTAACCACATATTATCCGATGATGATTCACATACAAAACAAAAATGAACATATCCACATATTAGTCGTAAAAACCGGTTTCTTTTATTGATAATCTTACATTCTTTTGCATAATGTATACAGCCCTCTCATTCTATCTTTCAAAATATATATATATATATATATATATATATATATATATATATATATATATATATATAAATTATTAACATCCATAGAAGTGAATTCCAAAAATAATAATTCATTTTATTAATTTAATTCTTAAGCATCAAAATGTGGATACACATTTCTTCATGAAAGAAGAAGAACCTTAGTTCTTTTACTACAAATATTTTTGTCGGTCAGAAAAATTATATTTATATATTTATTTTATAGATAGGCAGCTAAGCAATAGTTACTAAGTTGCTTACTACAGTTCGACAACGAAACATGTTGACCGAAGGGTATGTCACGAGGATTAAGCCAGGAGACCTACTAATTCTAGTTAAAATTTAATCCATCAGAGAGCATATCCAAGTTCTACGTACTATCGACATGTAACAGCATGCTAACTTGAAATAGTAACAAATAGTATATAGTTAGTTTAGAAGATCGTTGCATATGTTCTCTTTGTATGTAACCTATGGCTAGAACAAACATTTAATTCGAAAAATAATCTAATCAATAATTAAAAGAGAAAAAAATACTTTAAGTTTTTTATTTGATAATTGTCCGAATTAAATGTTTGTCTCATCGTAGGCTACAACAAAGAGTATATATGCAACGAGCTTAAATCATAATTCATGGAATTTTTTCAAATGTCTCAAGCTGCTGGCCTATTTTAATATGTATTTATTTAGTCTTACAATAGAATAATACTTAGTGTTTATAATGTTGAGAAAATTATAAGGAAATTAATGTAAAGTTGATGAACCGGTAACAGAAACCGCAATAAAATTGTATTTAATTTTTTTTATTTTTTATTATTCATAATAAAAGTAAATGTATTTATTTTTATAATAATTTTTTTTATATCTATTTTTTTTTTAATACTATTATTGATTTTTTTTTCTACTATTAAATTTGATCCTATGTCATTATTTCTTTATGGAGAATACTTATTAGTGTACATTTTTCAATATTGGATTTGTGCACCGGATTCCATACGGTTTTCGAATAAATGTTTCAGACAAAAGTTGTTCGTATTTTAATAACGAACAACTTTTATTCCAAACATTTTTTCGGAAGTCAAACGGATTATGAACAATGTTAAATTTTTTAATTGATGAATAATAAATACATGCATACCCCAAAAAAAAAAAAAAAAATTACATTAATTATTTTATGATAATTTAAACTAATTAAAATTTTGTGTAATTTTATAAAATAATTTAAAAGAAGGTTCAAATATCGTATTGTTTGTAATTTAAATCGAATTCCATGTTTTTGTATTTAAACCATCCAAAAAAAATATATTTAAATTTAGTTAGCATAAATAATAATTAATACCAAAAAATAAACAACTTACATAATATTTAAATTTTTATGTATTAATTAATAAAAATAATTTCTTTCGATTAACTGTTAAAAAAATTAAATTAATTATCGTACAAAATAATTAACGTATCACAAATTTATATGGTTTAATTGTAATTAACACGCAAATTTATAATTAATTAAAGTGTTTTTTTTTTAAGAATTACAGGCTGTTAACATAATTTTTTTAAATATTGATTTTCAAGAATTGGTGAAATTATACGAAGTTAATTGTGCTTATGGCTCTGTGTCAAGTTGCAAGTTATATGTTGAGATAGTCCGGCCACTGATATATTTACGGTTAAATAGATTTTATTGACAAAGATGGAAAATAATGGCTTCGTACCGCGTTAAAATTATAATTAATTATGTTTTTAACACTCAACCTTATGTGGGATCATAATATTTGATCGTAGATATTAATGAAGTTTTACTGACTGTGAACTTAACAATATTTTTGTACTCGTTCGGGTTTTATAAGTATGTTTATGCTTATGTGGGTGCATTGCGCATGCTCAATAACTCTACTTATCAAATCCAAGTATATATTATGCGATTAAACAGTATTCGAAAACTATATTATTATCTTGGATGGAAATCGAACCCATGACCTCTGGCATTCTAGATCAACACTGTGCTTCTGAGCTACCTGAGATGTTATGGCAGTAGAGGAATGCATATTCTAATCTTTCGCTATCTTTGATATCGATGTAGTATTAATTGTTTATTTAACTATTTTACATATTTTTTAATAGTTTTTTGTAAACTAGGATCTATTTATATCCATTGTTAGTATGGTTATCTTTCGGTTATATTATACCAACGGAAGTGACAAACGTTTACTTAATTTGACATTTAACCCACCACCTCTGGTATTCTGGACCAACGCTCTGAGCTATCTGAAATGTTATGGTAGTGGAATACATATAATATTTCACTATCTTTGATGTATTATTAATTTGTTTAATCCTTGATTGGACTATACTAAGTAAAAGGTCGATCGGACACCTTAAAAATAGAATCACTCTTCCATTTAATATTTATTCTATATATTATGCACTTTATGCTGGGCCCATTTTGATGAATGCTTCTCTTTCTTAGCGAGGAAAAGCTTTATTGTCTACTAGACCACTCATATCATAACAATGTGCAGATATTAAAAATTAATAAAGGTTGATAAATAATGAAGGGTGGGTGGCCTCTGTTATAGACCTATGTGGAGTCTCGAAGAAACGTGAACCCCATTAATCAAATATATTGCAAAAACTTTATTTAGAAGATAATATATAATAAAATATGCAAATGATATGATTAATTAAAAAAAAACACACACACAATTATACAATAATTATGATTACGTTATTATAAAACATTGGAAATTGTAAATGTTATAAAATAATGCCCTCCCGGGCAGCTGCTAATAACAACACAAGTAACTATTAAAGTAGACATGACTACTACTACAACTTCTCGATTCGATATTGAAATTTACTTGTATACATTATTATATATATTTTAAAACATTTAGAAATAAATAAACATTATTCAATTCGAATTATGGGCGCACACTACTACATACATAGTGAGTACTATAATCATTTTGTGAGTATTTATAGAAGCCCTTGAAACTGTGGTTAAATTCAATTTAATTTATACACATATTATATATATATATATATATTATAATATACATTCATACTTCGTTCGGTTGTTCTTCAGCACCGATTTACTTTTACATTTTTATTTATCAAAAAAAAAAAAAAAACGTTTTGTCTGTTTTATGTTTATAAAATCATATCTTACTTGAATTTATGTTGGCTGAAAATTACTTTAAACTATTACACTTTGGAATAATATGTGTACGTAGTATAATAACTAAAGTGGTTCATAGACGATCAAGATTTGGATACTTCAGAAACTAACATCGGCATTTCCATAAATTTCGAATAGAACCATAAACATAAAACAAATATCACT
This sequence comes from Nineta flava, assembly GCA_963920215.1. NCBI lineage: Eukaryota > Metazoa > Arthropoda > Insecta > Neuroptera > Chrysopidae > Nineta > Nineta flava. The sequence goes on from OY986040.1 coordinate 141,175,958, forward strand.
TAAATCGAAAATTTTTCCGATTTCATTTCTTTCAGAAAGTACAGTGGCTCTCCTGAACGTATCTGGTATACTTCCAGACATTATATTATCTTGTGTATAAGGGCATCACAGTTTATTAGAAGGTCTTCCGGAGTTTCCTCCATTTGTCCACAAACCTGCAGTTGCCAAGCATTTCCCAAGCCTCTTTAAGTATCTCCTGAGTCTAAAATGCCCAGTACGAATTTTACTCATGCCAATACAGGTTTTATATCTTTTCCGGTTTAAGTTCCGGAGAAGATTTTCATCTTGCCTGAGCCCCGGAAGGTTCCTCTAAAGTGTGGCTCTATTATTGTCTCTCTTATCATACTTTTTGATCTCGTCTCGACAGAATTGATCATCCAGTCCACAGAATGGACCCGGCCCTGTAAGCGATGGCAATGCTTGTTTCCTCGTCAGAGCATTCGCTATCTCATTCTTCTCTATTTCCGCATGTCAAATTCAGGGAAAAATATCCCAATCTGTCAGTACTTATTTAAGCAAAATGATGCCATAATATAAGTTGCTTCGTATCTGTCAAATGTCCTGGCAAAAACCTTAAGTAAGATATACTTAGTTTACTAAGGACGTTGTTATGAACATTCACATTAACAAATATTGAGACAATAAATCTGCCGTTAAATTTAATTTGACATGATAATTTAGTATTTAGTTTGTCTATGGCGTGCTTAAATTAAAATGTTTTCATCTTGTTTTTAAAATTAACCAGCATCATGAGTGACTGAGTTGTCTATTAATAACAAAACTATTTTTCAAAATTAGATTTTTGTTTTTAGAATTATATACATATATATATATTGTTTAGTGAAATTATATATATTTACGTTTTCTCATAGTGACTTAACTTAACATTTTTTATATTTTTATCCCGCGTAATACACGTTTTTTTTTTTCGTTTCTCTACTAATCCATTCTCTTTAGCTAGCTAGACAACTATCATCGTTCTAGATAGTTAATGAAATATATCATTTACAGAAGAGACATAGATTTGTTTTTGTCATAATTAGGTTAAAGAGGTGTTTACAAAATACAACGATGATATTCCTTGACTTAATTATTTTGTTTGTTTGTCGATTGAATTTAGGTTAATTCTTCTGTATTTTTATAAAAAACACGGAACTAATTTTTTTTTAGCGCATTATTAGCAATCTAAATTTAATGAAAACATCTATGGTATACTACTCCCAATAATTTGATACACATATGTAGTTTTGCAAAGAAGAAAAAATATGTTGTATTTATTTCTATGGAACATTAACTTTTATTGAAGCATATTTTTCTGTGTACAATTTTTCGGTGATATATTTAAAATTTATTACAGTCAGACACTTTTGTTTTTAGATTTTGGAAATGAAACAGGGTCAAAACGCCTTTAGTAATTTATCAATCAGTTTACAAGAATCAATTTATTAAATTTAAAAAGAAAACACAATAGTTAATGATATTACACGCCTCTTGGGGATAAACTATGATTTCTTAGATGTTTTTTTTTTTAATTTTTTGTGTAAAATCACAAAACTATATACAGAACTTAAAATTTGCAGAATTATAGTGTGTTAACTTTTTTTAGCAATTTCGGCATTGAAATAAATCTTCATCAGGGAAAAATTTAAACTATATAGTGATGAGTTAAATAATAATTTATTTTTGTTGTAGATAAGACAATAATTTAATACTTTACATCCCTGATGAAGGCTTGTACAAATAAATGCGAAACGTATTTTATCAAATTCTAATTTGAGCGTTCTCTGTACAAGACTACAAATTATTTATAGATTGTTATTAATATTTCAAACAATAAAAACTATTTGATAAATCTAATTATATACATGATCGAAAAATTTATTATTAATGTTTTTTACGATTATGTTTGGGGTATATTCATGCTGACGCCATTATTATTATTATTATTGCTAAAGGAATTTTAACTATTTGACGTCATTCAGTTTGTTACCTTCTTTAATCTTGCGTATGCATTTCTAATATTATTATTATTATATAATATAAACAGAGAAATATTATTTTTTTAAATATATATATATATATATAAGCAGGAATAAAATAAATTTTATGATTTGTTAGCAATACTGTAAAAATTATTACAAAGTTTTAATGTAAAAATATCAATTGAAAAATTATTGTTTTTAAATAAATAAATAAGAAAAATTAATAAAATGTTAATGGTCTGTAAATATATACAAAATAGTTGTAAAAACTTCTATTCTTCAAAATCATATAACACTTACTATTGATTAGTATACAAGACGGTACAAAAGAAGATACCTATTAATTAAAAGAAATTCACGGAGTACTGAAGTAAAGTAAGTATATAAAAAATTGGTTCTATCTTGAAAACGGTCGAGTAGTAATAATTTTCTGATATATTTTTAAACAGAAAATCTCCCGACATATATAGTATCAATCAATTTTATATTTATGGTAAATTTCCAAATATGGCATATTACCAAATTTTAGATAAAAAACTGTATTATTATGAGAAACAACATTTGGTTGAAACAGTTTATATATTCTTCAAATAACTGATTGGTCATATTTCTGGACAAAGTGTGGCATAATTTTTTCACAATAGTCCTTATATTATGTCCACCCTATATGTAAATATTGGTTAAGAGCAACATAAATAATTAAATAATAAATGTTTGTTTTCAATTATTGTTTTTACATGGATCATATAATTATTTGATAACGATAATTGTAATGTGATATAAAAAATATTGTATTTATTGAATCTATAAAATAAGTAGAAGTTTTTTTTCATTGTGTAAGGTCGTTAATATCGTCGTATTTCTATGGATAAAACTCTCTTGATAATTTATTTGTTGTAAAACTCTAAACTATAACTCTGTTAGTATGTTTTCTAAAAACATTTACATATTTTTAATTTTCGTACCTTCTAAATATAAATAAAACTTTTATAAATGAGAGAATATTTTGAAGAATGAAGCTATTTGGTTTTCATTGTGATTTACACGTTATAAAAAAGATATTTATTTGATAAGTTTTATATATTATTTATATTTGAAACAAAAATATATTTCTACTTCTTGAAAAATATTTATTTTTACTGTTTTTTTTTTTTTGGAATATTATCTTGTTGGTCCATTTTTACCACAAATATATAAATAGATATTAAAAACAAATTCTCATAGTGGAGTTTCATAATATGTGATTAAAAAAAAAGCCAAAGAGATAAATTTAACAGAAATTTGACTATTTTAAATATTTCTGTGAGATTACAGAAGTACAATTTTGTTTGTAAAATAGTAAATGAATAAAAATTTGATAATTGTTTTACTTTTAGGAAAAAAGATTTATAAATCATATTTTATAAAGAGCAGTTGTTTTACATGTAATACTAATAATATTAAGTTAAATGTAGTGAATTGGCGCAGCCGGTAGATTAACAATAAGAACTAGTGATAGTATGCATATAAGTTCTCTACCTGCTGAGCTATAGATAAACACAAAATGCGGGTAGAGCAAACAAGAATTTCATTCTATCGTAGTATCGTTTGAAGTCGTTCAAATTTTGTTCCCATATTAGTTGCCAGTCAGGAGCATTGTAATGATTTATACACACTTTGTATTTACATTTATGTAAGTAAAACCCGAGTATCTTATATACTCAAAAAACATACGATGTACTGTTTTAATGCGTTTTTAAAAAAAGAAAAAACACTGCCCACTTAAAAACAAACACATATGACAACTATATTCCACGATGATATTTAAATATAAAGAGCGTACATAAATTTTTCAAAATAAATTGCAAAATCCTGACAGACAGAAACATAAAAAATAATGCCTGCCATACAGTAAGTACTAATTAATTAACTAAAAACTTTGATTTAAAAATAATATTTGAAAATATTGTATCTTATTTTTATTTTTTTTCCTATAAAAAGTACTGTGTGATATTTTTATTAGGTGTTATAAATTTTACAGAGACGTTAAAAAGATCATTAAATAAATTATTGAAACATATTCTTTATGTGTGTGTTTGTGTGCTGTTTTGTTCATAAATAAATGAAACTAATCAATTTTTTTTATTGATTTACAATTATTTTCTATTTAATATTTTTAAAGTCATGAATATTTTTATAACACACATAACTTCCATAGTGTATACACCGTGAAAAGAAGCAACCCCATTTATGAAACAGTAACTTTTGATCACTGTCTAGAATCTATTCCGAAAAAAAAAAATAGAAAACACGAAAAAATAATCCTATTTTCGATGGAACAATTTTGGCGTAACTTCCGAGCTAATAAAATAACCAAGAATAAAAATACCGGAAAAAAAACACTAATTAAGAAATTTTCTAGCTAATTGTTAAATTGCAACCAAATCATAAACAAAGAAGAACTATGCAACTAACTTCAAAAAACAACTGAAAACTGTTGTTGGCCCTTACATACAACAACAATGTCTCTGTATATAGAGGTTAAAAACAGTTTTGAAAAATGTATATGAACAAATTTGTTTTTTCTTCTTTTGCTTTTGTACAAAAACATTTATTATGTTCAATATAAAAGTCGTAAATTCAGCCTGCCAAATAAAAATTTATTGAATATTTGATTGACATGTATCAAATTAATGTCGAATATGTTCATAATTTTGAGCTACTTAAACATACCACAACAGTTCAAGAGTCGTCAATTTAATGACTATTTTTATTAACGCAAGTATTTATTTGTATGCTTAACTTTTCTATTAAAATTTAGTACTAGTTTTTTTACAATTAATATTTGGCTAAGCAATCTGTTAGCAATAAAAAATATTAATTAAAATGGTACGGTTGTTAGAAGTAAAACGATTTTCATTAAAACCTCGAGTTGACGATTACAATCCTTTATATAATCCTTTAGAAAGTTAAATGGAATATATTTCATATGGTAGGTTACAGAAGAAGTCACAATAAAGTTGCCGAAACGTTCAACATTAAAATAAATAAAAATAAGGGAAAATAAATATCCGGTATATCCTGAATTTTTCAAACAAAATTTTTTTATTTAAAAAAAAAGTAATATTTTTGGTCGTTAAATTTTTTTTCTATATCTTACGGTTTGAAAAATAGATAGTTTTGCCTATTTTGCCCAAACCAGATCCGATTTTGCCCATTCACGAATCGAGTTTGACTTTACTTTTAGCTCTAGAATACACATACAAAATTTCAGATTACAGAGTACGTCTGTAATCTCCGTTTTCACAAGGTAGAATATGATATCTTAAGATTAAAACGTTTGGATACAAATAATAAATTGCAAAAATAATTAGCTATGGCCAAAATTACTTTGAGAGTTGCTACAACTGTTACCATTTCTGTCCCATGTTTGTTCAGGCATTGACTGCTTCACATTAAGTTTTATTTAAACATCTGTAAGCATTTTTCAATTCTTAATGGTAAAAGGAAATAAAAATCTCTTTTAAAATTCAAAAAAGATCAAATTTCACTCATATCCAAATTGTATGGTAAACAAAAAGTATGACCAAAAAAAAAAGTGCACCGTACCTTTACCTGTTGTTAAACGGTAGTTAATTATAAAAATCTTAAGGTAAAACTACAAAATTGAGTATGAAATCCGTAAGAAACGACACACCGTGAGAAAGGAAGTCTACAAAAAAAAAAGGTAAATCTACACAAATAATGTCCTCAACAAATAATAATAAATTTAAATAATCATAATTTATATGCATTAAAATATTCATATAATAATAATAATAATATGGAACAAAAATAATAATAATTAATTATAATATTAATTAAGGAAATTAACTATTATATGATATACAAAAAAAATATTATTATTTCATTTTCATTTAAATATTGAACAAATTATATTAACCTTCATTTAAGAAGAAAAAATATACAGATTAAAATCTGAAATTTATTTTTGCATTTCTATCACCACAAATCACTCCACGAGATTCCCCGTATTTACAACAAAACTATTCAATGTATGAAAAAATGTTTCAAACAAAAGTTGTTTGTATTTACCAGTATTTAGCAGTTATACTTCTTTTGGTGCGTTATGAGAATCTAATCAGAGTGTATTTTCAGCATGTAACGAATCACGGATAAAACACTCGACTGATATAGCACTCGATCAATCGATGTTACACAGTTTTATTCAAATCTATTGTACAGTGCTTGAGAGACTTTTAGTAAAAACATGTATGTCATATAGTAGAAAAAATAAATTTATACATACATACATTATATGCTTAACAGACCCCATTTTCTCGGGCTATGACAATATTATACATTATAGAGCGAAAGATGAATGATTGTTAGTATTTTGGTAAATAGCTACATTGCCAGCTATTACATTAGAACATTCCAATTTGACTATACAATTGAAATTAGGTACAGGAATGTCTTCATCATTAGAATTCCATGTTTTTGATAAAAGAAGAACTTTAGAATTACGAACTACATTATCAATGATATCATTTTATAGGCTCGTAAACTTTTAACCTGGACTGGTCTTGATAAATTTCACTAACTCTGATTCTAATGTAAATAATGGATTTAATGCCTGTCTTTCAAACTCTAATTTTAATGGAAGAAGTGACGCTGGTTCTGTTCTACCATGATAAAATGTAGAATCATTGGTTTTATATATAATTTTTCTATTGTAGACTTTCACTACTATATCATTTTATTAAACTTTTGTGTCTTATAAGTAGTGTTCACCTTATTTAATATTATTTTAATAAATTATTTTAAAAGAAAAGAAGTATAACTTTTTACGCGCGTACACACACCCTTTTTTGTATATATTTAAATATTTTCTCTATCACCCACCGTTTAAAAGATTTTGGGGGAAAAAACGAAATCTTTACTATATTGTTCTCACAACAAAAGTTCAAAATATTTATTGTTTGTTTTTTTATATTAAAAAAAAATCACCTTTAAATAAAATTATTAGACATCTTAAAAATTAATTTACATATACTTACATATATATATAAATTTATTTTTATTCAGGTTTGATTTTTTCATCAAGTTAATTTTTTTTTGTACACCTGTTTCTTCTACACAAAAATAAAGAAATAAACAGTTAGACGATTAAATGATTTAAATAAATTTGTTATTTATTATTAAATATGAAAGAAAAAAATTCATATTTTTTTTTTAATGTACATGTTGTCTAAATTTAGAAGTTGCGCTTGTCTGACTAAATTCATATATTTAAGTGTTTTTTATTTTTTATTTCACAAATATTATTACACAGAGGGAGTTTCAATAATTTGAATAGTTTTCATAACAAGTGAAATTTTACAGGAATAATGACAATCGTGTACTTTGACGTCATCATCATTTAATATTGATTAGCTATTATTATTGGTATTTTCGTAACAGGTACATTTTTTTAATACAAAACTCTTTTTCTTCCCAATCAACTTTATGGAAATTTATGCTGTTTCCATTCTTTGACATCAAATGCTTGATATGAAAAATCATACATATCTAGGATGGGAATCGAACCCACGGCCTCTTACATTCTACTATTAACATATTTTTAGCGTCTATTTATACCTATTGTTAGTATGGTTCCCTTTCTGTTATATTATACCAACGAAAGTGACTAGCGTTTACTTAATTTAACATTTAAGTAATAAGTCTTAATATTGAGTGGCTTCGATTCCAACCTTAGATGTGTATTTATCATGTCAAACAATGTTATCAATTTTCAGACATATTACTTAAATGTCAAATTAAGAAAGTGCTAGTCACAATATAACCGAAAAGCAACCATACTACTAAATAGACGCAAGTTTACAAAAAAAACAAAACAATTTAAACTGATTTGTTTTAATATTAACAAAAATTTCATTGGTATTTTAAGAATTTTCACGAAATAACCCGAAATAATCATTTTTGACAAAGTAACCTGAACGTCCTTAAAGCCCACAACAATTACTTTCTTACGAAATTACTTACTTATTTGTAAAGATATTATTAAATAGAAAGAAAAAAAATTCAATTATAAATTATCAAACAAATATTAATAATTGATTGTATTTCGATAACTGATGGCAATTTAATAAACATAAACATTCTTTTACATAAAAACAAAAAAAAAAAAAAACAATAACAAACAATATTCTAACGGAGCAATAATTCTTCGTCTTCGTCTGAACAATAAACAATTTTTAATTCTTTCCCATAGTAGAGTTGTTTACAAGAGAGGGGGGAATTGACTTTACATTTATAAAAACAAATCGTATATATTGTAAAGGTAATATTATTGTAAAGAGTAAACTTACATATTATATGTGATTATGAATATATTACAACGGATGAGTCCGTTATTAATAATACAAGGATGACATTTGCAATACATAGAAATGACCTGATAATACTCTATTAGACATACACATACATACATACATGCATAAGGGTCAATCAATGGGTCAGTGAGTGGCATATATATAAAAAGAAAAGAAGGTTTTGCATATCAGACGGGAAGATTTTTTTTTTATTGTATTATTATATTATATATATTAATTCATTTCCGGCGTCTTTTTAATAATCATTTTCTTTTAATATTCAATTTAAATCAATTCAGTAATGAAAGTCAATAAATTTGAATAAGAAATTTAAAAACTAAGTTAATTGTTTAAATATACTCTGTACTTCATTAATGCGCATACCATTTATTTGAAATCTACTGACGCTTATATACATGTATAATAATTTGTATTTTTTATATTAGTTCACATTTTGGCTTAACTATTCAGTTCATGAAAAAAAGTTTTAAACAAAAGTTGATTGTTTTTGAAAAAGGAGCTTATTTTGTATTTAAACTTTTCGTCTATCTCTTACGGTTTAAAAGATAGATTTTTGTCGGAAGTTATACGGACCGATTATGTCTATTCACGTACTCGAAATCAATTTTTAGCTCTAAAATATGATCAAGATATTGCAATTCTAGCGTTTCTATTAATTTGAAGAAGATTTATTATTAAAGACATCAAATTTCACTAGGCATTTGTATTTTGGTTTTTAGGGTTTGTAGCACTAAGTTATCTGGCGGGCAAGAATTTTATGGAAAATCGAGTTAAAACTTCAACGAAACGATTGGCTATCATTAACCAATTTTGAATTATTGTTCTTGTGGACAATTCTGAGAAATGTATGAACAAATAAACGTATGTTTCGAACTCTAGAAAAATTTATGAACCGAATGAATTGCTTGAGACTTCAATTTGTTTTTTTTTTTTTATAGATGATGTAATTTTTATTTCATTAATTTTTATAGTTGTTATAATAAATTATTGATTTCAAGCATATAAAAAAATTGAATCAATAAAAATCAAGAAATGTATGTATGTATGTATGTAAAAGTGTATTATAAAAAACAAAATCAATCAATATCAATATGTAAAAATTGATTAAACTTTTGACATTTTATTATTTTATATATATATATTATTTATATTGAACAAATATTTGTTGTTCTCAAATACAATTATTACTTTAATACAACCGTAACAACAATGTTTTTATAAAAATGCAGAGGCGTTAGACATTAAATTTTTATATTCTCATCTAGTTAGTTTCATTTTAGTCTGTGATCAATAATCAGTGAGTACAGGATGATCTCGGAACATACAAGATTGCAATTTCAATGAACTAATTGACAACAATCGCAAATCGTTTATTATATGTATCGTATCACATGTAGAATACAACTTGTTCTACTTCAAATGTACACTGTAAACTATCAGAATAATCTACAAAAACCAGTGGCGGTCTTCAGGCACATTCGATATAATATATACAAGGTTTAACACTGTCATCGCATTATGTATGATTCAGAAAAAATGACTAAAAATTAATTCATTTAAACAAAAAAAAAAACATTTTCAGAACTTTTAGAGCAGCCTTTTTTTTGTAGTCAATTCGGAATTTATTGGGAAAAAACGATGGCCTAATCTATTCAATAATTTTCCAGAAATAAAGATCTAGATGATCAAATATGTCCTATAGATTATTCATCATTTTCTCTAAATCAAATTTCATGACTAGATTTTCAGAGTATTAAATTTTATGAGATCTAAGCCTGAAACATGCTGTATTATTTTGTTTTTTTTTTTTAATTTAAATGTTAAATTTGAATAGTTTATAAAATAATAATCAATTTGTCATTTTTGTAAATAATAAATTTAAAAAAAAAAAAAACATTTCTATTTATGTTCACCATAATTTGATCACAATTTCATCATTTTAATAGCGTAAAATTTTATTCCCGCACGCCCACCTGTGACGAAGCTAATGCTGATGTTGATGGCCACAGAAAATGTTCTCGACGAAGAAAGTATAATAGTTTAATGCAATCATTAAAAATATTAAATGAACTTGTTTATTGAGATGATTGGTTTTCTGTTTTGATGTAAAATGTTAAATTGTTAAATCAATCATTCCTCGTTTTTTTTTTCTAATCATAATTGCAAATCGTTTAACATTTTATATAATTGAAAATATTTCATTTAGAGTTAGTTCATTGGAATTTCTATTGATTTGAAGGTGTGTCCCCGCCGTCTCATGAATAATATGAGATTAATCAAAATTTTTCTTTGATTTCCGAAGTGAATACAAATTCCTTCATCATATTATATTTTACTTTCAATCTAGGTATGAAGGGGAAGAAATGGTCGATTGAACTATCACCTACATAACTTGGGGCTATCTGATGATCCCACCTGTATGGAGGATGATAAGACCTCCATACAGATGGGATGTACATGTTATATGCACCTGCATAAACCTGCAGGGTGTCAGATATAGAATGTTTGGGTCCGAAACCTTGGACCCATCAATCCTGGGAGAAATCCCGGCGTAGAAGTTGTGGGCCTTCTGTGTGGCATCCGGCCTCGGCAGAATCCTATAGCTTCATCTGCTTAGAATTGCGCCTCTTACCCGGAGACTTCGGGTGACAGGCTGTTCTCAAGGAGGGCACAGAGATCCCCTTGGTCTAGGTACTAGGGACCCACTTGCGGTACCCCTCTTTCTAATTGTTATTATGATGGGAAGAAACACGTAATATTTTGAATAAAGTTTTTCAAAATTACTTCGGTTACCTTTTAAAAATACTAAACTAAACTTTAAAAACTTAAAGTTTTTAAAGTTTAAAACTTAAACTATAAAGTTCGCATTGACATATTAAATGGAGCTTTTGTATTTTAATCGCAAATCATCGTTTTATTCGTGTAGTTTTGTATCCCTTGTACCGAATTTCTTTGGGGTGCAACTTGAATTAGTCACTGATACTAGGTTCAATTTCAGTAATAAGTTTGAATACATGATGTTCGCATACACACACTATTTCAACTAACTATTATAACTTATATGATGCTTTGACAAGTATATATACCTATCACAATGAATGAAGTCACGGGAGAGAGTTTCATTACTAAAATTTTTAGGTATTTAATTATATAGTATCGCGTAACATTATGGCGTAGTTGGGTCTACTATTTTATTTTTAATAGTGTTTATTAACAAATTCACACCAACTATAAAATATTCAAAGCACCACGCCATGTTACAGTTATGTAACATCAGCGAATAGCTAGAGCTACACATAACCTTACACTCTAATTTTAATTAGTTTTGCGTGTTTTTTTTCTTTTTTTTTTTAATTAAATCATATATAACAAACTTTCGTAAAAAGTACATAAAAATATATAATATAATTATTATTATTTATGAATATATATATATATATATATATATATATATATATATATATATATATATATATATATATATATATCTATATATACATATTTAATTAATTGTAATTTAAATATAAATCACAAAAATGAATATTTTTTTGCTTAAATAATTAATTAAATAATTAACTGTACGGTTGTTTTTTTTTATATATAAATATTGAATAATTTTTAATTGGGTTCTTGTGTGTTAAACTGGATTAATATTTAACTTTCTCATAGTTAATTTGTTGGGGGTTTTTGCGTTCGAAAGGTTGATCTACATTTCTTGGTCTTAGTGCGTTTATTTTGTGGAATACTTGATTATAGATAATTTTAGCCTTGCGAAAAAATGATATTGATTCGAGTTTCGAAAAAATGATGCTTGGGATAAAAGTTGATCATTATAAATATACCAACAAATTTTATTCAAGGTACAAATCAAGTTTAAAAAAATGACTGCTACTTTTGTGACCCATAGTTCTGTTGGTGTTTGTACTATGACATCTGGTGGCAATAATTAGAAACAGATTAGTGAGGCTCAACTGTGATAGTTACATATGCATGACTAGGGTTCCGTTAATAAAATAAACAGTTTTACTGTAGCCTGACTAAAGTCGCCATTTTGGAATAAGATGTCATGAGTAACTTTACCAATATTCTTCTAAGTAATTACAGATGTTTGAACTGAAATTGTGGCGTAACTATTTAGTATATGAAAAAAAGTTTCAAATAAAAGTAGTTTGTTTTTAAAAAAGGAGTATTTTTTGTATTTGGACTTGTCCTCTGTTAAAATAGATTTTTATGATGAGATGAATCATGAAATCATTTTTTAGCTGTAGAAAACGTTTAAGAAATTTTACATTGCTGTCTTTTTTGTTTTCGAGTTTCAATAGTAAAAATTTGTGGTAGTAAATCTTATATACCCTTTTATATGGCAATGTTTGTTAATTTGTAGAAATAGTAAAAATAATATTTTCATTACCTTTATAATAAAATGAAAACAAGTATTTTAATTTATATCACAAAGAAGAAATGAAAGAGATGCTTCGTCGAAAATATTGTCATTGAATGAAATAAAAAGAAATTTAAGTGACAATAGTTTAAAAAAGTTACAGAGACAAGAGAACTTGACGGGTAGGCCTTGTTTGTTCTAAGTGATAAGTGTCACAGTGAGGTAGGTATATATAATAAAACGCAGGTCTCGCATTTAAAATCAGCCTTCAGGCTATAGTAAAGACATTTTTATATTTTGAAAAACTCCCACTTACTGGTTAGAACACAGAGCACATAAAAACGTTTTAAAAATGCTGTTTCATTCACTGAAGAAGATTCTCTCCTATCTCTTTTTGAAAAATGATTTCAATTTATTTTACAGTACAAATATTATATTTAGCACACAGTGTGGGATCAATTAATGTTCCATTAGTATCGAATCATTCCGTGATAATATACAAAAGAACTTATCACATCATAAAGTGGGCATATCTTGGAAACTATCCGTCCAAGCGTCAAATCAAATGGATTTTTGTGTATTTTGGGTCCAAATTACTTTATAAACTAATTTTCATTCAAATCGAAAATTAAAATTTTTAACGATTTTTTTTCGTTTTTTTCTAAGGGGTGTACCTAGAAAAAAATCGTTGAAAATCGAAATGAATTTTGGTTCCCGATTTGAACGAAATTCACTATATACAATAAATTGGACCCAAAAAACACAAAAATCATGTTTATTTGATGATTTGATTAGCGGTTTACGAGATATCCACTAAAATCCTACAAAAGGTGGGTATATCTTGGAAACTATCTATCCAAGCGTCAAATAAACTGGATTTTTGTGTATTTTGGGTCCAAATTACTCTATAAACTAATTTTCATTTAAATCGAAGAAAATTTTTTTTTTTTACGATTTTACGATTTTTTACTAAGGGGTGTACCTAGAAAAAATTGTCAAAAATCGAAAAATATTATTTGTTTCCGATTTGAATGAAATTCATTATATAAGATAAATTGGACCTGAAAATTACGAAAATCGTATTTATTCGAAAATTTGATGAGCGGTTTACGAGATATCGCCTAAAATTGTATTAAAAAAGGACAAAAATGTTAAAAGCAGAGGATTATTTCGAGAAATAAAAGATTTGCATCAGTTCTGAAGATATTTTTATCATTTTGCCTAATCAAGGGTCCAAAATTCGCTGATATTTCTATGTTTTCAAAATTTTCTAGGTCACTCGTGTCACCGTACGGTGAAAGTTGATCACCCAAGTCTTGATACCCAAGTTTTTTGAACTTTGATGAAGTTAATTAAATTAATTTGACATTGAATTATTAAAAATAATTTAATTCATAATAATGTCGTTAAAAAATATTAATAATTTTTCGTGGTGTAATTAAAAATATTATATGTGAAATATTTTTGTTCTAAATTTATAATATAGCAGCGTCAGTGTCAGTCAATATGATTAGAGAGAGAGAGAGAGAGAGAGAGAGAGTAATAGTGGCTGGATAAACTTTTCAAATTAGTAATGTAATTTAGTAATTAGTAAAAATACACACACACACACAACATTGGGACTAATTAAAAAATATACATATGTACAAAAAATATGACGTGTTTATTATTTTTATATTTTAGAATATATATACATTTTTTTTTAATTACTGTCTGCATCAAAGAATAAATATTTGTTATTTCCTTTTATTTACAGGACATAGATTTTATAGAAATGTTACAATCTTACCTACGCTCCTTCTAAATGTTATTATTCTGTGGCTTAAATTAGTTAATATTTATTGGTGTCCATCAATTCTATGCCATTAGGAGAAAACAGGGTGAGATAAATACAATACATACAAAAAAGACAATTAGTTTAACAGATTTTTACCATAAAAACCTTTCCAAAATACAAATTGCAAAAACAAATACAATGAGATAAAAATTTTTGCATAGATTTCATGAATAGAAAACTATATTTCAAGGAATTTCATGACATTGAACGAACAAACACTATGAACTACAAAAATAATGATGAACTCATCTTGGTCATGACTTAGGACATATCAAATCAAAAATTAATGGTCAATAATCGTATTTATTATCTTGTATCATCGTTCTACGTAATAAATATTTAAACATAATATTAAATACATATTACAATTGGATATGCAATTTCACGTCCACGATACTGGTTGTGTTTTGAAATATTGGGGTATAGGTACACATATTTCTTATAGACATTATTCAATTGCTTGAATTCTTAGAAATATATTAAGTGGGCTATTTGAATTGGTTTATTAATCCTGTAATCTCCCTTTGCTCGATAGTTGAAGTCAGATGCGTTATATTACGATGGCTAATATTTTGGCAAAGTGTATTGTGACAGAAATGGTTGTTAAGCGAAGAGAGAATATTTTGCCTAACGTTATATGAGAGGTATATCTGTTGAAGAGAGACAGATAAGATGATTCATCATTTTGATTGTTGTTGAAATTTGAAACCTATTTTCAAGGATAGGTTATAGCAATAACAGTCTTGAACGGTCTTTCCAGCAGTTTCGATACATCTTGTGGTAGACAACCATGAAAATGGTCACTAATTGACTCTAGCATTGAGTAGATCGCAGTTCGAAAGACGGTTCAGTAGTAAAAAAACAGTTGCCTATTGTCTATGATTAATCAATTACGAGAAAACGACCTTTTTCAGTGGTATACCCTAATGATTCGTTACATACCGCGTTAGAAATCTACATTACCTATAATTTCAATTGAATTTTAAAATAAATATTTGTGCATAAATAGTAATTGAATGTACTTACATCCATACATTTCTACATTTTAAAGAGAACGTTCGTTGTTAATAAAGAACCGCTATTATACCGATGTTTATATATATTTTATTTTTATTATTAAATATGTATTTAGGTACAATATTTATTCATTGGTTTTTAAAAGAAGATGCGCTCGCTTGCTTATTTAACGTTTATATGTATATAGTATATATATATATATATATGATTCACTGACTCTCTGTGATAGCTTAGCTTTCTATAATACCAAGTTCGTAACCTTTCATATAGCAACCAAACAACATCTTCCATCGAAGTGACTGGGTCACCAGAGGAAAAGAGTTTAAAATCGTGATATTGGCATGACATCGCAACCAAACACAGTTTAATGGATTTATTATATATTTATATACTACACATTACAGTTTTTTGTTTTTTTTTCAGTAATATATTTTATAATCGAACTCTAATCGAGAGAAATATGCATAACTACTATTTAAAAAATTTACATAATTGTCAGAGGCTTTTAATCTTCTCAGTCGAATTTCTTCTTGTCATGAAATTATATTCTTTAATGCACTTAATATATTCATTATTTAGTTCACTAATCGCGAATATATCTGTATTTGTACCCTACTTTCAAAAATATATTTCAATTAGAATTGTTATTTCTCCAAAATTTCTAATCTTTAAAAAATTTAAACTCCATTCCTTTAGGAATATGTTTATCGTGTCCAAAATGTATATTTTTTTCAGAGAATAAATGCCTGAATACCTGAATTTTTTCTGGGATTACTATAATCTATAGACTCTAAAAATGAGTAAATTTCTAAGAATTGATAACAGTGAAAATATAATTAGACTATGTTTCAAAAATGATTTGAGTTCAAAACTATACACACAAAAAATTTGTTTTATTATATGGTAGCAGAGATTTAACATCATATGGTAGCAGAGCTTGAACTATCATATGGTAGCAGAGTTTTAATTATAATTTGGTAGCAGAGCATCGATATTTGAAGCAATTTAATATCGGAGATATGAAATTTTTTAGGATAAACAAAAACTTGTTCGTATTATATTGTAGCAGAGATTTAATTATCATAAGGTAGCAGAGTTTTAATTATATATGGTAGCAAAAAATCGATATCTGGGGCTATTTAATTTCGGTAATTTCAAATTTTTTAGGTAAATAAAAGCTTGTTTAGTTTGTTTTTTTGTTTGTTAATTAGATGGCTTGTTCTTTTATTTTCTAAAGAAACAGTAAAGTATATAAAATCGTTCTACTGTTACAATTTCAAAACAAATCCACGCAACAACAGACACAGTTTGTTGTCTTGTTGTCTTGTTTGTCTCTTGTATTTTCTATAATACTCTACTCAACAAATACAACAATATAATCAGTAAAGTAAGTTGAATTTACGATAATTATTTTAATTTCAAATTTTACCATATATGGTTCTAATAAATAAAATGTAGAAATTATTGTGTTTTTTAATTTCTGCTATTCGTTGTTTGTTGTGCGTGTGTATGGTTACTGTTGTTGAATAGAGACTAACAATTTTTTTTTTTTGCATATAAATCAAAAACATGTTTTTATTATTATTATATAAATTGTCCAATTGATTGATAGGCGTTGTTGTTTGATTGTTTTACTGGTCTTTGCTTGGCTAAATATGAGAGAGTACTATATTTATTTCAAAATATCTTTTACCCATAAATATAATTAGGTTAGTTTTGTCGTTTGTGTTGTGTTTTGATAGTGTCAAAATGATAATGTCAAAATAATATCAAAAATAATTTTCATAATTGTGTGTGTCTCTCGATTTGTTTTTGTTGTGTGGGAAATTTTTTCCAGTTTTCTTATCTTGTTTTGAAAACGTTTTAAAATCTTAGAGAGAACATAATATAACAATTCTAATTGAAATTTATATATTTTGAAAGTAGGTAAAACCCATATGTTAAGTCTATCTCGTTTATTATAGATGTATAAATATAGATTTTGTTCTTTTTGTTGATTTGGGGTATGTACTTTTTATAATTAAAACGCTCATTTGTTTAAAATTTTTAGTGGATTTGGACATTCGTTTTGATATTCATGTTGTCAGTATATTTATAATAAACAACTTTTATTAACCCGACCCAAAAATTATGTGAATTTCTCTATGCTGACACCGCCTCCAAAAATAACAATAATTGTACATATATATTTAAAAATTTTTGCTTAGGTAAACTAAAATTGGCACAAGAATATGCAATTATTTTTTTACTTTTTAGTGCATTTTTTGTTATAGAATATTTTATTTTTGGAGTCGGGTTTCCATTTTGTCAAAATATGGTTTATATTCAAAGCATTTTTGAATAAGGCACAAATCCATTATCAGCCAACTACATGGTGTACTTGGATCGACTATTTTATATTTTACAGTGAATGTATAGCATTCGAATAAGTTTTGAATAACATACGAAATTATTCTTCGATAACAGAAATTAACGGAAAACAATTTTAATTACATATTCTGACATCTTCATGTTACATTAAATTACAATAAATTAATGGACTTGATAGAGTTGCGTTCAGGTTGAAAAACGTTATAAAAGTTATAAAAAGAAACGAAGATAAAGATAACATGCTGATATGAATTTAGAAATAATACTTAAGGACACAATAGTATATATATATATATATATATATATATATATATAATACGTTAATATTGTAGACATATGTAAACGAAGTTCTATATAATATTAGCTGTGTGGTGAGCAGTGAACCAAGAATTTCCGTTGCACACGGAAGGCACACGACTGACTTTAACAAAAAAAAATATATAAAAAAACTTAAACTGCCCTTAACATTTCAATAGTAAAAAACGAACCTATTTCTTGTGATAATTATTATTTCTCTATGCAGAGTAAAATCGTCCATCCAACTGTATGTTGTTTTGTTAGATAAGAAGAAAAAAAAATAGACAAAAGGTTCTATTTTTTTTTATATTTGGTATATTTCTTGTATTGTATTTGGTTATGGTTTCGTTTACCTGAATGGTGAACACGTGCAATTATTATTACGTTTTTAGTAGTTAATATGCATATGGTCTCCATTACTATTTTTAAGACTTTTCGTTTTGTAGCCTTTGGGAATAGATTAAATTTTGCTTCAAGAAATTGTGAAAAAAAAAAACATCTGTTCCAAAAAATTCTAATCTTTGATGAAAGAAATTTTGTTTTGTCTGAAAAATATAATCAATCTTTTTGAAATTATTGATAATTTTTGAATAGAATGAATATCCTCGAGCAAAGTTTGAAGAAAATGTAAGCATTATTTAATTGAATAGAAATTTTTCTTATACTTTTTGCCACTGATTTTTGAACATGACTGTAGCATTCTAATTGTACAGTTCTTTTAATTTTTAAGATTCTGTAGTCCCAAGTCACAACTGCTAAGATTATTAGTGGTATAAAGCTGAAATTTGGCATGATTATACATATTTTAAAGTGTCTACAAAGTTGTGAAATAAAATTAAATTCATGGGGTACTCTCCCCTAAACGTAAAGTAGGGTGAATTTTTTTGTTCATTAATAGTAGTAAGCGTTTATTGTAGACATCCATTCTCACATTTGTGGCAGTTTATCTTCAACTAATTATATTATATTTAAATAATTGTTGACGATCGTTTCAACTATTACAATTATTTTTCAAACAATATATTTTTTTTTTTCATAAGCATACCCTATTAGGAGTAGGACATCGCTAAATATGTGTATGCAAAAGTGTTTGAACTATGGCATAAAAACTTTTTCGAGATTGAGATAATTTTTCTTAGCCTTGATCGATTTTTATGATATTTAATCCCTTCTTAAAGTATTGTCAAGCTTTTTCAATGACGAATAGAACGGAGACAACAAATATCCATCAGAGAAGCAGAACTTCCAAAATATATGTATTATATTGGAAGCTCCAAAAGTTCAACCTTTTAAAACACGAACTAAATCCGTATCTTTTTACTGACATGCATAAAAATATCAAAAATAAATAAATAAATAAAACTAATTAACAAACAAGCATGTGACAGAATCAAAACGACATCTGCAGGTGATACCAACGAAATAAAACACAAAATATTGGGTTTTTGGCAGGTGCGCCAAATAATATCGCCTCATAAAATTTCAATATTAATGGAGGATAATTAATATCTCTTAAAAAGAAACTCACAGTCCAACCCAAAACGATATCTCGTTTTTTTTTTACATTATTTTAATGTTTTTAAGGTGATTTTTTTTTTAAATACAGATTTCACTGGCATTTGACATTTATTTATCAAAAACCCATTTCAAAAAAAAGAGCCTATTAATTATTTAATTAATTAAAAATAATAATTTTGTAAATTGAGGAGTGCGTTTTGCTGCTCTGTAGTGGAATAATATTTATGTGTACACTTTTTGAATGTTTTATTTATTCTTGTGGTATTTTGATCGCGTGAGTCCTTGTATTCGCTTCGCTTGTCTGATCTAAATTAATTAGCGTATAGGAAATATTATTACATATAAGGTACATATATAGTATGTTGTATAGTCCTGTTCAAAATAAACTGAATATATTCAACTGAAAAATCGAAAATAAACTCCAAACTTTTGGATATCTTAGTTCTATTCAATTTCAGTAAATATTAAACTTTAAGAGAGTCGAAAGTGGAAGAAATATACGGTTTAGGAAAAAGTTGTAAGGGATAGAATTGTAGAATATGTTAAGAACAATATTTTAGTAATTTGAATTTTTCATCTATCTCTCATAATTTAGGCGTTACGCGCAAATAACGATGAAAACAGCGGTAAATAAAACAATTTTAAAGATGGAAATATATTTTTGAATTATATTGTACACGTTTACGATGGTTTCTATTACTATAGCTTTGTAATAAACAACAGTTGGACGCTTTTGCTACGAAAATATTGCTTTACATAATTTCCAACAACGCTTCTATGTACATTTGGCCGCCGAAGAATTTTTTCGAAAACCGAAATAAGGCACAAATCATTTATAAAATTTTGAAATCTTCAATCGACTTTTGACGCCATTTGTACATTAGAAGAGCTGTTGGAAATAATGCAAAGAATATTTTCGAAACTGAAAGAGTTATCATTTCAAAGTTACAGTAATAGAAACCATCGTAAACGTACAATACAATTCAAAAATATATTTCCATCTATAAAAATATTTAATCCAACTAAATATTTGATTCTCAACCAATTTACATATAAATCAAAGACTGATTTTTTTTTTTTTGTGAATCACATTAAATAAAAAGGATATTACTTGTTAAACCAGTCATAAGATAAATATCTCTCAAATGAAAAAAAAAAAAAAAATTCTCTCCTATATAAATACATATATTAAATGAATTTTATAGTCACCCAGAAACTCTGAGCGAAGAGAACCAGAGAGCTCAGAGATCATTAATTTTAACTCTTTTATTTTTTAAACAGAACTGCTGCTAATTAGTAATGGTTAAGTTTTGTGTATGTACAAATAATAATCTACGGTTAGATATCTTTTTAAAAACAATTATTAAAAAGTTACCGTTTTTTGTCTGTTTTTTTTTTGGAGTGCATGTTTTAATTTTACCGTGTGTCAGAAAATGATTAAATATTACATAATCCTACGTAAGTAAAGATAGTATTTATTAATTAAATTAAATACTGATATGAAAAAATCAACCCGTCAACCAGGAATCGAACCTCGGGCCTCTGGATAACCGGTCCAGTGTGCATCCTCTACACCAAAGACGATTGTGATGTGACAGCCAACTTTTTCATATTATTCTAATTTTTTTATATATTTATTAGACAGTATAAACTTCTCGTTGAAGTGATATTTTTATTTAATATTTGTTTATTTGTGTATACTTTCGTGTCAACATACAAGTGTTTGTCCAAATTCCTTACGGCCACGCATGACAAACTGCAGAAGACCACAGCGTATACCCGAAACATTTCATTGTCATTGAATTTATTAATTAAATTAAATACTGATATGAAAAAATCAACCCGTCAACCAGGAATCGAACCTCGGGCCTCTGGATAACCGGTCCAGTGTGCATCCTCTACACCAAAGACGATTGTGATGTGACACAAAGGGAGTACTATTTCGTTCTCTTTTCGACGAATCCGACCACAATTTAATAACGATAAGAAATAAATAAAGTTTTTAATTAATGTTTTTAACTTTTTTTTTATGGACGTGTTTTAAATGTTGTGGTCAAATATACAAAAGATTGTTGGCCGCATTTATTTTAGAAATTGTTGGTTCATTTTGATTGTATTCAATTATTTTATAGATGTCGTTTATCATATATTCTCAGAATCACGTGCTGGAATCTCAGAATCTCTTGTTGAATTCAAAGTTACTTTTCCAATAATCATAAAACACAGTTTAGCATGTGAACTCTAATAAATATCTCATTAGTAGATAGATAGATATATATATTGGAGAGGCGGCCCTGGACAGGCTACACTTCGACCATAAGGTCCATTGTGAGGCCTATGGATGTGAGGATGTGAGTGGAGTGGAAGGAATTTGTGAGTAGACTAGGAATTGGTAGGATATACGGCTGCAGCCGACTATGATAGGAACTATGCCGGTATTCATCTGGAGTTCGTGAAGGAAACTGCAGAAAACCTTCTCAAGCATAGCCGGTTATTTCGTTCTTGTCCATATGCCGACAGTTTAGTCAATTTTCCGCCTCTTTTTTTTATAATTGACAAACTGCCGATATCGGGATTCAAACCGACAACCTCCCAGTTTCCAAGTATGCATCTCATTAGTATCTAGCTAATAAAGTTTCTCACTAATTGTATCTAAATTAGTGTTATATGATAATGTAACCTTAAGGCATTCTCTAACACATTGTAAAAAATATTTGGTTACACGTCGAGAGAATAAGATCACGCGCAGTGTGCGCTTCTTATTATTCTTCTTTCACTTAATTTTAATTTGATTAACAGAGTGTGTATAGTATTTTAATTTAAATATAATGAACTAAATTCTGTTGATTTTTTTTTTTTTTTTTGGTATTTACTTTGTGTTTTTTAATTATTTTGTTTAGAAAATTTAACTATCAAAAATTAACCTATGAGTGTGTTTGTGTGTAATGTTTATTTTAATTTTTAATCATAAAACATAATTTGCATGTAGTCTCATTATTTTAACTTGAAATCTATTTTAATGTACAATTGCGTTCATAAAAATTGAACCAGTCGAAATATTCTAAGCCTTATTATATGTAATATACATATATTTAGTAATATATACGAGCTTACAATGTGAGTTACTGATGGTTCAATTTTTATGAACGAGAGTGTATGTTCTAAATATATACTTCTTTTGGTGTATATTTAAACACATGCCTTTTTTGCTATTAAATAAAGTGGCCAAAAATTTATTCTCAAAATTGTGAACAATATTATTCACATTATTCACTAATCCAGAGGCGCGAGGTTCGATTCCTGGTTGGCGAGTTAATTTTTTCATAACAATATTTAATTAAAAAATTGTGAACAATAATTATTTTAGCAGTCAGAAGTCGTGAGAATCGAACCCACGGTCTCTGGTATTCTAGTAATCTACGTTTAAACCACCAGATGCTTAAAAATGAAATGCATTTATATTTTTCAATATATTGATATTGAAATAATTTCTTTTCTTGGGACTATTATGTATTAGTATGGTATTCCCTTCGGTTATATTATTCTAACGTAGGTGATTAACGTTTACTTAAGTATTCTGTCTGAACATTACTATCAAAAATTTACAAAAATTATTAAATACAATATAAATATATTTAATGAAATACGAACAAAATATAATAAAAATAACGTTTGTTTTTTGAAAACATTTTTTATACGGTATTTAAAAAAAGTTAGGCTTCCAAAAAACACGGGTGAAGCGTGCATAGTAGTTCAACCCTAAAATTAATTGACAAAAATGTATATTATTATTATTAAACTATAACGAAAATAATATTTTTTACTGAGACGTGTTAAAAACAATAACCCGAAAATGCCCCAAGATATATAAAAACAACACTTTAGTAAAATAACATAAGTAAAAGTAATATTTCGTTCAAAACAAAACGAAAAACAGGGCGCTAATGAATGAATCGAAAGTTTATAAATCAAATGATTTAACTTAAAAAAATTTCAAATACTCTTTTTTGAAGCAAATCCAAAAACGTGAATTGCTGTCGAATTTCATTTCAAGTAACTCTACTAACGAAATAAGTTAATTCCTTGAGAATGCTTTCGTTTACTTTTACAAACCTATAGATGAATAAAAAAATGACCGTATGTCTGTAAAATAATGTAAATATATTTCATAAGGATGCTTCTGCAATCTATAAATAACTTCAATTGAAGTTTGAGTTGGCAAATCTGTTTTACACAATCCGTGACCGATTTTACAGAAACATTCAGAAACTTTATCTCGTATATTTTACGTTTTTTAGTTATCGTTTTGACAGGCGAAGGCAAGACATCCAAAAATGATTAATTCGAAAATTTGATCAGTTCCTGTATCAAAAATTTAGTTAACCAATATGTCCAATCGTTCCATCATTGCTTGGATTATTAAACTTGGATTATCAAAACACCTGACTCAAATATCCACAATGATATTAGATTAATTTTCTGATGAATCTCAGTGAAGGACGATCGCGACCACAGCACACATACATTCTCACTGCTATTTTTACTGAACACAAAAACATGGTTTAAATGCAACAAAAAAAAAAAAGGTGGTTAAAAATAATAATAAGAAATAAGTATTTAATATATTAAATATATACCTGTGTATGTTGTTTAATAATGAAATAACATCATGATCAGTTTAATCAAATAGAGTGAGATAGCTGTATTATATATATATATATATACCGTATGTGTTGGAAAGCATTGCTAATAGGGAATCCATGTTAAATATTATTTACTATAATAACTTTACACAATATGCTTAATACAGAAATAAAAATAGTGGAGGTACTCTTTAGTGTATCTATTGTGTATGCTTGCTGGACTGTTTTGTACTGCATTAACATGTAATGAGAGTGGGTTAAATATGTTCATTGTTGTCTTCTTAAGTTTAGCATTACTTCTAACAATAGGGAATATGCATGAAAATTTTTTTTCACTTGAATTGAAGCATGTTTACTTGACAAATATCAAAGTAAAATTACATTTTAAATAACTTTAAAAATAAGCGAGATATGAATGATTGAAATTCCCGATTAGACAAAGAGGGTGATAGCCCTCTTGATATGTTATGTGACGTCATATTACCCTTTCACCATTTAAAATACACGTGAAACTCTGTTTTTAGTATTTTTGCAAGAAAGAGACAGATAATAATCTTTATAGCTTATAGCTTCCTTGATATTTGTTGGATTTTAATTTCGATTTTAAATATTATTACAGTATTAACAGTATTTTCATATTCTGAAAATAAATGTGAAAAAAAATTTTCATGCATATTCCCTATTGAAAATTCTTTTTTTGAATATCCCTTATTATTTGTATTATTGGTAATGACAGTATTCTATTACATAAAACAACAATCCACACAAATTAAAAGAAAAATAAAACCCCAAAAAGAAAAACAATAGAAATCCGAAATAAATCGTCAATAAATAATAAACTACAAACTGCTATATATATCTCTTCATGTTTTTGTGGGGCTTCATCATCTTTATCTTTGTGGCAGTCTTTGCAACTAGATATACAACCCCATTTTTTAAAACAGCTAATCATATGAGTACTGTTCGAATGCTTGGCGATTGCCTATCCAAAGTACCATTTAATAATTTGCATTTTTCTATTTTTGTGTAATAACTCATTGTTGAAATTCGATAATACCATTAAAATGCACAACCAAATATTTCTCATGCATTCACATACGTAATGATAAATATTATCAATTACATCATAACATCCCCACTCTTAAATGACATCAAATAAACAGCATACAGGAATACAGCACAAGCTATATGTATGGTTTTATAGTAAATATTTTATTTATTTAACATTGATTCCCTATTAGAAATGCTTTTGAAAACGGTGTATATATATATATATATATATATATATATATATATATATATATATATATATATATATATATATACATGTGTATGGTTTATGATCGAGCATGTACGGCATGTCGCGGGTCGCCCCGCTCCGCATACACGATGAGCAGCATTATATAGTTTTACCCCGCATACCCCGGCGCGCCCAGGACACAGCGCCCGGTTCCCACGGTCCACCGATCGGCCAGTCAGTTAGTCAGTCAGAGCCACACAGCCACTACTATATGCTATTCATTTTATTGGATACCGTTGTCCTTATCTAACTAACACACACCATATAATAATACCATCATCATAGTACTATTACCTACCTATACCTCACCACTGTTGTACACAGTGGTGGATAGATAGATGATGTTGGCTGACTGACCATTCACTCATTTTATTGCTGTGGCTGCTTGTACACTGAGTTCATAAAACATTGATAGTATGGAATCCATTGCTTAAGAATGTAATGATGATCAATGTTGAAAAAAAAATCGCGCAAAAATTAAGATATTTCACTGTTTTTCAATGAAAATTTGACATTTTCACTCTCTATAACGAATACTGTCATATTGTTACTTGTATAGTTCTCACTCTCTGTAATGAATATTGTTATATGATCTTTAAATGTTAAAAGGAAGAATAAAACTGTAGAGATTTCATTGATTTCAATGAAAATATTTCATTTTCACTCTCTATAACGAATTTTACATTTTTTTTGTTACTTATACAGTTCTCAATCTCTGAAACGAATATTATTATATTAATATCAAATAAAGTTATCTCTTAATAAAACTGTACAATGCGTTTTTGATATATTGAAAGTGGAATTTCTGTTAATAATTGAATAATTTTCATACAAGAACAAAAAAATTTTCGAATGAAGACATTGTAATCGTATTCTTCCAAAAAGGAATATTCGTTTACTTTAGGGACGGACCAGCGGTTTATACTAAACCAAAATTTTTAGCCAAACACTAATATTCTACTGTCTAGTAGGCTTTTTCGTACCTTTTTACAAAAAGTTGGTTCAACGAAAGTGTTCAAATATATAGTGTATTTCATAATATTGTCGAAGGATCATATGTAGAGAATTTGCTACCCTAAATAAATAGCAATCCGGACATCCAAATTATATTCCGAAACGCACTAAATTTTGAGACTCTGGTTGATAGACAACTACTAAACTTTCCAGTAGCTCCAACTCGCTAAAGTAACAACTCTTTGTCCAGTTTTTTCTAGTGGATTTGTGTCAAATCCATTTGGATTACAAAAAAAAGTTTCAAATAAAAGTTATTCGTTATAAAAATACTAACAACTTTTGTTCGAAACATTTTTTTCAAAAATTGCACAAATTCGATACAAATCAACTATAAAATTTTGAACACCACACTTATAGACTCAACATTGACTTTTAATTTTTCATATCTTTATTGAACACTGTTGTCTCTAGACAGTGTAATAGTTTAGCCGAACTCCCTGTATATTAAAAACTTCTTTTACAAAAAACAAAAAAAAAAAACTTCTGATACTTTTTGAACGTATAATAATAATAATAATATAATACACATACATATCGTCGTAATACCTATTATATAAAATGATCATCCATTTCATTTTAATACATTTGAACACAAATCTATTTATTTTTATTTATTTATTAAAAACACATGAAGAGAAGAACACTAAAACACTGTTGTGAACATACTGTACATAAAGTTGTATAAGTTTTATACAGTGTTGAGGTATGATATGATTATACAGTCGAAACCGGTATCGTTCACAACCGCAGATCGGTTATTACGACTAAATGGCAAGGTCCCGTCCGAATCCCTATATAAACACCTATGTAAACATACCGCCTATAACAACATCGGATAAAGCGACGAACCGTTATCGAAATTTATCGGCTATTTAACGACCAACCGTCATATTTTTTCAGTAAGTAAGAAGGATTATTTTGTCTTATTATTAGCTACGCACTTTTTCCCACCCACCTGCGCGCGCCTCTTGTGCGTTCTGTACCATTTCAATGTCATTATACCCTGTTTTGACGGTATATTGCTTATAACAACTATCGGATATAGTGTCCTTACGTGGTTCCTTCGATGTCGTTATATCCAGTTTCGACTGTATATATGGTTTTGTTTCTATAATTGTATACCGTCTATTTTGGAAAGCTGTGCTAATAGGGAATCAATGTTAAATACTATTTACTATAGTAACTACATGCTTCATAAAGAAATAAAAATAGTGGGGGTACTCTGTAGTCGGTAGTGTGTGTGTGCATAAGTAATGAATAATAATATTATAAATTAAGTGAGCATCACTAAATCCCCACTCTAAAATGACATCAATCAAACATCATACCACAAGCAGTCTGATGTTTGTAAGTATGTGTATGTATGTATGGTTTTATAGTACATATTTTATTTATTTATTTAACAATGAGTCCCTATTAGAAATGCTTTTGAAAACAGACTGTATGTTCACTCTTTATAGAGATTCAGTCAGTATTTATAAATTTATTTAATCGTTGCGTTAAGAAGCCTACTACATCATTATTATTATTATTATTATTATTAAGTATATTCTCTTCTGATATTAAAAAGTTTTTAAAACAAAAATCCTGTTATTTTCAGTGTATCTCTACCAGTACCTTATATTTATAAATAATATCTATTTTAGAACTCTTCAATTCTTTTCTTATATACTCTACAAGTCTACACATGCATACATACAACACAGAGAATTCATAATCAAAAAGGTAAATATTTTTCTTTTATATCGATATATACAGTGTGTATTTTTTTGAACGTTATCATATAGTGATTATTTTCATGGATCCAAGCCCTAACTATTTGTATATTCGCATTATAAATTAAATAAATCATTAGAAATAATGGTACAGTTAATTTGTGCCGAATATATTGGATTTTCGAAAAAAATATTTCGAATAATAGTTAGTATTTTTATAACGAATAATTTTTATTCTTAACATTTTTTTCGAAAATCGAATGTGTAAGACACAAATCAACTTTATATTTTAAAATAGCATAGCAACGTGTTACTATCAAAACGGACTAGTACGTTTGTTTTATTCTAGTGGTATAGTTAATTATATGGTGTACAGCAATCCCGTTATAACGATTAACTATTTACGCACTGTATATAGTGTAGAACAATATCCAGCATAGCAATGTATTACTAGCAAAACAAGAGTGGTACGTCTGTTTAATTCGACTATTGTATGCGATGTATGTTAATTAAAAGGTATACAGTAATCCTTATACAACGATACACTATTTACGTACTGTATATAGTGTTTATATTAAACAGTGGGACAATATTAGCATAGCAGCGAGTCGAAATGGATTATTCGGTAATTGTTAATATACAATTAATATACAATTACATAGTATGTATAACAATCTTTATATAACGATAAACTATTTACATACTGTATATAGTGTGTGTTTTGTTTTTTTTATAGAAGCAATAGAAATTTAATTTTAAATTATATAAAATATACAAGCAACCATCAAAAAAAAATTGTGGTAATCATAACTCTATTGGAGATGTTCAAGATGTGTTTTTTTGTGTGTTCATAATATCATCAGCCAAGAAGCAAAAAAGGGGTACTTGATGTGCGCGGTGTCGTATCGGTGTTTGATTTGAAATCTTTTGAATTATAACTTCTGACATTAAAAATATAACTTCTGACAAAAGAATAGTTTTTTTGGGAGAAGGGGGGAGAATTAAGTTTATACAAGCGTGTCACTCAGATCATGATATTTATGGCGTGAAGACTATGTCAGGGCTCACGATTTTAAGCGCAATGTATTGGAGTTCGTGTTGACTTATGAACGCTTACGTTAGTTCTGGCATTTTCAAGAGTAAGTGTAAACGTCAGTTGACATCAATATTCAATATGGCGGATAAAGATATGGTCTTCGTGGCGTGAAGACCATGAATATATTCGTTTTGGGCGCTTACACGCTGCCAGCGCTCATGCTTAGAAGCGCAATTGACGCCGATAAACAAAGTTTAGCTGTTTTTGAAACACTAGAATATTTTGCATATGATTGTGTATATTTAAGCGCCACAATCCAATACTAATGTCAATTTCCATTAAGGTTACGTAAGACATAGTATAATAGAACTAGCACATATACTATGTAGACAAACATATTATTGAATTTTTAATTCAATATTGATATGAAGAAATTAACTTATCCACCACCAAGAATCGAACTTTGACTTCTGACCTTCTAACCTAGTCTGCTTACTGTTACACCAAGGATGCCTCTGGTAAATGAATCAATTCTTTCATATCGGTGACAGTAATAATGTCATGAAATGATATAAAAGAATTGATTCATTTACCAGAGTCATCTTTGGTGTAACCATTCAAATCAACAAATTCGGCACAAATTGACAGTGATCTTCCAAAATGACGATACATCTATGGCCAGCCTTACAATGCCTGGATATTTTATATTTTTTATATAGTGAATAAAATTTGAGTTGAATTAAATAAAGACAATAATATCTTAATTAATAACGACGAGGGTCATTTCATAATTAAACTCACAGAAGTTCAGTTAAAAGTCAGTTAATAAAAGTATTGCAAATTAAAATTATTAGATTAAAAAGAATTGACATCTGGACTTGCGTTCGTATAAGCCAAAGCCAAACCAAGCCACCATCATATCACAATAATAATGTGATGAATATGTCAAGAGACCTCCTCAACGGTAGTAGATTGGTCGATCTCGTCGCTCGCTAGCTAGTTGCTTGTTGACTTCGACTTTATTCAATTTAATAATAATAAATGTATGTGGTGTTTAGTAGTGTGGCAATTTAAAGCAGAGGTGGGCAAGAGATGACTCGGCCAAGCTCTGAGTGAGAGGTAGGGAAGAGAGATAGAGTTAATACAGGGTAACCTACCAATTATTAATATTTTCTTTTTTTAATTAAAACATTTTCTGAAAAAAATATAATAATACCAAATATTTTTTATGGTCACAAGTAAATAATACAAGCAATCATTTAATACATACTCTGGAATTTTGGGCTGGTAATTAGGGTCATAAAATGTACCTTTTTAGTATATATCATATTTGTGTATGAATAAAATAAAAATATATAAAAAATATATATAAATCTTTTGAACCTTTAAGTTTACCGCTGGACCATTGTAATAAAAGAGGGAAATTTTTGCAAAGGATAATTTAAATAGAATTAAAGTTTTGGAAATTCCAAATGATTTGTCTAAATATTTTACTATTCATATCCGAGAACTAATAAAGAATTATTTACCTGATTTAATTATTTTTTCTTCGTATGGAGTATGCTCAGTATAGTGTCATGGGAATTTGATGAATTAAGTTAAATTTTACATAAAGTGGGAATTTGAGTTCTTCGAGTTAGTCTATTTTGAATTGAAAAAGTGAAAAGTACTTTTTGTAGTAGTGGAAATTATTTTTCGCATAATTTGTTTTTCAAAAAAATAAAAATATTGACTATACTATAGACGATACTATATAATTATTGGGCAATAATCGGTAGGATAACCTGTATTGAAACATCGTTCCGTCTTGCTTCAAAACATACCTTCTTTACTTACTCTCACCCAGCTTATGGAGAGCCCGTAAGGCTCAGACGAGCTGTCTGTGCCCACCTCTGATTTAAAGCGTTCGTTGTCTTTCATTCTTTATTTAATAATAATAACAACATAAGTAGAGATATTTGATCCGATTATTATTATTTAGTTGTCGAGTGCTAATGCTCCCAGAAATTATTTCACAATAATTGACATAAGAAAGTTTTTGTTTATTTTTGTTTTTGATGTTGTTGTATTCCAGATATCTCTAGCTAGATTGCTTAATATTCCCAAGTGATTGTCCTAAATTTTGTTGTTTTTTTTTAAATTCCATATGTAGATTTCTTACAAAATACAAAAAATTATTTCGTAATAATTATTTGTTTTTATTATTTAATTTTATTTGGAAACTAGCTGTTCGGACAAGCTTCGCATTGTAATTGTGCCTAAACTATTTGTTGTATGAAAAAATGTCTCATACAAAAGTTGTTTGTTTTTATTAGATCAACATTTTTTTTAAAATAAAGATTTTCTGTATTTGGCACCGTTTAAAAGTTAGATGCAGATGCATGAAATTCAAACTTTTATATCCTTATTCAATAAAAGGGCTATCTAGTACAAAAATAATTTTTCAAATCGGGCCAGTAGTTTAGCATAGATTAGCATGTTTAAACATACAAACCCTTCAGCTTTGTATAAATAAAAGGGGCCATAAAATTATCTATTAATGAGTATTTAGAGGGTTAAATAAATGTTTTGAACCCTTGAAAGTATTTAGAAAGAATATTGAGATGATTTACTTGTTAATAACTGAAAAAAAAGTCATTTCCGATGTAAATTTTGAGGCGCTCTATAAGGATGTTTGGAAATTTGACCAGTAATGTTTAATTGAATAAAGAATGAACAAATTTTAACTAACGTTTGGGCAATGAATGTACCTTTAATTTAAATCAACAAAAACATATACCCTTTTTCTTTATATATCACGTATAAGTGACAAGAACAGATTTTTTATTTTTTATTTCAATTTATAACTTTTTTTTTTGAACAACCGTTAAGTGAATGTTAATAAAATTGTGAAAAATCGCTTCTAAAGAGTTCAAGTTCATATAATTTGAAAATTTACGGACGCTTCATAGCTTTTTTAATGGTAATTAAAATGAATTTAATCTATTGAGTGAACAAATCTCCATAAAACCACATGTAAAATTGCAATAACTCTTAAACGGCTTAGTTAAATCGATTTGTAATTTTCACAGTAGCTTTAGTGAGGGCCATTCAACTAAATTTTTATTCGTTTGGTCGCATTTTCGATATACCTTCCTAACATCTTGAATTGACAAATCGAAAAGTGTTCTAAGATTTTTATGTAGGAATTTTTAATATCATTTCAAATCTCGTAAAAGTTTCCAATTTTATGGGAATGTTTTTAGCGATTTGTTTCAAAAGAAACAACACTCTTGAGGTTTGCTATTTTTTGATATATTGAACATAAACAATGGCAAATATTAACGTTCAAATAAAATCCATTTGCCGTATCGTGTACAGTAAAACCACGACATACAACACAACATACCGCGTATCGTACATTCAAACAAACCAAGTGTATGTTTGTTTGCTTGTAAGAAGCTATTGTTGTTGTGTAATAATGATAATAATATATATTTAAGCAGTTATTTAATCACACATATTTATAGCAAGTGGCTGGCTGGGGTCTGCTGAACTGACTCTTTAGTTATTATAATAATTCTCACAATTAGTAATATTTTATATCCTCAATACGTGAGTGACATATTTTTGTGTTATGAGAACTTTTTTTTTTTTAGTGACTGAGGAGTCATTACTCACTACGACGTACTGTTCACATAAAATTGTTATTAGAATGGAATAATAAAATTTTATGCATTTTTGGGCGTCAAAAATAATGTGATGTCGTTTTTATGATTCATGCTAATAAATATTTTGGTCCAAATAAGAATCTCCACGCAAATATCTCCATAGAAGTGTTATTATAAGTTATCACAGTAAAAAATACACACCAAATTTGTGTTGCTCAATACGCGTAAAAAGCAAAAACTTTACATACAAAATGTAAATCGGTTTAAAATAAAAACATTAACTCTCGCCAGTGACATGTTTCATTGTTATGGGTATATACTATTATAAAAGCGTCATAACAGGAAGATATCTATGTTTAAATAATGCGTATATGCGAACATCATGTATTTACAGATAATTCTGATCTCTGTAGACTGAGATAGTATTGAGATCAGTGACTAATTCAAGTCGCACCGCAAAGTGGTGGAGAATTTATTTGTAATTTAGTACAAACAAAAAGAGTATGAAGTGATTCCTTCAAAAATGTCATGTTCGATGATATGTCCGACTCAAGCTCAATAAATATTATACTCGGATAAAGGACGTCATATTTGACTTTAACTGTAATAAATTTAATTAATTTACGGTGAATGAAAGAAAATTCAAAAGATAGATTCATACTTAGTGAATTAATTGTATTTTTACTGCGCATGCTGAAGACCATTACCGTACTGAATATCTGGTTCTTCCTTTAAAGATGTTTTATTCGACTTTCATTATATCCGACTCAAACTTAAATATTATATTCGAATTCGAGCATTATATTTGACTTTAACTGTATAATAAAATAATTTTTATTTACGGTAAATGAAAAAAAAAAAAAGATTCAAAAATCATATTTTGTTTGTGAACTGTATTTGTATTGAGTGCGCATGCTCGATTAATCGAAAAACGAACTAATACGAACGCAACACAACTAAACAATTTTTATTAACGCTATAAATACATAAAAAATAATGTTATTAATGTTTACACACCATATTATGCATAAATAATAAATGGTATGTATGGGGTATTATTAAAAAATGATTGAATAATTTTTCGTATTTAAAAATGTTCGAAAAAAAAAATCAACAAAGTATACATTTATATATATATATATATATATATATATATATATATATATATATATATATATATATAAACTGTACAGAGTCAGTTACGAGTATTTACGTACAAAAATAATATGCATGTCACGTAAGTTGTGATGTATATTCTAAGAAGCTTCTCGGCTCACGCGTTACTAGGTTTTGAACTACACAATACGTGTCGTGTTCCCACGGATAGATTTGAACCAGCTAAATACATCACAACATTACATTACATACGATCATACATACATACATACATACATACATACATACAGACACTACATACATACTCGATAATAATAATAATATGAATGTTGTTTTGTTAAAATATGAGTAGTAGCAATAAATATTATATTTGTATACACAGATATTGAGTGATACAGAATAGTTATAAGCAACTATTCGCTACAAGCAATTAACCCGTGTTAATTGCTTACATACCGAGTATATACTGAATTTATGACAAAAAAAGTTTCATACAAAAGTTGTTTATTTAGCAAAAAGAAACATTTTTTATCTTTATATTTTTGTTCTATCTCTTACGGTTTCAAAGATGCTGGCAGTTTTACCCATTTTGCCCAAACATGGTCCGATTTTGCTCATTCCCGAAATAGACCTTACTTTTTATCTAGAACATACATACAGCTCACAATTTCAGCTCGCTATCTCTTTTCCATTTTGAGTTATCGTGTTTACAGACAGACGGACGGACAATTAAAATGGTCACAATGTCACGTATATGTGAGGTACTCAACACATGACAGTGTATTCACATCTTTCAAGCAAGTACGATAAAAATAAACTGCCTGAAATTGACCAATACTATGCTTTTCAATTTATGCCCCATCATCAGGGATGTAAATAAATATTAGATTGGATAATCATTTAATTTTATATATACAATGTATTACTTACGTAAGTGGTGATCTTTTTTCAAAATTATATAGTAATTTTGTGTTTTATTCATTCGGTTTTTGGAAAAAAGTTTCGAATAAAAGTTGTTAGTATATTTCTAATGAACAACTTTTATTCGAAACATTTTCCCAAAAACCCTATGAATAAGGCACAAAATGGCCCATAATACGTACGTACTTATGTATGCGACTTTTCCGTATCACTTTGTACACATATATAATAACAATTGTATATTGTATAAAGTCAAAACGGACTAATAATTTCTACACATACGATACTAAAATATTATTGCATATGTAGATATTAGATCTATGTATGTATATATGTATGTAAAAATATAATTAAGTGAATAATGTTATTAGACCGTCATTCACTTGCTCGCTACAACAACTATAACTATTTAATAGAGAAGGTATTGTAATCTATATATATAACGTTTATGTATTTAAAATACCAATATATATATACAATGTACTACGATAGATATGTGATATGATTTCAATTGATTTGGGTTGTCTTGTTTGCTGTCAGAGCATCAATTCAATTACATACTTTAACGAAATAGTAAATGCAAATTATTAATCATTTTATTTATTTATTATTTATTAAAATTAGTTGTGTAATAACAAATTGGCATCGATATGTTCACGAAATATTTTAATTGTTTTTTTGTAAACATAGCGTCTATTCATATATCTTAGCGTATAGCACCTGTATGGCTATAAGTTGATATAGCAATGGCCTGATTTTTCCTATCATGCATTCATGTTAAAAGAATTATTTGCATAATTATTTGCTTAAAATATAAACATGGTATCAGCATGTTGGTATCATCCATGCTTGGGGTAAAAAATTGCAACGTTTCATTGATTATTTTTCAACTACATCAGGCGAATAATAAAAACAATTGTTAAAAAATCGTTATTTTGTTAATTGTTTAATAATTGTTCATTGTCATTGATATATCATTATTTTGTAGTTTGATTGATGAAGTTGAAAAATATTCAATGAAACGTTGCAATATTTATATCTTATGTTTTTATTGTCAAAGAACCCAATAAATAATATGTTAATTCTGTATTTGCATATTTCGTACTATCAATTACAAAATTAACGAATAATTTTTGATTCGAAGCTTCTTTTTTTTTTAAACAACTTGAAAGGTCATTCTTGTGAGTGAATGATCTCAATAGTTTCATCAAGGACACTATTATATAAGACCACGGACATAATTCTACAATATTAATAAAAAAAAGTTGTCATGTAAAACAAAAAAATTCATGTAATTATTTTCTATAGACATGTAGACACTTCCGCTTGAAATTTATATATTTAAAATACATAAATTAATTAGAAAAAACTTTTTGATGATTATCAACAACGAACGAACGAGTGAGTATCAATCGGAGGTAACAATCATCGGTTAATTAAAATTTTAACTAATATCTTACTTTTTTTATATATATAAATTTGTGATCGTCCGAAATGATTTTATATAATTTATGCAATTAAAAAAAAAAATGTTTATATAAAAACACAAACAAATAACAAAACGGCATTCATAAATTCCAACACGTTCGTCTCGACACTAAATGACAATCAGTATCCGATAACGTGCTAACATCGATGGATAAGATGTCGCACCACCAATAAAATAGAATCGATTACAAGTTAGTTGGTTGAGTTCCTAGTTCCCATCGATTTAATACTGTTAAAATTAACTAATTATTTTTTTATTGAAAAAAAAAAACATTATTCTCCATATATAAAGATTACGTACAATTTTATGACGCACACAATGTTTGAAAATGACCGTACAGGATCGAAACGTATGTCACTCGATTTTATTATTTATATGTCAAAAAGGATAAGTAAAATTAAAATTGATAAAATTCTTCAAGTCAAGTTATATTTTTATTTTTAATGTATTTATCTTCACAGCCAACTTTCTAAACGATCCGAAAAATTTTCTGATTTTCTTTTGAAAGTAATTTTCGTCTTTTTTAACAAAGTAAACCAAGATACTTAAGGTAGTTCACTCGTAAACCCACATTTCTTAAGAATTTCGATGAAATTGAAATATGATATTAATTTAAATATTTTGCATTGATTAAAATTTAAAAAAAACTTTTGGTCCGATTGTGAAGCGAGATAATTGCAAACAGGCTTCGAATTTTTAACATGGTATACGTAAACGGTTCGCGCATATTCCATTTTTTATATATAACTGGATAAATTTTCTATACATTTCTTTACAAATATCTTATAAAGTTGAACCTTAACAAACTATAATTAATAATTAAAAAGTATAGAGGATTTTTTTAAATATCTATTGATTTTCAATGGTAATAATTTGCAATTTCGACCCCAAAAAATATTGAATAATCATTGTCAAAACAATTATTGCATAGTACAACATATTATAGTAAAATGTTAAAACACTATATATGTTATACTAGATATGTTCAATTGACATAGTTGTAATAATTAAATTAATCATACTGTATTTTATACTTTTTGCTGTGACTGTAACGAGTGAACTACCTTAAGACAAATAAGTTGTTTTATTTTTTCAATTTATCTTTCAGAAAAGGTACAATTTTGTGATAATTGAATTTTTTTGTTCTTGTAAATATGACCTTCACTGACTGAAGGTCTTGAAGAAGATGTAATCTCTGTATTTGGGTGCCTTACTGTTTGATTCAAGGATCCTTGTATATCTTGAAACATGTCATTTGTGTATGGGTACCCAAAAATAAATAAAATCATTAGACAATTAAAATTTAGGGATAGGGATTTTTTTTCAATATTTATTTTAAATAAACATGTGACCAGCTGTTATTAAAAAACCAGGTAGACAGATGGCCATTGAAAAAAGGTGCACACATCTCATATAGATTATAGACATATAGAATAAACTTATAGAATATAGATAGAGTATAGACTATAGAGTGTATAGAATTATAGATAGAGACACACAACTCAGGTAATACACACATACTATATATATATATATATATATATATATATATATATATATATATATATATATTATATAACCTAAGTCCTAAAGCACTATTATATTGGGAGCCCTACAATGGCCTACAATATCCACAAAACTATAGCAGGTTTTATTTTTATTTTTTTATGAAAATTACTATTAAAAATTTTTCTACACGTGTGTATAAGTGTTTTGAATTGTATCTATAACTATATTATATCATCATAAAAATGTATATCTGTCAATCTTCTGTCATATATAATCTGATTACGGAGTACAATTAACACCATATTATAAAATTAAATCTGTGAAGTGTGAAAATCATAGCGGAGTAGATTGATTACAGGGTTTCGTAGTTTAATCTCATAAATGGTGTTGTTTGTTTTTGAATAAAAAGTACGTGTGGAAAATTTAGGACTATAATTTTTATAGTACTCATTAATATTATAGCTGACCACTATTTATACCACTCTAGCGGTCACAGTTTTAATTCAGAAAATGGCAAAATCTTACATAGGAAAAGAGTGGTTTAGAGGGGAAACTCAAAATTTGGTATATCTCTCTTAATACTGGAAAAATCGAAAAATGTATAAAAAGTAAAGTTATATAAATATTTATCATTTAAGATTGAAAATTAAAATCCGAAATATTCGAGATTTAGAAAAAAATCAGGTCATGAATTGTAGTAAAATTGATTTTCTACAACTTTACTTCTCATACATTTTTCGTTTTTTCTAATATTGAGACAGATATTCTATATTTTGTATTTTCTTCTTTCTCTAAGCCCCCCTTTCCCCTTGACCGATTCTACTCATTAACAAACCTCGTCTTTCAAATACCTAAAGCACATCAGATACGAAATATCATTTTGAGCGTACTTAAATGGGAATGAAATTTACTCTGTATTCTGAGGAAATTTGCTTACTTAGCGCAGCTCCTACCTAATATCAAGAATTCTCGTTTTTGACGAAGTGAGTCAACATCCTTACACCCACAAAAGCATAAAAAATAAATCTCTACTGAATCCCAAACTACAGACAGAATGACATAAACCAAATGTGAATAAGAGACATCAAAGATTATTTACGGAAGATAAATCGAGAAAACAAAAAAAAGTACATGTTTTTGATATCTGTGCAAAAAATCACAAACAATATGAAATATTGCCAAAGAGTGTATTAATAAATTGACCCAGTTCTAATAACTACTTCTACACACAAACCGAACATACATTTTAAAAATAATTTCTTATAAAATAGAGGCTTTATCTACTTGTTTTTTTTTTTTCTCGATAAAATAAAAAGCCCGCATTAAACCAAAAAAAAGCCTGCATCGTTTATACTGTTCATCAAATGTACTTTCACAGAGAAAGAAACTTGTTTTTTTTTTTTTTAAACGGTGAATAAATAAATATTGTGGTAATTAGAAAAATAAAGTATCGAAAATAAAATTTTCTACACATAATCACAAAAGAAGTAGTTATTGTTAAAAGTACGATAATATTGATTTATACGCAATTCATTCGGTTTTCGAAAAAATGTTTCGGATAAAAGTTGTTCATTAATAATATCTTTACAACTTTTATTCGAAACTTTTTCTCAAAAACTGAATAAATAATGTACGAATCAACTCACAAACTGTTGAATAATGAGGGCGCTACTTTTGTGAGTCATAGTACACCGATTCAACATCTGACATATTTGGTAATGTTTTTGATGAC
This sequence comes from Nineta flava, assembly GCA_963920215.1. Lineage (NCBI taxonomy): Eukaryota > Metazoa > Arthropoda > Insecta > Neuroptera > Chrysopidae > Nineta > Nineta flava. The sequence goes on from OY986040.1 coordinate 141,215,859, forward strand.
AACTCCTCACCTTCTGCTTGCCAGCCTGTCTCTTCTGTATGTTTATTTCTAAACTTGACTATCTCTTCAGCAGAGAGGTAGGTAATTGTGTTTGTAATTCGCGCCTACATTGATTTGATTGTTTTCAAAAAGAACAGCAGAGAAAACCTCACCTTTTTTTTTGTTTTGTTTAATTAAACATTTTATATTTATTTGTACACATAAAGAATAATCGTTAAAAACGTTTACGACACATAAAATATGTCAACTGTCGTCGCCAGTTGAATTCAATTAATTTTAAAAATTTTAAACAATAAATTTATGTTAAAGAGAAAATTTTACTTCAAAAACATGATTCATTCACTGCAATATTGTAAGTACAGTTGAAGTCAATCAAAAACTAACAACTTTTGATTATACCATTTTTTTCGAAGACTGAATAGATTTAGCGCAATCTACAATCTAAAGTATTTGGCGACGAGTAAATATAAAAGTTTGAGTTGAAATTCTGGCAAAACTATTGAGTTTATGAAAAATCGTTTCAAACAAAAGTTGTTTGATTTTAGCCAAGGAGTACTTTTTGTATATGAAGTTTTCTTCGAACTCTTACGGTTTATAAGATATATTTTTGTGGACGGATGAATTAGCATTTACGAATTCGTAATAAATTGTTAGTGCCAGAATACGTTCAAGAGGATCTGTGACCTAAGATCGAAGTCTTATAATTGTAAATGTAAAATTGACGCAGCTAAATCTGCGAGGTAGAACCACTTATACATAAAAATAAAAAATAAAATAAAAATTATTTTGACTTACCGTCCATCGGAATGTAAAAGGTAATTTTAATTTACTACGTTCTGGATCAGCCAATGTAAATGTATTTGTGCCCAATACCGGACTGGAAATATTACCAAAGGAGCATAGTCCCGTTGGTGATACATTACTCTGATACTCTTTCAAGCATACACGAAATAATGTATGACATGGTTGCGAACATGCCCCGCCGCCTGTCGTCGGTCGTGGCAAACCACCACAACATTCACCAGACGCTAATTCACCACGATAGTTTGTTATTGCAAGTATTTGTAGTTCGAAATAGCCACGGCATCTCACGCACTGTAACAGAAGAAACACACAGAAAGAGAAGAAATTAATTTCAAATCAAATAACAAAAATATAAATTTAAAAAAAACACAACAAATTGAAAAAATTTCAATAAAAAAATATTCAGGTTGAACGATTTCTTTTTTTTTTCTGTTAGGTTGGCATTCTGCCAAATGGTAATGCATTAAAAAAGTATATAATTTGGTAATTAAATCGATATTTGAAGTAAAACAGATGTATTTTATTTAAAATTCGTTATAATTCGCGAATGAAAATGTATTTAAATATACATATTTTTATTTAATTATATTAAAAAATTGTGGTTGATTTTAATATATATATATATATATATATATATATATATAAACTCACTAAAATTTATTTTTAAAGAGACATAAAAAATGTATTTAAAATCGGTCCATGTATTTTTAGTTCAATTCTTTTTAAATTATCCAACTATAGCTCGTACCAAATAAGATAAACCTACAAAATTGAACCAAATATGAATGAATAAGTCTACATTATAACATTATGGCACCAGATGCTGATAAATGTATGAACGCTAAACAAAGATTGTGATGTAAAACAAAATTAAAGCTCACTAGTTGAGTTATAAAAGTAAGAGATAAAACATATATTTTAATTGGTCTTTTAAAACTAACTCTAATTTAAAAGGAATGGATGCAATTTTAAAGGTTCATTGCATTTAGAATTTACTCTAGTCCATTTTTATCACATTGTATGCAAGAACCAATTCAAATTCAAAATGGATTTAATTAATCTCAAAATGAGTCGATTCATTACAAAGTAGTTTTGTCACAAACTTAGTTCAATTTTGAAGGTTCATTTCACATAGAATTTACTCTAATCTATATTGGTATGGTAATATAGGAACAACCATGGATATTTTTCTTTCAATATTCAATAAATCGATTAATATAATTTATTAGAATATTTTGTTCAATATTACTTATATTAAAAATTGCACAAATAAGGAAAAAGTGATTATGATTTTTATATGAAGGTAGTTTCTATCAATCACACACAAATCAATACTTTACTCACAATGACAATTTTAATGAAGTAAAAAATATTACAAATTCTGATTAATTATGAAAAAATTATGTATTGAATTTAAATTTCAAATAACGGCATTGAAATAACAGAAGAAAAAAAATGAAGGAGTGTATAATTTTTCTCTCATATAGAAAATCAGTATCAAATTTTTTTTCCTTTTTGATGAAACGACAGTTAATAATAATAATAATTTTTATTGCATATTATTGATTTATGGAAAAGCAAAAAAAAAAACATTGCAATCAATATCTCCAGAGTACGGTGAAACATATGTGTGTGTGTGAATTGACTGTATAATGAGAGAATTTTTTTTCTTTTAAATCAGGTTTTAATATAAAAATAAAAATTCAATTTTTTTTGTTTGTTTGAAACGAGAGAGAATGTTTGGTATTTAAGTTTGTTTGTTATTTTGTATAGTGAAGGTGGTTTTAGGCGTATTCCAAACAACCTAAAGTCTACACTGTACAGAATACAAAAGTGTAGCCCAACTATGCGGTCGGCCGGTCCTTCCTATAGGTAAATGAACTCTCCTGTGACATGTTCTTTTATGACAGGTATATACAGTTATCAAAGCACCATCAAAATACTGTATCTGGACTCTGTAGACAGAGATAGTATAAAGAGATCAGTGACTTATTCAAGTCGCAACCTATAGTTATAAGGAATTAGTTCGTAATTCGGTACAAGCCAACTACGCCAGGTAGTTAGCCAATCTTTCCTACAGGTAGATGAACTCTCCACGCCTGTGACATGTTCTATTGAGATAGGTATATATACAGTTATCAATGCACCATAATTCGTTTAAATAGTGAGTGGATGCGAACATCATGTAATCAGAGTTTATACTCAAACTGAACTCTGTAGGTAGGAATAGTATCGAGAGTGATCAGTGACTAACTCAAGTCACAAAACATAATTATAGAGAAGTTCGTAATTCCGAAAAAGGGATACAAAATTACATGGAATAAAACAATGATCAAATAAACGAACTAAACCAGGAACCAAAAACCATTTAAAAGTATATATCAGGTGTCCATTATTACCGATTTAATAAAATTTCGCGCGAAATCACCATACGACAAACAGCTGCTTGTGTATTTAATATTTGTTCCTGTTCCACATGACGTAACATATCACGTGGTCACAATATTATGTATTAGAATGTTAGGTGACGTTCAGTCAGTCAGTTGTAACATAGTGCCTTCTTTATCTAAATACAATTCGTTATTTTACAAAAAATATATAAGGGATCTCTTTAAAGAAACTTTTTTTTAAAATAATCCCCCTTCTATATTAAAATCCAGTTTTTTAAATCAAATAAAAGTTTTAAATATACAGAAAATCCCCTTCTTTTTACTACCCGATGCATGGTCAAATAAATTTGCGCTTAGTAACTAGACTGAATTATTTACGATCAAAGAAGAATGTTCCCTATTTGTTCCGGATTAAATACTTTTGTGTAACGTTCTAGAATTCATATAAAATTGAACTTTAACCCTATGTTGTTGGGCACTGGTCTAGGTGCTAGGGACCTATTTGCGGTACCCCTCTTTCTAATTATTAACCCCAATGTTGGGCGCCAAAATGTATAATTTTCAATATTCTACTTTTCCTTTGTGAAGTACAATTGTTTATTTTTTGGTAAAATCGTCAATTTGTTCCGAATATAATCGTTTTCTGCAAAAAATGTTTAGAGCAAAAGTTGTTAAGATTTCTATAACGAACAACTTTTATTCGAAACATTTTTTCGAAAATCCAATTAATTCGGCACAAATCGACTCTGTATAAGTACTATGGGTCACAAAAATTTCATAATTGCTGAGTGCCCTCTTATGCATAAGATTTTTGGAAAAAATTTTCGAATAATAAATTAGGCGCACAAATCGATTATACAATTTTGAAAAGAAAAAAAAACAACACTAATTTTGTGACCAAGTGTACAAATTGAGGCTCTGGGCTCTCATTTTGGACTCTGCAGAAAATACGATCGATATAATTTAGGTTTCAAAATATGCACTACTTTGTATACTTTTTTAATGCCACTATCACCAGAAGAAGAAAAAACACGTATTAAAACAAAAACCTACAGGCGAATTCACTCTCTTTGTAACGATCAATTAAAATATTGTAAATTGTCCAGTTTAATAAATAATTTTTGTTTATAAAGAAACAAACAAACAGGTGCTGGAAAAACCGGACACAATTACGAGTTTGTTGTTGCATTGCACGTGTGTTTGCAATGTTTTTTAACTTTTAGTTTTTTGCCGTTTTGCCTGTTAGTTTCATTTTTGTCATTATTGTTTGGCCGAGAGAATTAAAAACAAATTTTTTGTATGTATTATTTATAGTTGATGGCCTTAACCTATAATTAAGAAGATTTTTTTATTGTTAAATGTCAAATAAAATTTGTGTATCTATTAATTTTAATTGACATCTTAAACATAAACAAGGAAATGGGAAAACTTCAGTTTTGTTCAAGGTTAAGATGGTACTATCAAAAAATACTCTTCTTACATTTTGTGGCGATGTTAAGAACCACAAATCAGCAGAGTTCTTAATAATAAAACTATTTGAGAAGAAAGAGTTTGCAAAGAAAAAATTTAAGACGCTCCATAGAGATGCAAGGGGTCTCAAAATTATGGAACCTTAAAATTAGATTTAAGAGCCTAAAATAAGATTAGGCAAATGATTCGCTGTACAAAAAAAGTAGTACTTTTTATACCCAGTATATGTAAAATTTCAAATTCGCCCCCTTTACCTAGATCAGTTTTTTTGTATTATAAATACGTATTTCGACTACAAAGTAGTCATCATCAGTATAAATTAGCTAGTCGTAATTTACTCTTTGACAATTAGATATAGATAGAAAGTCGAGATCAATAGACAAAAATAAATAGAAAATTAACTAAATTAAAATATAATAAATTTTAAATTATATTGAAATTACTCTTGTTAAAATTTCCTTCATTCACATTTATTCCTGTTACCTTACTCTTATATTGTCTCAGGATATGTTACTTGTCGCTAACTTGGTGACAATTTCACCGATAAGACGTTTTTGGCTCATGCGAATTGAAAGAAGAAAATGTTTCAAGAATCGAAAACCTAAATTTCGAAATTTACACAATCTTCAAAGGTTATATTTTAGGTAAGGAATTGATACATCAAAAAAAAAAGTTATTGAAAGAAAGGAAAAAAACCAAATTAATCAATTTATTTTGCAAGATTGCGTCCTAACATAAGTCTAATATATAGGGTGACCAAAAAATAGGAACCAATTTCCTACTAATAAATACATCCAAAAATTGAGTTCTACCTAACCATTTGTAATAGTTGAGGACAGTTAGTCTGCCCGAAAGAACGTCCCTAAGATCTCGAGCAAATTTCTTAGCCAGAATAGTTACAAATCCAGAAAATGATGATCAAGTTTTTAATCACTACATTCGACTTTTGATTTTACCCAAAACACATTAAACGAAAAAGAAACGTATATATTTAGACCTACGTAGCCACGAATAGTTTTGGCAATACTATTACTATTTTATCCACCCCCAATATGCTCCAACCCTCTTTATTAAAGAACACACCCAATAAATATATAATAAATTGAAGATTCCTATACATTATTGACAAGGTTACAAATATAAAAATTTATAATTTATTCAATTCAACAACAACTACAATTCAAAAACTAATTTACATATTCTACAAAAACCTTGTTGATTGCATAATCGTATAATAAAGATCTTTTATAAGAAATCTCATAACCATCCATTTTTCAGCGTATTTATTAATAATAAAATCATAAACACAATACAGTTACAGTTTAAGCGTAGGTTAATAAAAAAAAAAAAAAAAAACTAGTGAAGAAATTTCAAGGCTTTATGAAATTCTGCAACAAAATATTTATTTATTTTCCCATAACAATCTATAACAATTGTATATACAGGCTGTCATTGATATGACTAGTCATTAGGATACGATATTTGCAACAGTATTTATATATGAGTTGAAGACAGGTATATATACATTATTATTATTGTTTCTAAGAATTAGAAACAATATATGCCCAGACGTGACTCATTTTGTCTTTACAAATAAATGTATAACGGGGGCCAATCAAAGCGATTAAAAATGGATATCCTTCAATTCTAATAAGCCCTTTCTTTCCAAAAAATAGTCAGCCATGAAAAAACTAATCGATAAACATTTCAGATCGAAACTTCTGAGAAATATGAATCTCCAGATTTCATTTGATAGAATCTCTTATCCATCGTTTTCTAAAACTACTAAACCGATTTAGATGGTGATAAGTCCGTTGGTTATTTATCCTTTAGAAAAAAACTATTTCGTGGTATTATCGTGTGTTTAGTGAGATTTTCAGGGCAAAATTTCTCTTATAGCTAATTCAAAGATTATTGGTATATCAATTAATTTTGATCAATTACAGATCAAAAAAGATGTTTGTTTTTCATCTACATAGATTAATATATTAGAATAATTAAATCGTGGAACTCAAAATAAATATTTTAATAGTAACAAATATATAATTTTTTGAATGTCCCCTGTACGGCCATAAATGTCTCCAAGTTGAAATATATTGTCCATATAGATATTATCTAAAGGAGATTCATTCAATATTTTCCATCAAAGTATATCCTACTGAAATAAAACGATTCCTTTTTTAAAGTTCTAGAAAAAACACACACTTTATAAAGCCGATAGTAGGAGAAACACACGATTTGGATTAAAATGATATGAAGGAACCTACTTTTTCGTTAACCAATCATGGCGTGGAAATCGAAAGAGAAAAACGCTTGAAATATTTACTATCAGTGAGAGAAATAAACATACTTTCTACAGAAAAAAGTGTTTTCGTCTATTTTCCATAGATTACATTCGATTGTCTTGGTCCAAAAGGGCATGTTTGTATAGTATATATTCTTCAACAGGTTTCATTTAGTGTATATATATATATTAACACAACAAATCACAATAATATATCGTTGCATTTGCTGGTTAAACTCAAAAATCAATTAATTTATTTTACAAGTCATTAATTTAAAACAATTAAATTATGTATAAACTTATAAAAAGCTAACTTAAGAGTTAAGTAAACAAAATTTTAACCACCCAAGAGTTTACTTTACGTTAACCCTTCAGTGTACTTGGTGAGTTTTAGGCACTAATTTCCAAAAATCTCATAAAACATATTTTTAATTCCGAGCAAAAACCATTCATGACTTTGTACAGAGAGCACTTTTTGTACAGAGAGCATTATACAGAAAAAAAGTATTGGGGTTATTTAGCCTGAAAAAATAGTGACCTTTTACTAAAGACATATCAAATACTATTTAACATTTCCCGTAAAAAGTGCGGAAGACAAAAAAAAAACTTGTTATTACATAAGGAAAAATTATGTACATTCTTTTTTTGTAATCATTGTTTATTGATATTTTACTCATGTTTTATGCAGATATATTATTGATTTTCTAATATTTTGTTTGACACGAAACGGTTTATAGAATTAATTACGCCTAAAGAAGCATTAATTCAAAAGACTAATTTTATACATTTTGAGTCAGTAAACATAATTTTATACACAGAAGGGTTAAATCGCAAATGATCAATAAATATTTTTAACTATGACAGAAAAAATATCAACAAAAATTCTCATCTATTTGTGTATATATATGAAATCTAAATATGACATAATTACATTTTATCGTGTGTGATACTATAAAATTAATTTTATCACAATATAATTTTTTTGATAAGAAAAATTTTTTTATTATTATTAAAGGTGAGTTCAATGCCAGAATATAAAGTTAAAATATTATATTTGTGCTTAATCTTTTGGACGAACGATTGATTATTATCGATTGCGATCGATTAATTTCAATTAATTTTATGATCGAGAAATTTTTGTGATTAAACAGTTTCGAGTAAAAATTGTTTTTCGATAAACTCTATTAACAATCAAATGATTTACGGGTTTGATTAAAGTCTTATTATTAGTTTTAATGGTCCGTGATAGATTTTAATCGAATAAAGTATATCGATTTGTTCATTTTAGATTGATCACATGCAAGATATTCAAACGGAGAAATAAGTTTACTTGAGCGAAGAAACTAAAATTGTTGAACGGTATTTCAAATTTTTTTAAATAGAGTTCGCAAGTCTTGGCCTAAGAGTCTTTCTTGGCCAAATACTCGTGTAAAATTCTTTAGTCAAGAAAATGAAATTCTTGTAAAAAAAAAGTAATTTTCTCATTAAAAAATAAATAAAAAAACTTAAGAAGAGAAAGTTTATGCAGCTTCTTTAACTGAAGTACATCATTACTTCTTTAAAAAGTTTCATTTGTTTGGATTAAACAAATGTTTATTTTGATCGGAAATTTTAGCATCTTGGTCCAAAGAAATCATCATTCAGTTTAAGAATTTCAAGATTCTTGAATCAAAACTCAGTTTATCTTTGGTTAAGATAATTTTCTCAAGTCAAAACTATAGATGTCAAGATACTTATTTTCTTATACCAAATATATATTATCTTTCCTATATATATATGAGAGTCTGAAATTCTTGGTTCAAACAAATTTTTCATACTGCAAGGAATTACTTCTATCAGTGTATCTTTTATGGTTTTAAAGAAATAGATTTTTTCTCCCTAGCGGAAGAACGCATGAAGCGATTTGGGCCACCATTCATTTGTTTTTGAGTTATCATATCTACGGACAGATAGACATGCTGAAATGCACTAATTAGATCAGTTTATGAAAACTTCCATCAATAATATATTCAAGCAATACAAAGTCGGATCTAAATTTATAATACCCTTATATAAAAATACACCAGGTATAAAAAGCGGTTATTAAACACAATAATATTTAAAATATGATTTTTTATATAAATTATGAATATAAAAACAATTTTTACGATTATCACAATTACATTTTACGATATTATAAAATAAAAAATATGCATGTAAAATAGTCGTTATCACATACACAACGAACGATTGCTGGCCGGCTACGGCTGTTTAAATATACATTGAATAAAAATATCATAAAACTAGGGTATAATATTTTTTTTTTTATTATTTCCGCAGATGAGTAAATAACTTTTAACGTTTTTGATTCACCACCACACTGACACGACGACTCATGTTGAAGGTTATGTAATTAAAACACAAAGATGCCCTTTCTTGTTGTTCCAACTACTTACCACCGTAGTACGACAAATATTTCTTAGAAACTATATTAAGTATAATAGGGGATTTAATTTACTTAGTACTAGTTTTTTTTTTTATTAGCGTAAGAGTTCTTTAAGATTTTAATCTCTTTAATAAATATTTTTATTTTAATGAATTGGTTTGTTTTTTTTTGCTGTATATTTTTAAGGTGTTTCCGGTTTTTAAATCTCATTGATTATGCGCTAAAAAATTAAAGCAAAAAATTCTATTAAGTAAATAGTATATACTCAAACCACACGTGGTTTGAATCTTGGTTAAGTTTCTTTGAAAGAAACTTTGTTTTTATACCCGGTAAGTATATAATATATACGCGGGGTATATTAAGTTTAGTTCCGACTATGTAACGGTTGAAAATATTGATCGTAGAAAAAAATTTTGGTATAGGTGTTCATCAAAAGACCTAGTTAGTCCATTTCCGGAAAAGTATTCCGTTCATAAACACGATAACTCATAAACGGAAAGAGATAGCGAGCTGAAATTTCGTATATGTGTATTCTAGAACTAAAAAGTAAGGTCAAGTTCGGGTAAAATCGGACCATGTTTGGGCAAAACAAGCTATCTTTGAAACCGTACGAGATACGACAAAAATTTAAGGAAAAAAAATGTTCCTTTTTTACAAATAAGCAACTTAAACTTTTTATCTTAAGTTCAGTATATACCGGGTATTTAAGCAATTAACTCAGTTGTTATTTTCACATTTTCAATTTATTGACAAATACTTAATTTATTTCCAAATACTTTATTAATGCAGGTATTTCTATAGAAACTATTAAACTATATTAGAGATCTGGGTCGGCTATAACTTTGGAACAGTCAGAAGATATGTGATCAATTTCGAGTGGATAAAAACTGGTGCATTTTTTCAGAAGTTTGCGATCAATGAAGCCATTCAATTGATTTAAAATTATTTGGTTTGTGCGAAGATTTATTTGAAAAGTCATCATAAACTTAAACTAAAAGGTTTATATTCGAATATATTTGAATATATTTGAATTTTTATAGATTTTGTAAAAAATTATTATTGCCTTGTAATTTTGATTTATTAATAAATTTTTTTTTAAAGTATCTTCGATTTCTAATTTTATTATTTCATAGTAAAAAAAAATCGCTTAAGTAATTAAAATCAATTTAATTGCACACATCAATTTAATACTAAGTTTGAAGCAAAATAAAAACACGATTATTAATAAGTTTGTTCCGATTACTTAGTCAATAATAAATAATCAATTACAAATATCTCATCCGTATCTAAACTCACATGGCAGAGAGATTATTACAGTTAGTTACACGATTACAAAATATTTCCGCGATTATTATTTTTAAACTAAACACAAATTTTACAAAATATTATATTTTTTCTGCTTAATAAATTTTATCAAACACGAGAAATACTCATAGCCACAAAAGTAGCGCTCATTTTTCAATATTTTATAATTGATTTGTGCCTTATATAATTCGGGTTTTCGAAAAAATGCTTCGGATAAAAGATGATCGTTACAAATATATTGATCACTTTTATTTGAAATATTTTACCAAAAACCGAATGAGTAAAGTATAAATCAACTAATAAAATTTTGAAAAATGAACGTTATTTTTGTAGCCAAAAGTATCAATACGAGAAATTATTTAATTCTTATATAATTCGAAAAAAATTTTATACAAAACACAACAAAAAATTATACAACATATTTTTTGTTTTTGTCTCAAAAAATCTAAATCTCAGAGGTTGTTAAAAATTTAAAATTATTCTGACAATTTTAAAACTGTAATTTTTCTCACGAAATCTTTGAAATAATTTTTTTCAACTAATTTATTTTTCAAAAATATATTCTACATCGAAAATGTATGAGAAGAAAATTGTTATATTTTTGTTTTGAAAATCTGAAACTATTATTGCCACGAGAAACGAAAACTTCAAGAGGTATGATTTTCTGGGCAATACGATAAACACTAACACGAGATTAATCTGCTTCTCCGTAGATTTCCAATTTTTCAATTCGAATTTTGGAGGAAGAAACTGTTATACAATCAATCATTTCTGGATAAAGGAATCAAAAAACTATTCTTGGGAAATTAATCCAAAAAATATTTTTATTTACGAAAAATAATTAAATCTATGCCGAATCTTAAATTTAAGAATCGATTTATAAAAAATGTCCAAAAGTAAATACAAAAAAAATTAGATTATACAGAAAAGTAAACAAATTCTCTTGTCAACATTGTCGTGGATATTTTATAAAAAAATATTTTATATAATTTATATGTGTGATATTTTAATTAATAAAAGTTTTTGTTTCACCGCTTTAACACCCCCCCCCCCTAGCTTATGAATTTCTGTAATCTACTTGACTGTGTGTGTGTGTGTTTTTAATATAAATAATATAAATTTTTATAATAAGTAATATTCCCACGAATATGTATGTTACAAATATTTAAGTATTGTATTAAATTTCTAAATGGAAAATTTAGAGATAAGATTCATTCATTAATAAAAACTTTTAATATACAATTACAACTTTTGTTTGAGTCATTGATTGATATTTATATTATTTAAGTATGGTATTTCATTATATTACTTTTAATATATTTTAAAAGGTATATATTATTAATTATATCGATCTATCGGTATCGCGATTCAAATTTTAATCTGAGGTACCAAATTTCCATATACATTTTGTCTTTAATTTGGAACAAATTACTTTCAATTCAAATAAAAATCAATTTTTGAAATCATTGACAGAATAAGATTATCTCTTTCACTAATCTACTCAGAAAAAATTAATTCGCCCATTTCGTTTCGAAAATATTAATTGCTACAGTTGCATATTTTGAAAAATAGTTAATGGTAAAATGGGAACAACTCTTGTCCCTGGGTTACATCATCTTTGCGATAAAGTTTACATAAGAATATAATTTTTGAAACTTTTTTTTAGATACTTTCATTAGAATCTAATAGTACGGTTATTTTTGGAATATCTATTAAGTTGTGTAAAGAAAATTGCCTCTAAGAAGAGATTAGCAATTTTTTTCCACATTCGATAAATCAATAATGCTGAATATCTTATAAATAATCCACCGAAATCAATTTTAAGGTACCCTAAACTTTAAATTTTTTAACAATTTCTCATAAGACAAGAAAAACTAATCAAATACAGCACTATGGTCTTATATTATCCTCGCCCGGTATATTTTTAAGAAATATTATTAATACGTCTATTAATCATTATCAACATATTCATAGCCAAAATTACTAGTATTTTTATTGAAATCTTTATAAAAGATTATTTTATTTGTGACTATAGTTTCGGGAAACACAGTTCCTTCATCAGAAAATAATAATAATGACAATTTTTCTGATGAAGGAATTGTGTTCCTTCGAAACTAAACTCAAAAATAAAAATATTATTTAACGAAAATTTCAAATATTTACTTAATTTAATAATTATAATGGATTTTCGCCAAGTAACTTTGTCATTCAATACAGAAAAATTACTATGTTAGAAAATTCTATGTAACTGCAATGCGACATAAAATAAATGGAAAAACTATTTTTCACGAATAACAAAAATAAAAAAAATTCATTGAATTGAAATCGTTTAATATCATCATCGTTATGTTTGTGGTAGAAGATGGCTTTTACATACACAATAAACATAGAGCACACGGCGTCTTAAAAAAAAATCGTTCCCAATATTCTTTTATTTCTCAATATATTTGACAGACGCGACGCGGTGTTTTAAAATATACGAAATGGGCATTCTGCCAATAAACTACACAAAACATGTATTAAAAAAAACTCCTATAATATAAAAGAAATTATGAAACTCTGCTAAACACAGCATTCCACACACAAAAAATGCAAATTCTTTTCTCTCCATTTCAAGAATTTCGAGGGGAAAGCAAATTCGAAAAAGTGATCCTTACAATATATATTGATTTACTTGCAATGTAGACTTCTTTATAAAAATGTAAAGGGAAAAAAAGTGATCTAAGCCACAATAAAAAAAAAATTCAAAAACACTGTGATTTAATTAGTGTTTTTTTCTCTGATAAAAAAAAGACCATTCTATGTGCATTTTTTTAACATTTTTAAAAAACATAGCAGAGAGAACACGATTTTTAAGAGAAACGAAAGAGAAGAAAGGCAGATGTTGACCGACGGAAACCATGTGCAACGTAACCAAAATCAACAGGCACGAAGAAATACACAAACAGCAGCTGCCGTATATTTAAAAAAAATATATAAAATACAAAATGTTGAATGCATGTTACACTCTCTGTCAAAGAATACTCGATTGCTCAAGGTCTCGATAATACCTTCTCAAATGTAAAAATATATGCTATAATTTTTTTTTCGTCTTCAAAAAGAGCATCTGCTCTCTCTTGATGATGATGCCAAAGCAATAATGCACTCGATTGGTCCATCAGAGTATACATACTCTGTTGCGGACATGTGGTTAATATATATATATTTTACAGAAAAAAATATTCAACCCTTAGATTAGAAGAAAATAAAACATGACTTTCTGCAATATTCATTTGTTTTTAAACCGTTAACAATTTGCATATAAAATAATTTTAAAAGGACCAATTATAACGAATTTCAAATAGAAGTGAGATAGATGCGTTATATTACTTGTATAAGGGGTTGGGGTCACACTACTAAATTTAGACAGCTGCGTTTACATTCAAAATATTTTAAAAAAAACGTTAAAATACGTTGTTGTTTTTTCAATGGAAATATATAAATAAACAAACACACTCTACCTGTAAGAACTGAAGAAGAAACAGGAAAAGAAGTAATAAATATCCATGGGACATGCTTTTACACAATAATCGCCACACTACACGACACATTATAAACAAAAACAAAATCACACAAGCCCTGCATTAGGGTTATCAAAAATAAAAAAAATAAAAATCACAAATAACGATATATCAAAAATAACGCCATTCACTTGGGATTTTAAATTAAATTGTTGCAGGTCAAAATTTTTTTAGATTAAATCACCAGCAAAAAAAGAGGAAAAACAACTAAACGGTTTTCATACACACTTTAGAACACTGTTTCATTGTTGCACACGTCACTGAACGGTGGTGTTTTCACGTAGTTGTTTGTTGTTGTTGTGGTCCGGTGTTGTGTGTTGTTGAAAAACGAACATACGAAAAAGACATTTATAAAACACAACGAAAATAATATATATCAAAACATACAAATGAAAAACTTTTTTTTTTATAATAAATTAATTTACAATTTTTTTTTTTTGTTTAAATTAAATAATAATATATAGTTTGGAAAAAATTAGTTTTTTTTGTTTTAAATAAATTAAATTTGTTTATATATTAATAACTGTGAATAAATTATAGAAGTTTTTTATAATACGCGCTCATAGAGCGGCCGTAAATACATAGCCACTGAATGCCCCTGGAACACTGGAAGACCATGTTATGCGGTACCATTCGATTGTGATGTTCGTGGATTGTCGTATTGTGTCGTCTTGATCGTCGGTTCGGAAAGCTTCTCATATCTCTCTATGTGTTTGTATGTTCAGTCAGTTAGTCAGTCAGTGAGTGGTGGGGATGACGAATACGATGCGCATTATGTATTTAATAGCCAGCTGTTGTACATCTTCTTTCGTGTCTTCAGCATCCATCCACAGTTCTTTCATAACATGTATAATATTTTAAAACACAAAAACTTTTTTTTGAAAAACAATGTATTCTGTTTAGTCCAATTAATAAAAGTCTTAAAGTTTGTAATAGATGCACCTAAAAGTTGTATTCAAGTATATTCTTTGCCACGGTGTATTCTTACAGGGTTGAAACGATCCGAATTACAAAAAAATATTAAATACCAATTAGAAAAGTGTTCTAGTCCAATTAATAAAGTCGAAAATTCGTTATAGAGGCACACAACAATGTGAATCCAAATTAATTTTTTGTCAAGCTATCAACATGCTAAACACAGAAATACTTAATTTGTGGGATCATAACATGAAACTTTAAACTAAAAAAGTTTTTCTGATAGTCCAATCGACACAAGTCTAAAAACTTTTGATAGATGCATCATAAAAAGCTGTTTCCACGTTTAATTTCTAACTCTGTTTATATATTATATGTAAATAAAAGAGTATTCTTTGACACAAGTTTGTAACGGTTAGAAATATTGATCATAGAAAAAAACTTTGATATAGATGTGTGCATAAAATGTTTTTAATTATTGCATTGTCGAATGTTTCGAATCAATACGATAACTCAAAAACGGAAATTTCTCGCTCAGAGAAAATGATAAATATTACCATCAGAAGATGATGTAAATCGGGAATACAAATTATTTTTCGTTTTTCTGCGAGTTTTTCACCTCTATTTTATGTGATTCTGATTACATAAAATGTCTCAAAAGACTTAGGTCTTAGTATTGCCTCAACATTTTGGTAAACACCGCGTTCAAGATATGTTTGGCATGGTCAAATAAAACATTTTAGCCTAGTGACTCTCGTTAACTTCTCGTACTGTCTACAACGAAAGTGTTATTTTTCCAAAACTTTACAGTTAATTTGTGCCGAATTCCATCGATTTTCGAAAAAAATGTATAGAACAAAACTTGTGAATATTTGTATAAACAACAACTTTTATCCGAAACATTGTTTCAAAACCCAATTGAATTCGGCACAAATCGACGATTTTGATTTAAATTTAAATTTGCCTTGGTTTAAATGTTTTAAATGATCAAGAGATACAGTTTTCTGAAGAAGGATCTGTGAACCCGAAACTATAGTCAAAAATATTCTTTAACGAAAATTTTAAATAACTCTTTGTTTTATTTAATAATTTGTAATAGACTTTCGTTAAACGATTCAATGTTTTAGAATGATCAAGAGATGTAGTTTGACCGAATAATTAAACCACGGTGCAACTATTTGTGCAACTGACCCTTTATTTAACTGGTGTATATAAAAAAAAGTATTCAATGTTTCGTAAGCTCCTTTCTTCTTGTTTAAATATTGATATCGCTTTATTTTTTTTCAAAATCTTTTTTGTAGGTATATAATTCGTCTGTCTGCTGTTAGTTAAGTAAGTTAAGTTAGTTAGTTTTACTTATACTTACTTCTTGGTCGTCTTCTTCAGTAGTGGTTGTTGTTATTTGATTCAACCCTAGGTGGTGCATTTTATTTTTCAATCACTGTTCGTTAAGGTATATAACATCCTCTCTCCTAATATAAAATACATTAAATAATCATAAAAATCTTGTAAATTTATTATATATATTTTTTTGACTATTTCGAAGAGTTTTTATTTTAATAGCTCTTTTATGAAGTCTGATGATAATTTTTAAACTTTTTATAATAGTTTAATAATTAGTTGTTTTTTTCTGTATATACGTAAACGTCACAGTACTATACCAACGTCAATTTATATTACGGTTACGAAGACATAAGTATGAAAGAACAAGCGTATACTGCATAGACTAATATGTCATTGAATTTTTTATTAAATATTAACACATACTAAGTTCATAACTACGGTGGATTCAAGTGCTATGAAACAAGTGAAAATAACATCTAACTGAGTTAATTGCTTAAATACCCGGTATATAATGAGTTTATGAACAAAAGTTTCAAACAAAAGTTGTTTATTTTGAAAAAAAGGAACATTTAATTAATCTAAGATCTCCTACTGTATCTAAAGCACGATTAGATTTTGCCCATTCACAAACTTGACCCTACTTTTTAGCTCTAGAACACATACACAAAATTTCAATTCGGTATTTTTTTTCGTTTTTGATTTATGGTGTCAACAGACGGACAGACAGACAGGCGGACAGACACATATACAGAAATGAACTAATTAGGTCATTTTATGAACACCTATACCACACATTTTTGTCTACGATCAATATTTTCAACCGTTACAAAGTCGAGACTAACTTAATATAATATCCTGGTATATTTTGTAAATACCGAAAATAAAAATGACTAACTCATCCGTCAGGAATCGAACCCTGGACCTTTGGATGTCGCATCCAGTGCGTTAACCAGTACATTGCGTATGATCATTTTTTAATGGAGTCAATTTTATAACATCGACAGTATTACTTTGAGGATTTTTTTTTTTGGTCAATAACAATATTTTTCGAATACTTTTTTCAATAATCCAACACCGTTTCATACCAATCTATTTATGGTACTATTTAAACCAGATAAAATTATTCTCTTCTCATAATAATAATAAATAATGGATTTATTAATGAATTCTAAATTTCTGTTCTAGAATTCATTTCATACATAAATACATACATACACACATACATACACACATACATACATACATACATACATACATACATACATACATACATACGTACATACATACAGCAGTTAACAGCCCAGCGAACTAAACATTCTATATGATTTCATTACAAACAAACAAACCACTATTTTAAACTTCATTTGCAATATTGAATTGGAACAAAACTGTAAAAATTAGCAACTCATTCATCAAGTCTAGTAATTCACAGTCTTTATTTAACTTCGAACGTCTGCGAGACTGAGGCAAGAGCGGAACAAAACTTTTGAAGGTACACGTTCTTTTGGTACGTTATGAGAATTCGATCAGAGTGTATTTTCAGCATGTAACGAATCGTTGAAATAACACTTAACTGATATAGCCCTCGCTCGATCGATGTGACACTGATTTCTATCCTGCTCCTTTTATATATACATACATTATATGCTGCAGCAAAATAGACAAGTGTCTGGCTTTCACATGAACAGTGTGACTATAGTCTGCAGTAGACAATAATTGTGTGTGTGATATGATTTTTGGATATTGGAAAATAAGAAAATAGATATAGAAAGATGAATGATCGTTATTGTTTTGGGTAAATCGATACACCGTCAGCTAGAACATTAGAACCTTTAAATTTGACTCTACAATTGAAATTAGGTACAGGAATTTCTTCATCATTATTTCTCCATATGTTTTTGATAAATGAATAATATTAGAATAG
Organism: Nineta flava; assembly: GCA_963920215.1. Classification (NCBI taxonomy): domain Eukaryota; kingdom Metazoa; phylum Arthropoda; class Insecta; order Neuroptera; family Chrysopidae; genus Nineta; species Nineta flava. The sequence goes on from OY986040.1 coordinate 141,234,280, forward strand.
GGAATATGCATGAAAATTTTTTATCACTTGAATTGAAGCATGTTTACTTGACAAATATTAAGGTAAAATTACTTTTTAAATAACTTTAAAAATAAGCGAGATATGAATGATTGAAATTCCCGGTTAGACAAAGAGGCCGTCTTGATATGTTATGTGACGTCATATTACACTTTCACCATTTAAAATACACGTAAAACTCCGTTTTTAGTATTTTTGCAAGAAAGAGACAGATAATAATCTTTAAAAGCTTATAGCTTCCTTGTTATTTATCGGATTTTAATTTCGATTTTAAATATTATTACAGTATTAACTGTATTTTCATATTCTGAAAATAAATGTGAAAAAAATTTTCATGCATATTTCCCATTACAAGCTAAATTATCAATTATATCATTTTGATGGGCTTGTAAACTTTGTATATTAAATATATATATATTGCTAAAACTAGCCTGGTCTTAATAAATTTCACTAACTCTGATTCTAATGTAAATAATGCAGATTTAATGCCAGTCTTTCAAAACTCTAATTTGAACGGAAGAAGTGACGTTGGTTTTAGATACAATGTATATAATTTTTCGAATGTAGTTTTTCATTACTATATCATTTTATTAAACTTTTGTGTCTTAACATTAGTGTTGACCTTATTTAATATTATTTTAATAAACTATTGAAAAAGAATCTATTTTCAATTTATATATATATATATATATATATATATATATATATAAAGTCGTTTTTTATATCCTGTATATACACATATATAGTATAAATAAAAGGGCATTAAATAGGTATGAAAAATAAATTTGTAGTATCTACAGGTGTACATCAGATTTTATACACAGGAGTTCTAATTACTCCATTTCCGGATATCCTTATGTTAATACTTACATCAATATATGATAACTGATAAACCAAATGAGATAACGACCTCTATAATGTCCAGAACATGTTCTACACTGTAAAAAATAAAGTAATGGATCGAACTATGCCATGCAGTTAGCCGATACTATTTACACGTACATGAACAGCATTTAGATAGATTGTAGAGGCTACCCTGGACGGGCTACACTTCGACCATAAGGTCCATTGTGATGCCTAAGGATGTGAGGATGTGAGTGGAGTGGAAGGCATTTTTTGTGTATAGACTAGGAATTGGTAGGATATGCGGCTGCAGCCGACTATGATAGGAATTATACCGATATTCATCTGGAGTTCGTGAAGGAAACTGCAGAAAACCTTCACAAGCATAGCCGGTTACTTCATTCTTGTCCATACACCGACAGTTTAGTCAATTAACCCCCCCCCCCTTTTTTTTTCTTAATAATTGACAAACTGCCGATGTCGGAATTCGAACCCATAACCTCCCGTAGACTATGCTAATATTTATATCTACCATAGACTATGATAATATTTAGAAAATACTTCTGCCTCTTTAACCCTTCATTTAGCAACGTGCTTGGTACGCAACCCTAAAAAAATTCATTCTCAAAACAAGTAAACTTGATTAAAATTTAAAAAAAAAATACTTCCAATAATAAGTGTTATAATATTAATTTGTAAATGATTATAAAAATAAAATAAAAATAAATAATTATGCAAATTATATAAATAATTTTTAATAATAAATCCATTCTTTATATGTTTTTAATGAACTCAACTACTCAACAACACCAGTGCCGGATTTACCATATAGGCGGACTAGACGGCGCCTAGGGGCCCCCACAAAATGAAAAAAAATTTTGAAAAATATAAAATAGTGACAATCAGACCATTGAGAATGCAATCGTAAGTAACCGAATCAACCCGGCTTGTTTTTTTTTAATCTTTGAATATGCAGTCGTAGGTAACCAAATCGACCCAACTCTGCAATGTTTTTAATTTTTGAACATGCGGGAGCGAACGAGCTTTTTCAAAATTGAAATTATTGCAAGGAAATCTCAGAACGTGCATGAGGCAAGATAGATTAACGAGTTTGACGGTCATGAGCATGGAATCTGATCTACTGAGAGAATTAAATTTTGATGACATTATTGATAGGTTTTGCTGAGCAGAAAAGTCGGAAAATGATTTAAAAATAATATTTTGTAAATTTTTAATCCTTGAAGTATCGATCATATTCATTTATTAGTAAATAAACAAATTTTCAACTAAAAATCTGGTTATTTTCCCGTTTCTATCAAAAATTGTCGTTTCAAATAGGCCCCCACAAAAACTCTGCCTATGGGGGTCTTAGAAAAGTAAATCCGGCACTGAACTAATGCGATGAGCTAAACTGAGTTGGCTAGAGAGCCAAGCATTATTATTTAATTATAAAAATTTCTAAAAATGTAGATTTATTATTATTTTATTTATTTTTTTTTTATATTTAATTTGTATATTTGAAGAACAATATGAACAAATTAAATGTAAAAAATGTGTAACGCTTTCTTGACTTGACTGAAAAAAATATCTCATTAATATAACGAACGAACTTTACCTGTATGTAGCTGATTATTACAATTATTGTACCGGGTATTTAAAAATTTGTTTACATCTTTACCATAAATCAAAGTGAGATCCGTCGAATGGTTCTTGGATTTTCAAAGTGAATTCGCACGAATGATTCGATACATTTTATTTTTGCCGTTTCGTGTACAAAATGAGCCCAAAACGGACCAAAGTTTATTGTTGAATATTTTCGATTTTATTTTACCAAAATCATTCTCGGACTATGTTAAAAAGTCATTATTCTGGAAAAAATTTAAAATAATCAAGTAAAAGGATCTATGGGTTATTCTAAATTGATTCTATTTGTGTCGAATCCAATCGATTTACGAAAAAAGGTTTCAAGCAAAAGTGCAATATAAATTTTTGCACTATCTATCACTGTTTTACGAAATACCATTTAGGGATAAGGGGACCTACATGTATGTGTATATAGGTCAATTAACTAATTTAAAATTTTATTTTAATCCAACAATATGCATCGAATTCGATTCCTTTCGTCGTTTTCGAAGAATGTGTTAAAATTATCCAATCTCATATCTCCGAAACCAATATTTGTATTCGTAATTAAATTAAATTTTGATAATGACAATTGTTTGTGATAAATCTTACAGTTTTGGAGATATTTTGGAGAAACCATTTTATCCCGTTTCAACCCCCTAAACCAGGGGCCTCAACCTTTTTATATCTAAAAGCACGCACTATTTTCAAAAACAATAATCTTAAATGTTCATTTTGGCCGAACCTGTTTGATTTTCGAGATATATCTCGGGTAAATGTTTATCGTCATGAAAACATACTAACAACTTTTGTTGTAAGCATTTTTCGATAATCCAATGGATTAAACACAATACCTACTTTTATACCCACTTAGTTTTATTCCCAATATAGTTTTATACCCACTTTTTTTATCGTCTTTTTATACCCACGTCAAAGCGTTAAGGACTCCTGCCCTAAACGATCTGTGTGACATATAAACCACTTTGTCTAAGACATCTTCTATTAAGGAGTAGGGTTCAATTAATTTAGGAACACCTTTTTTCATTATTTAGACCTGAAATGCAGATTAAATTTCAAGTTTTGCCCTAATTCCTAGAACAATTTTAAAAACATATTTCGACTACAAATTAGTCATCATCAGTATGAATTAGCTAATCGAAACTACCTCGCCGACAGTTTAGTCAATTAACCACCCCTTTTTTTTTCCTAATAATTGTCAAACTGTCGATGTCGGGATTCGAACCCATAACCTCCCAGTTTCCATGTAGGCATACTGCGCAGACATAACACGTTAGACCGCTCGGCCACTTGGACTGGTAAAGATATGTTACTCGTTGCTAATTTGGTACGTGTCTCACAGTAACGAGTATTACCAACGAGTAACATATCTTTGACTCCATATCCCGGAGATAGTTTCGATTATATAATTCATACTGATGATGAATACTTTCTAATCGAAATACGTATTTATATAACACAAATAATTGTTCTAGGAATTGGGGCAAAACTTGAAATTTATTTTCAAAAAAACCTAGAATTCTCTTTGATTTTCTTAATAATATTTTTACTAAAATGCAGAGTTTATTTAACGTCCGTACTAATCGGATTGACATCAATCTGGATCACATTTACAGATTAAACTGATCATAGACTGAACATTGAACACCTGTATCTATAAGGTTTTTGAAACCTTTTGTATATTCTGGTTGCTCTATTATATAGATACTAGTCAGATTGAATTATATAAAGTTGATAATTATAATTATATTAACAATAAATAATATATTACTTACAGTATTATTATTATTATATAAATAATAAGTAATAAAAAATTGGATGATATGCTTTACAATTTTGCAAACTATGCTAATTTTGAATATTTATTATATTTTAATTAAAAAAAAAAGAAAAAGAAAACAGTTAGCTTATATATTGCTATCATTTGCAGCTCCAAACAATACAAAGAAGCCATAAGTTTCAGTTCATTAATTAAATTCTTATATATATATATTTATATATATATATATATATATATATATATATATATATATATATATATATATATATATATATATATATATATATATATATATATATATATAGAGTGATGCATAAGTAGCGTTATGATTTAATTGGTGAATAATTTTTTTGTTTACGTATTTTTTTTCTGCTTTTTTACAGAATTAACTTTGAAAAACTTAGGCAATTTATGATGGAAAGACTCAGCACAGAACAAAGGACCAAAGTTGTTCAATTTTATTTTGAAAGTCAGAATTCGATTATTCAGACACAAAGGTCATATCAAAATTTCTTTCATATTCCGATAATTTACCGATTGGTACAGCGTTTTCGGCAACATGGGGTTGTCTGTGATCTTCCGCGTGCTGGAGTGTAAACAAGTGTTGAGGAAAACCGTTCTCAGCAGTTGATGATGTCTAGGCGGTCTTTGCAAAGAATTTTACATACGTTACACCTTTTCCCTTATACGATTCAATTGGTTCACAAGTTAAAACCAAATGATGCGCAATTACGCATTCATTAAATAAATCATAACGTTACTTATGTGCCACCCTATATATATATATATATATATATATATATATATATATATATATATATATATATATATATGAGTAAATATTATTGGTACATCTACATACCTATTTCATTCGTACTAAATACCAAACATTGTTTTTTAAGTTTATCTGGTTGCTTCATTTGGAATAGTTTTCTGGTTGAACGCGCGTCTGCTGCATACTGCAACTAATTCATCAAAAACCATGCCAAAACTACCATAATTTTTATTGGTCAAAAATAAAAGACGATAGCTAAAAATATTTTTGAAATGTTTAGTTTTTTATAAAAACTAAGAACTTTGGCAATCACTATACACATTTAGTAAGTAATATTTTTATTTATATACTCAGGACACCCTGCGCATATGGAAAGAGAGGGGATTGAGATAGCAGATGGTCTAGCTATGAAGAGAACATCGACATTCCTTCCAAGGCCGGATCTATTCTATGGACTAGGTGATCACACTCTGGAGAAAAAACCATCCGGGGCTCAGGCTGGGCAATAATCTTCTCGGGAACTTTCTAATAGACTGCGACGCCTTCATACATAAAATAATAAAATGTCTGGGAGTTTACGAGATACATGCCTAGGGGCGCTACCATCCCTAGTCCTAATCCAGATTCTGTACTTCCTGAAAGAAACACAGCTGGATGAGGTGCTTTAAGACGAGACCATTCTTCGCCAGGTATCAGATGGGGGAACACAATAGATCTTATATAGGTCGCAGTATCCCCGAATTCCCCTATTATCATTTAGTCATATGTAATCAGGATATCTTAAAGTTAATAGGGAATATGCATGAAAATTTTTTTTCACTTGAATTGAAGCATGTTTACTTGACAAATATCAAGGTAAAATTACTTTTTAAATAACTTTAAAAATAAGCGAGATATGAATGATTGTTTTTAGTTCCGTTTTTAGTATTTTTGCAAGAAAGAGACAGATAATAATCTTTAAAAGCTTATAGCTTCCTTAATATTTGTCGGATTTTAATTTCGTTTTAAAATATTATTACAGTATTAACAGTATTTTCATATTCTGAAAATAAATGTGAAAAAAAATTTTCATGCATATTCCCTATTGGCATACCACTATGGTGGATGGTAATTTTTGAAACTAATCATAAACTTTTGAATTGTAAGGCATGTTCCCTATTATATTCCATAATAAGTGTGCATTTGCTAAAAGATCCTTCGAATTGGAAATATTAGTTTTCTGCTAGTCGTCCCAACATATCTTAGAAAGAAGAAAAACTATCGGCATCCGACCATTTATGCCCATTACAGGACATTATTTGAGTCCAATTACAGGACTAAAAAGTTATGGAAAGGAATTATACAACACATAGTTTACGAGTATAGGTTACTTTTTAATAAATTCTTGGATGTACACGTATAAAATTTCAGCTCATTGTTGTATATTTGTGTCAGGTAGAAAACAGTTAGCGAAAATATTTTGGATATAAATTCCGCATTTGATATATATAAACACTATTTAATAATATAATATATTCTCTAACAGACAATTGTATTTCTAAAAGCCGGCATTCGTTTCAAAATATTTACACTATATATATGGTAGCTATTGTGTCCAACTTTTGACATAATACATAGTCACTAGTTTTGTAGCCAACATGGTCAATAATTATATATAGCTAAAAGTATTTTTGCCAAAAATATTTTTATAGTAACTAACATAAAATAAAAATTCCACTTTTACTTCTCTATAAATATATTGTGGTTAATTAAGTTAATTTATTTGTAGTTATTTGTATTTATAATTAATATAAATTAATTAATAGACGCAAAGAATTTTAATGTTATTACATTTACATTATTTTTGAAATATAAATTTGATTTTAAAATTAATTTTTGCCATTATGGATTTTAGAAATGTCTATTAGGATTCAATAAATATAGTGCTAGAGACTCGAGATGGCTGAATTAAGGACGTTGTTCATGCGTCAGACTTGATATTAGATGAAACTTTTAATCGATGATATTTGACAAGATTAATCTCGTAATTATGTTTCCTTCAAAATTCAAACGCTCTTACTAAATTATTAACGATTGAATAAGAAATTTTTAAAATAGCGTTTAATATGGGAAAATAGAATATTTTTTATTTAACCTTGTACCATTTTTTGTTAGTAAATTAGACACTGTGATAAATATTGTTTTAAAATACGGTAAAATTTCAGTTTAGCGGCATTTGACAAAACAAATGAAAAAAATTTGTTTATACCGTTTAATACAGGGGCCCAAAAACACGAAATACTGACCAACTCGGGCGTGGGACGTTTAATATGGGAAAATAAAATATTTTTTATTTAAACATGTACTATCTATGTTAGTAAATTAGACACTGTGATAAATATTGTATTAAAATACGGTAAAATTACAGTTTAGCGGCTTTTGCCAAAACAAATGATAAAAATTTGTTTATACCGTTTAATGCAGGGGCCCAAAAACACGTAAATACCGACCAACTCGGGCGTGGGACGTTTAATATGGGAAAATAGAATATTTTTTAATTAAACTTGTACTATCTATGTTAGTAAATTAGACACTGTGATAAATATTGTATTAAAATACGGTAAAATTACAGTTTAGCGGCTTTTGCCAAAACAAATGATAAAAATTTGTTTATACCGTTTAATGCAGGGGCCCAAAAACACGTAAATACCGACCAACTCGGGCGTGGGACGTTTAATATGGGAAAATAGAATATTTTTTAATTAAACTTGTACTATCTATGTTAGTAAATTAGACACTGTGATAAATATTGTTTTAAAATACGGTAAAATTACAGTTTAGCGGCTTTTGCCAAAACAAATAATAAAAATTTGTTTATACCGTTTAGTGCAGGGGCCCAAAAACACGTAAATACCGACCAACTCGAGGGTGGGACGTTTAATATGGGAAAATAGAATATTTTTTTATTTAAACTTGTACTCTCTATGTTATTAAATTAGACACTGTGATAAATATTGTTTTAAAATACGGTAAAATTTCAGTTTAGCGGCTTTTGCCAAAACAAATGATAAAAATTTGTTTATACCGTTTAATGCAGGGGCCCAAATACGCAAATACCGACCAACTCGGGGTATGACGATGAAGTGAGTATAGAACTCGATTAAAATAGTCATCGACCATAATATCATAATATAAAAAATAATATTATAATAATATCGCCCTTTTTTGCACAGTTTTTCACATTTTTTTTTAAAAATAAACAATTGAAAATGCCACTCTCCCCCTTTTTTCGAATCAAAATTTTTATCATTTTTTTTTGGCAACTGCAATTTTACCACGATTATTGACGAATTAATAATGATTACTTCAATCCAGCTATCTTAGAGGTTTTATGTAACCAAGGTCCTATATCACTTCGAAGTACTTCATGGAAAATGTAGTATTTCCTCGAAAATAATTTGAAAATATACGATCCCTAATTAAAATAATTTACAAAACTATTATTCATTTACCTGATTAATATTCGTAGATAAGTTTTAAAATAATTTGTTTTAAATTCATCCAAGAAAAAATCATATAATGTCACATTTAATTTCGTTTCAAAATCCATCATCCAAAATTCAATTCTCCACCATTAAAATCTCAGATTCAATTAAGCAATAAGCAATGTAAATTCTGTTTCTGTAATAGTTTTTACAAAATACGAACATCAATTATTATTACATAACAATAAGGCAGGTATTTACTCAATCAAGTATTATTTATCAATTATACTCAATATCAATAATTGTCAATATGTTAATATAGTTGTCATTCAAAATTGTGATTTCAAAAAATTATTGTTTTAAAATCACAATACATTTAAACTTTAATTTTATTTTTATATTATTTTAACGCGATGTTTAAAAAACTTGATGTATAATAAAATTTTACTATCAATTATCCTAAACACTGGAGTTTTGTCATACGTTTGAATTTGATTACGTTATTAACAGAGTCGGATTTATATCACACGTATACCCGAATTTTCCGTTTAATAAAAACCCACAAAAATGTTTTTGTTTAATATTTCGATAATTCTACAACTGTGGATTTGTATATTTGTAAGAATTATCAAATGATAATTAATGAGAACTCTAGGTTTTTGGATTAAAATTTAAAATCGCCCCAATACCTAAATACAGTTTTTGTATTATCCATACGTATTTCGACTACAATGTAGTCATCATTAGTATAAATAAGCTAGTCGTAATTTCGTCTTTGACAATTATAAATAGATAGAAAATAGAGATCAATAGACAAAAAAATAAAAATTAAACAAAATAAATTAAAATATAATAAATTTTATTGAAATTACGCTTGTTAAAATTGCGTTCATTCGATTTACTCTTGTAAACATCACTCTTATTAAAATTACTCTTATATTGTCTTAGGATAGAATAGCGACAATCAGAGTTCTTAATAAGTGTAGCGACACCCACAAAATGGTTGAATATATTAATGTTTAATTAATTATACCTCAAAAACTAAGCGTCAAATCGAAAAACTTTATTGAACTTTTTTATTTGTTTTTTGTAGTTTTATACCGTGGTATAGTTTGACCCTGTACATACATAGCCTTACTTTACTGACTGGTCATTAGCTACAGCCGTAAAATTTGCAGCAGTTTTTACTCCCGCATACCCCGATTTATCAATTAAAATAGGAAATTCCCATTTTTAAATGTCTTCACGATAGCAGTTGGATATTTTAATTCCTAAATCCACCACTGATATGATCCAAACACTTCTTTATATTTCTAAGTACAAACATTTACATAGATAATTAATATTCTTTAGATTACATTCAAATCAAAAAACTATTATATTTAATATTTATAGTTTTTTTAACGAATACAAAACTTATATAAATTATGTTAAAAATTAATTTTAATTATTTTATAATTATTACGATCATATCAATTGTTTGGAACAAGTTTTGATTGTTTGTTTTCTCAAACAAATATCACTATCACTATATATTTTCGTGGAAGAACAATTAAACAATTAGAAAACAATAAATCTAATGTAATAATAATATTATTAATAAAGGATTTAAAATATAAGTGTTATTGTTCTATTGTCGATTCTATTTTGACCATTATAATCATAATATTCTAAAGAGATTCCCTTAACCCTTCCCCCCCCCCTGTTCACCTTACTGTGTTCTATTCTTTAAAATGTAAACAATTCAGTAGATTTTGGATTTTAATATTTTTTAAATGGTCATTAGAAATCATGACACATGAAGAATATGTCGAAATAATATTTATTTATTATAATCACATATTTTTTTAATTTTTTTTTATTAAATGTTTACATAAGAAGTCTGCCTCATGAAATCGGAGCGACGAAAGACGATTTTTGTATAATTTGATTTTTATTTAGACAACACTGGGCTATATAGGATTCACCAAATCCTATGGCTGTTGGTAGTATTCACCAAATCAGATTCATCAGATCTGCCCACATGCTTTAATTGCCCGACGAATGGCGATTATTATTGGTTAATCTTAATCGTAGTGCTCCATCAAATTCGAAATCGTACCATTATTCTTTACCTGAATTGTCTCGCAGCTATTTTGGTACCAATCTAAGCGCAATAGGATTCACCAAATTTGATGTTGTTGAAGTCTATCTCATGACTTTGAATAACCGGTGAAAAACGATTTTTGGATAATTTGATTTGCCTTTAGACAACATTGGCTAATTAGATTTCACCAAATTCGATGTTGTTGAAATCTACCTCATGGCTTTAAATGACCGGCGAAAGGCGATTTTTGGATAATTTGATTTGTACTTCGACAATATTGGCTAATTAAGATGCACCAAATTTGATTTTGTTCAAGTCTGCCTCACGATCGGCGAAATGAAACATTTCTTGCTTTAATTTATCAACTTTGATTTTTCGGAAAATCTATTTCGCAGCTGCAGGGTTTTTGCATGTTCTCCGAAAAAAGTACTGATGCTTTTATCAGATGCAAGCTTTTGCAATGTTTTTTTTTTGGTAGCTTTACTTAGTAAGTGTATATATTACTTGTTATAAAAATATCTGGAAACTTAAGCCAAGTAAAATATTAAATACCTACTAAGAAAAATCTTGTAATGGTTTGATTCTCGCGTAAATAACACTACTTTTGTTTGGAGAATATACGAGAACTTTGGGTAAACTTTGTTCACTTTTTTGCTTGTTTTGGTTGCAGGTCTAATTTGGACTCAACGAAAACCTTCACAATGATTAAAATACGATTAGGTTCTTAAGATATCGTAAGATTTGTTCTGTTATCGTTTTGGAAATATTTTTAATAGATTATCCCGGCTGCGTCGTTAAGACGTCTTGTTTTGCTAACAGTTATACAATATTTTTCTCTTTCAACCAACATGGCTAAATATTACAAGAGACCGCAGAGCTTTGATCAAAGTTTGATAGAACTGTTAAAACAAATAGAGACATGTGAACTAAATTTGCTCCCTGAACCCTTTAAACATATTTTTGAATAAGAACAGACGAAGTTTAACATATGGATAACAATTGATTAAATTTAGAAATAATATCGCGCAGCAATAAGACAGGACATCCTACTAAAATTCCTCTTAAAAAACGATCACTGTCATTTTACCAAAAGCCTGTTACAAACGTAACAACAAGTGTAGAGATACCACAAATTAAACGCCCATAAACAAATAACTATAGAAAATAAAGTATACCCAACAACAACCACCAAATATGTCATCACAGGTATTAAACGAAAATAATACTGGCAGTAAAAATGAAATTTATACTAAATAAAAAAAAAAACAGCAGAAGAGATCGCATTAAAATATTTTGATTCTCCATGGTCATTTTTATAATAACATATGTCAAAGATTGGGGACCCCTGTCAAATATCGCATCAGTGGCGTCAGCTACCGGGGGTATTACAGGTAGCAATCACCGGGGCCCCCAAATTCCCGCGTTACCTATTACAGCAGCTTGTAATAACTATGTTAGATAACGATTTATGCGAAAATTCTAAGAAGAAATTTTTGTCGAAGTTAAACATAATTAACATTTACCTACAAAGTAGGTAATTGTCCATAGAACATGAAACTGCTAAAGCTTTAAAACATAATCTTGATGCAGTCATAAAAATGTTTGCTGAACCAAAAATGTCTGCGATCGTCATTTTGTTTACTAAAGGCCTGGTTACACGGTGCGAGCTACTGGCATCGACAGTAGACAGCTATTTCCACTTTGTACTGGCATGACAGTAGCTCGACTCGCCTCACCCGGTCACACAGTGCGAGCTGCTGGCGTGATACTTGGCAGCTACTGCACCTCTGTACTCGCATGTCCACTTTTTTTGCTAAAACGTAAGTTTTTTTATTTTTTGTGTGTCTTTTAAAGTAAATTCCATGCGTATCTGTTCAAGTGACGCTTTACGCAGATCTCTGTTCAAATAATTAGGATCCAAACAATTCCATAAGTTGGTTTGATCCTTGTATAGGGCCACAAACTTTAAATTTTGCTCGAGCCATTTCGTTAATAACGTGCGCATGCGAGTGGCGTGGTGGGGGAAAGCACGTGGCGAGTAAAAACAAAAAATGTTGTAGTAACTCGGATGCCAGCTACTGACCGACTCGCACGTAACAGTAACTCGCATGATGCGGTCACACGGTACAAGCTGCTACACGCTAGGTCGCCAGCTTGCACGCTAGGTCGCACCGTGTAACCTAGGCCTAAGTCAAAACAAATTTATATTGATTTCATCTCTGTTGTATTGTGAATGTTTGTAATAATAAGTGTTTAAGAGTTTCCACCTGGGCCCCACCTGGGTTAAGCTACGCCACTGTATCGTATCGGTCTAATAGATCTCATATATCAACCGAATTATTTATTAATTGGATTTTATATGGAAATAACACAACACAAAAATATTAAAATGTTTGAATTTCACTCACTTAATTAACGATTATTTATTACGGATGACAATAAATTGGAATTTTAAATATTGCAGAATTGGACGAAACGTTTTGTCAACAAACAGACAAAGAACAGGACAAATAAAGGTAGGTATGTGTTGAAGATCAAGGACAACAAACATATATTGGGTTTTATGTTGTATTGGCTTAAGTTAGTAATTTTAATTGGATGAAATTGCCGCTGTTTTAATCCAATATATATATATTATATAAAGTGATGTAAGATTAATCCGTAAATATATAAATTCCGTCCACATTTTTTTATAGATCTATTCATAGAAGCTGAAAATTGGGGATGCTAAAAATGTGTTTTACAAATTCTTGGAAATGGCCATTTAGAATATATCCTGATATGGTCCGGGAGACCAAACGGTTTTTTTCAGGATGATGAGCATCAAGCTGGTACTTTGTAAGTAGCTTCGTTTTGACAAGACGATGCCCAACTTTTTTAATTATAAAATTTTGGAAAACGGTATCGAAATTTTCTGGAAGCCGTTAGAGCTTCCAGAAGAGTCCCGGGTTTAAGGTCTTAGTTATTCATTCACAGATAATAATTGGGCGAGCATGAAGTTTTACATGCTTCTAATGAGAGTGAGTGAGAGAGAATGATTACTTTGTTATTAATTATCTCGCGTTCTAAACGGTCAAAAAAACTGAAACTTCGGGATTTATTAGAAAACGTTATTTTTAGCCTGTGATAAAAAATGCGCAAAATTTGTCGAAAAGTGGTAGTATGCTGGAACTATCTTAAACAGTTTTCGATCAAGATCAAATACGTCCTAACAAAATTAACATATAAATTTTCAGCAAACCTTTTCATAGCACAGATAAAAAATATTAATTAAATTTAGTTTGAGCCTGCGGGGCTAAATGTGTGTGTGTTAGTCATTTAGTCTCAAAATCAAACGAAATTAAAAACATTATGGGCTGTATGTCTTTTTTAATCTGTTTTTTTTTTCTTCTCTCTTCTGTAGTAGAATATAAAATAAATAATAAATACATTCAGATCGACATCATTGATTTCCACCATTCAATAAAATATGCCAGCGAGAGACAGAATCACAGAGAACCACCAGGCTCGACTTCATCAACATACACGAACCAGAGAAACAAATCAGAGAAGCAAGTAATGTCTCCTGCATAAATTAAATATAATGATTAAAAAAAAAAAAAGTATAATATAATAAAAAATTTATCATTCTAATTAATAAAAACTTAGAAGTTGATTTTATTTATTTTCGTTTAAAAAGAATTCAATAATGATCTAAAAGTTTTTTTTTTGTTATAACCAAATAACAAAAATTTCCAAAAAAAAAAAAAAATTAAAGGATTTTTTCTCTATATAATGAAGTGTCAGTGTTAAATTTTGTGATATCTCAGACACAAATACCAGTGGTTTTATATGTGTTTTTGAATTGGGTTTATAGATATTTGAGAGTATTTGAAACAATTTAAAAAACAGTAGGTACTATGAGGAAATCCGTCCATCATTGTTCTGTCTAGATTATTTTCACCGAACAACAGGTCGTGGGAAAAAATACCTTGGAGAGAGAGAGAAGGAGACTATTGCATTATTCCACGTAACAAACAAGGAAAGTATATGATTCATGCATTTGTAGAGTCTACTCCATTTATAAGTGTATTTATACTAATAGTGGTATTGTGTATAGAGAATGCAGAGTTTATGATAAACGGAATACACTCTACATTCGCATGATCATATACTTTCCTTGTTTGTTACGTTGAATAATGCAATAGTCTCTCTCTACAAAATATTTTTTTTAAATTTCTATTTTTAAAAATTTTTCTTATATAGGCTGCAATTGATTTTAATGGATTTTAAGATGGCTGCCAGTTATGGATGTATTCTAATTATTCTAAACTTTTAAATTAGCTAAATATTTTTCAATTAACCTATGAGGGAAGTAAGCTAAGTTTATATTAAGTTTGAACACCTGGCTGCAGGTAACCGTAGCAGTAATAAGCAGCGCTGCCAGCTATTACAAGATTTGTCGTATCGTATACTATGTTATTTAACAAGCAAAATTCAATTAACACGTGAGGGATTTAATTATAAAACAATCAATTTTTAATTAATTAATTAATGTTAATTGCAGCAGAACTACCTTGGCAGACATTACATTGCCAAATTGTTTACATTGCAATAAGTGTTTTCAATAATATTTCAATCAATTAACAGATGAGGGAAGGTTTTCTAATGCCGGATCTTAGACCATATGTGTTGACTAGACATTATAACAATTGATGGATTTATTATTTGCCAGCCAGCGATGCATTGTATAGTTGAAAAGGTTGTATTGGTATTTTTCGAATGACAAAACATGAACGCGACCTGGTGACGGCTGCTGCTGTTGTATATTATATCCACCATCAAGCAAGCGGTCGGTAGTGGTGCTATGGCAGTGACTAGTGGTGTGTGATATATATTCCCACAAAAAGTTGTGCTCGCACACACAAAAACCACATAACCAAAACTTAATGAGCATCATTCAAACGAATAGTATTTTTTTTAAAATTTATACAATTTTTGGATCAATATTATTACGATTGAAAGCGATTTTATGATTGTCTTTTTTCGGTTTGACCTTCTGTAAATTTTGGTCTTTCGTTAAAAATCCAAAGTTTATACCTGAACGTAAAAAATGCTTCCGATAGAAATTTTTCATTTTAAATATACTAGCAACTTACCAGTCCAAGTGGCCGAGCGGTCTAAGGCGTTATGTCTGCGCAGTATGTCTACTTGGAAACTGGGAGGTTATGGGTTCGAATCCCGACATCGGCAGTTTGTCAATTATTAAGAAAAAAAAGGGGGCGGTTAATTGACCAAACTGTCGGCGTATGGACAAGAACGTAGTAACCGGCTATGCTGGAGAAGGTTTTCTGCAGTTTACTTTACGAATGAATATCGGCATAATGCCTATCATAGTTCCTATCATAATCGGCATAGTTCCTGCAGCCGCATACCCTACCAATTCCTAGTTTATATACAAAAATTCTTCACAATGAATCACAATGGACCTTAAGGTAGAAGTGTAGCCCGTCCAGGGCAGCCTCTACAATCTATCTATCTATCTACTAGCAAATTTCGATAAAAGGTGCTACTTTTGGGGTGCACTTTGCCATAATACTGGAGAAGAGAAATTTCAGGATGGAAAATGACCTAGAAAACTTTAAACACCTAGAAATGTCAAGGAATTTTAAGTCTCATTTGAGAGAAGTGATAAAAATACCATCAGAATCCAAATGTTTCTATCAAAATTAAATAGCATTTCAAAAATCATCTTAAACGATGCGAAATATAGAAAACCTTTAAATACAAAAAAAGTAAAAGAGTTTTCTTTTAAAGTCAAAAAAAACTTTTGTACAAAAACATTTCTTCACACACCCAATAGATTTGGCCTTAGTTTGACTGTAGCGGCTATCCTGGACGGGACACACTTAGACCGTGTGGTCTGTTATGATACCACACGGAATGGGGTTGATCCATCCTTACCACTACTCCAATAAACAATTCAAAGCTGTTCAAAAACAGTAATACGGTAATTTGACGCCAATAGACTTTAGCTCAGAGAAGTCGTCAAAGAATGATTGGCCTAAATTTGGCCTTAAAAACGACTAAAGTCCCTGGAAGCGTAACATATCTTCATACATCCAATAGATTTGCCCTTAAACGAGTCCTTGCAAGTGTGTAGTATATTAAATATGTACAATTATTTGATAGATTTTTTTTTGGATCACTTAAAAAATCTTAAGGTAGTCCAACATTGCCTTATATAATAAGGACAAAAAACCGGTTTGCTTTTATTATAAAACAAATACATATATATATATATATATATATATATATATATATATATATATATATATATATATATATATATATATATATATATATATATACATATACTACCGTACATATTACTTTATTTACATACAAATTAATGTAATTTTGAAAGAAAATAAAATTCTATTATATTTCGAAAACAAAATGGTAAAACGTGATTTAAAAAAAAATTTATTTAAGAAATATTTATCTTTACTCTCCTAGTTTTTTTTTTTTTAAATTCTGTCGTGTATTTTTTTCAATACAACAGATAATAGTTTGACGGCTATGAAGTTTTACATGCTTCTAATGAGAGCGAACGATTACTTTGTTATTAATTGTCTCACGTTCTAAACGGTCAAAAATTCGTTATTTTCAGCCTGTGAAAAACAGAGCAAAATCTGTCGAAAAGTGATTTCATGCTGACACTATCTTAACTACAAAAACTACAACCATTTAAATATGGATTCGTTACGGATTCAAACATGAAAAATGTATGGCATCCATCTTCTCGCTATGCAAAATATTGATTTTTAAACACAATAAACAATCAATAGTGTAACAAAAAAACAAAAATTCAATTCAATTTGATTGCAGAGCTATTTCATTGCATTCGCATTGCTCTACAAAAATAACAATACGAATTGTTTATGAATATAACACTTGATTTACCAAAAAAAAAAAAAAAAACACAACAAAACAGAATGAAGAAGAGATATTTTTCTGGGTGGCCAGTTGGACCAGTCATCGACTATTAGTGACATCTCGGAAGCTGGTGGTTGGTGGCTAGTGGCTGGCGGAGTTTGTTACGTGTGGTGTGTATTGAAATATATATATATATATAACATAGACAAGCGGACAATTACCTTTCAATCGTTTGAATCGTTGATGGTTTTTACTGTCGTTTGGCTTGTCGAATTATATTACTTATGCTCTCGATTCTGTTGTTCAATGCTGGTCAGTGTATTGGGCTGTTTTAAAGAGTATGCTTTGTAAATCATGACAATGATTGACAAAGAGAAGAGAAAACTGTATCGATTTATTGAAACTGAAACAGATTTCATAACAGTATACTTTTTTTTTTTCGATGAGAGATTCTAAATCTGCATGCTAATAATAGGGAATATGCATGAAAATTTTTTTTTCACATTTATTTTCAGAATATGAAAATACTGTTAATACTGTAATAATATTTAAAAACGAAATTAAAATCCGACAAATATCAAGGAAGCTATAAGCTTTTAAAGATTATTATCTGTCTCTTTCTTGCAAAAAAACTAAAAACGGAGTTTTACGTGTATTATAAATGGTGAAAGTGTAATATGACGTCACATAACATATCAAGAGGGCTATCACCCTCTTTGTCTACTCGGGAATTTCAATCATTCATATCTCGCTTATTTTTAAAGTTATTTAAAAAGTAATTTTACCTTGATATTTGTCAAGTAAACATGCTTCAATTCAAGTGAAAAAAAATTTTCATGTATATTCCCTATTGACTAAACTGTCGGCGTATGGACAAGCACCAAGTAACCGGCTATGCTTAGGAAGGTTTTCTGCAGTTTCTTCACGAACTTCAGATGAATATCGGCATAGTTCCCATCATAGTCGGCTGCAGCCGCATATCCTACCAATTCCTAGTCTATACCTAAAAATTCCTTCCATTCCACTCACATCCTTAGGCATCATAATGGACTTTATCGCTGAAGTGTAGCCCGTCCAGGGCAGCCTCTACAATTTCTATCTAAGGAAACGGCAGAAAACCTTCACAAGCGTAGCCGGCCTTTTTCGTTCTTGTCCATACGCCAACAGTCTAATCAATTAACCGTCCCATTAATTTTCTTTTTGTAATTCATTTATTGATAAACTGCCACCGTTTGGAATCGAACCAGCAATCTCTCAGTTTCGAGCAGAGCGCCTTTAACAGCTCGATCACTCGGCCTGGTGAAAGGCAGACCTTAACCTATTTGAATTGTTTCAGTATAAAGATTATCAAAGATAATCAAAGTGAACTCTAAGTTTTTGAAATTATATTTGCCCCAATTCATAGATCCATATGCAATTTATAAATACGGACGTTTTTATAAATTACAAACAATTTATGAAATTTACGGGTTGGAAATTTGGGAAATTTCGAAAATGGCTCATAGTTTCAATGATTGCACTATAGGGACTGAAAGTTGCTAGAACCTTGAAGCATTGACGCCTTGATTTTTGAGTTACCTACTGGGATATGTACAGCACTACCTTAAAATATGTAAAACACCACTAACATAAACCATATTTTGACAAAATGGAAACCCGACTTCAAAAATCAAATATTCTATAACAAAAAATGCACTAAAAAGTAAAAAAATAATTGCATATTCTTGTGCCAATTTTAGTTCACCTAAGCAAAAATTTTTAAATATATATGTACAATTATTGTTATTTTTGGAGGCGGTGTCCAAAAGTGAAGTGAATTTCTCTATGCTGACACCGCCTCCAAAAATAACAATAATTGTACATATATATTTAAAAATTTTTGCTTAGGTGAACTAAAATTGGCACAAGAATATGCAATTATTTTTTTACTTTTTAGTGCATTTTTTTATAAGAGATTTTCAGTTGTCTTTACATACATTTTGTTTTTTTTTTTGTAAAAATTTATTTTTTGGGGTCGGTTTTTTTTTGTAAAAAATTTTTTTGAAGTCGGTTTTTAAAAAAATTTTCTTATTTTCCCATTATGAATGAGTATACCATTTCAAAAAAAAAAAAATCGCAGAAATCGGTTATCACATATAAAATGAGGATTTTCCTCGATTTCCCGGGAAGCCTCTCATCATTCCCTTTAAAACAAAAAAACAATTCAAAATCGGGTCATAAATGACGGATTTCTGAGGTGACACATATAAAAAAAATAAAATAAAATAAAATAAAAATACAGACGAATTGAGAACCATCCTCCTTTTAGAAGTCGGGTTAAAAATGCATTTCATTCTTCTTGTCTCAAATAATATGATGATTATTATTACTACACATTGAAATGATAAACTAGGAAGTATCAAATCCATGTATGAATAACATCATCTCAGCATCTCTCCTCATATTAAGTACAGAGCTAGTGGTATAATAAAAAATATTAAAAAAAATAAAAAATAATTTTATAAGTAATAATTATAATGAAAGATACGTATAATAAATATATAGTTAATTCACATATCATAATTGACTTTTAACCTAAAGACCAACATACATACAAACATCCAGCAACAACAACAACAACAACAACAACCAAGAAACAACCAAAGAATGAAATGAGCAAACAACATTCAAATAAACATCAACCATACAACATCCAACAAACCCAGAAAACAGATATGAAATGACGTTCTGAGAAATTTTACAAATCATATATATGATTATTATTCATTTGTTGGTTTTTAAATATATTTTTAAACCAAGTATAACTGCTACTTTTTTATTTCCAGATCAAAAGTACAATTAGGTTCAATAATTACAAGTGTTATGTAAGTTAAATGATTATTTTATGAATACAGTGGCTGTAATTGGCAAGACTAGTCATTGTGATCCGAAATTTGCAACAGGGTATACGCATAAGTACAAGAAAGACATGCATTTATTTAAAATTTCAAATTTGCCCCAATACCTAGATCATTTTTTGTATTATAAATACGTATTTCGATTACAAAGTAGTCATCATCAGTATAAATTAGCTAGTCGTAAATTACTCTTTGACAATTAGAAATAGATAGAAAATGGAGATCAATAGACAATTTTCATTTGATAATCTAATATGCATTTATTTGCAAAATAAATTTTTTAGCTAATAGAAAAACTGAACGATTGTTGATATTTTGTAGTAGAAAAGTGTGTGCATTCATTCTTGTACCAGATGTAAGGACTATAAAGCGACATTTTTGAAATCTGTAAGAGATATATAAAATTCCACACAGTTTTTGAAAAATATGACCCAAATTTAGTGTAATTACATACTAAGTTTGTTGAAATCGGATAAAATTTGGCAATGCTAGAGTAAAACAAATTTTTAAGATTTTGCTGACGTCACGAAGTACAACAAATCAACTTTTTTAACAATTTAGCGAAACTTTATCCGATTTGAATAAAATTTTTTTTGAAACCCACTAATTTTAGGTCATACTATTCATTTTTAGCAGTAGTATCATGCTAACAATCTTTCTTTTACCACATGTTAAGTCATCAAATGTAAATTTAACATAAATACATAGTTTGTGTAACCCATTGATATTTGAACAGCATTGTATATTGAGAGAGATATACATAAATTTGCGGGAATTATAATTTTTAGTTGTTTGTAAAAACTTTTTAAAATCCGTATCACATATTAACGTTATGTATTACAAATATTTTATCATATAATAAAATGTACAACAAGTTCTTTACTATACTCTTACTTCTTACTCTTAAAGTTTAAGTATGAGATATACATATCAATTTAAAACCAAAAACAACAACATTACTTAGTTTATATTATTATTCAAAAATTTAATTTAGAGTAAACACGAATTTCATTCACTAATGAAAGGTATGTTCGTTTGTAACATAAGTTTATGGCAAGTAATAATGTTGGTTGTATGATGTGATGTATGTTGTGAGATACATAAATATTATTTGTTGCAATAGTATAGTAGTAATGCTTTAGTAAATATATGATAACTTTAAAATTTATTTAGTATTTAATGTAGTTCACTCGTAAACTTATTTTTTTAATAGAATTTGATTAAATTGAATTATGACATTCAGTTCAGTGTTCTTTAATTAATCTTAAAAAGACAATAGTTTTTACAATTGTATCTTAATATAAGCTAACCCTTGGAATACCAGTCCAAGCGGCCGAGCGGTCTAAGGCGTTATGTCTGCGCAGTATGCCTACTTTGAAACTGGAAGGTTATGGGTTCGAATCCCGACATCAGCAGTTTGTCAATTATTAAGAAAAAAAAGGGGCGGTTAATTGACTAAACTGTTGGCGTATGGACAAGAATGAAGTAACCGGCTATGCTTGAGAAGATTTTCTGCAGTTTCCATGATGAACTTCAGATGAATATCGATATAGTTCCTATCATAGTCGGTTGCATATCCTACCAATTCCTAGTCAATACACAAAAATTCCTTCCACTCCGCTCACATCCTCACATCCTTAGGCATCACAATGGACCTTATAGTCGAAGATTAGCCCGTCCAGGACAGCATCTACAATCTATCTATCTAACCCTTGGTATGGAATTTTGGTTTTACCAATAATTCTTTATTTTCATTCATAAAAATTTGTCTTCCGTCCAGTTATTTATGTGCCCAAATATGTATGTTTAAATTTGTATATTTTTCATTATCATATATTTTCTGATGAAGGAACTGTGTTCCAAAACAAGTCAAAATAAATATTATTGTTAGTAAAAACTCAAATATTTATTTTATTGAATAATTATATACGATTTTTGTCAAATCGACGACTCATTCAATACAATATTTAAAAAAGGGTCAAATTTTTGTGACATATATGTGTAGCGAGATATTTGTAATCAATGTTGAAATTTTTAACAAACGTTAATCGTTCGTGCAAATTCCATTTCCTGACCATATCTTCTGTAACATAAATATTGGTAATTTAAATACAATACTCATAATAATGAATATTACAAATGAATCACCATGGTTACTTGATTTTTTATATGTAGGTATTTAAATAAATTATCTGAAAAAATAATGATGTAAATCTTTTTACGATTATGAAATACAGTATCAAAATTGTATGGATCTAAAAATTATGAAGGAATAAATGGTATGTTGGAAGAGTACTATTAAATGATATTATTATTTTTTATTGAGTGATATTTTTATTCCCAATTTCTGAGGAAATTCGCTTAGTTTACGCAGCTTTTGCGTGACTAATTTTTTAATAAATTTTAATAAGTGGAATTCTAGATTCAGAAATCAGATAGATAGATTCAGGAATCAAAAAAATAATTTCCAAAAGCCAAAAACGTTGACGCTTAATATTGTTTCTTTTGGACACTTATATTTTACAAAAGCGAGCTGCTGCCACGTTCAATAGGGAATATGCATGAAAATTTTTTTTCACATTTATTTTCAGAATACGAAAATACTGTTAATACTGTAATAATATTTAAAAACGAAATTAAAATCCGACAAATATCAAGGATGCTATAAGCTTTTAAAGATTATTATCTGTCTCTTTCTTGCAAAAATACTAAAAACGGAGTTTTACGTGTATTTTAAATGGTGAAAGTGTAATATGACGTCACATAACATATCAAGAGGGCTATCACCCTCTTTGTCTAATCGGGAATTTCAATCATTCATATCTCGCTTATTTTTAAAGTTATTTAAAAAGTAATTTTACCTTGATATTTGTCAAGTAAATATGCTTCAATTCAAGTGAACAAAAATTTTCATGCATATTCCCTATTGTATAAATTCTACAATATATCATAATAGTAATAACTCATATTATATTTTACCTATATATATATATATATATATATATATATATATATATAGAAAAATGATGTTTTTTGTTTCTTCTATTTCTATTTGAATATGAGATCCTTCTTAACCTTCATATTTCTTCTTTTTGTTGGCTTCCAGATTAATCTAGTAAACAAATATAATACATATGTTTAAATAATAATAAAAAGGACCATATTGTGAAAAGGACTTCTTCTTTTATTCACATATAACAGTCAAATATATCATAATTTTTTGACATAAATATCGTACTACATACAGTCACACGTATTAAAAAACTTTTCCCCATATGGTGTACACAGAACACTATGGCAGTACTGTGTATCACAAAAGTAGTGTCCTTTTTTCAAAATTTTAAGTTCATTTGTACCTTATTCATTCAGTTTTTTTGGGAAAATGTTTCGAAAAATAATTATTCGTATATTTAAATTATATCAAAAGCATTTTTTTTCGAAGATTGAATATGTAGGACATCAATGAATGAATGATAATGGGGGGAATTTGGTGTACTGCGACCTCTAAGATCTATTGGGCTCCCCATCTGGCACGAGGAATGGTCTCTTAAAGCATCTCTTCCAGTCCTGCTTCTTTCAGGAAGAACAGATCTAAGATCTAAGAGCAGGTTTTGTATTTTTTAGCGGTTCAAGTTCCCGAGAAGATTGTTGGCCTACCTGAATCCCGTAAGGTTCCTCCAGAGTGGGGCTCTCTTGACGTCTTCTGATTTCTTCTCGATAGAAGTGATCACCCAGTCCGCAGAATCGTCACCAGACCATCCGCTATTTCATTCTCCTCTATTCCCATATGCTCTCCAGGACTCAGTGGATAGTATAAATAGGGCATAGATCATTTATAAAATTTTGAAGAAAAAATATCTATTACTTTTGGGTCCATGTGTACTATAGCAAATACAATAACGTCTTTTTAAAAATAATAATTGCAATGACAGTATCTTAAGCGTGCCAAAATCTATATATATATATTATTTCTTTTGAAAAAAAAAACAACATGTTAGTTTTAAGAAAATATTATTTTGTTTACTCCTATAGGTAGGAGATCTTAGATATATCGATAGATTTATATCGTCGAACTTTTGCGCAGATGGTAGGTAGCTAACATATTTGCAGAAAAGATTTTTATTTTTCAAAAATAAAGATTATTATTCTTAATAATTGTAATAGATTTATATTATTTGTATTTGAATCCTTACACCGGAATCTTTCAAAGGATTCGTAAATACTTTTTCTTGTATGAATAATTGTATATTATAGGTATATTTTATAAAACCAATATTTTGACAGAAGTTTTGTACAATTATTTTGAAAGCGATGTCGTGTGGCTTTAAAGATATTGTAACTTTTCTACAGGCAAACGGAATAATACCGCTGAGGATTTAACCTTTCTGTGTATGTTTGGTAAATTTAGATTTTTTCAAGGGACACTCCTTAGAAATGTTCGAAAAATGTTATCGATTTGAATGAAAATTAGTATGATTTTAGACTGATAATATCAATTTTTAAATAATATATATATATATATATATATATATATATATATGTATATATATATGTATATATATATGTATATATATATGTATATATATATATATTTATATATATATATATATATATATATATATATATATATATATATATATATATATATATATATATATTATACAGTCTGTTTTCAAAAGCATTTTTAATAGGGAATCAATGTTTAATAAATAAATAAAATATTTACTATAAAACCATTCATCCATACACATACCTACAAACATCTGGCTGCTTGTGTTATGATATCATTTAAGAGTGGGGCTTTAGTGATGTCCTCTTAATTCATAATATTATTATTCATTACATATGCACACACACACACTACTGACTACAGAGAACCACCACTATTTTTATTTCTTTATGAAACATTGTGTAGTAATATAGTAATTAATATTTAACATTATTTTTCTATTGGCAAAGCTGACCAATACAGACGGTATATAAGGGTAATATTAAGTTTAGTCCTCACTTTCTAATGAATGAAAATATTGATCGCAGAACAAAATTTTTGGTAGGAGTTCATAAAATGACCTAATTAGTCCATTTTCGCGTAAAGATCCATCCACAGTGATAACCAATTGAAATTTTGTGTATGTTCTAGAGCTAAATAATGGGGGAAAATTCGTGAATGGACAAAATTAATCTTTGAAACCGTAAGAGAAGAAAAACTTTTTAAGAGAAGAAAAAGCCAGAAATTTTTTGTTTGAAAGTTTTCTTCATATTCTGAATAGTTTCGCCACAATTGAAGCTCAAACATTTGTAATTTCAGCCCATCGGGTGTTTAAGCAATTAACTGTTGTTTTTTTTTCTCAATTGTTTATCATAATTATAAGACCTCAATAGTAATCATGGAAAAATTAGGGAAATTTAAAAAAGCCTTTTGATCACCAATCTAGCGAATACCTAAAATCAGAGAAGTAAGTCAATATTGTTACTACAATGAACGAAGGGGACATCTGAGATATTCGGGCAATGGTAAATATCAGAAAAGAGGGGGTTAAAAGGAATTTCAGGAAAGTTTCATGGGGTAGACGGGATAGGGGGAAATCGAGGGATAAGTAGCTGGATGACAAAGATCAGCGAAGAGTGGGAAGAGGAAGATAGAAGAGGTCTGCAATTAAGTGATACAAATGGAAATTTCTCGTAAAGAAAGGCAGCATTCTTCAATGTGTGTAGCGCTGAAGGATAGTAGTTGTTCCAATTGCCAAAGGCGTGCAGATTACCATAGCTTTCGTTTAGCAGGAGGTTTAAATCCGAGCAAATAAAACCTTTTTTCTGAAATTTCCAATTTAAACAAATGATTGAACATATAGAATTCATCTTACATCCATTTAGTCTAAAAACTTTTGTTTCGTCTTTACGAGGGCTCTAATATCCGGCCGGGCGTAAGCAGAAAAAAAAGAAGCTAATTAATACAACAACTGTTGAATAAATCAAAACCAAACCATAACAAAAAAAAATCTGAAAGAAAACACGTGTATCACATCAATCTCAATATCATAAGCTGCTGTTCTGCTTTGGGCACATAAAGGCCCAAATAGACGGAGAACATGGTTGCAGCAACATTGAACAGCAACTAGCTTGTTGCACTGTGTGTGGGGTGGTTGCAGCAACAAAAAACAAACTTTTTGTTGCTGCAACCACTCCACACACGGAGCAACAAGCTAGTTGCTGTTCAATGTTGCTGCAACCATGTTCTCCGTCTAGTTTGGCCATTAAGGATTGATTTTTTTTTTTGTATTCTGTACCGAAAACTAAATTACTAAAGTCTAAACGAAAGAAAGGTCAATAAAAAAAAAACAACAAATCCTTTTTTTCACCCCAATTACAATATGCATATGTGAATTAAATGAAAGGCTTAAAAAAATACTCTAATATTTTTTTTTTGGTGTGGTTTTATATAAAAAAAAAGAAGTTTTTTAAAAAGACGACGGAAGTTGTAGGTTAAGGTTCGTCGCATATGTATGTGTGTGTGTACGTACGTCTTACGAGAGAGTGCTGTGTTTTTTGGTAAGAACAGGTAAAAAAAAATCTTTTCTTTTTTTTTTTTTTGGTGAAAAAATATATTGAACATCTGCTTCTATGATATTGATATTGATAGTAAACACTGGCCGAGTAGCTGGGACGTTGGTAAAGGTGGGAATATGAGACTATGATTTATGTGAAGATTTTGTTCAATA
This sequence comes from Nineta flava, assembly GCA_963920215.1. Lineage (NCBI taxonomy): Eukaryota > Metazoa > Arthropoda > Insecta > Neuroptera > Chrysopidae > Nineta > Nineta flava. Next base: position 141,261,421 of record OY986040.1, read on the forward strand.
TTTCTGCATACAGTGCATGAATATTCGCACAGTTTAAAAATGTGCATATAGTTTAGAAAATGGGTCTATGTAGTACATTATTACATTATACTCGCGGATAAGTGCTGAGCAAGGCTCGCATCACATGTGGGCTTTATATGGGCGTATAATCAATCTGCTAGACAGGCTCAACGTATCCTCAAATATTCCAGTATAAAAAAAACCTTAAGCTCTATAAAATACACTCTGCTTACTTTTTTAATTAGCTATAATAATTGTTTTCCTTTTTATAGTTTTTTTTTTAAACTATAAATTCGTTTACGTTGTCAAATTGAAAAGTATTTCAACATAAAACCTTTATAATATAAACTGAATAAAACTTGGGGGAAAGCCACTTTCCCAGACTCAAATTCGAAAACAAAAGTAATGTAAATGAATGTTAAATGCCTAGTCTTCGAGATTGTACAACAAAACGGACGCATAAATATCAATTTTTGCGCAAATAAAAGTAAATTTAACTTCTTCGATAGGTAGGATAAAAATAAATTAACTTGGGTTAAGACTTTTGTTTTCGAGATGACGAACAAAAACTACCCGATTTCTTCAGAAACAAAACAGTTATTTTGATGATTACAATTTATCATAATAATTAAATATACGCCAAAAATCGACCTAAAATTTAATAGATTTTATCATTTTTTTTCTTTAAATAATTTATTTGTGCCTTATCTATTCAGATTTCGGAAAAATGTTTCGTATAAAAGTTGTTAGTATTGTGATAATGAACAACTTTAATCCAAAGCATTTTTTCGAAAACCGAATAAGTAAGGCACAAGTCCTTTTCCACTCTATAAAATTTTTAAATTTTAGCTCGACTTTTGGCGTTAACAATACGTTTGTTCGTGGGAAAGCGATTTTTTTTTTAAACAATGCATTTTCTAACATTTCTTAGTTAAGTACCCTTTAATAAACATATATTTAAAAAAATGTTGAATCTCTAACAGACCCCTAATCCCACTTTTACCCTAATACTAGAGAGTCTATATTATATATTATGTGTGCAAGACTTAATAAGGATTTGTGTTCAATTTTTCAAGATAGTTTTTAAAAATATTGCCAGCTGTTTCTACTAATATATTTTTACACAATCAAAGTTGAGTCTTAAGATAAGATGTTCTGGCTTGTACCTTAATATATTTCTTTTTTATAGAATATAATGGTGTACCTTTGTATTGACTAGTATTTGAGTATAGTTATAATGTAGTATACCAAGTGTGTATTCCATTAAGTATATGCATAGATTTGTGTAGTTTTTTTTTTTGAGAGATAGATGGATTAATGATTAGAAAAAAATATATATCAGCGCAGCAGCTTGCATTATTTTGTTGTTGCCTGATAGAATAAAAAAGTAACAAACAAAAATATTGTATTTGTTAATTATCTATATGCATGCTTTGCTTTGAAATTCATTTCTTTTCTCTAGATTTTTGATAATGATATGTGAAGAGGCTAAGCCGGCCAATTTATGTATTGGAATTTGCGAAATTTTTTTACAAAAAATTTCATTTAAAGATGGTGTTTAAAACTGTGTAAATATTTTCTGTCGTTAAGTCGTTTAGCTGAATTGCCTACGTGTACAGAACTGAATAGTCATTTTTTGTCTTATTCATACGGTTTTTGGGAAAATGTTTGGAATAAAAATTGTTTATTATAAATATACTAACAACTTTTGTTCGAAACATTTCTCCAAAAACTGAATAAATAAGGCACAAAATGACTATAAAATTTTGAAAAGGGGATACGACTTTTGTGGCCCAAAATACATTGCTAAATTTCAGTTTCAATGTTTTCCAATTCGAAATACCTCAGTATAATTTTCTCGAATATTTATAGAAATATGTACGATTTAGGATTGAAAATTAAAATACTACATATCTTTGTATATACTAGAGTTTTAGAAAAAATGCACAGGCAATGAATTGACGAAAAGTTTGCTTTTAAATTTACTTTTGATATATCAAAAATTAAGTATTCGTGCCCAATTCTTAAAGCTTAATTCTGAAATGGTACAGCCATTTCGTAAAAAAAGTATGATTTTTATGTTAAAAAAAGAAATTTATGTCAAATAATCATTTTTTTCGAAACTTTGACATTTCAAAACATCAATTTTTTATATTTTAAATTAACAAATTTTTTATTTCTAAAATTTTGTTAATGTAGGTATTTCTATAGAATCAATAAACAATATTAAAGATCTAGTCGTCAGAAAACGGCTATAACTTTGGAATGGTTTGGAATTTTGGACGTCTCATAGTTTTTTTTTGGAAATGTAAGAAAACTTTACTTAGGGTACTCCCTTCTCATCATTTCGCTATAGTTTTTGCCAAGCAATACGGACAAACAAACATACACTCAACATATTTCCCTATTTATAATTTAAGATATATATTATTATTGGATATTTAAAAAAAATTAATGTCCTTGTTAAATTGTACAAATAACAAATAAATGATTTGAATAAATTTATTTATCCTAATCAAAATATTTAATCTTAGATTCATTTTATAGATTGTCCGCAAATTTCTGTACGAAACAAATTGTAATCAAAACGGAAATTGAATGTCAAGTTACCTACCAAAAAAAAAACAGTAATAGCAGAATTCAAATTAGTTTTTATATGATGTGTTTTTTTTTCTCAATAAAAATGAATAAATATAAAATATATAAAATGGAGATATATGAGAATATTTTTTACCAAAATCAAGGTCATCTTGTAGAATTTAATTCGTACTACACTTGTTGTAATACATTCGTAAATCGTATTAATTTTTTGTTTTTGTTTGGTAGTAATTTATAATTTTATCCAAATGATGAAGTATTTATATTTATTATTAACATAATCAGACATAAGTAATATATTTATTCTTTTGCATACGAATTAAAAGGTATTACACAGTCATTTCATCACTCAAACTTCCATAATTTACATACAGTAATTTATGGGTAAATCAGTTTCAATCAATAAATTTTTTGAAGTTATAAAGGATGGCGCATAAGTAACGTAATGATTCATTTATTGAATGGGTATTTGTGCATCATTTGGTTTTAACTCGTGAACCAATTGAATCTTATATGGGAAAAAGTGTAACGTATGTAAAATTCTTTGCAAAGACCGTCTAGACATCACCAACTGCTGAAAACGTCGCCTGGTCGAAATTCACATCATTTCGAAATGCACAATGTCTTCTAGCACGCGAAAGATCACAGACAGCTCCATGTTGCCGAAAACGCTGAACCAATAGGTAAATTGTCGGAATATGAAAGAAATTTCGATATGATCTTTGTGTCCGAATAATCGAATGCTGACTTTGAAAATAAAATTGAACAAGTTTGGTTCTTTGTTCTGTGCTGAGTCTTTCTATCATATATTTCCCAGGTTTTGCATAGTTAATTCTACAAAAAAAAGAAAAACAAATACCTAAACAAAAAATATATTCACTAATTAAATCGTAACGTTACTTATGCGGCACCCTATACTTCTTTTGACACGTTATGAGATACGTTCAATTTGACTATACAGTTGAAATTAGGTACAGGAATGTCTTCATCATTATTTATCCATGTTTCTAAGATAAATGAAGAATATTCGAATTACGAGCCACATTACGGGCTCGTAAACTTTGTATATTAAATGTGTAGGTTGATAAATCTGGCCTGGTCTTGATAAATTTCACTGACTCTGATTCTAATGTAAATAATGTGGATTTAATGCCAGCCTTTCAAAATCTCATTTGAACGTAAGAAGTAACTTATTTTAGTTTTTCACTAAAATATCATTTTATTAACTTTTATGTCTTTATAGTAGTGTTGACCTTATTTAATATTATTTTAATAAATTATTTAAAAAGATGTATAACTTCTTACGTGCGTACATAAGTGTACACACACATTTTTGTTGTACTTTTGTAAAATTTGCTATAATCTAAAATGCATATATCGGTTATATAATAATCTCCCAAGTAAAACCGTTACAACCACCTTAAACATAACCTATAATTATATTTATTTTTATGGAAGTTACAAAGTATTTACCTACTACTTATACTACAACTAAGTTGCTGCTGGATACACAGATATTTTATTCAGAGCTACAACAGAACTCAGAGCACAGAGCATTAGTAATACATAGTAGTAAAGTACTAAACTATTAATGTCCGGAAGTTTTAATTAATGTTCATATAACATATATCTATATATATATATATATATATATATATATATATATATATATATATATATATATATATATATATATATATATATATATATATATATATATATAATATATATAAAACTTACATATATTAAAATTCTAATTATATTATAATTATATTGTTTTCTGTTAGTTAGTTGTGTGAGAATTGATTTGATTTTTCTATCACACCAAAAACTTTGTATTAAATTTATTGAACTAAAAAAAAAAAGTATAAAATAATAAAAAGGCGTCGTCTTTAGATAAAAGAACGGGAGATTTATCAAATAATAATCATACAAATGTATCCGAAACTACTAAATATATCGGAAATAATCATTTTATTATATCATTGGAAATATGGATGAACTTAAACAATTTCTCGACGACGTAAAGGTGTCAATCGAAGCGTACTAACGTCAATATGATCGGGATGAAATTGTATCTTATTTAGTAAAGAGGAAAGAGGATCTTAGAGGTTACCAGTTCAAGTGGCCGAGCGGTCTAAGGCGGTATGTCTGCGCAGTATATCTACTTGGAAACTGGGAGGTTATGGGTTCGAATCCCAGCATCGGCAGTTTGTCAATTATTAAGAAGAAAAAAAAAGGGCGGTTAATTGACTAAACTGTCGGTGTATGGACAAGAACGAAGTAAGTAACCGTCTATGATTGAGAAGGTTTTTTGCAGTTTCCTTCACGAACTTCAGATGAAAATCGGCATAGTTCCTATCATAGTCGGCTGCAGCCGCATATCCTACCAGATCCTAGTCTATACACAAAAATTCCTTCCACACCACTCACATCGTCACATCCTTAGGCATCACAATGGACCTTATGTAGCCCGTCCAGGGTAGTCTCTACATTCTAATCTATGTACACATAATAGGGAATATGCATGAACATTTTTTTTCACATTTATTTTCAGAATATGAAAATACTGTTAATACTGTAATAATATTTAAAAACGAAATTAAAATCCGACAAATATCAAGTCTCTAAAAAAATATCTGTCTCTTTCTTGCAATAATACTAAAAACGGAGTTTTACGTGTACTTTAAATGGTGAAAGTGTAATATGACGTCACATAACATATCAAGAGGGCTTTCACCCTTTTTGTCTAATCGGGAATTTCAATCATTCATATCTCACTTATTTTTAAAGTTATTTAAAAAGTAATTTTACCTTGATATTTGTCAAGTAAACATGCTTCAATTCAAGTGAAAAAAAATTTTCATGCATATTCCCTATTGCCTTTCGTTTTTCGACCAACTCATGTCATTTTTCGATGTTCAGGATTTATCGTAATTTATATATATATATAAATTGTACAGGTAGTTATTTTTAATCAGGTGATAATTGAGAGAAGTAACTTTGTTTTTTGTCGTATAATTGTAAACTGCTTTTTCCAGTTAACTCTGCGGCGATGGATATTTGTTACGTTTAGTTTGTTCAACTGTTCAACTGTAAATGTGTGATTGGTAATTTTATCAAAATATAATATTAATAAGCTGATTAATAATATATGAAAGAAAAAAAAAAACTTGGATACCAGGCGCCAGTCGGGAAAGAAGGCAGTTTCGCATATTTTAAACTATAGGGGGAGTTTGAAATGTTTAATAATAAGATTGATACGTTTTTTTTTTATAGATAAGTTGTTCAAATGTAAAAAGCCTGAATACCATTTTCCATGTTTATAACATCAAAAATGATGCACTACCCATACAGAATTTCGTCCCTTATTTTACCTGCTTAGTGTATGAATCAATTTCCTTAAATGCTGATACAACTTACTTTTATTTATAAACAGAAGTCTAAACATTTATTTCCATATTTCTAGTTACAAAAATGACCAAGTTCCACACAAACTTTCATCCCTTTACTTTTAACAAACCTTTAACCCTCTTATGAATTTGCAAAAATTTCATTTCCTTTCTTAATGACAATTTCATTTCCTTTCTTTAGTGTTCACCTACGTTATATAAGGAACTTCTGTGCGAAATTTCACGCTTCTAGAATCTAGACCCACCGGTTTACGTTGACCGGTACCGATATCGACTGTACGTTGACCGGTTTCGACCTGTCGAGAGTTTCTAGATGATTATTAAGTAGATTAAGGTTGTTATAAAGGTTATTTTAGCCATATAAAAATCCTGATCCGATTTTTGTTCTAGTTATTATTATGTATAGCTTAAGGATGTACGAGCATTGAAGCTTCAAAAAGATTGAGGCTTCATTTTTTTTACATGCAGTTGAAGTGCACATAAATCGATTATAAAACTTTCAGGAGGGTTACTGAGGAGTTGAATTAATTATTTAATGTTAAAGTTCGAGTTTTAATGCATTGCTCTTATAGAAAAACCCATATTTTCACACATATTTTGACATATTTTGATAATTTTCACTTAAGAACTACGCAATAGAAATATTAATAAGAGATTGATCCAATAAAATTCCGATATGACGGGCCTAAAAAATAAGATATTTAAGAAAACAACTGAGATTTCGGGAAAATTTTATTTCTGTCGGCGGTAGCTTAATTACCCGAAATCTCAGATGTTTTTTCTTAGATATCTTTTTTTTTCGGCCCGGTATGACGGACCTAAATTAAATTTTAATTTTAACTTACGATAAAAAAAAAGCATTATTGTGGACTTTTATGAATGTACTGTATATAAGATTTTGAAGAATTTTATAAATGGACCATACATCAGTGCTAGTACATCCTTAACATACAAAATAATATAAATAAAATCATCATAATTCTTAAAAGCTGAACACTTCGATAATAAATGGAATTAATATAAAAAGAATTATGAAGAGTAGCAGGCAACAATATCATCTGACGCGCATCATTCGCGATTTAAAAAAATCAAACCACGATACTGAAAACAAAACGAATAAAACAAAGATAGAATTAGGTGCATTATTATTAGAGAGAGGTATAAAAAGGTAACAGAAGATCACGGTGGTTTTTTTTTTTTTTATTTATCTTTTTATTTTATTATTAATATGAATTCATTTAAATGTTTCTCATTCGTTCGTTTTAGAGACGATCTTTCTCGTATACATGGAGGAGTAGTTAGTTAGTTCAAACTGTTCTCCTCGCTGCGATGATGATATTTTTACTGTTTTTATTTTTTTCTTAGAGATGGGGGGCTGTTGCTCTTTTCAGTTCGTGACTGAAGGAGTTGCTTATTATGTATTCGTACTCATAGCGAAGAGAAATGAATGAGTGTACATCAAAATATTACTAAAACATCTCATTCGCGGAGGGGAGAACGAATTCGATTGATATAGAAAAAATAACAAGTGAGAATAACAACTAACTGGAGTTAATTGCTTAAATACCCGGTATGTACTGAGTTTTTGGGAAAAAAGTTTCATATAAAAGTTGTTTATGTTTTAAAAAGTAATATATTCTTTGTCTTTAAAATTTTTTTCTATCTCTTATGGTTTCAAAGATGGATATTTTCTGTCCTAGTTGTGTGGAGGCGCGTTCCGATTTTTCTCATTCACGGACTTGGCCATACTTTTTAGCTCTGAACACACGTACGAAACACAAAAATTGACATATATATCCCTTAATATTTTAAAATTCGAAAAATTTATCAGGAGTTATGTTACACTAATATTTACAATTATAGATTGTAAGTTAAAATTCTAAATATCTCTGTACACATTAGAGTTTGGAAAAAATGATAAGATAATGAATTGTAGCAAACTTGATTTTCTACAACTTTACTCTTATACATTTTTCGATGATTATTCTAATGTTAAGAGAGCTATTTTATATTTTGTATTTTCTTCAATCTTTATGCCTCCCTTTCCCCTTGACGTAGGCCATTTATTAATAAAATTGGCCTTGAAAATACTAAAATGATATCAAATACGACATTTCATTTTGATCAGACTTAAATTATGACTAGAGAGTGATTTATGTATTCTAAGAAATTTCGCTAAGTTTACTATAAATATTGAATTTGCCAGATATTATTGAATAATTTTTCGGATACTGGGTGCAGATAGTTATTACAACTTATTGAAAATTTTGTGCCATTTTAAAGTGAATATTTCAACAAAAAAAAAAACATAACCTTATGTATGAACATTGTTTAGACTATGACTTTGGCCATATAATTGGTAGTACATTTAATTTAACGGTTAAATTCGGAACAAATTGTCCAACAATAAACAACACACTCAAAACTCATTTTTATATATTTTGAAATCGTCTGATAATATTGAAGTGGTCGTGCCATGTTCTAGCAACGCCTGTTTATTAATTTCTGTTGAAGTAGTTTTAAACATTTTATGGTGTTGTTTTGTTTTGTTTATATACCTTTACAAATATTATACCTAAGTTCTAAGTCAAAGTGCACAGCAATAGAAATCATCGCTTTTACTGTCTGTTTTAATACAGAGTGTAATGGTCTAAGTTAAGAGAGCTGACTACATAAATGTGAACTGATCAAATATAGTCGTGATTTTTGGTCATAAGTTTCCAATGATATCGTCAAAGCAAGAGCTCTATTTTGCACAAGTTGTAGAGTTTTAACCAAAAAAAAAAACCCGATCGAATGTTGTTCTGAAAATTGATGTAGTATTACATTTTGAAAATAGAAAGATAATGTTCCCAGAAGTTTAGGTGGAGGCCTAACCGCTCCCAGAAGCGGTAAAGCAGTAAACTATGAGTTGAAATTGAACACATAAGATAAAGCTCTGCAAATTTACAGCTTTGCACAATTACATTACACTTAACACACACTTTTTTGGTCATTTAGCCTCACTTTTAACTTCTACAAATTTATGAAAAGTCTAATTGTATCGTAAACTTGCAGTAAACAAATTTATAGAATAGGGAATATGCATTTAAAATTTTTATTCACATTTATTTTCAGAATATGAAAATACTGTTAATACTGTAATAATATTTAAAAACGAAATTAAAATCCGACAAATATCAAGGAAGCTATAAGCTTTTAAAGATCTGTCTCTTTCTTGCAAAAATACTAAAAACGGAGTTTTACGTGTATTTTAAATGGTGAAAGTGTAATATGACGTTACATAACATATCAAGAGGGCTATCACTCTCTTTGTCTAATCGGGAATTTCAATCATTCATATCTCGCTTATTTTTAAAGTTATTTAAAAAGTAATTTTACCTTGATATTTGTCAAGTAAACATGCTTCAATTCAAGTGAAAAAAAATTTTCATGCATATTCCCTATTATGTTTAATGAGTTCAATTTCAACTCATAGTTAACTACTTTACCGCTTCTGTGAGCGGTTGCGCCTCAACCTACACTTCTGAGAACATTTTCTTTCAATTTCTATTTTAAAAAAATGTAATACTACACCAATTTTCAGATCTATATTCGATCGTTTTTTTTTTTTGGTTAAAACTCTACACGATTAATCCCCCACCCACTTTGTCTGCCTCCAATGCAACTTCTGCAAAATTCGACTCTTGCTTTGACGATGTTATTGGAAACTTATGACAAAAAATCACGACTATATGCGATCAGTCCACTTTTATGTAGTTAGCTCTTAGTCTATAAGTAACTATGAGTACAACGGGGATTTACCTAAGAAGTGGTGTTCTTCTGCTTGTTCACTCACTATTACGATCTACAGATCTACACTACAACTACTACTTCTTCTGCAGGCTGGACCAGCCTCTAGGATCTTTGCCTCTGGCGATATATAAATATTAAAATTCAAGGATGTACAAAATTACTGTTTTTTTTATTTACAATAGGGAATATGCATGAAAATTTTTTTTCACATTTATTTTCAGAATATGAAAATACTGTTAATACTGTAATAATATTTAAAAACGACATTAAAATCCGACAAATATCAAGGAAGCTTTAAGCTTTTAAAGATTATTATCTGTCTCTTTCTTGCAAAAATACTAAAAACGGAGTTTTTCGTGTATTTTAAATGGTGAAAGTGTAATATGACGTCACATAACATATCAAGAGGGCTATCACCCTCTTTGTCTAATCGGGAATTTCAATCATTCATATCTCGCTTATTTTTAAAGTTATTTAAAAAGTAATTTTACCTTGATATTTGTCAAGTAAACATGCTTCAATTCAAGTGAACAAAAATTTCATGCATATTCCCTATTAATGTATTTCATAACTTTTAATTAAATGAATTTAAAGAAAAATTATGTTTACAAACTTCATTCAATCAATCGTGGTTCTCTATGGACCGCAAAAATTCGAGATCGATAAATTCAAAAATTTTAATATACCTTGAAATTTAATAATCTGAATAAAAGTTTCCAAGAGTCAATACAGAAGTAAGCCTCACACTGAAATAACCTCAAGGGTAGGCAGAAATTGCCTAGAGAAACTATTGGAGCTGGAACAAGGGTAAATTTTCGAAGGTTTCGAGGGAAACGAAGAAGCAGACATCTTAGCAAAGTAGGGAGTGTGTATATCTTTCATAGGCCCAGTCGGTATACCTTTTAAACATTGTAATCACTGGGAAAATATACCGCAACAAAAACTCGGGAAAATATTGTTGCGCAATGCATCCAAGAGGCTGTCTCTCGATGTTCTCAATTTGAACAGCATACAACTTCGAACGGCTATCGGATTCATCACCGGTGCATCTCACTCCAAATTTATAAACCTTCAGGAAAATTTGATAAGCAAGCTTCTGGCCATTGCCAAGATATAGGAAAAGCGAATGTCACCAGACTGAAGTAGAAGGGGGAGCACAATGGACCATTAGGCCAAAGTGTGATTCTTTTTATATCCCAATATGTATCTATTTATCTATCTATCTATCTATCTATTTATCTATCTTAGCCCCCTCTAATGCGCAGCGTCCTAAAAGATTTATTGGCATTACCCGTCTTAGCCTTGCAGAACAGTCTCAGCCATGAGCGTCCTTTCTATAGGCAGACAAAATTATTGAAGAGAGTTCTGGAGTTTCTCAATCTTTCCATAGAATCTGCGATGTCCCGTTTTTGAAGTCTTGTTTCTTGCCAAGTTAGTTTAGTAAAATTATCCCTAATCAAGTAGAGAAAACATGGATTTTGAAATGAAATATTTATGATATGTTTACATTTTGCTTGGAATATTAGGATTGTAGTACAAAATACTCCTTAAAAAACAGGGCAGAAGGTACTCTAGCACCAATACAACCTACTCTAGAGCGACTATAGCTAGTACAGAATAACAATAAAATAGCCAGAATATTGGTGAAATATTCTTACAGATCTTGCTTTTAAGAAAAACGGAATAATCTTGGCTTTGGAAAAAAATTCAAGCTCTAGATTCAAACACTCTACAGACTTGAAGGACTATTCAGTCATTCAGATCAAGATCTGTACATCTTCTTTATTCCTAAACAGACTTCCGGATAAATGTATTCCGGATAAATAACTGTCATTTCTGGCCTTCGGATAACAACCGCAAGTATATGAGAGCCTATTTATTTTCCTAATTATTTCTTTCAATACACAATCCTGAGATTTCATATATACACATCACTAATAAGATCATTCTTACAAGCTAACCTAAAACTAAATTATTAATAACAAATTATGAACCGAAGAAAAATAAAGATAAAATATATGAATAATTAGGACGAGAAAAAAGGACATACAGTATATAAATATTTGTGTAAAATATGATATTATATTATTGCGTGACTAGATTCAACAAAGTCTACTACATACATATACACACACACAGAGAAATAACAACACTTAAACACCAGAGTACGAATCCATCGAAGTGCGGATTCAGAGTGGTGGTCATGGGGGGTCATGAACCTCCCCCTCCCCAAAAAAACTAAAATTTTTCTTTTCTAATTATATTGTTTCTTACTCAAATCTTACATTGAGATAATTAAATGGTGGGAATAAAATCTAGAGTGTCACGTAATTTATTACTACTGAAAAAATGCTATTGTTTAATTAATCTTTATAAATTCATGAGTAACAAATATTTTCCAATTGGTTATTGCGAATCATGGTTGATTTGTAATGATTATTAAAATAATCAATGAGAACTCTAGGTTTTTTGAAATTACATTTCAAATTTTGCCCCAATTCCTAGAACATTTGTTTGTATTTTTATAAATACCTATTTCGACTACAATGTACTCATTATCAGTATGAAGTAGTATTATTGTGAACATATCTCCATATCCCAGAGATAGTTACGATTAGCTAATTCATACTGATGCTGACTACATTGTAGTCGAAATACGTATTTATAAAAATACAAAAAAATGTTTAAGAATTGAGGCAAAATTGGAAATGTAATGGTTGATTTGATATAAGCTTAATTAATTATTCAAAACAATTTTCAATGATATTTAAAAAAAAAATTAAGAATAAAAATAACTATTTGAAGAAAATTAATTCAATTATTAAGTTCATTATAAACTTTTGTTTTCATTATATTTACTCGCTCTGCTCGCAAGGAGGGTACCCCCCTTGACCCCCAAGGCAGTCTTCGGCCTTGGCTCCGCGTCACAGAAAAAAACATTGCATGAATTGTAAAAAAAGTTTTTGGGGGGTGTTTTTTCCGATTCCGGGGAGTTGCAATGACAAACCTCGAAGTTTTTCGATTTTTCTCGTCGGTTTCCTGAAATTTCTCGTCGAATGCAAAAAAAACCGCATGTTTCTATCATGTCTAGAAGTGCCTTAGAGTTTGTATAGATCAGTCAGTCAGCTTCACTTAGTGGATTTACTTTTTAATAAACGTAAATAATACTTCATTTCCAGTTGTAAAAATTGACAATTCAAATATTTAATTAGTTTAAAAAACCAAGTTTCTTTAATTCTAATTCTTAATTTGAAAGTTTTTCAAGAATAATAATAAGAATTCTTTTCTCAAGAATAGTACTCTTTTCTAGCGTTTAGTAAATGCAATAATACGAATTTCATGATTGAAATTTTTGTTAAATGGATAATTTATTATAATTTTTAAGAAAATGCAATTTTTAACTTATAATAATTAATTTTTTTTTTTAGTCTGTGACCCCCCCAAACTTTAACTCTAGATCCGCACCTGAATCCATCCATGATGATGACGATGATGGTTTAATACATCTATCCATCGTAAAAGGTACTCCACTACACAACATACACATATATATATATATATACGTTTTGACTTGACTTAAGTTGTTGTGTAGTAACATTTCGAAACATTGGGGTTATTATTATTACCGGCGGTCCATTCTCTTCGCCTTCTCTCTCTGGAGGCTGTACCACCTCAAGCAACTCACAGTAGAATGCTTTGGGCGATGCCACTTTATAGGTGAAACATTTTATAGGAAATAAATTAAGTGTTTCAGGCTTGTATATTGCAGTATAACGTATGGGGTGTTCTAAAGATAATCGGCGATAAATAAACGAAAGACCTTGATACACATAATCTATTTCTGCTCAAGATCATGATCGCTTTGAGCAGATGTAGCTTGAGTTGATGGAGCAAGTTCTTAATAACATTTTTAGTCTGTCTGGACAGATTTCTCAGGAACGGAGTTTTTGGCAAAATTCTAATTCTATACAGAGAAATCCCAGACCTCACTCCTTGTTTTCCAATTCTCAGAAAGTCTGTATACTAGTTAGAGAAATTTATGTTTCCTTTTACTTTTGGGTAGTGCATCAGTTTTACTTTTTGTAGAATCTGAAACTTAAAGGCATATCAGAGATATGTTGCTCGTTGCTAATTTGGTACGTGTACCCCCCCCCCCCACCCAGCTTTATCATTGGCATATTTGTTGTATCCAGTGTCATCAAATTCTCGTGACACTATACCCCCTACTAAGAAAAAATAATTAAATCAAGTAAACAATTGTTTATTAGTTCTCCGATATGAATAGTTTAGGCAAATTATTTCCAAAAATCTAATTCTAAAATCTAAACTAAAGCTAAATCATCAAAAAATTTACAAGCGGCTTACAATTGTCAAGCGGTAAACGTAAAAGATCAAAAAATTTATATTTTATTCATACACAAATATATTAAAAAGGTACATTTTATGACCCAAATTACCAGCCCAATATTCCAGAGTATGTATTCAATGTATTGTATGTATTGTATAGTTTAATATATAATAGTGACCATAAAAAAGAGTTGGTATTATTATATTTTTATCAGAAAATGTTTTAATTAAAAAGAGAAAATAATAATAATTGGTAGAAACCCTGTATTTACTCTATCTCTCTTCCTACCTCTCAGGCAGAGCTGAGTGCACTCAAAGTTTGCCCACCTATGAATTATTCTATCTACGTTTTAGATAGAACTACGTTTATATCCCACATTCAAAACTTTTTTAAAATATTCTAGCCCAACATTGTTTGTGACATCCAATACTTTATATATATTTATGATGGTCGTTTCATAAACGAAGATAGTTATAATTTGTTTACATCATAAAACTATTATTTTATCTTTGTTTTAATTCATATTTAACAACACAACACAAAAAATGTATGAAATCTTTCAGAGATTATTTATGAGTTTATAAGAAGAAGTAAACTTCAGAAGAAGAAAAAAAAAACCAACACAATTTTTATTATTATATAAAAAAAAGAGTCTCTTCTTACTTACTTACGAATAAGAGATGCGCGATACCTTTTGCATTAGCTGTAGCTAGAGTAGAGTCCATAAAAAATAAATTTATTTACAATAAATTCAAAAACAAGTAATCAATAAATGATCTTTTGATATTCGTTTTTTCGATTTGTTTTTTTTTTTTTTTTTTCATATTTATTTTAAAACGTTTTATTATTAAATTTTTAATTTATTGTATCAGCGCAGAGTTCGACAGTTGCTCTTCGTTGCTATCATTCTTTAATTTAGTGTGGAGTAGTGCTTGTGTTGTGTTGCTTCGTGGCTTTTTTGCTTGTATATAGAAAAAGATATATAGAAGAAGATATATTTAGAAGAAGATATTAAAAGAATATAAAAATTTACATGCTATGAGGAAGTTCATATTGTAATAAAAATTGCATGTGTATATTAAGATGAAAAGATCTTAATGGAAATTTTAAGATTTATGTAAATAATCTTAGATCTTTTAATTTCAATTAATTATATTGTATGTAAACATCCCGTTGGAACGTTTTTAAACAAAAGAGGAATCAAAATTTGTCACTCACAGTAATTCTGACATGAAATGCTTGATATAAAAATTATACACTTCTAGGATGAGAATTGAACCAACGACCTGTGGCATAGATAGATAGATAGATTGTAGCGGCTACCCTGGACGGGCTACACTTTGACCATAGAGTCCATTGTGATGCCTAAGGATGTGAGTGGAGTGGAAAGAATTTGTGAGTAGGCTAGGAATTGGTAGGATATGCGGCTGCAGCCGACTATGATAGGAACTATGCCGATATTCATCTGGAGTTCGTGAAGGAGACTGCAGAAAACCTTCTGAAGCATAGCCGGTTACTTCATTCTTGTCCATACGCCGACAGATTAACTAATTACCCGCCCCAGAGCACTAAAACCTGTAGTATTCTTGATCAATGCTCTGCCTCTGAGCTACCTGAGATGTTATGGTAGTGCAATGCATATGATCTTTCAACAAATTAATAAAACATTAACAGTGAAAGATCATATGCATTCCACTACCATAACATCTCACGTAGGTCATAGATAGAGCATTGGTCTAGAATGCCAGAGGCCGTGGGTTCGAGTCCCATCCTAGACGTGTAAGATTTTTCATATCAAGCATTTGATGTCAAAGATTGTTATCAATGTTCAATACATATTACTTATACATGTCAAATTAAGTAAACGCCAGTCACTTACGTGGGTATAATATAACCGAAAGGTAACCATACTAACAATGGATAATTAGATGCTAGTTTACCAAAATAAAAAACAATTAAAACCACCATTTTTGATTTGACCACCAGTCACTATTTTTCACCATTAGGTAGAAAAATCTTCTCTTAAAAAAAGATCAAATGAAAAGTTGAAGACAATTCCAAATTGATTTTTAGAAGAATAATTTGGATTTTGCGATTTTCTCAAATCTTGTTTAGGTACTAAAATTTAAAAAAATAATAACAATTAAAAAAGTAGTTTCATCAATTTATATTTACACGATGTCTTTAGGATATTTATACAGAAAAGGATCTTGTTTTTTTTGTTTTGTGGAACTTAATTTAACACTGTAATGAAAGTATAATATTGTTTAGATTTTGTATCGATATAACATATACATCGATATATATATATATATATATATATATATATATATATATATATATATATATATATATATATATATATATATATATATATATATATATATTTTGTATCGATATGTACAAGATGCAAGAAGAATTACACGAGACAAATATCACTTGGGTATTGGAAAAATACTCATAATTGATATAATATAAGCTGAGAAGAAATTGAATTAATAAAAATGCATTTTAATAATTCATACATTTATATTTATTTCATGAATAAACAGAAAGAAAACATAAAGATTTTCACTGATATCAGCATCTTTTTGATTGATATGCAAGTCACATTTATTTAGTAGTAGGTAGCATTTATATGGCAGTAACAAATGTTACAGTTATTTGTAGTCGCTGCGTATGAAAATATTTCTAATAAAATTTAAAAAGGAAAGAATTATTGTTAATCGATCATATTATTATTATTTTACCAGTCTCTACTTGGTAATTTTTTATATTAAGTTATCGAGATTAATAAGTTTCTATTAAAAAAACATTTTTAAAAACAAGCTTTTTATAGAAAACTAATTTTCTACAACTTTACTTATTATGTGTTTTTCCATTTTTTCAATATTAAGAGAGATATAGCAAATTTTGTGTTTCCCCCTCCCTCTAAATCCCCCTTTCCCCTTGTCGATTCTTGTCATGCTTACCATAAAAATGCATTGTTATTGGAACTGAACCAACATGTAAAAATTCTACTCCGTTGGATAAGAGGAAGTGATTCTAATTCAGCTTGCAAGATTTAACCCAAACATAAAAGCTTGTAAAAACAAAAAAGGTTTGATTGGGGGACTCAGGACTCAGATGTGTAAACATAAACGTTATTGTTGTGTTTATTGCGAGCAGTGTGATTGGTTGACAAATCCGAATAGATATCTTTTATCATAACAATGCGGGTGATTGATTACATGGCAAAGGTCGAGGGTTCAATTCCCGTCCTAGATGTGTATGATTTT
Organism: Nineta flava; assembly: GCA_963920215.1. NCBI lineage: Eukaryota > Metazoa > Arthropoda > Insecta > Neuroptera > Chrysopidae > Nineta > Nineta flava. The sequence goes on from OY986040.1 coordinate 141,278,853, forward strand.
TCATATCAAGCATTTGATGTCAAAGAATGCTATCAATGTTCAATAAATATTACTTAATTGTTAAATTTAGTAAACGCGAGTCACTTTCGATGGTATAATATAACCGAAAGGTAACCAACCTAACAATGCATAAATAGACGCTAGTTTCCATTATAATATCTCAAAGACTTTGGCCAAAAAAAAAGTGAAAAACATTTTTATTAAAAATTTTATTTTATTTTGATAATGACAACGTTTTTGACATTATTTTCTCAGTCGACCGCCATGTATCCGTCGATTTTGACACTCCAATACAAATACAAGGGAAATTTAAAAAATATTTTCTCTAAAATTTAAAACTACTTATTTTCTAATATTCCAACTAGACATCAATCCCATTGTAACAGAATTGCCGTGTGTATCATTTAAGTATACAGATTGTGTTGGACAGCTTTTCCTTTAGTAAATCAATGTTAAATATTATTTATTACTAGCTGTCCGTCTGGTACTGTATGAAGTCAGTCAGTACACATGTGATGAAAGTACACTTTAGTATGTGCATCACAAAATCCCCACTCTTTAATGACAAACAAACAACCATACGCATACAGTATAGCTGTGAGATAACTGATTGACTTTATTTATATGTGTACTGACTGACTGCATACAGTACCAGACGGACAGCTAGTAATAAATAATATTTAACATTGATTTACTATAGGGAAAGCTGTCCAACACAGTGTGTATAAGTATTTGATACTCAAGACATGTATATAGACCAACCAAGTAACTAACTATAACTAATTCTTGTATGATTTAATAAAAAATACCAAGAAGTAAAAGAAAACGCTTTTTATTTTAATATTTAAGATTTAAAAACATAAAATAATAATAATAAAATACTTACTTAAAACACAGTTTACATATGAATAATTTATAATAATATAATTTGTTGTAATATGTACACTTAAGTTACATATAATGTAATATAAAAACGACCTATAATCTGGAACAACACAACATTAATGCTAATGTTTTGTATAATATTATTGTTATAACATAAGAAAAATAAAACTAAGCCAGATGCGCGATCCAATTACAGGGTCTAACAAGATTAAAAATCGGGTGAAAATGAGTGATTCGCACAGAATGGGACTACTGAATCTCTTCTCTTTGGGATTTAACCGTTTGGTTAATATCCTGGAAGAATAAAGTATTAAACTATTTAACATAAATTATAGTTTGATAACAATTTGAAATTATAATTTGATTGGGTAGTTTTTCTTTTAAAGTGAATATTTACTGGCTTAAGAAGTTGAACTGAAAAAATGTTACTGAAATTAAATAACCTGTACGTTACGTTAAGGAACCTCGGGTGAAGTTTTGGTATTCCCTTTCCATGAGAGGTTAGTCTATTGGAGTAATTCAAATATTATTTAGAAAATTACTGAAATAGCTAAGACTATCTACTAATCGATCTTAGACTAACCGATCGGTTAGTGTTCTAAAACTCATTCGCAGACTCTAGCATAAAAATGAAAGAACACTACCTTTCGATGGAAACCATCTATTCTGGTAGCGAGTCTCGAATTTTATAGCCAAGCAACTTTAAAGTATTTATTTAAATCTTAAAACTTATCACAATACTCGAAACAAAATTGTATATTAGCAAATTTATTAAAAAAATTTGCACCTAGATGCCGATATGTCAATTGTATTGCAATCATCGTCAGTAGCTCAATTCTTGTATAACACATTAAAGAGATAAAAAGACCTATAAATTATTGAATACACTAAATTAACTTTTAACATGTTCACAGAATAAGTCTTAGTAGAAAAAATTCATTTTATTAAGAAAATTAGCAACTAACGTATATGCCGACAACACTTTATTAGTGAGTATATTGTTTAATTTACAATTACACGTCCATGGATGTGTATAAACAAGATATATCTATATACCATTAATACAATTATAATTACACATAATTTCAAACAAGCGTTGTCACATTTTAACTCTAGACCACACATTAAATTACGGAATTGACGGACGGACAGACAGACAGATTTGTTATTAAGTTGTATGTACCTATATTTCTGTTACACACTGTATTTAAAGAGAAGACAAATATTATTTTATCTACTTAAATATACAGTGTTCAACGTGATTAGCTTATAAATGCTGGCTAAATTATCTCAAAATGTACTCAAATCAACAAACATAATAATACATTTATGTTTAATAAACATGTAGCTCTAGCAAGCAGTAGTGTATGGCTGTGTGCGGCTGATTCAAATTCAGTTTTCTATATAATATGTAAAATGACAACAACAAAAAAACAACAAATGTTTACCATATTAAAAGTGATTTCATGCTCTGAATTTTATTTCAAATACAAGATAAAATATATTTATTCTTAAATATCTTAAATATAGTTCTTTTGCCTCCTGAGATTCCGCTTTGTGCAGGAGTTTAATACCACTAGACTAGGAATTGGTAAGATATGCGGCTGCAGCCGACTATGAGAGGAACTATGCCGATATTCATCAGGAAGTCGTGAAGGCAACTGTAGAAAACCTTCTCAAGCTGGTTACTTCGTTCTTGTCCATACGCCGACAGTTTAGTCAATTAACCGCCCCTGTTTTTTTCTTAATAATTGACAAACTGCCGATGTCGGGATTCAAACCCATAACCTCCTAGTTTTCGAGTAGGCAAACTGCGCAGACATAACGCCTTAGACCGCTCGGCCACTTGGACTGGTAAATTTGTGCTTACTTGCTTGTTTAACAACCCTCATTTTTAGTCCGAACATTATCGTTTCAATAGAAACGTGATACTTATGCCAACGAGTATATGATAGATAGATAGATTGCCTGTTGATTTTACTTACCAATTCCAATATTTCAATCAATATATATATATATATATATATGTATATATAAAAAATATATATATATATATATATATTTATATATATTTATATATATATATATATATATATATATATATATATATATATATATATATATATATATATAAATATATACTATATATTTTTATGCAGCTGTGATTTTATCGATAGTTGATTGATCATCCTTGTAGATACTATCAAATATAATTATAAAAATACTTTTTTGATTTAAAAATATTATATAAATGATTTTTTCCATATGTATATAAATATGTTTAAATAATATATGATATAATATAACCAGATTGTAAATTGAATTATACTATAATACAGCTAGCCATATTATCATTAATCTTCTCTTTTTTATATTATCTGACAATATTTCTGTAAAATTCGATGAATTTTTAGTCATTATTAATTTATTCGTTTGAACTCCATTAGTTTTATAAACGGCTATGCTTGAGAAAGTTTTCGGCAGTTTCCTTCACGAACTCCATATGAATATCGGCATAGTTCTTATCATAGTCGGCTGAAGCCGCATATCCTATCAATTCCTAGTCTATACACAAAATTTTGAAATACACCATTTTAAATGAATTCTACGCATGAAAATTTTGGCGGAGGCATTTGACTAGCAAATGGGTTTTTGATAGGCTTACAGATAGATAGATAAGCCTAGAGGCTGCCCTGGACAGGCTACACTTCGACCATAAAATCCATTGTGATGCCTAAGGATATGAGGATGTGAGTGGAGTGGAAGGAACTAGGCCGATATTCACCTGGAGTTCGTAAAGGAAACTGCAGAAAACCTTTTCAAGCCTAGCCGGTTATTTCGTTTTGTCCATACGCCGACAGTTTAGTCAATTAACCACCCCTTTTTTTTATAATTGACAATCTGCCGATGTCGGAATTCGAACCCATAACCTGCCAGTTTCCAAGTATGCATACTGCGCAGACATAACGCCTTAGACAGCTCGGCTACTTGGACTGGTTTGATAGGCTTATAATTACTATTACTATTCTAGGCTATCCGTATTATTATCTGCTTAGTAAGATTATAGTAGGCCAAAGTTACTATTTTTTTGATCACATATCTATCCATACAATTAAATATTTATCTGCCACAGTTCATCATCATTTTCAACAAAAAAAAATAAATAAAAAAATCAACATGTGTCATTTTACTTCTAAGGTACCATTCGACAATGATGATATGGCATTGCTGGGCCTGGCTAGCTGCCTTGTTCTCCACTGTTATGTTATGAACATGAAACACGTGGCCTATTTAGTCAGATGGTATGAAATTACTTACAACGTTTGTTCGGTTGTTGGTTATTTAAAAAGCCACCGGAAAGATTTAAACTAAGGGTTTAATTTATCAGAAATATATTTTACCTAATAAAAACAAAAAAAAAACGAAATTTTTATTTTATAAACAAAGACATTAAATAGTATGGATTATACTATAATTATATATCTATCTCATTTCTATAGATAGAGATACATCCAGATGTTAAAGTTTATGAAATTATGAAAATATGAAACGGATAAAGCACGTGTCCAGAGCTATTAAATGAGGGACATCGTCATACAATGTGGTTGATGTTGTTAAATCCGGTGGTTGTTTTAATTCTATAGAGGGATGTTGGATTTTTTTCTTACTGTTTAACAATCCTAGAATGTTAAAGACGTCCATGCATGAGGCTTGATAATAGATAAAAATTTTTCTTTTAGTGAATTGATTAGTTCAATTCAGTAGTTTTACTCCCTTAAAAATTTAAAACCTGTCGTCGATCATTTCAAATTTACTTATCGATTAAAAATCATACTTTTAACTCAGCGTCTTATGGAGAACAGAATTTTTATTTGTACTTAAAATTATAATAACTATATTATTAAAGTAGACACCATAATAAATAAAGTTTATAAATATTCTTTGAAATATGCAGTTTATATAAATGCATTAAAAAAATGGTGTTGACGAACCTTTGAATTAATTAGTTAATAAAATTAAAACGGTTTTGTTAGGTTTGTTTTTGCCACCATATTTTGAAAACTGGCGACAGCGCACAGTAAAAAAATATACACATATACACTGTGAACGTCATAACACAACATAGTTTATTGTCAGATCTGTCAAGTAAAGTCAAATCAATTTCTAATTTACATTTACTGATATTTTACATTAAATCAACGGTACCGCGGAAATTTCCATCATTCTTATCAAACTTGTATAAAACACTATCATTCCCAGGCACCACTCCAAATCATGTCCTTTCATGAAACTCTGTAAGGGTCTAGTAAATACTGATTATTCCCTTTGAATTGAAAACCTTGGAGAACTTTTCCCGATAGATTTATTCATTTTATTCAAGAGAAAACTATTTTACCGAATGAAAGACCTCGTGGTGACCGAGATGAAACTTCGTATATTCTTGTGGAACAGCAATATAAGTACGTTTCTGAATTGATCCCATATGAAAAACTATCTTTCCCAGGAACTATTCCAAATCATGTACTTTGTTGAAACCCCACAAGGTTCTATTAAATAGAGATTAACCCTTGAAGTGGAGACCTCGGTGAACTCTTCCAGATTTAATTATTCATTTTATTCAAGAGAAAACTATTTGGCAAACTACTTTACGGAACGAAAGACCTCGAGTGGTGACCAAGATGAAATTTCGTATATTCTTGTTGAACAGCAATAAGTACGATTCTTAATTGATCCCATATGAAAAATTATCATTCCCAGGAACCATTCCAAATCATGCACTTTGTAGAAACTTCGCAAGGGTCTATTAAATAGAGATTAATCCTTGAAGTAGGGCCTCGGAGAACTCTACCAGATTTATTTATTCATTTGATACAAGAGAAAACTATTTGGCAAACTACTTTGCCGAACGAAAGACCTCGAGTGATGACCAAGATGAAATTTCGTATATTCTTGTTGAACAGCAATAAGTACGATTCTGAATTGATCCCATATGACATGTGTAAATGTCTATTAACATCCATATCCATTCACCTATGAATGACCTAGCATATCCTTCCTAAGTGTATATCATCACCACTGTAGTATGTGGGTACACTACATACCATATGGAAGAAATCTAACTACGTCAAATGGTAACGATTAAATTAAAACGTTTAAAATAATTATTATTATGACTTATCATCATCGAGGCAGGCGAGTTATTGAGTCCGTTTAACTGAAATCATTTGTATAAGATTTTTTTTTTGTATTTTAATTTAAAAAACCTCTATTATCAAATGTACAATTAAATTAACCATCTGTATCCGAAAAGATATTTAAAAAAAAAAACAATTCTAACGTAATATATAAATGTTACCTATTTACCTAATCACACATATACAGGGTGTTATGTAAAAAGTGTGTCAAACATTGGGAAACAAACTTTTTCACTTTAAAGATATGGACTTTTTCAGTTACAGATTTAACAAAGGGTGTCAAGTTAACTTCTAACAAAGGCAAAAATAGATTGCTGCGAAAAACCTGGGGAAAAAGCCATTTTCAGTAGATACGAAGTTCCAACTTACCACAGATCGTTGAGCTTAAGGTTTGGAAGATTTGGTGAACTACGAGATAAAAAAATCTTTGAAGACTGTTTCCATATGTTTTTAAGATATTATAATATTTTGGAAAAAATTCCATTTCATATGGAATCTCTTTTTTCAGAGCTGTAAAATTTTTTTGAGAAACAATTTCTACAAAGCTCAGCAATTAAATATTCTCGTGGAATTTTTTCGATTGCCAATTTAAAAAGCCTAAACAATCAACAATCTTAAATTAGGCAGTTTAGGTCAATAATCTAAAAAAACCTAATTTAAGATTTTCCAATTTGCCTACCAAACGTTGATTTATAGGTAGACACTATGACCAATATAATGCAACCTTTGGAAGATAACAAGCTCTAACATATTCTTCGAAAAAAAGTAGCAAGTTATCGAAAAATTTTCTTTAGTAGCTATTTAATATTTTACTTAAACAAGTTCATATTTAATGTGTCTGCCTAAAATATTAAATAGCCATTAAGGATAACCTTGCAATTTCTTTACTTCACCCCAAGACCTACATTTAATGTTTCAACCTCTTCTGGAAAGTCTACTAGAGGTTTTGATGATAACCGAGTAAATCAGATATAAAATTTTGAATTTTGAATTTCTGGATAGTCAATATAGATAAAAATTCGCAATTAACACTACTTCCTGACTAGTTGCTCATCACACCGAATTAGCCATCCTGAGGCAAAATAACTACGAACCAGAGTTGGGGGAAGAAGTACTGGTGTAACCTAGAACTTGGCGGATTCAGATAGCCAATGAATTGCAGTCAATTACATCGATGTTTTACGAATGCTAATTACTCTCTATTAGCTAGTTAAGTCTATTACTCTGCTCCCAAAACGGTCCAATATGGGACATACGACGTCTCATCACATTCATTGAGTTGTATGCAAAGTTGGAGGAATCAGTGGCTTAAAGAAATCTACAATTAAGTATTACAAACTCAACGGTTGTTGACAAGCTACCGTTATTAAACGTTGCAGTCAGTATTTTTTGTGGTGTTATTGTGAAAATGACGAGACATGGCGATTGTTTTGTGTAGATTTTTATATAAAATCACAAATAAAACACATGTTTTTTTTTTAGACAAATATATCAGAAAATCACCATATAAAAGAAATCACACAAAAAGACAATAATAATTGTGGCGACTATACTTTTACAAACGTGTTGCTTGTTTTGTTGCTAATGCCATATAGTAGAAACAAAACACAAAATATCTTAGTCTAGGAATCAATTTTTATCGTAATATATCAGAAACAAGTAATAGCTGAAGATGTACACATTTTATATACATTTTATAAAATGTGTATAATACATCTTTTATAGTCGTAAACCGAATTTGAGATTGAATTGGTTTTCTTTCTAGACAATACTAGCTTACATATCATTATTTGTGTATACTTAAGCGCCACAATACAATACTTATTTCAAATTCTATGTAGGTTGCTTAAGACATGTCAATGTCTATATAGTATATGCCAGTTCTCTTATACTATGTCTTAAGTAACCTTAATGGAATTTGACATAAGTATTGTATATTAGATTATCCAAATGGTAATTAATGAGAACTCTAGATTTTTGAAATAAAATTTCAAATTCGCCCCTTTAACTAGATCAGTTTTACACTTATATTGTCCTAGGATATGTTAATCGTTGCTCATTTGGTGAAAGTTTCACGACGTTGCTTGGTTGCGACAAACATATATAAGCTAGGTAAAACCAAGCAACGTCGTGAAACTGTCACCAAATTAGCAACGAATAACATATCCTGAGACAATATAAGAGTTATTTTAATAAGAGTGATATTAACAAGAGTAATTTTAATAAAGTGTATTATATTTTAATTTATTTTGTTTAATTTAATTATTTATTTTTATTTTTTGTCTATTGATTTCGATTTTCTAACTATTTCTAATTGTCAAAGAGTAAATTACGACTAGCTAATTTATACTGATGATGACTACTTTGTAGTCGAAATACGTATTTATAATACGTAAACCGATGTAGATATTGGGGCGAATTTGAAATTTTATAAGTATTGTATTGTGACGCTTAAGTATACACAAATAATGATATGTGAATAATAAAGTTGATGTTTTCACAACAAAGTAATACTCTCAATGATATGTAAACGTTAACCCATACGTCAGATCATCCTTGGTGTAGAGTGGTAAGCATGCTGGGTTAGAAATTCCGGTGTCCGAGGATCGATTCCTGGTTGATTACATTCACTAAACACACGGCCACATTCACAAAACTCACTAATCAATGGTAAAATTTGACAAGGTGATGTCTAGATATAGCCCTGTTAAAGCTCCGTGTTGGCTAGGATTTATATTTAGGACAACAATAAGTTGCAAAAGTTAATGGTGACAAATCTTAGAAACTAAATTTGTATCAAATCTCTTTAGCCAGTGTTAAGTTTTACATTTTGTCTGTGTGTGAAGATTGTGATGTATGTAAAATTCTACTTAGGGCTTATTCCGTAATGGTAACATCAATAAATTGTAAGTTGGCATCACTTAAAAAGGAAGGGTAGGGATGGATGGACCTGTGTTCCACCATCATAAACATCATCAATCATAAATCTTCTGCTGAAAGAATCATGCAATGACTGAGAAAAAAAAAATTAAATAAAATTGAATAAAAACAAAAAATTATATTTCATTTTGTTTAATAACAGACTCGGCCTTGCGCACTACCGTGCTCTAGATAAGATTAACTAAGTATAATTTATAAATAAATAATAAAAATGATTCCTCTATCATTACAATAGCATACGTCATACGACTTTTGATGATGTTTATGATGGTGGAACACAGCACCATCCATCTCTACCTCTCCTTTTTAAGTAATGCCAACTTAAAACTTATTGATGTTATCATTACGGAATACACTCTTAGTGTCAAACATAGCAGATATTTCGTTATTTCGGATTTCGATTGTATCATTCTAAATATTATTTCTTCTAATATTGTAAATAAAATACCTTTCTTCATTTAGTTAGTTCGTTCAACAATGCAGCCAGCCAGAGAACTCACAGTTTGTTTGTTTGCTTATAAAACTTTGTGAAAAGTAAGGAATTAACGTACAGCATATTTATGTATTCATATAGTTAGGTATATATACACATATATATATATATATATATATATATATATATATATATATATATATATATATATATATACTTTGTTGCTCGTTGCTATTCTGATTTATGTAAATAATATAATAATATATACCTAACAAAGTATATTAGTTTGTGATTGAACTTCAATAAAATATGTATATATATGTATATATATATATATGCAATTTCGATCGAGGAAACTAAACTTGGAACAACATTTACAATAAAACATCATTTATGCATGTTATTTGGTAATCTTTTCTTTGGATTTTTTAATTGAATATTAATATGGGAAAAATATGTAGAAAACAGAGAGTTCGGGAAAAAGGTTTGCAAAAAATTAAATAATTGAATATATATATATATATATATATATATATATAGTTTGGCTATAGGAAACACAGTACCTTCATCAGGAAATGATAATGATTATCATAAATAATGATGGGAACTGTGTTTCCGAAACTAACAATCAAAATTATTGTTATGAAAATCTTAAATATTTGTTTTAATCAATAAATATATCATTGAATTCAACATTGGCATCGAATATATATACATGCGTCATTATCGTATTTATTTACTATTAAAATTGAATTTAAGTGTAGGAATTATTGAGCTTAATTTATTTTCTTAATTTATCAACTGGAATAAAATATTTTTCATACATTTCGAGATTCAAGCGTTAAATTTTTATAGCATTAACTGGTGAGAAAATATATTTAAAATTGATTATGATATATATATATATATATATATATGTATATTTAAATATATATATATATATATATATATATATATATATATATATATATATATATATATATATATATATATACTAGCTGAATTCCCCCGCGTTACCCTTAACAAAATACAAGAAAAACAATTTATTGATTTTAAGTAATTAATTACATACGCGTTAATTATATACGATTTATAGTAACGCTTCGCGTTAATGTTTGAAAGACATTTTTGGTGCGTTTGAAAGAACACATCAAAAATTATGTAGTATTACGTTCTATTAACGAAAGAAAAAAGACAAAATTTCGCTGTCATAACAAATATTTTGATGTATGTTCAATAGGCTGTACCAAGAACATGGGACGATAGCTAGGCGAAACTATGATCAGATTCGCAGCAGAAATCCTCTATAGTCTCTGTATCTATGATAAAACCGGTAAAAAAACCACAAAAGGTATTTTTTAAATGAATAAACCCACTAAACTATGTTAAGAATAATTTGTAGTCCATTTTATATGGATACCCAATTGGTTATATAATACCAATAAACTTTAAACACTTTGTACATGTATGTGATTTATCTTCGCAAGTCCATTTCTCAGATACTCGTTCAACAATCAATCGGACATGTACTTCTATGAAAGCTAAGAACATGATGATTATTTGCCAATATTTGTAAAAAAACAATGACGACAATTATAATGTTTTGCTACAACTAATAAAAAATACTTCGTCAGAGCATACATGAACTTCAAACTCCATGTGGTCATGTATTTCTTATTAAAAAAAGACTTTTTATTTTTATATCTAGACTTTTTAATGTACCGCTTTTTATGTAATATAATAATGTCTCAAATGAACCATGAACATGGGTATGTACATATAAGACGTGAAATCGTCATACTCACGAATTTAGTAGAATTGTGCGCTTGCTACAACAACAGCCGCCGTATATTTTAAGTGTCTACATATATTCGACGGAGGTCATATATACATACATACAATACGTTTCTGATTAGAATATAACTTTGATTTTGTTCAATTTCTTGTAGTTTTGTCAGCAATTTTTATTAGGAACAATTCTTTTTAGGGTTCCGTACCGTAAATCGTGAAAAAGTAAATCGTCACAGCTGCTTATTTCAGCAATGTTATCAACTTGAAATTTGTATAGTTGTAAAACTTTTCTTGGCCGTATCTACCAAAGATTTAAAAAAAAAAATTTAATCAATATTGATATGAAAAAATTAACTCTAGCCAAGTGTGAAAACTGTTACACTACGGATGACTTTCAAGAATTGGGGGATTCAAATAGGAAATAATTCAGATTGATAAATAATTATTTGTATTTTCGTTCGTAGATATTGAGCTGGAATCTGATAATAAGCATTTCTCAAATCGATCTTAGAAAAGACCCCTTTATCGTGTAATTTCACATTGATATCGTATAAATGTAGAATTGGATACTGTGACCGAATTAAATCGTCGATAATCACCACATGAACGAAAAGAAATTTGGTTAAATTAAAAAAAGAATTCAGGGTTTTCGTAAATTCAACGGATGAATTAATAGGCTTTAATAATGTTCGATTAATTAATAAACTCGATATTCAAATTGAATTTTTTTAGAAAATCTATACCTAGTATGTCATGAATAACATCGCCAACAATGGATTCATGACGAAAAACCAAATCCATGACGAAATCAAGCATAATTTCAATATGTCACAGTCGATCGGACAGTCGATATGTAACAGGATTAGGCCCTTCACTATCGGTTTTGAATAAAATTTCACAAGTTGAAATCTATTGTGAATTGGCAGATAAATTTGAGGATAGCAGTCCATGTCTAGTCTAGTCTAGTTTAGCAGTCTAGGTCTAGTTTTTAAAGGCACTCTGCTCGGAAATGGGAGGTTGCTGATTCAATTCCCAACACTGGCAGTTTGTCAATTTAATTAATTCAAAAAATAATAATGGGAAGATTAATTGTCTAAATTGTCGACGTATGTGCAAGAACTTAGATACCTAGCTATGCATGTGAAGTTTTCGTGCAATTTTCTTTCACAAACTCCAGATGAATATCGGCATAATTCTTATTAAAGTCGCCTGCAGTTGAAGAACCTACCAGTTCCTAGTCTACATACAAATTTCTTGTCCTTTAGGGGTTGGTTAAAAAAGCCTAAAAAGCCTATTTTCCTTCTTAGTTTAAGAATACGTTAACAAGTTTTAGAAATATCCGTAATTTTCAGTACTTAACAAATTTAATTTAGTACATGTTACGGAACCCTAAATTGATGAACACACACCTGATGCACACCATACCCAAAATACTTAAAAATCATTCCATTTATAAATAAAAATTTATATGAATATTAATTTAAAATTAATTATATTCAAAAAAATTTATATCATTTTGATGGTAGTCTGTTGATATAAATCGTTAATATTATTATTTTTTATTATATATTTTTTTGATGAATGATTTTAAAATATTATGTATTTATATATTATATTATATCTGATATTATAGATTTGATTTATTAAATGATATATATTTAGTATTTTTTTATATAAAATAAAATTAAAAAAAAAAAAAAAAACAACAATTTTAATGAATAATTTACACCTGTCTATCTCTCTATATAAGAGATACAAACAGATATCTGCATTTTATTTAAAATTTTATTCCACATTTGTGGTTCTATCTGTTCTTTTGGTTCAGTTTTAGGTGTACAGCTGTTGAAATGGCTGAATAAACTTAATATTATTGAAATACTTTAATATTAACAGATATATTATCAAAAAGTTGGATTACACATTTTAAATTAACATTTGCATTTTAAATTGTGGTTTTTGAGTTTTTTTTTTGTTTGGAAAAAAAAATCAAATATGTTTTTATAATTAATTTAACTGTGAATTTGAGTTAAAATAAGTTTCTTTTAAAAAAAATATTTCTAAAAACAAGCTTTTTAGAGTAAAACTAATTTTCTACAACTTTACTTCTTATGTGTTTTTCGATTTTTTCATTATTAAGAGAGATATACCAAATTTTGTGTTTCCCCCTCTCTCTAAAAACCCCTTTCCTCTTGTCGATTTTTGTCATGCTTACCATATAAATACATTATCATTGGAACTGAACCAATATGTAAAAATTCAAGTCCGTAGGATAAAAGGAAGTGGTTCTAATTCAGCTTGCAAGATTTGACCCGAACATACATACATACATACATACATACATACATACATACATACATACATACATACATACATACATACATACATACATACATACATACATACATACATACATACATACATACATACATACATACATACATACATACATACATAGATACATTCATACATACATTGTAAGTTAAATAAAAGCTTGTAATAAGGGTAATTTTTTATTTTACAATTATCATACGCAATTATCATACGTAAAACACAGTAATGCAGAATAAAAATAAATACGGTTAGAAATATGTTCTTATGTCAAAGGTTACATTTAAAGTTGACAAAGTGTACAAACTATGTTATGATCATAAAATGAATCGTTAAAATTCAGAAATTAAATTTTTCTTTCAAATATACTCTTGCCTCTAATATTATTAATTGGACATATACAATCATAACAGGTAATAAAGATCAGTGGATCAGTAAATTAAAGCGGTACAGTTTGAAAAACTACTGCTTTTTTACTTCGAAAAAAATGAATTTACGGCTTTTACATTTAGGAAATCAATTTGAAGTATTTAAATTATTATCTTGTTCAAATATTACATTCTTAATGATTCATTTTATAATTCAGCATGAAATTTAATACAATGAAGTTTACTGCCGTGCATAGATAAACGGTTTATCATTTAACCGTATATTTATCCGTGGTTGGACTACCTTAATACATAATTCTCCGGAATATTTATATATCATCTTCAGCTCCTCCTTTATTTTGTTATCATAAATTATTCCACCAACTAACCTAAATATTTTTAATTAAATAATAAACAATATTTCTTAGCTACTAAATAAAACACTACATAATCTTCAGCTACAATAATTATACAGTTAATAAATTAACTAAATATAATATCAGTGTTGGTTTCCTTTGGGTGGGTGTATTTTGTATTGTATATAACCGTATACGGGTATATTATAGCCATTTTTACTCCAGGTAAATGATCAAACATCGCATATATACGGACGTACGGCTTTCATTATATATCAAATTTTGTTTTCTTTTTTTAAAATTTATCTTCTGTTATTTTTTGAGTTTTTTTTTGGTTTAAACTAGGATGAATCGGCGCATGAGTATCGAAAACTATTTCGTAGCAATTTTTTTTTACACAGAATGCTTTCAACTAGAAAACGGTTCGAAAAAATTACCAAGGACCTTTTCTTTGGTTTAAAATGACCCTAAGTACCTAAAAAAAACTTTGGATCAAAATATTCCTTCATTCGGGTTGGCAAAAACAAAATTTGGTTCGCCATGCCCCATAGCAAACTGCATTTCTATAATATTTAGCACATTCTGTATAAAAAAATAGCGTTTGAATGGTTTCCGACACTCATGCGCCAATTCCTCCTAGACTAATATATCAAATTTTTTCTTTTTTAAATTTATCTTTTTTTGGAGTTTTTTTTCGGTTACGTTTACAATTTATTGAATTGCAGATGTCAAATTATATCATAACCATTGCTAACTAAATATAATAACCATGATGGATATATATTAATGTTTAAATATAGGTATTATTTGATTTTTTATGACGTATACACTACTGTCCTGACCCTTTTTCCTTAAAAAGAAAGAAAAGGGGTGTTAATAACCGAAACTAACTAATAACGTCAATCTTACAAATGATTCTACTTATATCTATAATAGTGGTACACATACGATCGAAAAAAGTGACTCTATCTGAATGAAAATACATCTCTATATACAGAGTTTGGCTTTAACATATATCATTCAATTCAACATTGCAGTAGAATGTATACACACATAATGGTATTTATTTTATATCAAAATTAAATTTGAACAAAAGTATGTCAATTATTCAACTTAATTTATTTCGTTTACGAAAAAATGTTTGGTAAAAAAGTTGTTCATAATTTCAACCCTGCAACATTTCATTCTTATGACTATTTCCGTTCTTGAGATATCTTCTTCCCAGAAACACATTGACATAGTTAAACTATATATGAAATAGTCAAATTATTATGATTTTGAATATTTCCTGCGATTGAAAAGAAATATGATTATTTTGATATCAATTTTAATTCAGATTGATTCAGTTTTTTCAGGTTTAAAGTGTACTTTCTAACCGTTAAAACTTGACATAAAGAAATTATGTGTTTTTTTTTCTACTGAAAACTACTTAAAAACACCTTTACTTGTTTCAAGTAGATCTAATGTAACTCGGCTGTGAAGTCCTTTTTTTTTTGTAAATCGGTCAAGCATAAATACTCTAACCGTCTATTTGTAATGATAAGCGGGACATTTCATCACACTTATCCTTTATGGGGCATATGTGGTTATAAATAATTTAGGACAAATACTTTTAGACCGTTGAACAGAAATGTATTTTTTTTGGGTATAATTTACGCTTAAATGACGCAAATGCGATAGACATCTAGCTTTACTTCACCCACGATTACGGTTAAAATCAGGTTGTACACATTTAAGGAGTTTAAGGACATTTAAGGAGTTTGTACACATTTAAGGAGGAGGCATTTCGATGGCTAAAAAAAAGCATATTTTCTCGAAATTTTAAATATTTTATTCAACCTTTAAACATATACAAAGATAAACATTTGAAAATTTGGAGAAATTTTCCTTTCAAAACTTTGAAAATTCAGCCATTGGGACCACATTTCCTGTGACCCCTCAGAGTAGTCAGAGTAACTCATGATAGATTCATCCGAAATTAAAAAACCAAATTATTTCTATTAGTAGATATACAAAGCTCGTGCTTGGAAAAGCGAAAAAAAATAATGAAAATTTGAATTTTTGGCAGAGTTTTGTACTTTTTTTGGTGTAATTTGCACCACGCATTGCCTTGTAAAATTAGTTGCAATAAAAAAAATTCCTTCGTTCAAACACTAGTCAATCTTTTCTTGAAGAAGTGTGCAAAATTTGACCAAGAACGGATCGTTAGTTTTCGAGAAATCATGTCAACCGACTTCAAAAATAGAGTTTTGAGAAAAACCCAATTAAAAACAGACAAACAATATACTTCTCAAGGCTCTATCTCCTAGAAGGGAATATGCATGAAAATTTTTTTTCACATTTATTTTCAGAATATGAAAATACTGTTAATATTGTAATAATATTTAAAAACAAAATTAAAATCCGACAAATATCAAGGAAGCAATAAGCTTTTAAAGATTATTATCTGTCTCTTTCTTAAAAAAATACTAAAAACGGAGTTTTACATGTATTTTAAATGGTGAAAGTATAATATGACGTCACATAACATATCAACAGGGCTATAACCCTCTTTGTCTAATCGGGAATTTCAATAATTTATATCTCGCTTATTTTTAAAGTTATTTAATAAGTAATTTTACCTTGATATTTGTCAAGTAAACATGCTTCAATTCAAGTGAAAAAAAATTTTCATGCATATTCCCTATTAAAACTTTGTAAGAATATTCTAGACATATTTTACTATTTATTAAGACAATAAAAACAATAGATTTTTTGAAATTTTCAAACCGATGTAAATTCTTAAACAACATAAATTAATATTTTAGTTAAAAAAAAATTCAGAAGTTAAAAATTAGAATAATGGTTAAACGTTTTTTCCTTAAATTAATTTTTTATCACAAAAAATAAAAGTTAAAAATATTTTTTACTTAATTAATATTTAATTAATGAATACACACATTTTGAAATTAATTTAATTTAAAAAAAAAATACAATAGAAGATATAATTTTATCTGCTTTATATTTAAGTAATTATAATTTAAGTGTCTACTTAATATTATTATTATTCTACAATATCACGTGATAAAGTCATTTAAAAACTGACTTAACTATTATTGAACTTACAATTTAAGTGTGTATTAAAGTAAAATGTAAAGATAGGTATATTTTATATTTCCTAGTCATTTTAAAATTTAATTAGGCTTCTTTTAAAAACACACACAGTGTGGAAGATAAGAGAAATACTAAACATGCAATTTCTATTAATTGGTTGCATAAATTATATAATGTTTTTTTTTTTTTTTAAATTTACTTTACATATTTTATATGAGATGGTCCTAAATTGTTCTAAGAAATATGTTTTTGTTCAGGACACTTTGAAACCCACTAATTTTGGGAAATCTTTTTCATTTTTAGTAGAAGAAATGTGCTATAATCATTCTTTTACTAGATATCAGTACCTCGATGAAGCAATTTTGAAATCTATAACAAGTATGCTAAATTTAATATAAAATTTAAAAAATATAGCCTTAATTTAGTGTAATTACATATCAAGTTTGTTAAAATCGAATAAAATTTGCCAGTGGTAGGACAAAATTAACTTTTTGGGATTTTGGTGACGTCTCTGAGTACAAAAAAACAATACTTTGTATAATTTAGCGAAACTTTATCCGATTTGAATAAAATTTTTTTTGAAACCCACTAATTTTGGGTCATATTATTCATTTTTACCAATATTAATGTGCTAAATATCGTTCTTTTACCAGATATCAGTACCTCGATGCAATCAATTTGAAATCTATAAGATATATGTTAAATTTAACATAAAATTTGAAAAATATGACTCTCATTTAGTATAATTTCATATCAAGTTTGTGAAAATCGCATAAAATTTGCGAGTGGTAGGGCAAAATTAATTTTTTGGGATTTTGGTGACGTCACTGAGTACAAAAAATCAATTTTTTATATAATTTAGCGAAACTTTATCCGATTTGAATGAAATTTTTTTTGAAACCCACTAATTTTGGGTCATATTATTCATTTTTACCAATATTAATGTGCTAACTATCGTTCTTTTACCAGATATCAGTACCTTGATGCAGTCATTTTAAAATCAATAAGAGATATGATAAATTTAACATAAAATTTGAAAAATATGACTCTCATTTAGTATAATTTCATATCAAGTTTGTGAAAATCGGATAAAATTTGCGAGTGGTAGGGCAAAATTAATTTTTTGGGATTTTGGTGACGTCACTGAGTACAAAAAATCAATTTTTTATATAAATTAGCGAAACTTTATCCGATTTAAATGAAATTTTTTTTGAAACCCACTAATTTTGGGTCATATTATTCATTTTTACCAATATGTGTATGCTAACTATCGTTCTTTTATCAGATATCAGTACCTCGATGCAGTCATTTTGAAATCTATGAGATAAATGCTAAATTTAACATAAAATTTGAAAAATATGACTCTCATTTAGTATAATTTCATATCAAGTTTGTGAAAATCGGATAAAATTTGCGAGTGGTAGGCCAAAATTAATTTTTTGGGATTTTGGTGACGTCACTGAGTACAAAAAATCAATTTTTTATATAATTTAGCGAAACTTTATCCGATTTGAATGAAATTTTTTTTGAAACCCACTAATTTTGGGTCATATTATTCATTTTTACCAATATTAATGTGCTTTCTATCGTTCTTTTACCAGATATCAGTACCTTGATGCAGTCATTTTGAAATCTATAAGAGATATGATAAATTTAACATAAAATTTGAAAAATATGACTCTCATTTAGTATAATTTCATATCAAGTTTGTGAAAATCGGATAAAATTTGCGAGTGGTAGGGCAAAATTAATTTTTTGGGATTTTGGTGACGTCACTGAGTACAAAAAATCAATTTTTTATATAATTTAGCGAAATTTTATCCGATTTGAATGAAATTTTTTTTGAAACCCACTAATTTTGGGTCATATTATTCATTTTTACCAATATTAATGTGCTTACTATCGTTCTTTTACCAGATATCAGTACCTTGATGCAGTCATTTTGAAATCTATAAGAGATATGTTAAATTTAACATAAAATTTGAAAAATATGACTCTCATTTAGTATAATTTCATATCAAGTTTGTGAAAATCGGATAAAATTTGCCAGTGGTAGGGCAAAATTAATTTTTTGGGATTTTGGTGACGTCACTGAGTACAAAAAATCAATTTTTTATATAATTTTGCGAAACTTTATCCGATTTGAATGAAATTTTTTTTGAAACCCACTAATTTTGGGTCATATTATTCATTTTTACCAATATGAATTTGCTAACTATCGTTCTTTTAGCAGATAGTAGTACCTTGATGCAGTAATTTTGAAATCTATAAGAGATATGTTAAATTTAACATAAAATTTGAAAAATATGACTCTCATTTAGTGTAATTTCATATCAAGTTTGTTAAAATTGGATAAAATTTGCCAGTGGTAGGGCAAAATTAATTTTCTGGGATTTTGGTGACGTCACTGAGTACAAAAAATCAATATTTTGTATAATTTAGCAAAACTTTATCCGATTTGAATGAAATTTTTTTTGAAACCCACTAATTTTGGGGCATTTTATTCATTTTTACCAATATGAATGTGCTTACTATCGTTCTTTTACCTTATATCAGTATCTTGATGCAGTCATTTTGAAATCTATAAGAGATATGTTAAATTTAACATAAAATTTGAAAAATATGACTCTCATTTAGTATAATTTCATATCAAGTTTGTGAAAATCGGATAAAATTTGCCAGTGGTAGGGCCAAATTAATGTTTTGGGATTTTGTTGACGTCACTGAGTACAAAAAATCAATTTTTTATATAATTTAGCGAAACTTTATCCGATTTGGATGAAATTTTTTTTGAAACCCACTAATTTTGGGTCAATTATTCATTTTTATCAATAATAATATACTAACTATCAGATGGTTGATGTAGCAATTTTGAAATCTATATATTTTGGCATACAGTTTATATCGAGTCATATTAATTAATCATCTGTAATGTCCCGGCCACCAAACAAAATGCAGCGCTTTACACAGATTATCATCCATTGGTTATTATAATGGTCATTGATGTGAAATAAACATTTTAAAATTGCCGTTGTTTGTACTAAAACCTAGACGAACAACACTAAACGTGTTAAATAGCAAATGTAGAGTATTTAAAATGAATTGTATTATAATAAACTATAACTAACTAAAACGTTTGTTACAATATCTCCCCTCAATTAAATTTTAAGCCTCTGTACACATTGTATCTAAAATGTAATTTAATATCTATTTTTTGTACATGTAATGAAAGAAAAAGTCATGTTGAAAAATCAACGGTATACATGCACTAAGTATACAAAACGCTCAAACCTTTTATATTTATAGAAAAAAAACATTTATAAAAATAAGTTGTATACAAATAAGTGCTCTAAAAAGGTTGATAATTGCGAAAATTTTATTGGAAATAGCTGTTTTTCTATACTAAGCTTTTTATTAAGATTGCAGCACCTGCACAGACATAACGCCTTAGACCGCTCGGCTACTTGGACTGGTTTATGATGATTTTAGATTCTTTCAATTCAGTTAAAATTTCAAACAGTTATTAATATTTTTTTATTGAATATTTATATTTTTGGTTTAATATTTATCATTAGCTAAAATATTTTACTAAAATATTCGATATATCCTCCAAAATATGTTTTTCATTTTACTTTTTATGGAACATTTTGGTAATTTAGTGAAACTAATGTCATAACTAATTCTTCTAAGATTTGCAGTTCGGTACACAACAATTTGCAGACATTATCAAATAAAATAAACGATTTTTATATTGAAAAATGCACAATTCATATATCAATCTGTTTTATTTGTTTGTTTACATTCACCAATTGTTCTTTTTTTTAACGCTAGATAGAGTCTCTCTTTGCTGGAATTCCCAATATTAAAAAGCTCGTCGTTGAGATGCAAGATAAGAGCCACCATAATGCAGACTTTTTAAGCTTTTATAATTTTTATGGAATATTTGATTGCAGGGCAGAAGACAGATGGCATTTGATATTCAAGAGAATTATAAATACGTTGGGATAGTTATTTGTTTAAATAAAATATTAGTCATGTACCTACTCTATGAAAGGTAATGACCTTTTACAGACAAAACTTTAGAAACTCCCTGATAGTTTCACTTTGAGACAGAAATATAGATCTCAAAGTAGTCGAAGTAGAGTTTGTAGTATACTAGTGCTCGAAAATATAAGAAAATTCACGTAGCTCCTACATGATTATTTTTTCTAAATGACTCCTCGGAATACTTCGATTTTGTAGTATTTTTTTTTATATGTGTACTAGCTGAAAAAGCCGGCGATGCCCGACATTCAAAAACTTCTTATTGTTCCAAAGCCAATTTTTTATATTTTATTGACAAATGATTTATTTCCAAAGTTTTGTTAATGCAGATATTTCTATACAAACTATAAACTATATTAGAGATCTTGCGATCAAAAAAAACGTTAAATCCGCCAGAAAACGGCTATATTCATTAGTTCGCTCCTCTTCTATGGTTTTCTACAAACAATTCGGGCACACATTCACACAACATATTTTCATTTATACCCAAAACAATGAAAAGTACAAATATGTCACCATGGTAACTGTATTTGATTTTCATAATGATTTTTTTGTTTGTGAAAATTAGCTTAGCCAACGTAGCTCCTACATGACGGATTTTTTAAAATGAAAACTCGAAAATCTTTGATTTTGTAGTATTTTTTATATATTTTCCTGATATCGTCTTACCAGTCCAAGTGGTCGAGCGGTCTAAAGCATTATGTCTGCGCAGTATGTCTACCTGGAAACTGGGAGGTTATGGATTCGAATCCCGACATCGGTAGTTTGTTAATTATTAAGAAAAAGAAAAGGGGGGTTAATTGACTAAACTGCCGGCGTATGGACGAAGTAACCGGCTATGCTTGAGAAGGTTTTCTGCAGTTTCCTTCACGAACTTCAGATGAATATCGGCATAGTTCCTATCATAATCGGCTGCAGCCGCATATCCTACCAATTCCTAGCCTATACAAAAAAATTCCTTCCACTCCACTGACATCCTCACATCCTTAGGCATCACAATGGACCTTATGGTCGAAGTGTAGCCCGTCTAGGGCAGCCTTTACAATCTACTTAGGCCTACTTTGATAAATGCCTTTTAGTCAGGAATTTATAGAGATTTTTTCCTCGTTTATGTCCTAGTCGTTTATGGGACGCGAATTCTGGCTGAAAAAAAGAATACAATACAAACTCGTAAACCAATTTTCTCATAGAGGTTTGTTGTCTAATTTATGGTTAATATTGGAACAAATGCTTTCGCCATATTAAGAATATGATTAGCAGTGAAATCTGAATATACATTTTGAGATAATTATTAACGTTTTAATTGTGATAATACCAACAGTAAAAGAAAAAAAAAACAGAAAAATTAATAAAACATATTTTTTTGAAAAATATTTAAAGAGAAATTTGAAATTACTGTATCGAGCATCTTGGGATTAAGAGGCAGAATGTGATGGTGAACTGTGGTATTATGTGAGAGTCACTAAATAAGTCAACATCAAAAAATTGAACAGCTGAAAAAAAAAAACACAGTTTATACAAATATATGTACACAAACACAAAATTATATACAAGATGTCTCAAAAATTGTGTACCATATATTATAGGATTGATTACCGGCCAAGTAGCGGCTCTTGTAAAGGCGTTGTGTGTACTTGGAACTGGGTGGTTATGGGTTCGAATCCCGACATCGGCAGGTTGTCAATTATTTAAAGAAAAAAAACAAAGAGCGTTTAATTGACTAAACTGTCGGCGTATGGACAAGAACGAAGTAACCGGCTATACTTCTGAAGGTTTTATTTGCTTAAATACCCTGTATATCTTGAATTTATGTAAAAAAGTTTATTCCGAAAGTTGTTTATTTTTGAAAAAGAAACATTTTTGCTTTATCTCTTACGATTTGAATGATGAGCAGTTTTGCCCATTTTTCCCAAACATGGTATGATTATGCTCATTCGAACTTACTATTTAGCGCTAGAACACACTCACAAAATTTGTTCTCATTATCTCTTTTCGTTTTTAAGTTATTGTGTCCACAGTCGGACGGACATATGGAAATAGCGGAGTTAGGCCATTTTATGAAACACCTATTCCAAACAGTTATGTCTAGGATCAAGAATTTCAATCAATACAAAGTCAAGACCAAACACCATTGTATATTTACATATATCAGGTATAAAAATTACTTTTGGTACATGATTTTTGAAACACATTGTATAAGTTTGGTGAACGTTATTATACGATAATACCTGCATGAATAAATAAATATATATATATATATATATATATATATATAAAATACTTTTTTGATGCACCTTTTTTTTCCATCCAGGTGCTGATAACGCGATTGTAACCTTTAAAAAAAATCTTACTGCGTACACTAAAACAGAGGTGGGCAGGAGATGACTCGGCCAAGCTCTGAGTGAGAGGTAGGGAAGAGAGATAGAGTTAATACAGGGTAACTACCAATTATTAATATTTTCTTTTTTTAATTAAAACATTTTCTGAAAAAAATATAATAATACCAAATCTTTTTTATGGTCACTATTATACAAAGTAAATAATACAAGCAATCATTCAATACATACTCTGGAATTTTGGGCTGGTAATTAGGGTCATTAAATGTACCTTTTTAGTATATATCATATTTGTGTATGAATAAAATAAAAATATATAAAAAATATATATAAATCTTTTGAACCTTTAAGTTTACCGCTGGACCATTGTAATAAAAGAGGGAAATTTTTGCAAAGGATAATTTTAAATAGAATTAAAGTTTTGGAAATTCCAAATGATTTGTCTAAATATTTTACTATTCATATCCGAGACTAATAAAGAATTATTTACCTGATTTAATTATTTTTTCTTCGTATGGAGTATGCTCAGTATAGTGTCATGGGAATTTGATGAATTAAGTTAAATTTTACATAAAGTGGGAATTTGAGTTCTTCGAGTTAGTCTACTTTGAATTGAAAAAGTGAAAAGTACTATCTGTAGTAGTGGAAATTATTTTTCGCATAATTTGTTTTTCAAAAAAAATAAAAGTAGTGAATTTAATAATGGAGAAGACATCGCAAGCAGTCTTGGATAAGTTCAGATTATTATTATTATTGTTATTATTATCATTATTGTTATTGTTATTATTATTATTATGTTTTTTGGTGTATCTCTCTATACTGTAAAAGATATTATTTAAACAATAAATATTTTATAAAACTATTTCTAAATTGATTGAATAAATTATTGGGCAATAATCGGTAGGACAACCTGTATTGAAACATCGTTCCGTCTTGCTTCAAAACATACCTTCTTTACTTACTCTCACCCAGCTTATGGAGAGCTCGTAAGGCTCAGACGAGCTGTCTGTGCCCACCTCTGCACTAAAAACACAAAAATATAATATTTTATATATCGCTTTAAAAACCTATATTTGTTTAAATTTTTTTTATATTTATTTCTTCAAATTTCTATAAATTAATAATAAAAAATAAAATAAAAATGTAATAAACATGTTTTAGTTTATTTCATAAATATATTTTCATAAGTCTTCATTAAATGATTTTGTATTTTGGATTTTTGAATATAATATTAAAGATTAAATCATCATTAAACGTAATTAATTATATGTTTCTGTAGTCAATATGTTCATTTAAATTTGTTAACTAGTTGTGGCCCGCGGCTTCGTACATCTGGATTCTTGCGTTTGGGACGAACTCATGGGGAAATAAAAAGTATATTGTGCAACAAGTGCGGTAGCTTGTCGATTGCCCACGAGAGCGATATTGTCCACTCATTCGCTCTAGTGGACAATCGATAACACCGCACGAGTTACAGATCCTATTTTTTTTTACTAATGTGGGAATAGCTAGGCTATTCAATTATTACCAAAGTACTAAGATGTATTGTAAATATTTATTTGAGTGTGCAAAGTTATTTGTCTAAGTTTTCGCACGCAAATAAATATTCATTTAGCGCACGGAAAAGCGGGCATTAAGATAGTACTTTTCCTGCATGAGTACAAAAAAAATTTACTAATGTCAAATAGTGATAATTTATTTTTTAATTAAAATATTGATATGGAAAAATCAACTCATCAACAAGGAATCGATCCTCGGAGCTCTGGAGGAGCTCTTTACGATCATTAAGATTTGTATTTTTTAAATCCAAGTCAAAAAACGGTTCAGAGGGCTTCCAATTGAATAGAGAAAATTGGAAACTGGTGGGCATATTTAAGAGATTAGCTTATTCACCCAGAGAATCTTTTATTGAGATCATTATTTTTGATTGTTTTGATGTTGAAAATCTATATTGAGATATTACCGAATCTTTACGTTTATAGGTCGCCTGATACCAAAAAACACCTTTTTTGTCATTGATGGGTCTGCCACTGATTCAATTTTTATGAACGGGAGTGTATGTGTGTCTGTGAATAGAGTTGGTTGGAGGTATTAAACTTCAAACTTGACTTCAATATTGTCATCTCACGTGACTGCAACTGACTGTTTTGGTGACAATAGCTAAACCGAAAATAACTCTTTATTTTTAATGTTTTTGAGTTTTTTGAGAGTTAATCGATGTCGACTGTTTTTTTTTTAACTTTGTACCATAATTACATTTCTTAAGACCTAGATTTTCGCGTACATAATTAGTTTACTGGTATAAGCGAAGTAAAAAATTAGAAGATGCAAAATCCACTAACCGGAAGTGCCAATTTTTACTCTTGACGTTTTTGGTTTTTATAGACTTAATTATTGTTTTTGAGAATTCATTTATATATGTTAAAGCTATTTTTTATACTCTGTATGTAGAGGTCATGTGAATATTTTACACCATATTTTTTACTGAAATATCACTAATATGGCTTCCCAGCCAATTATAAATTTTCCCAAATTCTGTGCTATATTTTCTCGAATTTATACAAATCAAACAGCAAATGCAAATTAAATCGCTTCTACGCTGAAATTTTTTTTAAGGAAAAGAAGGTATTATAAAGAGAAGACTTTATAAAAAGAGTCTTTATAAAGCCTCCAAAAATGTACATTCAGCGAGAACTAACTTTTAATAAAAAAAAAACTGATTATATTAATGGATCTTTAAAAAACTAATTTATCTTCATTTAAAAATATAAGACGCGTTGCATTTCGTCCCTTCATCGCTGAAAGATTCCTTATCTTGAAAAAAATCTCTACAAATTTTACTTCCGGAAATAGCTTGGGTAAAAATCTTAACGGTTCTTCAAAAAAATCATTTATCTTTATTCATAAAAAAAAAAAACTATTTTTTAAAATGTCATTGTAGCGAAAATATTAAATGTATCAACAGTTTACATGGTGTAAAAAAACGATTAGTTGTTCGCAACAAATTTTTTACAGGGGTAAGTACCCTGTTGTTCTAAGAATGAATAATAATAGATTAACTGTTTGTTATAATTAACAAAATAACACACACATTTTGTCAACAAATATAGACAATTGGATCAAAAATAGAACATTTTTGTTTCGTACTAAATGGTTGGTAATTATCGTTAGTTCAAAACAAAACAATTAGTGTCTAAAAAATTTATTTTCATATTCCTTAAAAAGCGTTGTTTTACACATATTTTTATACCCGGTATACATATATATATATATATATATATATATATATATATATATATATATATATATATATATATATATGGGTTCGAACCATATATATATATTATGGGTTCGAACCGCGACATCGGCAGTTTATCAATTATTAAGAAAAAAAAAGAGGCGGTTGACTAAACTGTCGGCGTATGGACAAGCACAAAGTAGTCAGCTATGCTTGGGAAGGTCTTCTGCAGTCGCCTTCACGAACTCCATGAAGGACTACCATGCTAAAATTTTGTGTGTGTTTTAAAGCTAGGCTCAAGTTCGTGAATGGACAAAATCGGACAGTACAAAATACCCATCTGGGAAACTAAGAGCTAGAAGAAAAATTTAATGACAAAATTTTTTTCAACTTTTACACAAACACTTTTGAGAAAACTTTATAATTGAACGAATTTAATTTGCCCAATTTTTTTTTTTCAATTTATTAATAAAACAATTTATTTATTACATTTTTCAAAAAATAAAAAAAATTTAATTAATGCACTTTTCAAGGAATTAATAATTTAAGAAAAATTTTAGCATACATTTTTCCAAATATTATAATTAAATCAAAAAATGAATTATCAAAAAAATGCACTTTTTGCAACTCTGGTTTCAACCTAGTTTTTTCCTTAATTAATGAATAATAGGGAATATGCATGGAATTTTTTTTTCACTTGAATTGAAGCATGTTTACTTGACACATATCAAGGTAAAATTACTTTTTAAATAACTTTAAAAATAAGCGAGATATGAATGAAATTCCCGATTAGACAAAGAGGGTGATAGCCCTCTTGATATGTTATGTGACGTCATATTACACTTTCACCATTTAAAATACACGTAAAACTCCGTTTTTAGTATTTTTGCAAGAAAGAGGCAGATAATAATCTTTAAAGCTTATAGCTTCCTTGATATTTGTCGGATTTTAATTTCGTTTTTAAATATTATTACAGTATTAACAGTATTTTCATATTCTGAAAATAAATGTGAAAAAAAATTTTCATGCATATTCCCCATTATTTAACGTTGCGTCTAATAAAAAATGTCTCAGGACTTTTCGTTCCAAAATCGTACCCTCTACCTACACCCTCTTATGGAACTCGATTACTTATGGGGCACTCTGTATATATACTGTATGACACACATTTTTTAACGAAATATCTCCCAAAGATTGTGCAATAGAGCAGGATAAAAAACCGTGTAATATCAATCGAGTGTTGTATCAGTGATTCGTTATCATGTTGAAAATACATTCTGATCGGCTTCTCATAACGAGTGTTAAAAGACGTATAACTTCAAAAAGCAGCATTAGATAATCAGCAATGAAAAACAGATTATCTAATATCTTTTTGAAAGGATGTAAAATATATTATATTATTGCATACAAAAAACTATAAACATTAAAAACATACATTTAATAAAAATACCAAAAAAAAAAACATGTTAGGGGATTAGGGGATCAATTTCATATATTTGACAAACTTATCACCATAGTACCGTACCTACCTACATGCACACATGATAGGGGTTGTTGAATGATATATTTTAGGTATTAGAAATAAAAATTAACATTTTGCAAATGTTTAAAAGACTGCACATCATATCAACGAAATCACATTTCAATACCTAAACAAAACAAAAAAACAACACAACGCTAATGGCGAAAAGGTATACGTTAAAAAAGTCGCACTGTGTTGAAAAAAAAAAATTGTCACAGATGTTCTGTAAAGGTAGGCAAAAAAAGTCCGGTCAAGTGCGAATCGAATTCGCGTACCAAAGGTTTCGTACCTTGACTTGGCAAAATTTTAAAAAGTTTTAATTCCTACAAGATTTTATATGGCGAGTGAAATGAAATTTCAGAGTGTGCAATGTGACGTTTTTTGTAACGATCGGCTATGTGACAGTCGATAATCTTCGGCATTGTTAAGCTAAGAGATATCCATTCGTGTTTGTCGACAAATCACATTGCTCTCACAATAAATACGAGATTAAGGTTAATGATTTCACATCATGCCTGAGGACCGGACTCATAACATTATTTTCCTGTAAAAGGAAAGGCTATAAATAAACAAGTAAAAATAACAAATAACTGAGTTAATTGCCTGAATACCCGGTATAAACTGAGTTCATTATCAATGTTGCGTTTATTTGAGATTTTGAACAGAAATTTTGACAATTCAGTTTATGAAAAAAAATTCAAACAAAAGTTTTTTATCTTTGAAAAAGGAACATTTTTGTGATAAAATTTTTCTTCTATCTCTTACGGTTTCAAAAATGGACATTTCCCTACTCAGTTATTTCTTTTCGTTTTTGAGTTACTGTGTTTACAGACATTCAGGCGGATGGACATGCGGGACTAAACTTAATATACCCTGTCGCTTAAAATTATTTGAAAAAAATTCTTGAAATGAGATCCTAATTTCAAATTTTTACCATACATTTTAAACTCTATATCCACTAACTATAAAATTGTTTTTACTTTTACCTTAAATGGATTCGACCAAGCATAAGTTCAAACACTGTTCCAAAATACCAACTCGACATCATTAGTAGTTGTAATACGAAATCACACCGTAAGGGTTCTTTTTTATCATTTTGGTATGAAACCCTTAATTTTAAACTATTAGCAATGTTGATGATAACATTTTTTAACTATATATATATAATTTATGATAAAATATGAAATTAGGATCACAGCTGGATTCAAGATGATGCCAAAATTAATTATAAAATTCATAAAAAAATATATTTTAAATTCTTGTTTTTACTAATTTAATACACAGCATTAATGATATCATTAATGTTTTGGAAGTTATATCTATAAATTTGGGCTATTAAACATTGGGAATTTAATTAAAATATCAATAATTTCTTGATGAAATCGAAATTATATTTCTTATAAATATTTTAATTGATTTGAATTTAATTATGAATTTTTGATACATAAACAAGTCCTAAAAGTGGTGTCCACGGGCGTAGCTGTACCTTTCGTATGGAGGGAGTCCAAGAATGCACAAAGGTAAACTAGTTTTTGCCCCGTCAACCATAAAAAAGCAGAGTTCTAAACGCCAATCAATTCAATCAATTGAAAATTACATAAACATTTCATCCCTATCACACGCAAGTAAAGCTGCCGGCAAACGATAGGTGGATACTCGAACAATATTACCATTTTTGCGTAACCAAGGGGAGAGAGTCTGGATAGATAAAATATGAAATACCCTGCACTTGTAAAACTTACCCATTCACCATATACCAATCATTTTCTCACGTTTGTTAAAAAACTTGGTCCTTATATAGAATTCAATATTTTTGCAAGTGGAAATTTTTTGTTTTTGCTGGGATATCAAGACTTTTTGTATGCGAAAACTTAGTCGGATTCAATTATTAAATATTATTAGACCATAAGATGTAACTTAAAACAGATAGGTTTTAAAAACCATTGTTTTTATATTGACTTCGACCATAAGGTCAATTGTGATGCCTAAGGATGTGAGGATGTGAGTGGAGTGGAAGGAATTTTTGTGTATAGACTAGGAATGGGTAGGATATGCTGCTGCAGCCGACTATGATAGGGACTATGCCGATATTCGTCTGGATTTCGTGAAGGAAACTGCAGAAAACCTTCTCAAGCATAGCTGGTTACAGCCGCCGATAGTTTAGTCAATTTACCGCTCCATTTTTTTCCTTAATAATTGAAAAAACTACCGATATCGGGATTCGAACCCATAACCATTCTAGTTTCCAAGTATACATACTGCGCAGATATAACGCCTTAGACCGCTCGGCATTTGGACTGGTATATTGACGTAAATTTGAGATATACCAACGCTTAAAATTTATGAAATTCTTAACATACAAATAGACCCCGAATCTGTTATAGAAAAAACAATTTATCAGCACCTATATTATTTGTGGCACTAAGCCAGTGCCGGATTAAGGCAGCGCGGGGCCCGTAGCAAATTTCATTAAGGGGCCCTTGCTTTAC
Source organism: Nineta flava (assembly GCA_963920215.1). Classification (NCBI taxonomy): domain Eukaryota; kingdom Metazoa; phylum Arthropoda; class Insecta; order Neuroptera; family Chrysopidae; genus Nineta; species Nineta flava. The sequence continues at coordinate 141,309,871 of OY986040.1, forward strand.
CTTAGGCTTTTAAATTTAGGGTGATTAATAAAACAAGACGTTGCAAATGAACATTTCTGGATTTAATGTGGGCAAATTTAGAGATTACAATATTGATATCGATTTCTCTGAGCAAATCAGTTTCTATATTCATCAAGCTCTGAGGTGATTTAGACATTCTTGGCCCATCGTGGTTCTTAACTCATTTTTTATACGCTTTAACGTTGAAAAAGAACGTTCGCCACTGCAGTTGGTGATCATGAGAGACAAGTAAATGCGCAAGGCAATTTCTACATTTGGGAAACACGATTCTAAAGCATTATTCATTAAAAGATTTTAGAATCGCAGTTTCAGAGCCTCGTCCGTCTTTCGGTCAATAGCAATAGCCACATCTGTTTTGAGCAGTTCAGCGAACTGCACTAATTCGTCGCCTAGGCAGTCCTCCAAATCATGTGCGTAAGCACTGACGATAATTGAAGATTTTTTCAAAATCTCCTCTGTTGTAAGAGATTTTAACTGATGAAATACTCCAAAAATACTAGTTACTTTATGGTATGCTTTCATACGTTTAGCTAAAGCAGACAGTACGTTATTAATAGTGACTCAAAAAATATATAACATCAGTGACTTGTAATTTCAAGTCAACTCAGACAGGCGTGGGTCCGCGGGGTCCCCAAAGGTGCGGGGCCCGTAGCATTTGTTACTCTTGCTACGTAGCTAATCCGGCACTGCACTAAGCCCCCCTCTCTCTCTTCATATCTAATCGTATACATACATCATATACGTAATAATAGATTTTGTATTATGATTTAATAATACAATTCATATTATTATGATGAAGTTCAAGGGTGTCGGAATGTGTCAATCACCGTCATCCCTAATCACATTAAGACTTTTGTCTGTGTTGCTGGCTGGTAAAAAACGTCCTCGTTAAGCACAGTGATTCGTTATTTTTCATAAACTGACATCATTTCAACAACAACAAAATATAAAAATAATTAGATAGTTGCTCATACACATTTTTTTTCTGTTCTGTCGGGTATTTAATCCTTAACACATATCTCATGGATTTCTGAAGATTTTGTTTACTGTTGAAGATTTTTTTAAATCAAATATCATTTTAATAAGGAATTAATTTATTTGGTGTTTTTTTTTTTTGGACCGAGGATTCCGTTTCAAAGTCGAAAGTTATAGATTGTTATACATGTATATGCCATATTAGATGAAATGAAGGTTAATCCTTGGAATGAAATTCAATAACGTGTATTTTTGTGTTGCCGTTCTAAAGTCAACACAAAGATGTATAGAAAAATTCACGTTATTGACTTTCATTCTAAGGATTAACCTTCATTTCATCAAATATGACATATATGTATAACAATCTATAAAGTCTTTCGACTTTGAAACGGAATCCTCGGTCCAAAAAAAAAAAAACCAAATATGTCCCGGTCAAATCCCTATATAAACACCTATGTTTAAAGCGATGAACGTTTAGAGCATAGATGGGCAAACTTTGACTTCACTCAGCTCTGAGTGAGAGATAGGAAGAGAGATAGAGTAAATACAGGGTACCTACCAATTATTATGATTTTCCTTTTTTTAATTAAAACATTTTCTGAAAAAAATATAAAAAACCAACTCTTTTTTATGGTCACTATTATACAAAGTATACAATACATACAATACATTGAATACATACATACTCTGGAATTTTGGCCTGGTAATTTGGGGCATAAAATGTACCTTTTTAATATATTTGTGTATGAATAAAATATAAATGTTATATAAATTATAAAATATAAATCTTGTGATCTTTTACGTTTACTGGTTGACAATTGTAAACGGCTTGTAAATTTTTTTCATGGTTTAGATTCCAAACCATCAAATTAATCATATCGGAGAACTAATAAACAATTATTTACATATTTAAATATTGATATAAATATTTTTTCTTCGTAGGGGGTATAGTATAGTGTCATTAGAATTTGATGACACTGGATACAATAAACATGCCAATGATGTTAATTTACATTCGTATGGTTTTCGAAGATTTATTTGTTGCGATGATTTCCATACATCGCGAAACGACCGCCGAAAATCTCTTTGACGGAGTACTTGCGCGTATAAAATCGTTACCTTTAGAAAAATTCGTTTCACTTCCCACGGATGGTGCAAGTAATATAACAGGCTGTAATAACGGTTTAATTGCACTTTTAAAAAAATCCCTGAATTAAAAAATCTTTTATCATTTCGTTGTTTCATACATCAGCAGGCTTTATGCATGAAAAACCTTTCAGTTACGGTAATTGAAAATATTCCTAACTATTCCTAAATTGATTGAAGAAATTATTGGCAAATAATTGGTAGGACAACCTGTATTGAAACATCGTTCCGTCTTACTTCAAAACATACCTTTTTTACTTACTCTCTCATACAGCTTATGGGGAGCCCAGTGGCTCCGAAGAGCCGTCCATGCCTATGGCTAAAAAGTTTATCATACATTATCGTAAATTGTATTAAAGATCCACTTTTTTCTAATCTATGAAGATGATATATATTTTTGCATCGAAACTTATGGTAGAACACATAACCTCTATATCCAAATTTTAGCTTGTATATGGAGGTAATACTTTATAATGTTCTTTAATCTATAATATGTAAATCGTATCAATAAAAAATTTAAAAAACTTATTAAATAATGTAAATAAATGTAATAACTTTAGCAGATACATATTCTACTTTGTGGCTGTTGTGGCCACAAGCTGACTCTCGGTAGCTTCTTGAATGAATGAATTTTATTGTCATTGTATAAAGAGAACGTGATCATAAATTTTAACTGTTTAACATCATTTAGTAATTCAGCCAGTATTCAGTCAAGTTGGTATATAAACATTTCCAATTTCAACATTTCCTTGGATTTTACAATCTATATATTCTTAAATTTAATTTCAAATTCTGTCCCAATTCCTAGAACAATTATTTGTATTTTACAAATATGTAATTCGACTACAAGGAAGTCATCATCAGTATGACTTAGCTAATCGTAACTATCTCTGGGATATGGAGTCAGAGATATGTTGCTTGTTGCTAATTTGGTGCGTGTCTTGTGAGACACGAATTCATACAGATTATGACTACCTTGTAGTCGAAATACGTATTTATAAAATACAAATAATTATTCTGGGGTTGGGGCAAAATTTTAAATTCAGTTTTAAAAAAAAACCTAGAGTTCTCTTTGATTATTTTAATATATATATATATATATATATATATATATATATATATATATATATATATATATATATATATATATATATTCTTAAATAAAACAAATATGTGAAATTTTCGTAAAATCAGTTTATTTGATTATAGTTTAGCGACACAGTTTCTTCTTCAGAAATAAAAATGAAATGAACAATTTTTATATACTGTAGCAACAACGTAAACATTTTCAGGTACTTAACATAACATTTTGTGAATGGAATTTTTTTAATATTGGAAAAATCTAAAACTATAAAATTATTTTTGAATTGACAAATTATACAAATTATTTAACACATAGGTATACAAAATATATCATTTAAATTTTAACGAATGACAGGCAATAAAAATGGGACGAACCTTAAAACTATAAAAATATTTTTGAATTGAAATTGTAAAAATTGTTCATTTCATGGTTCATTTCTGAAGAAGGAACGGTGTTCCGAAACTAGAGTCAAATAAAGTGATTTTACGAAAATTTCAAATATTTGTTATATATTTAATAATTATAATGGATTTTCGTCAAGTCACGACCCATTCAATACAAAATGGTTGCTAAGATTTGTGTCCAAGACCTCACTAGCATTTTCCGCTTTAGAATAGTCGTTGTTACCAAATTTCATAGTTGATTTGGAAGTGGAATCCATTCGGTTTTCGGATAAAAGTTTAGACAAAAAGTTGTTTGTACTTTTATGGCGAACAAGTTTTATTTGACACAATTTTTTACAACCCAAATAGATTGGACACAAATTGACTGCGAAAATTTGAAAAAAAAGCGCTACGCAAGCAGTTGATAGGACAATCTGTTTTTCAAAAACATTTCAAAATGAAAAATTGTGTTCATTTTTACATTTGCCGACATTGTTTATTGATATTTTACTTATATCTTTAATAAATTTTAATTAATTAAAGCGGTTTATATAATAAACTACATTTAAAAAGAGCATCAATTTGACATAAAAATCATTTTATACGTTTGAGTCATTTTAAACTATTTTATGCTTTGAAGGGTTAAAAAAATTTGAAAAAAACTTCTTCCTTTACTGATCGTTTTGTGGTTATGGCTTCTATCAGAAAGAGCAAAAAACATCAATGTTTGTTGGTTTTTTTTGTGTATAATTTGATTTTATGCAAAGATTATAATAATATATATAAAATGTACAATTTTTATCTATTTTAAGAAGACGTTGTTAAATTATTACACAAAAAAACCTATAAAATAATATAAAATAAAGTGATAGTTAACAATCGATCGATAGATTGGTTAAAGATGGTGGGTATTGTAGCTAACTTCTTTATCTTTATCTTTTTTTTGTTTTGGTTTTTATTTTTTACTTTAGTTTTGTTAAAACTGGTTAAAGTAAATATATTTGTTGTAGTCAAAAATTATAATCAGTCATTCATTTGAAATCTAGTCAATTCGCAAGTTAATTGGTCAGTTAGAAGAATGAATGATATCAATATTCAAAATATTCATGAGGAAAAAGACATTGCAAAACTTTCCATTGCAGCTATCGAAAAATATTTGAATTAGTAAGTTCTCAGATATTATAGATAAACTTGCCAAGTAAAATATTAAATACCTACTAAGACAAACCTAGTAATGACTTGGTTCTTGTTGTTGATATTACCATTAAATGAGAGGTTTAATTCAGTTATTAAGATAAATAATGTTTTGAACGTTGATATCAATCATTTGTCTGATCATGATTGTACTAAATGAGCTGTGCCGTTATTCAGCATAGACTGACTGATTTTTACATCTTGACTACACCATATACATCCAGGTTTGAAATGCTATTCTTGCTCTTTCTGTGATGATGATATGCTTCAATTGTTATTAATGTGATTTAACAACTTAAAAACTTCACTTTTAAAACTACAATTATAAATTAATGTATGTACTTTATTATATGCTTATAATATAATAAAGAAGTAGATAGAAGAAGACTATTTATTTTATATATCACATAAGCCTTTAGGCCTTTTTTAGCTACTTTGTTGTGTACCTACTTACGTCTTACGGTAGGTATATAAATGTGTGTGTATTCAAGTAAGCATTTTTTTACACTGTTTTACTATACATAAATTATGTTTAGATTTATTTGATTGATATTACAATTTTGATATTTATCTTTTGGTTTTTTTTTTCTTGTTTTTAAACTATTTTGAAAAACAAAAAAAACTTTTTCTAAATTTGAATAGCGATAGAGAAACGGTTAAAGAAAAAAAAACGAGAAAATAGCATTTGGAAAAAATTTCAAATTATTCTTACAAGAGAAAAAATGAGCCAAAATGCACTAAAATTCGGTATTTTTGGTCGTATAGCGATTTATGTAAGGTCACATCTACGAATTAGAAATATTCTACACATTAGTTTGACGATTTTAGATTTTCGTAAGAAGTTTTTACATGAGCATTGGCTTTTAATAGGACCGATGTAGTTTTAATTCCACACATTGATTTTTGCCAATTCAACTCAATTATATTTAATCGAATAATTCGTTAGATCTATATTGCACCTCTACGGACGAGTGCTTTATGATCGCCAGCCTCAAGTTTTGACGATAGAAGTAATTACTCGGGTAATTGTTCAAGTAATCTATTGTTACTTTAGGGTATTGGAAAGAAAATCTTCTTAAAAGGATGAAACAATTTTTATATCTTTTACCTACTTTGATTATTCTTTTTTTAACTTTTTTCTTTTAATATCTAGAATAAAGCTCTATTTCATAAAGATTGAACGTAGAGTAAATTAATTTTTATCAACAATTTCCTGCAAAAACAAATTGTAATTGCATAAATTTATGAAAAAGTGGAAGCGCTGGGAATTATGTATATCAAAAGTAGCGCTCATAACTTTTTACTTGATTTGTATCTTATTAATTGGGTTTTTGGGGGAAATGTTTCGAATAAAATTGGTTAATATATAAATGATAAACCACTTTTATCCGAAGAACTTTTACAAAATGAATAAGACGCAAGTTAAATATCAAATTTTGATTGAGCGGTACTTTCATTTCAAACTGTAAAGATCCCAAAATTTGAAATAAATAAACCCCATATTGTGTTTCTAACCATGCTTGCTTGGAATTCACTTCGAACAATATCGTCGAGTGTCGAATTCAAAATGTACGGTCATTTTGCGAATTGTCTACTTCAATAATAGTCTTGAACTAATTTCAAACTAAGAGAGTAAAAATTATTCTATATATATATACATTTCACACACATAGAAAAAATTCGTAGTTTGCCGTTTATTATCTCATATAAATCGTTACTAAATTGATAGATTGATTCGATTGAAAGATTACTCATTAATAATATAAATATATCGACCCGATTTAGAGAGCCACTCAACATTTTAATAAAAAATAAATAAAAACTTTATATATACAGAGTGAATCGGGAGGAACGAATCAAAACTACTGTAAATCAAAAATGAAAAAATTGATGATGAGTAAAGTTGTAGTCAATCTATTTCACTACAATTAATTTTCTGACCATATTTTCTGTAACTCTAATATTAACAGAAATTTTTGCAATTTAAAAACAATACTCATAATAATGAATATTATAAATGAATCACACTATGGTTACTTAATACTTTTAATGTATGTTCCAGCATGAAATCACAGGCTAAAAATAACGTTTTCTAATAAATACCGAAGTTTCAGAATTTTTGACCGTTTAGAAATATAATTAATAACAAAGTTATCATTCTCTCTCACTCTCTCTCATTACAAGCATGTAAACTTTATGCCCGTCCAACTATTATCTGTTGTATTAAAAAAAATACTCGACAGAATTTTAAAAAAAACTAGGATAGTAAGGATAAATAATTAAGGACAAAAATGGTCTCTTGTAATATTTTGATATATCTATTCCTTCAGGAGTTGATGTTTTTTTACTTTTTTGGCGTTTTAATAGTAGCTCCGTCCAAAAAATTTAGGTTTAGACGCTTTTATTGATATTAATATATTTAAAATATTGAATTTTTACCACCAAACCTCAGATTTATGAAGTAGAATTATTTTTTTTTATAAAAATATTATCTAAAATTAAGTCAACAATTGATATTATTTGAGCTTGAAAACTTTAACCTTGAATAACTCCTGAAGGAGTAGATATATCAAAGTATTACAGGAGACCTATTTTGTAGGGCGTTTAATTTCCTATAAGAATTTGCTCTGAGCTTACAGGTCAGATAAGCCGTTCAAAAGCTACAAAATTCTACAGGTTAAAAAAAATTATCCCATGTTAATAAAATGGGAATTCGAAAATCGGGATGAGGCACACCTTAATGTTAAAAGTAAGAGCTGCCGTTTTAACAGGGTCATTTTTTCGAAATTCTGAACAATATTTTCATAGTGCTCTTTGAAAAAAAAAAGTATATATATATATATATATATATATATATATACCATTGAAAACCAATTTATAATAATATAATAAATGAAAACAGTAGCAGAAGTCTATATGTTGATCACATCGTGTTTGTTTGTTATACATAAAATGTGATACAATAAAGTCTTTTAGATAACATTATTATTATATACACAGCGTTCGTTGTTACTTACTTGCTGCAACACAGAGAGAATCAGAAAGAGTTCTTGTAAGCACTTTGATTGTGTGTAGTGCTGATGATGATGATGATGGTAGGTACGTACGTTCCTTCTTCGCTCAATTGATTATATTGTTCCGGAAATTCAAAATATAATAATACGTAATAATATAAATAAAAAAGAAGACATACAATATCGATATATATATATATATATATAAATATAAATAGAAGAAGCTTTTATGGTTCTGGGTGGTATTTTATTGAAGAAGAGAAAAAAATGATTGTATTATTTTTATTTTGAAATGCTGAATCATTTATAGTTTAAGTTTTTAATTCATTTTATATTATCAATCAATAAAATACACTAAATATATACAGTGTGGTCCACGTTATTGGTATATCGCAAGTAGAACATTAGCAAATTTTCGAGAAAATGTAGCCATTGAGGTTGAAATGATTTCGAAAAAGTTTTCTTCCTTGTAGATGTAAAAATTCATCAATCTTCAATCTTCGTACTAACAGAACTTCTTATACATTTTTCGAATTTTCCAATATTAAGAAAGATACCAAATTTTATGTTTCCCCCATCGCTTTAAGCCCCTCTGTTCTCCTATCCGATTTTGCCTTTAGTTTTTCAAATATTAAACGCACGCATGTGAATCTGTAGCCACTCTAACGGTCACAGGTCGCAGGAGCATTAATCAGATAAAAGAGAAGTGAAAGTAGATTCCTTTTTACAAGGTCCTCCGTGGTGTAACGGTCAGCAAACTATGCTCGATCCAGAGGTATGGAGTTCGATTCCTGGTGGATGAGTTCATTTTTAACATGCTTATATTAGCTTGACTTATACGTATGAATGTATGAATGTAATGGAATTTTTTAATTGAGTATTCACTCACTTCTGGACGTCTAAACAATCTGAAATTTGGCAGACGTATTAAGAACCGATAACAAGACAATAATATTTTTTTTTAAATGTTTAATTATTAACAGCCAAAATACAAATTTGCATATCTCTCACTTATATATATAACGATTTATAGTGTGATGGTATAGTTTATAGTTTCTATAGAAATGTCATCAACAAAATTATAATAAAAAAATGGCATTTCCAACTGTTAAAATTTAGGAAAAAAATAACTATTTACTTTCTTTGGGAAGAATTGGATTCATTCCATCAATCGTGGGAAAAATAATGAAGAATGAAACTACAAAACTAAAAAACAAAAAATAAAATTTAGATTTAAAAAAAAAACTAAAAAAACATGCTTTTTTACCAATATGAACTAAAAAATGCAAAATAATTTAATTCGCTTATGTTTTACGTTAAAGTTACTTTTTTTGTCAATCTCTTTATTCTGTTTTTAATTATTTTTCATTTTTTAGTTCATATTGCAATGAAAGTATGTTTTATTAGTTTTTTTATCTCTAAATTTTATTTTATATCAGTTTAATTGCGCAGTGATGTATTTATTTTGAAGTTCGCTACTTTGATGCATCACCTGGATACCGAAGTTTTGTTGTTGTCCTGTATTGCCATAATAATTGTGAACCACACTGTCATTTATAACATAATAAACACTAAAAATCCATGAGAGTTTTGAGTAGAACACCAAAGAATCAAACCATTTTTTTTTTCAAACAGTTTATATAATATTTACTATATATATATAAATTTGTGTTATATATTTTTATAATAATTTTTCATATATTTCTTCACAATATTTTATAAATAAAATATAAATAAACCAAAAAAAAAAAAAACATGTTCTTTAATACGTTAGTTATAGAGTTATATAGTTCTGCTAAGTTAACTTAAGTTAGCTAACTTAGTTTATAAAAATAAATATAATAAAATGATCAAGTTTAAAAAGTTAGTTAACTTGTTTTATATTAAGCATCAAGTCTTGCTTGTCAATCAAAATAAATACTTACAGTTTTATACAATTTATATATATATATATATATATATATATATATATATATATATATATATATATATATATATATATATATATATATATATTTATATATATATATATATATATATATATATATATATATAATATTAAAAATGAATTTATAATAAAATTATATAAATAATAATTAAATAAAATATAAATTTTTTATTTTAATGGTTTATATTCTAGTGGTAGTAGTAGGTATGTATAGTTGTATTCAAAAATAAACGATCCAACTTTAACTATTGGTCACTCGAGTTTTGAGTGGAAAAAAAAACCTCAAAAAAATATTTGTTTAATTGAGAGAAATTTGATGAAGAAAATCCAAAATTGTTTCCCTCTCCGGTTATTTCCTCCCCTGAAGTTATTGGAAAAAATCTATGTTTTTTTTCTATAAACTAATGTAAATAGTAAATACATTAGACATTACATTAGTTTATACTTTATAGGACAACCCATATGTACAGAATCAGACAATAAATTGAAGGCTTTGATGCCAGAACCAAGTCCAAATTTTCAAATACAAAAAATAATTTTTTTTTTAAATTGTTTTTTGTAAACTAGCGTCTATTTATTTCCATTGTTATTGTGGTTGCCTTTCGGTTATATTATACCAACGGAAGCGACTAGCGTTTGCTTTATTTGATATTAAAGATTATTATTATTATTATTACGAGAACTCTCTATTTTTTGAAATTACATTTCCAATTTTGCCCCAATTCTTAGAACATTTATTTGTATTTTATAAATACGTATTTCGACTACAATGTAGTCATCATCAGTATGAATTAGTTAATACCATATCCCAGAGACAGTTACGAATAGCTAATTTATACTGATGATGACTACCTTGCAATCGAAATCCGTATTTATAAAATACAAATAAATGTTCTAGGAATTGGGGCAAAATTTGAAATGTAATTTAAGTAATATGTCTGAACATTGATACCATTTTTTGACATCAAATGCTTGATATGAAAAATCATTCACATCTAGGGATGGGGATCGAACCCACGACCAAAGAATCTTTCCATCATAAGTTTCCCAAGTTAATTCTGAAAAAAAATGAAAAAACAAACGTATGCAAAAAATGTATTCACTAATTAAATCATAACGTTACTTATGCACCACCCTATAGATGATTATGATGGTAACAACCGTCTTTCCAGTTTTTTCCGATTAATTTAAGTAAAATTTAAAATTATAATTTTTTATAAAATTTCCAAGAAATGCACCCAAAATTAACTCAAATACACGATTATTTCAATTATAATTATATTTACCTACCATTTTGACTTTTATTAATTTATTTAAATTTTGTTTGGACATAAATATTTCTCTCATAGTAATTAAAAATAATTTATTAAATTCTTTAATAAATAAGAAATAATTTTTTTTCGTTAAAAAGAAATATAATTTGTTTTAAGTTCCAAAAGATGTTTTATTCTGTGACTTCTCTGAATGAACGTTTTTTTTTTTTGAAAAACATATCAAAATTATTTTAATACAATCAACAAGAAATTAAATTTAAATAAATTTTTAAGTTTATTTAAATTTATATATATATCGTGATGTAGTTCATTAAACCTAATTGAATATAAATCGCATGATATTTGTCTATAAGGTTTTCCCATTTAGTTCCAAGCATTGTTTGGTAATTTTTCAGATGGTAGCACAGATAAATAAAATACTTTTCAGTTGGTCAATTCACTCGTATTATATAGAGCGCTTGAAACTTGAGCATCTGAAACAGTTTATAACTCGTAAACTGTGGTGTCGTTTTATTATTTTATTAGTGCAAATTAAGTGTGCATTCGTGTGCAGCTGTTTTTCTAGCAATATAATATTAGATTATCAAATGATAATTAATGAGAACTCAAATGATATTTAATGAGATAATTAATTTGGTGACAGTTTCGCCAAATGTATAGCAACGAATAACATATCCTGAGACAATATAAGAGTAATTTTAACAAGAGTAATTTCAATAAAATTTATTATATTTTAATTTATTTTTTTTTAACATTTAATATTTATTTTTATTTTTGTCTATTGATTTTGATTTTCTATCTATTTCTAATTGTCAAAGAGTAAATTACGACTGGCTAATTTATACTAATGATGACTACTTTGTAGTCGAATTACGTTTTTACATACAAAAACTGTTCTAGGTATTGGGGCGAATTTGAAATTTTAAAGCAATATATTACGCTTAACTATTATCTGTTGTATTAAAAAAAATACTCGACATAATAAAAAAAAAACTAGATTAGTAAAGATAAATATTTATTTAAAAAAATTTTTTTTTTAAATCGCGTTTTACCATTATGTTTTCGAAATTTAATAGTTTATTTTTTATTATTTCAAAATTACATTAATTTGTATATAAATATCTGTATGTGTTGTGTATGTGTTTATATGTATTTGTCGTTTTTTGTCCTGATTATACAAGACAGTGCTGCTGGAATTTCCTTAAAACGAGTACATTTCGAGTAACTCCTTAAAAATATCAAAAAACAATTTTGTTGCTTTTGAATAAATTTATGAAGCCAATGGGTGGTACCCAAAATACTTATATATTGTACACATACGTGTACATACATACATATACAGTCTGTTTTCAAAAGCATTTCTAATAGAGAATCAATGTTAAATAAATAAATAAAATATTTACTATAAAACCATACATCCATACATATACTTTCATACATCTGGGCTGCTTGTGTTATGATGTTGGTTTGATGTCATTTAAGAGTGGGGATTTAGCGATGCTCACTTAATTTATAATATTATTATTCATTACGTATGCACACACACACTACAGACAACAGAGTACCCCCACTATTTGAATTTCTTTATGAAGCATTGTGCAATTATTATAGTAAATAATATTTAACAATGATTCTCTATTAGCAATGCTTTCCAAAACAGACGGTATATATTGATATGGATATTTTAATCAAAACGTACACAGACTTACAGACACATATTAAAAAATTTCTCATTTTAAATTGAGATTTGATTTTGAAAAAAGAAGACATCTTGTTTTTAATAAATTAATACAGTTACTGAAATGACCAAACTCTGTTAGTTTTTTAGGAGTTTGTGAAAATAACAACTAATTGCGTCAATGGCTTAAATACTCGATTTATACTGAGTTTATGGAAAAAAGTTGCAATTTAAAGTTGTTTATTTTTAAAAAGGAACATTTATTGTGTTCTATTTTTCTCTTACGGTTCCAAAGATAAATATTTTCTACCCTGGCAGAGGAAGCAAGGTCCCATTGTGCGCATTCGCGAAGTCAATTCACTGTCCCTTTTTTTTTTCTTAATAATTGACAAACTGCCAATGTCGGGATTCGAACCCATAACTTCCCAGTTTCCAAACAGGCATACTGCGCAGGCATAACGCCTTAGACCGCTCGACCACTTGGACTGGTGATATATATATATATATATATATATATATATAGTTTCTAATTAAATAAAACGTTACCAAGTTAATAAAACGATTTAACTTTTATAATAGTAACCTTTTTGTTTTAATGAATAGGACTAAACTGACCCAACTGCCTTAAATACCATTACAGCTTCAATTTGCGTACCATAACAAAATATCTACTCGTTTTAATTAACATGAAAAAAGTGCGGAATTTACCTTACGCCCATAGTTTTAATTACCCATATTTTATGTGCATAATAGGTAATGATAGGTGAATTGTTTATGACTGACCGTCTTCAATTCTTCCTTCCGTGTGTTCATTAATTTTTTTTTTTGTTATCAATTATCTAGAAATAGAAAAATATTGAGTGGTAACGTTTTTTTTTTGTGTCTAATAATTAATGTATTCATGTATGAAACAAATGTTTAGGTCATAAATAAAACGACTTTACCCGAGGAGGAACTTACAAACAGTGTAACGACATAATATGTCAGCATTAACATAAAAATAAATTAAATTAATTGTCAATATTATAAACAATATTATAAATATTCTAAATTAACATAAATCGATAATTCAATTAGGTTATAGGGGTCCTGGGACACATTGTATGCTTTGTATGCAATTTATAACAAATATATAAATTTTAAATATACAAAAATATCATAGATTAATTGTGGATAATCGTAGGCAAAAAAAACCCGATTTAAAAAATATATTTCGTTGGTTGGATTCCCGCATTATGCTAAAAATATCTGAACTGATTTTTATTCGGGTTTTTTTTTTCACAGGAAGGTAGAGAATTTTCCCAAAAAATATGTACTCTATAACCAGTTCAAGTGGCCGATCAAAATTTTATAATTGATTTATCCCTTATCCCGTTCGATTTTCCAAAAAAATACTTCAAACAAATCATCAGGAGTTCGTGAAGGAAACTGCAGGAAATCTTCTCAAGCATAGCCGGTTACTTCGTTCTTATCCATACGCCGACAGTTTAGTCATTTATCGTCCCTTTTTTTTTTAATAATTGACAAACTGCCGATGTCGGGATTCGAACACATAACCTCCTAGTTTCCAAGTAGGAATACTGCGCAGACATAACGCTTTAGATCGCTCAATCACTTGGACTGGTATAATAAGACACGAATCAATTATAAAATTTTGAAAAAACAACGCTACTTTTGAGTTTTGTGCAAAGTGCCAAGGTTTTTTTTACATACATAAAAAAAAAACACAATGAAAACAGTTTACTGAAATAATTTCATACATTGTATAGTAAAAGAATAAAAAGCAAATAATATAAAGGTATACATACATACGTACATACATACATACATACATACATACACATACCAGGCAGGTCTAGGCTCTTAGGTCTGTATAGTCGCTCTATAATATAGTTCTCTATTATATGTATGTTATGTAGTACTTGATTATTCATTATATAGTCGTTTTGTTATTCATGCATGAAAATACCTTAGGTTTTTTTGTTGTTGATGCCTAGTTGTTTCTTCAATTGAATTTATACAAAAACAATACAAGATGTTCCAGAAATAATGGCTCTTGTAACAGCTTACAAATTCGATATTGGTAACACACAGTTTTCAATAGGGAATATGCATGAAAATTTTTTTCACTTGAATTGAAGCATGTTTACTTGACAAATATTAAGGTAAAATTACTTTTTAAATAACTTTAAAAATAAGCGAGATATGAATGATTGAAATTCCCGATTAGACAAAGAGGGTGATAGCCCTCTTGATATGTTATGTGACGTCATATTACACTTTCACCATTTAAAGTACACGTAAAACTCCGTTTTTAGTATTTTTGCAAGAAAGAGACAGATAATAATCTTTAAAAGCTTATAGCTTCCTTGATATTTGTCGGATTTTAATTTCGTTTTTAAATATTATTACAGTATTAACAGTATTTTCATATTCTGAAAATAAATGTGAAAAAAAATTTTCATGCATATTCCCTATTGGTTTAGAAGTTTAATTTTACCAATGGTTACTTAATTTTAATATAATTTATTTAATAAATAGAAATTAAAAAAATTTGTTACGCAGGAGCTGCGTCAACTTACCGAATTTCCTTCGAATACATAAATCACTCTCTAATCACAATTTAAGTCTGATCAAAATGAAATGTCGCATCTCATATCATTTAAGTATTTTCAAGGCCAATTATATTAATAAATGACATACGTCAAGGGGAAAAGGGGGGCATAAAGATAGAAGAAAACACAAAATATAAAATATCTCTCTTAATATGAGAACAAACGAAAAATGTTTAACAAGTAAAGTTGTAGAAAATGAAGTTTGCTATAATTCATTACCTTATCATTTTTTCCAAACTGTAATGTGAACAGAGATATTAAGAATTTTAACTTTCAATCTTTAATTGAAAATATTTCTGTAAATATTAGTGTAACAGAAAAATTAAAGAAACAAAATTACAGTAAAACTGACTACCTACAACTTAACTCCTGATAAATTTTTCGATTTTTCAAATATTAAGGGTGATATACCAAATTTTGTGTTTCCCCCTCGCTCTAAACCCCCCTTTCCCCTTGTCTGATTTTACTCATTAACGAACTTGAATGATTATGTCTGCAGCAGGCGTATGATGAATATCAGATATCAGAGTGCGATGTTTGATGTAAGATATCTACAAATATCTCAAAAACTATAAGATCTAGGAACCTGGAGATTTGGTATGGATTTACAGGGGGTTATCAAAAGTGATCTTTAGAATATCGGTAAATAGATTCACTATGAATTACAGTTTTTTGCGTTGCTATTTACTTTCAAAATCTAGCGACACCGAATGAACGGTCAGTATGGTGGAGTCATATTTCAAATATTGGAAATTCGAATAATATACTTTTTTTCATCATAATTTTATTGCTTTTAAATGTCCATTCTAAATTTTGTTCTTTCAGACGATATGTATTGAATTAAATCAAATATTCATAGGTTTCATTGTTTTGAAGTCGAAAGTGCTCGAACATTGACTTTGTATATAGGCTGAGAATTTTTGAAAAGAACTATAAGGACAGGATCGTACAATATTGTGCACTTTCAATTTTAATATTACAAAACATAGTCTATATATACTATTCACTGTCCTATGAATTATTAACCGCTATTGTTGTTACACACTGTACAATGTTATTACAAAACATTTAAACTGAAGAACATACCTTAACTTATATACCAATAATATTGTTGATAGTGTTTACCGTGTAAAGTGTAAAGTACCCTTCATTTGAAACAAATTTACCCAATCTAAAATTGTTATTTCAATTATAGGAGCCTTAAATATAAATACTTTCAAAAAATGGTCTCAATTATGCTGATTAAAATAATTAATAATTGAATCTAACATTCGATAATAGTATTTTTTTTAACTCAATTAAATAAACAATTTATTTTAACTCAATTGAAATAAAATTTATCACAGTGTCTAATTTATTAACATAGTTGTTACAAGTTACATTGCCAAAAATTGCTATGTCAAAGATTTACAAGTTTAATCTAATATCAAGTTTAATCTAATTTAAAGTTCTATCTAATATCAAGCCTCACGCTTGAAGGTCCTTTAACTATGGACATTAGATAGATAGATTATAGAGGCGGAAGGAATTTTGTGTGTAGAATAGGAATTGGTAGGATACGCGGCTGCATCCGACTTTGCCGATATTCATTTGGAGTTCGTGAAGGAAACTGCAGAAAACCTTCACAAGCATTTTTTTCTTAATAATTGACAAACTGCCGATGTCGGGATTCGAACCCATAACCTCCCATTGTCCAAGTAGGCATACTGCGCAGACATAACGCCTTGGACGGGTACTATGGACATTATTAATGCATTTTTCTCTTTGAGTTTGGTTCAATTTTTTTGATCAGCAATGTAAGTGCGCACTTCAATGAGTTTTACGAGTTGGTGTTGTTTGGTGTAAATGGTCGTCGGTCTTGGTTAATTTCATACATAGTTTTTACTTGACTCGACTCTAAATAATAAATATTTAAGAATTATAACAATTTACATTTAATTTTTATTATATATTTATTATTATTTTAAATGTGTGTGTGTTTTTTTTAACGATATTATGTTTTTTCAGTTTAACGCGTCTGATTTTATAATTGTTACCATACTCTCGAACAGCGCTATTGTGTAGCAAAATTACAAGCGATCGATTAAGCAGCGAGTTCAACTCACCAAAAAAGGGTTCTATATCCTAATTTAATAGGGATATATCATTTAGGTTCGTTAATTTATTACAAAATTATAAGATTATCTACTGAAGATTAAATACTTTTCGCAACATAAATTTTTTAAAGGGTACATCCTGAGGCAAAAAAGTGACCTTAAGATCGTAAATGGCAAAAATCGATCCAGGAATCCTTATACAATAAATATTGCTTTTCTAAACTCAATTTTTTATTTTATAAACGTAATACTTTAGTCGCAATTTCAACCTCAAGCTTTTGTAATTGCAAGTAGATTGCAGAAGCATTCACAAGAGCTGTTATCAGAACTCAGTATCTACAGGATTTTAAAAAACTAAATCTACTAGTTGTTATATTTATTGTTTAAAATGAGGATTATTGGGTGTAATGATCATTGATTATGCAATTGATTTCGAATAATTGTTTTCGACGATTGTTTATGTGAAGAAAATTTTTATTATACTTAGTTGAAAAGTAGATAGATAGATAGATAGATTGACCTTAAGGTCCATTATGATGCCTAAGGATGTGAGAATATGAGTGGAGTGGAAGGAATTTTTGTGTATAGACTAAGAATTGTGTAGGAGGTACGGCTGCATCCGACTTTGATAGAAACTATGCCGATACTCATCTGGAGTTCGTTAAGGAAACTGCAGAAAACCTTCTCAAACATAGCCGGTTACTACATTCTTGTCCATACGCCAACAGTTTAGTCAATTAACCGCCCCCTTTTATTTTTAATAATTGACAAACGGCCGATGTCGGAATTCGAACCCATAATCTCACAGTTCCAAGTACACACAACGCCTTTACAAGCGCGCGGCTACTTGACTGGTCTAGTTGAAAAGTAACCGGTACATTTGTGGCCAATAGTACTAAAAATATGAAATATAAATAATTTTTGTAATAATATATTCATTGCACATTTGGTAAATCACAACACACACAAACAAATCTATAATTAATATTTTCTACACAATAATAAATCAATTCTATTGTATAAATAAATAAGAAAAATCTATTGAAAATAAAATAACAATTATACGTACTAAACGTACAGCATCCAGTGTTTACAGTTTACTTCGCGTTTACAAGTTAGTTTGTAATATTACTTATTACATAAATATCTAGTAATAAATAATATTATATATATTTATATATTAATATATATATATATAAATATGTTTACATCAATGAGCAGGAATTGATTTTTATGTATGTGGTAATTTTATAAACATAATATATTAAGGATGTTCCAGCATACTACCACTTTTCGACAGATTTTGCTCATTTTTTTTCTCACAAGGTAAAAATAACGTTTTCTAATAAATCCTGAAGTTTCAGAAATTTTAACCGTTTAGAACGCGAGATAATTAATATCAAAGTTATCATTCTCTCTCACTCTCTCTCATTAGAAGCATGTAAAACTTCATGCCCGTCTAACTATTATTTGTTGTATTAGAAAAAATACTCGACAGAAAAAAAAAAAAAAAAACTAGGATAGTAAAGCTAAATATTTATTATATAAATTTTTTAAAAATATCGTGTGTTACCGTTTTGTTTTCGAAGTATAAAAGTTTAAATTATTATTTTATGTGAACAGTGTATTTGCCTATGTGTTGTATATGTGTGTTTATGTATATATGTAAATTTGAATCTTTGCGCTTTTGTCTAGTAGGATTAGTTCACCTACTAGACACTAGACGTCGCACTGGTACTGAGATGATACTTAGAGTTGACATATCAGTTAAGTGTATTAATTATTGTTTGACGCGTTAAGGACTATTAATCAATTGATTAGGTAAATAGAATGAATATGATTTTAGTTTGTAATCTATGTAAATATTTCTATTGTAAATAAATTGTTTGATTAGTTTCAGATTAACAATCAATAGTGTTATTGTCTGTCTTAACACCAAAATACTTCCACATTACATATAAAAGAGAAAATGTCCGAATTGTTTGGAGAAGAGAATAGCGAAATAATGATGAGAGAAGACCCTAGGTAAATTTTTGTTTACGACTCCGGATAAACTATCAGAAGTTCAAAATTTCAAATAGTTTTCAAGTTAGAGCTATTTTCTGACCGTGCCAAAGTTAAAGCCGACCGAGATCTCTAATATCGATTATAATATCTATAGAAATACCTACATTAACAAAATTTTGAATAATATTATTTGTCAATTAATTTAAAATATACAAAAATTGACATTTTCAAAATTTAAAAGAAAAAAAATTAATTGACATATATAAAAACACACATAATGGATTAATCTTTCGGTTGCACACAATAAACAGTCATGTTTTTAAAGCCCCGTTCTCAGGTCAGTTCTAACATCTCAGAAAGTTTCATTACAACCTTCTTATACCCTAATACGTGCAAGAGTAAGTATATTATATAAGTTTAGTCCTGTAGTGTAATTGTAGCTAGATCTTGGACTTCGATATCTAGACGCCCTTGATTTCAATACTTATGTCGCCAGGTTATACATCGTAACTACCAACAAACTTGTACATTCATTTTTAAATATTCAGGTAAAATAAATATTTGTTTTTTGAGTTCACTAATTATCTCTTTAGTTAATTCACCTTTTATTAACCTAGGTGTTGTGTTTACCAGAATATCTTGGTAAACAGTCTTGAGTGTGTAACCGTTGAAATAATTTCTCAACGACAAAGCTTTTTTGTATAAGTGTTCACAAAGTAATTTAATTATCCCATTTCCGGATTTCCGCTTTTACATCGGACCATCTGTTTGCCTGTCAACTCGATGACATAAAAATGAAAAGATCTGAACTTTTTTGTTGGTATTCTAGAGCTTAAATGTAAGGTCAAGTTCATGAATGTGTAAAATCGCTTCATTCGTACTCCCTCTAGAATAGAAAATCTTAAAAACCATAAGAGATAGAGAAAAAGTTTAAAGACAAAAAATGTGCCTTTTTCTACAACAAATAACTTTTGATTGCAACTTTTTCTTATAAACTAGATAGTTTTGACACAATTTCAATTCGAAGATTTCTTGATTACAAAATAATATTTAATATTAAGATAACACGTATGTGCATGTGTAAACTGCAAAATAAACAGTGTACGCGTTGATAATGAAGTCAGTATTTACAGGGTATGTAAGCAATTAACTCAGTTAGTTGATTAGTCATCATATCTTATTGTAAAAAAAATCACATAAATAATAGAATTTACATTATTTTAAATTTTCATTTTAAAATTTAAAATTACGTAACATATTTATTGAAATATAATTTAAAATCGGTTTTATGATCGTGAAAAAAAATAAGACTCATTCAAAAATTAGTTTTATTGTTCAAACATGATCCCAAAACGAATATAAAATGAATAATTAATTAGAGATAAAGTTGTTAGTTAATATTGTTGAGTTTGAAAAACTATTAAAAATCGTTTATCAAACAGACACCGGATCAATAAATATCATGTATAAAAAAAAATACAGTGAAGTTTTATTAATTAAAAATCAAACATCTGTGAACTTACATCTTTATTTCTTGGCCCAAGTATAAACGTTTTTTGAGTGCTTTCATAAATATCTGCAAAACCAGAGTCTTGAAATGAAACTTTTCGTACTTAGTTTTACATTGATTTAGACTACGGCGGATCGGTTATTACGACTTAATGACAATGTCCCGGTCAAATCCCTATATAAACACCTGTGTTTAAAGCGACGAACCTTTTAAAGAAGTTCATCGGCTATAACGACCAACCGTCATAATTTTCCAATAAAACAAAACATTTTATTGTACCTTATTCTAATGATTAATGACATAAGAAGGATTATTTTATTATTTTATTTTCTAATATATTAAAAAGGTACATTTTATGCCCCAAATTAACAGCCCAAAATTCCAGAGTATGTATTCAATGTATTGTATGTATTGTATACTTTGAATAATAGTGACCATAAAAAGAGTTGGTATTATTATATTTTTTTCAGAAAATGTTTTAATTAAAAAAAGAAAATAATAATAATTGGTAGGATACCTTGTATTTACTCTATCTCTCTTCCTACCTCTCACTCAGAGCTGAGTGCTGTCAAAGTTTGTCCACCTATGGTATACTCCTTATAACAACTATCGGATATAGCGTCTTAATTATGTGGTTCCTACAATGTCGTTATATCCGGTTTCGACTGTATATAAAAGACTTCACAGAGCTTCTATTAAATCTGAAGCTTGAATTCTCACCAAAAAATGATGGTGCTAACTTCTCACCTTTATAGTATACCAATTGTAAATATTGTAATTTAAAAAAAAATAAATTAAATTTTTTATAAAAAACTATTTTTGGTTTGCATTCATTCACAAAAAAAAATAAAACATTGGATTATATTTTTTATTATGATCAATATTAATTATATTAGTATTGATCTATTATATACAATTTTTTATTATTGATTTTAATAGTTTTTTAATGCATAATAAAATCAATAATTATTTCTTGAATATTATTATTATTATTATTATACCCAAAAATTAAATCGTAGGTAAATTCCGTACATATAAATTCAGGTAAAAACATTAATTAACGAATAGTATACACGAGACGTATTGACAACAAACTGAGTTAATTGTTTAAATATCCTTTATGTTCTCTATTAATTACCAATATTGTTTATTTTACTTTTTACACTTGCATAAATGTATAAAAATATGTGTTACATATATACTAAGGGACTATATATATGCTTGTATGTATTCAAACACATGCTTCTGTAACCTAGACAAATAAATTATATTTCAAATTTTGCCCCTATTCCTAGAACATTTGTTTGTATTTTATTAATACGTATTTCGACTACAATGTAGTCATCATCAGTATGAATTAGCTAATCGTAACTATCTCTGGGGTATGGATTCAGAGATATGTTGCTTGTTGCTAATTTGGTGCGTGTGTCACAATGATTTGGGGCCTGTGTAAAAAATTATGTCCTTTTATACGATTTGGCTGAGGGTATAATCTGACTTGAGGATTATTTAAGTTGCCTGACTACTGGATTAGGTGTGTGTAAAGCCCCACCTATTTATTGGCGGTATTCTTTGGTGACTATGCGGCGTTTGTTTTGTCACTAAAGTGAGTGTACCTACGTTAACCTTGACATTCAGGTATTGGATTTTTATATTGATTTTTGATTTTAGTTACGATTAGCTAATTCATACTGATGATGACTACATTGTAGTCGAAATACGTATTTATAAAATACAAACAAATGTTCTAGGAATAGGGGCAAAATTTGAAATATAATTTCAAAAAAATCTAGAGTTCTCTTTGATTATTTTAATAATCTTTATCTTAATAATCTTTACTAGACAAATAACTTCAGATGTGTGAGTTATAATCAAGACAAAACTATTATGAAAAATTTCCAAACAAAATGTATTATTTCTGTTTCTAAAGTTTTCTTCTATGTCTTAAAAGATATATTTTTGAAGATTTTTTGGGAAAATGCATGCAAAGATTTTACTCATTTACGAACTTGAACTCACTAGAGAAATCACTCAAGAAATTTGAGCTTGTTATCTCGTTTCGCTTTTGAGTAATCGTCTTAACGGGCAGACTGATGGATATCTGGGATGGAAATTGTTAGATTATTTTACAAAAAAAAAAAACACTCAAACAAGATAGAAAAGATAATCGGAGTGAAGGGTATGGAAGAATACTAGTAGGAAAAAATTGTCTCGTTTTTCATCAACAAATTTCGATGACGCAGGTAAAATGTACGGAATTTACTACTCCCCTGATTTTTTATTAAGGATATTGCGTATTAAACCCTAAAGAAGAATTCTTTTTTTTTTTTATTAAATTCTAAAATTTTTTGTTTTATTGCTTGAAATTGTTATACAATTCATTTCCGATTGAGGATGGGAAAGTTAAAAATGCATTTAATATCGGTTTATATCGTACAATTATAGTACAAGAAATGATGTAAGAAATTTCTATCGTGGTGAATATAAAAAAAAAACAATCCACTGCCGTATTAATTAAACGTGGTGAGCCTTGCATAGCTAATCAATAAATATCAAATGTAAAAATTTTCAATTTTCATAATTGAAAAAAAAATTAAGATGTTTTGAAGCCCAAATATTATAAAAAAGCAATTAAAGGCTATTTAGCATGCCAAAATTTTTCACAATATTTCTTAAGAAAAATATGGTTCAATTAGAATTATTCCACGATTCAAAGGTAACCAACTTCATGGTAATATTCAATTCAATTATATATATATATATATATATATATATATATATATATATATATATATATACTCTAGTGCAGGGCATATTTTGGAATCGAGTCATTTATTAGACTGTTTACATACCGATTAGAAACTTTGTTAGGTTTATATTGATTTAACTATTCTGT
Organism: Nineta flava; assembly: GCA_963920215.1. NCBI lineage: Eukaryota > Metazoa > Arthropoda > Insecta > Neuroptera > Chrysopidae > Nineta > Nineta flava. The sequence continues at coordinate 141,333,712 of OY986040.1, forward strand.
TAGACTTGCGCCAATTGAATGGTGATTCCAAATCTCGCTTGGTAGTTTCTTTTGGGGATTACAAGATTTGCAATTTTTTATCGACGATGTCAAAATTTTGACAGCGTTACGAGACCAATAGTAATTTAAGTGGCTCAACTGTCAAAAAAAAAAAAATATATATATATATATATATATATGTGTGTATGTACGTATATATGTGTCTGTAATCGCTCTAGCGGTCATAATTTTAATGCGATTGAAATTAAACTGGGTATGTGAGGTGCTTTAGATACTTGAACGGTCGAGTTCGTTAATGGGCAAAATCGGACAATGTGAAAAATCGAAAAATTTATTATACATAAAATTATACAAAATTAGTTTTACTAGTTTTACTAATAATTTTGTTCTTTTCATTATTTCTGATACTGTTCTGTTAAAGTTAAAATCCTAAATATCTCTGTACACATTGAGTTTGAGAAAAATTCAGATAATGAATTATAGCTAACATGATTTTCTACAACTTTACTCTTCATACATTTTTCGATTGTTAAAATATTAGGAGAGATATTTAATATTTTGTGTTTTCTGCTTTCTTTACACCCCCTTCTTTCCCCTTGCTTGATATTTTATTTAGATCACACTAAAATTATGTAACCGATAGGGAGTAATTTATATATTCTAAGGATATTCGCTAAGTTGAAGCAGATCCTGCGTTCGACTTTTTTTTTGATACTAGTTTATATGACCTTGAGTCTGAAAATGCTTCGTTTTCAGAAAGATATAGCTCAAGCCTGCATTACAGCTGACAGCTGCTGCCTAGATTCTGAGCATTGTGAGCTTAATTTGATCCTTCCTAAAATACCGTAAGTTTTTCCCAAAATTCCTAAAACATTGTGCATGAAATAAAAACTCAAAAAATAACTCCACGTTTGCTCAGTAAAACAATCGATTAAAAACTTGCATCAAAACCTTTAACGTGTAAAAGCGACCATAGAATGAATTATGAATGATATAAAAAAAGAACTATTATAGAAATTACTCTGCACTGAATCAATTCCTGAATCATAGCATGCTAATCACATCAGCGATATGAGTACTCAGCACTAATTCGTTGCACCTTCTATATAGTTATCAAAACGTATTTACTAAATAACACATAATTAATTGAAAATCAATTGAAATAAATCGATATTTTTTTAGTCAATATTAAAGTTATTTTATGTATTTATTAAACAACAACGAACTAACTAACTACATACAATAATAATTAATACATCATTATTATTTTAACTTCATTGATTTGTTCAAAACAATTGAGTTTTCAATTAGTTATGGACAAGGTATATTTACATAAAATAATCAAATACATTATATACTATAATACATTATATACTATATATAAGCTAAGCTAAGTAAATTGAATCGATTGGATCGATTAGTTCAATAAATGTTTTGTTAGTTAGTTAGCTAGATTGTTTGTTAAATAGTTTGACAGACTTAATCAATATTATTACGTATATATAATTATATGTGTATATATACAAACACACTATATAATTTTAGGTCTATTAAGTTAGCTAGGATTATTTAGCCTGATATATCTACCTATCCTTAATAGCTTTTCTAATAGACTTTCCTAATAATAGTCTATCAAAAATGATACGCTTTAAAGAAAGCGTATCAATAAAGAATATAAAAAAAATTTGTCATTTGCAAGCTATACAATAAGTAGTGTATAGGTATACAAAACGCTCAATAAGTAGTGTTCCGGGGGAAAAAAAGTTATAAAAATCATTATTTTTTAGTATAGCAAGATTTTGTTTTCAAACAGGCAACAAGCAATACGCTAAAAGTTAAAATCAATAAAAGTTTTCGCTTTATAGTTTTTCCATTCTGATAAGTTGCCTTCAATTTATACCTTGTTATGTATATTCGTGATTTTATTCAAATTTTTCTCAGCGTTACTTTTTAAAAATGTAAAACACAAAAAACATAACTCAAAAAAAACCTATTTTGAAATGGTCATGCTTCAAAAATAATATTTCCCGTAATAGCCCCCAAAACTAACCCTTACAATTTTTCTTCATTATATTGAAAATTCAAGCTAAGAGAGTCTCTATCTAGCGTTTTAAAAAAGAACCATTGGTGAACGTAAACAAACTACTAAAACATATTTACATGTATATGAATTTATGCATTTTTCATTGTAAAAATGGTTTCTTTTATTTTATAATATCAGCAAATTGTTATGTACCGAACTGTAAATCTTCAAAAAGAATAAATTATGATTATAGTTTCCATAAATTTCCATGTTGTTCAGAAAAAGGAAAAATTAAAAACATATTTTGGAGGATATTGTGTAATATTATAGTAAAATATTTTAACTAATGATAAATATTAAACCAAAAGTATAAATATTCAATAAAAAATGATTAATAACTGCTTGAAATTTTAACTGACAAGTTTTAAAACGTCATAATCTCTATTACACGTTAAAATAATCTTGTTTACAACTATGAAGGATTTCTAGTTTTTCCATCGCAGCCCTGCGATCTTAACATAAAACCCCAATACATTATCATTCATTATTTCAATTTTTCTCGACGATACTTTTGAAGATATGCTGGGTGGAAGCAATTGTATGACCAACAGACAGGGAAAAATTGATTCCATAAGTGTTTGGTTCTGCCAATTTTACTACCGAATACTACTGATTAAAAGTATTTGTCTGATAATTTTCTACAGTAAAATCAAAATTTCTCTTGCCTCAGCTAACTTAACAGACTTCAATAAATTTGATAATTATTTTTGGTTAGTTTTTTTCAAACCGTGAGTAAATTTGTATCAGATTTCAGAGAGATGAAGAGTATTTCTGAAAAGTATTTAACATAAATGAATAAATTATTGAAAAAAGATCAATAAATTTCGTTTAAAATAATTAAAATAATTTGGTTAAAAACATGAATAAATTTGTTTAGTAAAAAAAACAAACAAACAAAATTGATTTTAACTCTTTGTATTATTAATTATTATTGATCGGTATTAAATTACAGCGATAAACATTAAGAACGTTATTAATTTGTTAGTCGTTTGTTACATTTTGTTGCGGTAAAATCTATCTATGATCAATATATCTCGATCGGTAGCTAAGTTGATCGATTATATGAGCTTCGTATTAAAGTATTTCATGAAAATATCAAAAGAGTTGGTTAATCCTTTAATCCGACGTTTGTATGATGGGTATAATAAATCTGTCCGGTCTTAGATTCTCCATAATCTTAATGCTGTAACTTGCTATATTACAGATTAATTAATATGGCATTTAGAAATGATTAAGAATATACGAGCCCTGGAGCTTCAAAAAGATTAAGGCTTGATTTTTTGTTTACATGTAGTTAAAGTGCATATAAATCAATTATTCAGGGGGTTACGGGGGTCTTGAATTAATTATTTAATGTTAAAGTTCGAAGTTTAATACATTGCTCTTTTGGAGAAATCCATATTTTTACATATAATATAAAAATTTTCACTTGGAATAAAATAAGATGAATAAAAAAAAAACTACACAATATAAAATAGATTCTTGTGTAAAAAAATTCCGGTATGACGGGCCTAATAAAAAGAAATTTAAGAAAACAACTGATATTTCGGGTAAATCTTATTTCTGTCGGCGTTACTCAAAATCTCAGGTTTTCAATAATACCGAATTGTATACGGGTAAATTATATCCAGTTATATCAGTCGAGGCTCTGTTTATTTGTCAAATCAATATACCAAATTTAATCACACGTTATATTTGACTCACACTATATTTTATTTTTATTAAGTTTTTTTGATTATTAGAAGATAAATTTTCGATTTTTTTTGTTGTTTTGAAGAACGTAAAATATTTGTTTCTTAACCTGCCTGTTTTTGTTGTTGTTGTTGAAATTGTTTTGGTTTCTTGATTCTAAACCAAAGAGTTACTACCTACTACCTACTTCACTATATAACTAACTAATGTTAAACTAAAAAGAAAATAAAAAAGTAAAAAAAACAAACAGGTTGATTTCAAGGTAAAAGCAATACATTTCAAATTCAATACCGTAACTTACTTTTCTATATCTCATTTAATTCTTCTTCTGCTTCTTCTATAATACTTTATAGCTTTTAGTTTCATTAATCTCTAAAACAAAACAACAACAAAAAAACACTGAAAAGTAAATAAATAAATTTATAACATAACTTGTTTATAATAATGTAATTTAATTGTACAAGGTGATATATGTTGGTTGGTTTGATCATTATTTTGAACTAGATAAATGACAGTAATTATGGTAATTGGATTCTGGCAAAGTACAAAGTTAGTATACACATTGGCTAGATCGCAATCAAACAATTCGTATAGACGTATACGGAATTCTGAAAGAAGTTAATATTTGAAATTAATTTATTTGAAATATATAAACGACGCCAATTAATATCCAAGTGGTCTAAGGCGTCATGTCTGCGCAGTATGCCTACTTGGAAACTGGGAGGTGATGGGTTCGAATCCCGACATCGGCAGTCAATTATTAAGAAGAAAAAAAGAAGCGACTAAACTGTCGGCGTATGGACAAGAACGAAGTAACCGGCTATGCTTGAGTAGGATTTCTGCAGTTTCCTATCATAGTCGGCTGTTGCGGCATATCCTACCAATTCCTAGTTTATACACAAAAATTCCTTCCACTCCACTCACATCCTCACATCCTTAGGCATCACAATGGACCTTATGTGTAGCATTCTCAGAGAGGGTAAATTAGTGCCATACTTTCATAAACGAAATTTTTAAACCAATTACAACAAAAAAATGGAATTTTGAATTCAATGGTTGGTTGATTCAATGCAAATATAAAATATCTCTTGATATTTTGCGATAAATTCAATATATTTTTTGAGATATGATTTTTCAGTGTAAAGAATATGAAACAAATGAATCGAAAATTGTGTTTAAGAAATAAATGGTATGACCAATTTGGCTCTTTTCTGAAAGTTTCATCGCCAAACTTACAGGGCACCGTTTCTTACAGTCCCCGTTTGAACTATCACGTAGACAGTTTGTAAGCACAAGATTGTAAGCTTTTCATCATTCTCATAAACTTCCATATTCTACTGACAATCAGCACCACACATCAATCTGCATATTATGAGCTGTACGAACCAACGAATGGCAGGCACGTAGGAGGCAAAACAATATTTATTTTATGGATATTAATACAAAAAAATCACCTCGCAGAATGTGTGAAAAAAAATTAAATGTTCCGAGAACTGATATTTTATGTAAATTGAAAACGATTTATTTATGAGATGATATATAAATAAATATATTACATTCATATAATATTATGTATTAGATTTTTTATACAGGGTGGCATTTCAATCATCACTGCATCTTTTATAATATGATTTAATCCTTTCCTCAATGCTCTAGAAATTTTATTAAATTCAAGATTATTTGAAATATTTTAATCAATTATAAAATATTTTTGTATCAAAAAAACTTAATTACGTTTTTTTTTTGGTAATCATAAAATTATCCATCTTTATAGTCCAGTCAATGAAATTTCAGGACCGCTACAACACACTTCAGGTCTTTCTTTGGACTAAGAAGTAAAGATACTAAATGTCCTGGGATTTTAAGAGCATTAAATTTCATACAAGAATGTTTCTGGTTATATTTTTCTGTATATGTTTTAGTTTCAAAGATATACGCTCGTTAAAACCGCGTAAGTGTTTGTTACTTTGATCTTTTTGGCCGTATATTTCAGGCGAAGGTTTTCGAAGAAGTTGTAGAGAATCAAATTTCACAGTATATTATTATTCAATATTATTTTTTCAATTGAAAATGAAACAATTTTCCGACGTATGAAATGCCAGAAAAAAGGCAGACATTTTTAACATTATTTTGACATCAATGTTTTAATTTGAAAAATCATACACATATTGGATGGGAATCTAGTGCTCTACCAATTAAGCTACCAAGATGCAATAGTGTGATGCATATAATTCTTCACTCTCTGATGTACAAAGTATCATAGCCACAAAATTTGTGCTAATTTTTCAAAATTTTATAATAGATTTGTGCCTTATTTATTCGGTTTTCGAAAAAAATTTTCGAATAAAAGTTGTTACTATATTGCTAATGAACAACTTTTATCCGAAGCATTTTTTCGAAAACTGAATAAAAAAATGACATGGGTTTAATAATTGATTTGTGAATGATTCATTAGGTTAGGTAAATATACTAACAACTTTTATTCGCAACATTTTCCCAAAAACCAAATGAATGAGATACAAACCAAATGAATGAACCATAATAATTTTTTTGGCCCATAGTACTTGTTACTGTCTGAAGTTAATTCTTACCCTACCAAAATTTTCGCCGACACTCAATTTATATTATTAGTGGTGTTTTTTTAAATTTGGATATAAAGTCTATGTTAAGTGGCCACCCTATACAAATAACATATTACAATATTATAATTATAAATGAAGGACTCAATACAATGATTAGTAATATATATTAACGTTACTACATATATAGAAGAGAAGTAAGTATGATTATATGATATGGGCTGCTATAGTAGTAGACTAAATTAACTATACTTATTACACATATTATTGTAATATAAATATGTTTGTAAGTACATTACATATTTTTAATGGAGAAATACTCTACTTTTATTGAAAATGTCACGTCTTTATGTCATTTATTTTCAACTTTTTTAAATTAAATTCCACTTGTGACAAATATCCTTTATTTACAGAGTGAATCAGAACAGGAGTGTACCTGATCGTGTGTTTCTTAAAATTCATTATTTTTATTTCCTGAAGAGGTCGTTATAATGTGATGAAACGTCTAATTTTTTCAATATTAATTTTTTTTTGTCTATATCTGTATGGCTATTCTTATGGATTAAATTCTAAGGACTTAATATAATTCTAAGGATATATAATTAACTGTATATTTTGATCGTACGAGTGATCGAACTATTAAAAGCGCTCTGCTCGAAACTGGGAGGTTGCTGGTTCGATTCCTAACGGCGGCAGTTTGTCAATTAGATTAATTTAAATTTTAAAAAAAATTATGGGGCTGTTAATTGTCTAAACTGCTGGTGCATGGACAAGAACGAAAGTAACCGGCTATGCTTATGGCGGTTTTCTGCAGTTTTCTGTCACAAACTGCAGATGAATGTCGACATAGTTCCTATCCATAAGTCAGCTGCAGTCGCACAACCTACCAATTCCTAGTCTCCGTACAGATTCCTTGCCCTTTAGTGGTCGGTCCTTTAAGGATCGGCTTTTGAAGACAGCGTAGACAGCGCCTCACAAAAGGTATAATCACTTCTAAGTGTCCGAAATCTTCAATTTCAATCAGATCCAAAAGAAATTCAAGTCTTCTTGAATGACTTGGGATTGGGATTGGGAATGGGATTTTCGTATATGGAGACTCATTTTGCTCTCGTCGAAAAACAGATAATCCTCGTTATACCTCGAATTTCGCGTTCACAAACTAATAATTATTTTACTCCAGAACTTTTTATGAAACTATTTGGCTCTCGAATTGTGTTTTATGTCCAGTGACGACAGAATGTAATCTTATTAATCCTTGCAAAAATTAGATCATTTGATATGTTCATGTGCATAGAATATACTTTCTTGAACTTTTGACTACATTCTTGCTGACACATGCTGTATATTAACACTCAAACACATAAAATCTATAAATGAATGTTGATAGTTAACGTGAATGCAGAGAATGTTTTCTCCAGTGATTTAATAAAATCCAAGTTTTGTTTAAAAAAAATAAAAAAAGCTGATATGGAATTCTCATATACGATCTACGTATGTGCTACTATTCCATTTCGACAGACAAAGAATCTTCTTTTTTAATCCTCTTTCTATTCATATATAGTAACTCAGGGGGATGATATAGTCCATCGTCTAAAATATTTAATCTAGCTAAAATATTTAGACACAATCATGAATTCTTAAGAATGGCAGTATCTTTGTATATACATATACTTCACATAAAATCCATTAGCATACACAAAACATGCTTTCATAGTACCATATTGTAGTAGCTGTGGGTCACTAAAGTAACCCTCATTTTTCAAAAGTTTTTTTAGTTGATTTATACTTTATTCATTCGGGAAAATGTTTCGAATAAAAGTTGTTCGAATATTTAAAATCCCACCAAAAATAAAGATATGAGAGGAGCAAAGTTTTCGCATTCAAAAAGTAGTGATATCTCAGCAAAAAACAAACAAGTTCGTCTTCAAAAGTATTGAAATCTATTTAAGGGCCAAGTGTTTGTAAGATTCGCAGCTGCAAGGTATGTCATATTTCACTTGCCCTAAAAATGGCTTTCGTTGCCCTAAAAAGGGGCCTCACGCTTCGTTTAAAATTTGAACTTAGTTCCTGAGATACAGTGGTCTAAAAATTGACTCTAATACTTCTTGTAAAACAAAGAAAGGTAGGCGTCTATGCTTAAAATTGACCCGTCGCACTACCGTGCTATGTGATAAATATCGTATATCCGAAACATTTTTTCGAAAACCGAATGAATAAGGCACAAATCAATTATAAAATTTTGAACAATGTGCTTTGGACTATATATTATTGTATTGCTATCCGTGAAGTGGTTTAAAAGATTGATGAAGTTGAAAAGTTTCGATACAGTTTACAAAATTTTACGGCTTATTTGAATTTTATCTAATCAAATCATCAACAAACAACACGTTCATGAGTTTCATGTCCCCTTATGGGCTGTTGGAAACCACTCTATTACAAGATGCTTTATTTTCTGGGGCCCTGGTGATTTCTATCAAGTCCATTCCTATCCATACTTTTAGATCATCCATCCAGTCAGTGTTTATCTTCTGCATTCTACTTTTTTGCACCGATTTTACCCCTTAATATTGTGGAGATAACGATTGTTAAAGTTGCACATTTAAAATGATATCGAAACTCAAACAAAAGCTTAAAAAGAAAAAACCGTTTTTATATTCAGTTTGGATCTAATTTAATGATTCGAACTTTACTTTAAGTAACGACAGTTAAGTGCAAGTTTGTAAGATTGATGTAGTTAATGAGTTTTGATACCGTTTGCAGAATTTTGCGAACATTTAAATTGTATTTATAAATATATTTGTAAATATATATTCCACATTCCCTTATAGCAAGCATGTTGGAGAGCGTATTGTTTTACACGATGCTTTTATTTTTCTGTCCATACTTTTACAATGTCTATCCAGTCATTGATTCTTCTGCCCACTGATCTTTTTGCACCTATTTTACCCCTTAATGTATTGGAGATAATAATATCTAAAGTTGCACATTTTTAAATAATATCGAAACTCTACACAAATAAAAAAGAAACATATTTTTATATTCAGTTTGGATCTAATTTACTGATTCGAACTGTACTTTAAGTATTGAAGTACTTTACTATTTTTGTTATAAACTTTTCAAGTTTATTGTAGTAGTTTTGTAATCAAAAAACCATTTTGAAAAACTTCCGTTCTAAAACTTACTTGTTTTTTTTCTACTTCTTGCATTGAATAGTTTATATAAATAGTTTTCCTTCGTCTGTAAAGTTATTTTCAAGTTTAAATGTTGTTTCTAGAATTTGTTATTGCTATTATTATATAATATTAAACCACTTAAACTTGTACCATGGTGTAGAATAAGTAGATATTTCTATCTCTCAAAAACAACAACTAAAAAAGAAGACATTCTATGTGAATAAACTTGTCACGCAATTCTAAAAAGGAAAACTTTTATGCTACGTTTTCTGGAACTGTAAAAGAAAAACAATCGAGGTAGTGTTCGAGCACAACTCTACAAATTGGGTTCCAATGCATAGCAGATTGTTAATCTAGATTTGTTGATTCACTTTGTTGGAAACTTGTCAAAAGTTATAGGGACCATTGTCTGTTTATAGTTCTTAAAACGTGATTACTTTCAAGTATAGATATCGCTATGATTTTTATACCCGGTATATAATAGAAAGTAGTGTATATTAAGTTTGGTTCCGTTTTTGTAACAGTTGAAAATATTGATCGCAGAAAAAAATGTTGGTAGAGTTGTTCATAAAATGACCTAATTAGTCCATTTCCACATGTCCATCTGTCTGTGAGCACGATAACTATAAAAAAGGAGATAACGATCTAGAATTTTGTGTGTGTGTTCTAGAGCTAAAAAGTAAGGTCAAGTTCGAATGGGCAAAATCAGACCATGCGTTTGGGCAAAATGGACAAAACTGCCTATCTTTAAAACCGCAAGAGAACAAAAGATTTAGACAAAAAATGTCTTTTTTTTTTTAAATGAACAACTTCTTAAGATATTTTTTTCTTAAATTCAGTATATAGCGGGTATTTGACCCATTAACTCAGTTAGTTGTTATTCTCACTTTTTAATGTTCAATTTCAACTTCAGAAATAGTTTTTGACATAATCAGCTATGTTATTGGAGGGGCTTAGGCTCTGAGAAGACCCTCGTTACTGTTCGACTACAAAATTCTCATGAAAAATTGTATCAACTCTGATTTTTTCGTAATTTGGGAGAACTCGACGATTGTATAACAGTTATAAATGGCGTTGAGCTCTATAGAAAGCTTCCTCAACAAGCACCCCACCCTAGAGCAATAGGTTTTGAGATAATCAACTCAGTTTCAGATAAACAGACCCTCTGAGGTTAATGATATAGTTTTACTCAAAGAAACCTATGTTAGTTCAGGTTTTTTCGTACTATTAAGCATCATTAGGGCTTTCTGTTGATATTTTACAACAGTAATTATTCCTTAAGAGTATATGAGTTTATGCGTTTTGTCGTATTTCCTAAATAGTTATTTAGAACAGCTCAGGAATCAAACGGATAATGACAATCACTGAAGTGATCTGTCTTCGGGAGATGTCTTCCATGTTTTAAAGGTACTGAACCCTTACAAAAACAAGTTTTATTTGGTTAAATTAAATCATCGTAATATTTATCAATGTTAACAACTATGTCTGAAATAGAAAATATCATAATGTAGAAAATACGGAACGATGTAGGTACTTATGTACTTTTTAAATTGATATTTTCAACTAATTTTCATCAAAGATTTGCGTGTTTAAAAAATAAATTTTCCTTGTACATATATGTATATATTATAGGAAATGTACTTTTCTATCATTTATATATATATATATATATATGATATGTTTCATACGATAAGATATTATAATCGGTAAAAATCTACCATTTCAAATTTATGAAATGACCATATTGTATACCTAAATTGTTGAAATTTTGCATGGAGGGAAATTTTATCTCAAAATAATTTTAAGACACTAAAGAAATTTTCAAAATTTTATATCATACATTTAAGAATTTATATACATATAGGTCTAATGCTTCGTTTAGACTACGACATAAGTTGCGACACAAATGTCAGATATAAATTTGTTAACTGTTCACACTTATACAGATTTTTGCTGTCTGGACACTAGCCGGACACAAATGTACGGAACTAGTGTTCGATCACACAAAACAAACTTATGCTGTTTATATTGTAATTAAACAACAACGTAAACGCTATATTTATTGCTATGTATATGAAATGTATGAAAAAATGTCGAATCTGTTTGAAATCCTGAACAGACACTTGGACACTCAGGCACAACGTGTTTACCCAGCCGCTGATTTGACACTAATTATAGTATCGCAATAAATGCCACAACTAGAGATACTCGTGTGCACACATAGACACTCGGTGTATACACTGAGTGTATGGTGTCTAGTGGCGTGGTGTAAACGTACCTTAAGAATGTATTTCTGTGACGAGAATACAAATCTTCGATGCTTTTTTAAATTTGGTGTTTTTTCACTAAAAATTGGTTTCCGTAACGAAATAACTGTCTAAAAACCGAAGATAAAATAACCGCGATAAATTAGTTTCAAATCTTAATAACGAGTTTTTTTTGTAAACTAGCGTCTATTTATCTATTCTTAGTATGGTTACCTTTCGGTTATATTATACCAACGGAAATGACTAGCGTTTACTTAATTTGACTTTTAAGGAATATGTCTGAATATAATATGTCTGATAATATTCTTTCACACTCATTGAACCCACGACCCCTGGCATTCTAGACCAACGGTCTCTTGTGAGCTACCTGAGATGTTATGGTAGTAGAATGTATATAATCTGTCAGTAACTTTGATGTCGATTTATTATTATTTTGTTTGTTTAATATTTACATATTTTTTAATTGATTCTTTGGAAACTAGCGTCTATTTATCCAATGTTAGTATGGTTGCCATTCGGTTATATTACACTATTGGAAGTGACTGATATTTCATCAAGCATTTGATGTCAAAGAATGCTACCAAACGCTACCGTACCTATACGATGATCAATATGAAAAAGTAATTGTAAAATATTTCAATGTGTTACGGAATTTTTCCGCCAAAGGGTCCCATTCTTTTTTAGTTTGGCTCCAAAAATGGATATAGATAAACATAAATAATGAACATACAAACGATATGTCTAAACTGCAACAACAACAACAACAACAAAAAAAGGCCATTTTTTTAAACTAATTTTAAAACCAAGTAACAAAACATTTTGGTATTGATTAAATAAATATACTATTCTAAAGGAATATCTATTCTAAAGGGACACAACAACAACTGTTATTTTCTATTATTCTAGCAAATGAGACGTAAAAAAAACACACGATAACAAAATAGCAGAAGAGTAGAAAAAAAAACGAATTCTAAAATTATACCTCCTGGTATAAACTTATAGTAAGTAGAGTAGAGTTGTGAGTTTGTTTCCTTGTGAATGTACACTCCCGTTCAATAAAATTGAACAGATCTGAACTGAATCTCTCACAATTTTGATTAATCTTGTAGTAAATGTTTTTTACTATACTTCCATTTTTTTTTCACACTTAAAATATATACTATTTATCTTTGTTTATAAATGAATCATTATACAGAGAGATACAATAGTAAGGAGTTTTATGTAGTGTAAGAAAATTAACATTCTGGGTCTGTTCAATTTTATTGAACGGGAGTGTATACATTATGAAAGTCTACGGAGGACGTATGTAGTACAGTACGACAAGAGTATGTTATATACGTATGAATGCCTTCGGAAACAATCATTTGAATTTTCTCATTTGGAAATAATCGGTATTTCCCTTCTCGTTGTTGTCGTAGCAGTATTTTCTTTTCTATTACTGCAATATTTACGCTTCAATAATTTTCACCATTTTCACGATATACAGAATGGACAAACTTCTATCAATGGTACCACAATAGTGATTTAAATTTTCCGTTTGTTGATCCACAATTATAAATGTCTGTTTGTTTGTTTGCCTGTTTGTTCGAACATCACGCAAAAACTACTGGACCGATTTTGATAAAACTGCTTTTTGTCTCTTTGTCTTTGTTTTTTGTCGCTACTAGAGGTAGAATTGGAATATATGCGTAGCATTGGAATAAGTGTCGATAAATATTGGAATTAGTGGAAGCGTTGGGAATGATATATATATTTGAAGTAGTGGAAGCGGTGGGAAATTATATTGAGGGTTTTTAGTCGTAATCACGGGAGACGGCAGATATAACAATAAAACGCTTTCGAAACCGCGGTTATATATAGCGCGATTATAGTCAGCGTCAAAAGTCGAACTATCAATTCAAAATTTGATCATTGATTTGTGCCTTATTAATTCGGTTTTCGAAAAAATGCTTTCATTAAAAGTTGTACCTTATAACTAAATAAACATCGTTTATATGAAACATTTTTCTGAAATACGAATAAATATGGTTCAAATTAATTATACAATTTTTAAATGATAGCTCGACTTTTGACGTTGTATATACAAGGGTATATTAAGTTTAGTCCCGACTTTGTAACAGTTGAAAATATTCATCGCACAAGAACAAAAAATAATTGGTATACGAGTTCATAAAATGACCTTAGTAAATCATTTCCGCATGTCTGCCTGTCCGTCTGTCCGTCTGTACACTATTTTGTGTATGTATTTTAGAACTAAAAAGTAATATCAAGTTTGTGAATGGGTAAAATCGGACCACTTATCCGCGCCAGGCGAGATGCCCATCTTTGAAACGGTAGGAGATAGAAAAAAATGTGCCTTTTTTTTTTAAATATACAACTATTGTTTGATACTTTTTTTGCTTCAACTCAATATATCCCGAGTATTTAAGAAATAAACTCACTTAGCGGTTATTTTCTCTCATTTTTTTACTTATAACTTTGGTTTTTCAAATTTTTTTGGGTAGTTTCGTTGCTTTAAAATTTTTTACAATTTTAGGAAATTGTAGAAAACTTCAAAACACCGATTGAAGATTTATTGAAGTTTTTTGTTTTTGGTTTATGATTTTATGTGCATTATTTTTGGGGGCAAGAAGCCCTGTATTATCTATGTATTATCGAATTGAATGTTATACATGTCCTTTTAAGCAGAAAGAAAACTCAATAGACAAAATCACTACTATAGCAATTTTTTGTGTGACTATAGAAATAATTCACTACATGACAAAGACATGACAATGTGGGTATTTGTGGCAATAATGAGGAAGTTATTCTCCTTTGCATGTATGTCTTGCTCAGTTGATTGTCATTTGTATGGAATTTTCTTTTTATCAAATAGAGATATTAAACCATTGTATATCTCTACTGGTGAATTATATCGGTTGGATAAATATTTACAAAATGTGTCTTTCAACAGCCTAATGAGTGTGATTTCCTTGACATAACTGAGTTTGAAGATTAGGGAACGCGCGTGGTTTACTTCAATACGTTTACATTTTTTTGGAAAGAGTAAGAGCAAATCTTGTAAATGCAAAATCATTATTCTTTACAATTACAGTCCCTTCGACTGATATATTACTCCGATCTTGGAGTGTAATTTAGTTCTGTAGTCACCAAACTTCTTCAAAGCCTTTCATTCAGGGCCTGATCAATATTTATATATAAATATTACATAAGTACACTGATCGAAGGAATTTCTTTCCTCAAGTAAATATAATTTCTTTAAAATATTTGCTTTAATAAAGAAATCCATGTTTTCATTCAAGATTATGCAATCGAACCAAAAACCAATGTTTAATTGAGCGAAGAAACTAAAATTCTTGAATGGTGTTTAAAATTTTCGTTATTCTTGGCCTAAGAGATTCTTTCTTGGTCAAATACTTTTGTGATTCGTTAGTCAAGAAAATGAAATTCTTGTAAAAACAAAGTATTTTTCTTATTAAAAAATTAATAAAAAACTCAAGAAGAGAAAGTTTATGCAGCTTCTTTAACAGAAGTATATATATTTAACTGAAGTATATCAATACTTCTTTAAAAAGTTCTAATTGTTTGGATTAAAAAAATGTTTATTTTGGTCTGAAATTTAAGTATCTTGATCCAAAGAAATCATCATTTCAGTTTACGAATTTCGAGAATCTTGAGTCAGAAGTCAGTTTATCTTTAGTTTAGATAATTTTCTCAAGTCAGAACTATAGATATCAAGATACTTATTTTCTTATACTAATTATATATTATCTTCTCTATATATGTAGACGCATGCGCGTGAATGGTTACGAATTAGCTTTGTGTAAAGTTATATATTAGATGTAGCGTGAAAACGCGTTTAGCTAGGACATTAAAAAGGCAATAAAGGCAATAAGATGCAACACAAATATTCACGGGAATATGAGTGAAAATTGGAATTAAATTGAAAATTACATTAATTATTATTATTTAGTTTTGGTTTGCCAAAAAAGTGCAAGAAATATGGACAAGATTGCAACAAAAAAAGACTTATTAGAAATATTTGAAGTCATGTTATTGCAGGTAAGATAATTTCACACTCCCCAATTATATAAACTCCTTACAAACAGGATATTCACATACATTTATTTGTAGAAAAAAAAACATATATATATAGACACCACACTTGACGAATCACAGAAATAATACCTTAATTGTCTTTTAAGCCATTTAATAATAAGCGTAAAAACCTACAACCTAATTATCTCAATTAAAAAAAAACAAAAAAACAAATCGTAAATGATACTTATTTACTTTTAAAATACAATAAAAAATATTTTGATTTGTTTTTATATCAAATAATAATCATAATTTAATGGTCATTAGATAACTTATTAAATAAGGGGACGCGTCAATTACTAATTCATTAAATGCATTAAATTTATATTTTTATAATAATCAGTGTCTGTAACGAAAAACTGACGAAGATGAAGTTTACATGTTTTTATACGATATGAAAAAAAAAAAGTTAAAAATTAGATGCGCCAAAAAATATATATATTTAATGTTTGTTTTTTAACGAACTTCTTATAAATACTGGTTGATCTATTATTATTGCTGAAGAATTCAATCACTTTAAAAATAGAAATGTTGATAAATCCGAATAATGTTGACTCGTCATATCCGTCATGAGAAGATACTCGAGATATGTTCTTTTAAACCGAAGGGATATTGACGATTAATAACGTGGTGATATTCTTTTAGATAGTAAATATAAAGACAAAAGCAAAAGTGCTACGAATCAAGGCAACCAACGTTGTCTTAGATTTTCTCCGATACATTGTTACATGTTGAATGATTATCGTTGATACGATGCTTATTGAAATTTACATAAATACTAGTATAAAACAAGTGAAAATAACAACAAACTGAGTTAATTGCTTAATATTCAGTATATCCTGAATTTATGGAAAAAAGTTTGGCGTTTCAGGGTTTTCACAAATTCCTATGAGTGAATATTTTCAAACAAATCGCTATAAACATACAACAAATACCAAAAATCAAAAAGTTTTCCATTACCCGTTGCGCCTTTAAATACCCCCATAACTCGTAAAAAGTTGGGTAATTTTTGCGCATATTAACAATTGAAGTGATTAGTTTACCAATTTTTCCAACCATTCACGTCACAAAACTATTCAAAAAAATAGTTTTTTTCTGCAGAATAAAAATTAATTTATTTTCTTCGATAAAATAAATAATAAGTGGTTTACCTCCGTTTCTGAAACAGAGGTCTAAAACAGAGGCCATCCACATCATTATCATTAACCTTTATTAATTTTTAGCCATACATATTAATGATGTGAAGGGATGACAAGAAATTTGCATGCAGACTATGAATTGGTAGTTTGTAGCCAATTGCTGTAGCCTACTTTGATAGGAACTATGTCGATATTAATCTGAAGTTTGTGCAGGTATTCTGCAAAAAAACTTCACAAGCATACGCCAAGAGTAAAGTCAATTAACCGCCTCATTTATTATAATTCACAAACTGCAACCGTTGGGAATCGAACTAAGAACTTTCCATTTCTAAGCAGAGCGCGTTTGACTACACGGTCACTAGGACTAGTCGACTTTCTTAGACAGTTAACATAGTCAAAGGTT
Organism: Nineta flava; assembly: GCA_963920215.1. NCBI lineage: Eukaryota > Metazoa > Arthropoda > Insecta > Neuroptera > Chrysopidae > Nineta > Nineta flava. The sequence goes on from OY986040.1 coordinate 141,351,146, forward strand.
TTACCAGTGGTTCTCACTTTATGCAAACTTTCTACAATTTCCTAAACATTGCTCTGTTTAATCGACTCAATCCTCTTAGTATCTAGCGTATCTTACACTTTCTATTTGGATTTTGAGAGTCACCAATTGCTTACAAATATTCGCTCGCAGAAAATCAATACTACAAGCAACTTTAAAGACGAGACTTTGATACAGGAGTTATGTTTTCCAAACCAACTTGTAAACTATTACACATAAATCCTATCCTTTAGTCAGTTATTTCTTGCATTACTACACGTATTTTCTAGAGCTATAACCGTTCGAAAACAGACATTATAATGCTCCAGCCCAGCACATACAACAACAGTCAGTTAGTTGTATACAATTCACAAATTATTGTATGGTAGACTAATTTTTCATGCTTGACATAATCTTAAAATAAATGGTTCTATATGACTCTAAAAATCCTTCCCTATATAGCTAGCTAGCTGCCTGCTATAATATAAATGTGTGTATTTTGTTGGCAGAAACTTAGCATAGCATCTATACAGTGGTGCAATGCATTTATGGATTTTGAAATAAGTATAAAGTATTTATATTTTATTATACAGACCGTTTTCAAAAGCATTTCTAATAGAGAATCAATGTTAAATAAATAAATAAAATATTTATTATAAAACCTTGCATACACATACATACTGAAACTGAATGTCTGGATTGGAATATTGGGTGACCATATTGTAGGACCATTCTTCATTGACGGATCTTAAAAAAATAGATTCTCAAAAATATTTGAGTTTTTTGCCAACTGTTATAGCTCTTCCTAATTTAGACCTGGAATCAGTATGGTTCCAACAAGATGGTTGCAATGCCATGATAGTAAGGCTGTTCCTGGAACAAACTTTCCAGGAACTCTTATGAGTGGTTTTGGAACCTTCAAGTGGCCAGCCAGATCGCCAGATCTATCTCCAAACGTCTTGTTTTTGTGGGGTTTTCTCAAAACAAAGATCTATTCGCGGAATAGGCCTGCAAATTTGCAACAATAAAGGCAAAGAATTGTTGATGATTGTGCGAATATTTCTCCTCATGGGCTAGAAAATAGCCGGGTAGATTTCTACAATCAACTCGGATATTATTTAGCAAATAATGGAAGAATATTCGAACCGTTGGTTTAACTTTTTTTCTGTCGGAATGATATATTTTTTTCTTTTTGGGGTTTTATTTTTCTATTAATTTGTGTGGATTGTTGTTTTATGTTATGCCGTTAATAGAATACTATCATTTATTTTCAACCATTCCACATACTAATAATATTCAATTGTTAGAAGTAATGGTTAAACTTAAGAAGACAACAATGAACATATTTAACCTACTCTCATTACATGTTAATGCAGTAAAAAACAGTCCAGGAAGCATACACAATAGACAGACTAAAGAGTACTCCCACTATTTTTATTTCTTTATTAAGCATATTGTGTATAGTTATGATAGTAAATAATATTTAACAATGATTCTCTATTAGCAATGCTTTCCAACACATACGGTATACAATTTGTGTGTGGTGCATTGAACACAAAATTGTGTGTGCGACGGAATGTGATAGCGATAAGCACTTTCTCAAATTATCTAATATACCATACGCGTAGGTACAGTTTAAATATTTTAATATAGACAAAATTTCATATCAAGCATTTGGTATGTCAAAGAATGTTATCAATTCTGTATTGAATGGGTTATTACGAAAATCCAGTATAATTATTAAATAAAACAATATTTCGTAAAATTATTTTATTTGACTAGTTTCGGAACACAGTTCCTTCTTCAGAAATAAAAATGAAATGAACAATTTTTACACACATTTGTAGCAACAAATTAAACATTTGCAGGTACTTAACATTCGCCTTCACAAAATGCTATGGTAAGTACCTGAAATTGTTTACTTTGTTGCTACAGAATGTAAAAATTGTTCATTTAAATTTTATTTCTGAAGAAGGAACTGTGTTCCGAAACTATAGTTAATAAATTTTACGAAAATTTCAATTATTTGTTTTATTTAATCATATTATCAATATTCAGATATATTACTTAAATGTCAAATTAAGTAAACGCTAGTCACTTCCGTTGGTATAATTTAACCGAAAGGCAACCATACTAACAGTGTTATCAATGTTCAGACATACTAATTAAATATCAAATTAAATAAACGCTATTCACTTCCGTTGGTATAATATAACCGAAATTTCAGCTTGTTATTCCTTTTCGTAATTTTCGAGTAATTAGAACAGTTTAGAACAGTTTAGATTAGTTTAGAACAGGTTAGAAATACCTGTTCCTTAATTTGGTCAACGATTCATATAAATATATTTCTAAACGTTAAATGCTTGGATTTTCGTGTACTTAACAAAACGTTGATAAATAATAATATTGAAAATGGTATGTTAATTTGTCCGAAAATTGTCTCTAATAAAATATGTGAACTGTAATATACACATATAAATATATATTGTGTCAGAAAAGGGTGGTATAATAGCTAAAAGATATGGGGTAATAATAATAATGGTAATAGTTATAAATAGGGACGTATTGTTGCATTTAATATATCTTTAAATACAGACTAAAGTGATTTAAATTATTATATTGTGTATTGTATTGTATTGTAGAACTGTTTTGTTTTTTTTAAATGATTTTAGGGGAAGAAAATGCGTAATGCCTAATGATAATGATTATATTCATTTGTTTTACGGAAAGATAATAAATGATTGAAGCCATAAAACATCATAAAGCACGTCTATTCATCAAGTAAAATATCCTGTCTATAATCATATCATTTTGTGTGCGTATGACCAGCCAAGTGGCCGCGCTTGTAAAGGAGTTGTGTGTACTTGGAACTGGGAGGTTATGGGTTCGAATCCCGACATCGGCAGTTTGTCAATGATTATAAAAAAAGGCATCGGTTAATTGCCTAAACTGTCGGCGTATGGACAAGAACGAAGTAACCGGCTATGATTGTGAAGATTTTCTGCAGTTTCCTTCACGAACTCCAGACGAATATCCGATGTCGGGATTCGAACCCATAACCTCTCAGTTTCCAAGTACTGTAGTAATAGTACTGTAAGCGCGAAGGCAAAAAAACCCTTAAACTCGGCAAGTCACACAACAACCGTGCTCTAGATCTAATCTATCTATTGCTTCATGTTACTATATTTAAAAAAAAATTAACTGTTTGTAAATTTGCCTCGGCCGAGGGGAGGTTTTTGGGACAATATACCTCGCCTCACCCCGGTTAGTAACAAGGAATAAAATTTTGAACCTCGCCTCGTGCCTCGTAACCGAGGGCCGAGGCGTGGCGAGGTTACCTCGTAGCCTCGGTGAAACCCAAATAACTAGCTTCTTGGTACGTTTTGAATGTCTCTGTTTTTTTCTCATTCTTTTTAACGATAATAATATTAATTGGTTTTCGTGATAAATTGTTTTCATAAAGTACACAAGGAAAAACCTTCTACCTATTCTACGATTTAAGATTTATTCCCTACTATATTTAATTCAGGATGAAATCGAGTATAGTATATTATTATTTACTTACTATATTAAATTGTACTCCAAAGCTGTCGTCACATTTGCATTTTAATTACATTAAGAAATGGAGAAAATTGTAATGAAGATTTATTTATTTCTTAAATTAAAATTTTCAATGTGAGAAAATTTACAGAATGTTAAAATTATTCTGGCGGAAAATTTATTTAAATCAGAATTTATATTATAGAATCTATTGCAGTGTAAAGATGATTGCGAACATTGCTTCTTCCAATTTTACTGCAACTCAATTCTTTATTGCTTGAATACATATTTTTATTGATCTGATATTTTTACCCTCTCAAGATCCTTTACGATGCGAAACAAACGCTTAAAGTTTGAGAGTTAAACAAAAAGGTCTATTGCTATGTATCCTGCTCTATTGCACAGTGTTTGGGTGATATTGAGTATAAAATACATGCATTAGATGCTTAGCGAAACAAGTAAATCTGTAGCATGTATCGTATTTTAACCAGTGCCATCGATTTTGCTAGGTCCAAATTAGCTTAAAATTAAGTTTATATCTAAATCGGGGGCGAAATCATTTTCTCCCACTTTTACGATTAGATGCTTGGAAAAAATGCGAAAAACTGAAGAAAATTTTTGTTCTCGATTTTAATAATAATCATTTTCTAGGGTAATTTAGATCCAACCGGCACGAAAATCAGACTCTATTTAACGTACGACCAACACATTTCCAAATTTTCCCTTCTCAATTTATACAATTTTGAGTTTTATCACTATGGGTGTGATATCTTGAAAACCGTTAATCGTATCGTATTTAAACTAACAACATGGTTTTCGCTAGGTTCAAATTAGCTTAAAACGAAGTTTTTATCAAAATCGGGGACATAAAATTTTTCTCCAATTTTTGCGATTTTTTTAAGGGGTACCCCTTCAGAATATATGAAAAAATTGAAGAAAATTTTTGTTCTCGATTTTAACAATAATCATTTTCTATGGTAATTTTGACCCCGACAGAACGAAAATCAGGTTCATTTTAATGTCCGACCAACACATTTCAAAATTTTCCCTTCTCAGTTCATACAGTTTTGAATTTAAGCACTGTGGGTGTGATATCTTGAAAACCGTTAATCGTATCGTATTTAAACTAACAACATCGTTTTCGCTAGGTTCAAATTAGCTGAAAACGAAGTTTTTATCAAAATCGGGGACATAAAATTTTTCTCCAATTTTTGCGAGTTTTTTAAGGGGTACCCCTTCAGAAAATATGAAAAAATTGAAGAAAATTTTTGTTCGCGATTTTAACAATAATCATTTTCTATGGTAATTTTGATCCCAGCAGAACGAAAATCAGGTTCATTTTAATTGCCGACCAACACATTTCAAAATTTTTACTTCCCAATTCATACAGTTTTGAATTTTAGCGCTATGGGTGTGATATCTTGAAAACCGTTAATCGCTAACCGTTAATATTAGCTTAAAACGAAGTTTTTATCAAATTCGGGAACATAAAATTTTTTTCCAAATTTTGCGATTTGTTAAAGGGGTACACCCCTTAGAAAAAATACGAAAAAAATGAAGAAAATTTTTGTTCTCGATTTTAACAATAATCATTTTCTATGGTAATTTTGATCCCAGCAGAACGAAAATCAGGTTCATTTTAATTGCCGACCAACACATTTCAAAATTTTCCCGTCTCAATTCATATAGTTTTTATTTTTACCACTATGGGTCTGATATCTTGAAAACCGTTAATGGTATCGTATTTAAACCAACAGCATCGTTTTCACTGGGTCCAAATTAGCTTAAACTGTAGTTCTTATCGAAATCGGAGACAACAAATTTTTATCTAATTTTGACGATTTTTTTACTCCATTTCTCATCGATATGTAATGATTTATAATCGTGACCAATGAGATTATAAATAGTAAAGTTGTCGAACCATGTTTTGGCAAAATGGACAAAACTATCCATCTTTGAAATCGCAAGAGATAGAAGAAAAATTATGACATAAAATGTTCGTTTTTTTTTTCAATAAAGAACATTTATTTGAAATTTCTTTTCATAAACTCAGTATACACCAACTATTTAAGCAATTAACTAAGTTAGTTGTTATATTCTCTTTTATTAAACTTTTATGCCTTAAAAATAGAATTAATCTTATTTAATATTATTTTAGTAAATTGCTTAGAAAGAAGTATAACTTCTTACGTGCGTATTCAAATACACGCACAGTTTTTTTTTCTGTAATACGCAACGTTCAATTTAAAAACAGTCAATTTTTAAATAAACTTTATGTATTATATGATTTTAGTAAATTGTGTATAGGATATGAGAAATGTATGTGTCCTAATTTTGTTAATATTAATTATTCCAATGGAATGTCCTCATTACCTTCAATAGTGAACACGATCTCTTGTAAATTAAAATTTTGCGCTTCATATATAATGTAGTAAGCTGGAATTAATTTGCATGCGTATAATAGTTATTTTTAACTAATATGCTCTATATTTTTGAAATAAATAAATATTAATTATACTTTTATTTATCAATTTAAATTACTATAAGCATATTTTTTGTAATTAAACTTAATTAGTAAAAAGCAAAGACCGGAATATCATGTCATATACAACTGAATAGTTCCACAGTTTCTCCATTTATATAGGTGTCATTTATATTAAATTGTCGTGTTTAATAATACACATATTTATTTTTTTTACATGTCTGAATCTTTTGGCGTTAAAAATACGATTTCTCGATAGTGTAGTTATGCTTCTGATCTAAATATAAACAAAAAGTCAAATGTTTTTTTAAAATATTACACAATTTTATCGGGTTGCCTAAATAATAAGAATTTGATTATTATTAACTTCTAATTACCATATCGGTTTTTAACGTTTGCAAATGCATATCGATTTTGATGCCTATATAAAAAAAAAACGCGGGAAATTTAAACTTAATATCATAGTAAAATTCGAAAATATGCCAAAAAATTGACGCTGCATGAGCGACGCTTTCTATTGAAATTAAATGATCAGATTCTTCTCAAAGAAATTTTCAAATTTGTAATTTCTATTTGGTGGTATATTTTTGGTTTAAATTCATGGTTAATTGATTATAGATTTTAGGATAATAAAAAATGGGGCTTAAAAAGGGCTTCTTGCCGAGTTAAAATAGAATAATTATAATTTTTGAAATTCAACAGAAAACACGTACTCTCATGGGAACACGTATTTGATCGTAGATAATCACGGAATTTGAGGATGAACTTTAGAATATTACTCAAGAAATTAGAACATCAACGTTTGAAATCTATAATTTCCTAAGCAGTTTTGCGTTTGGTCAGTTTTGTTCGGGTTTTATAAGTATTTCTGTACTTTTTTTGAAACCATCTTTATAAAATTTTTTTTAGATTAACTAGCGACCCGCCACGGCTTCGCACGGGTAGTACTAATTATCTATAGACAGATGACTTCTGGTAAATAGAACAAAAAATATAATTTTTTTTACCTTATGGCTTTACAGGATCGCCCGCTGGACTAATCTGGAGATTGCCTGAAAATTTCATTAAAATCGGTCCACCCGTTTCGATGTCCATAGGGAACAAACATACACACATTGATTTTTATATATATATAGAATATAGATATTACGAAAGTTCTCATTTAGGAATTTTAAAATATAAAAAGTTTTATTTACTTTCTGATTTAGCTATATTCAAACAACGGTTGGCCTACTTTAAACGCTCAATAAATTATCCAGATTTTTCGTGCTGTTTTGGGTACACATTTAGTGAAGTCCTGAACTCCTTTAAACTATAAATTATCAAAAGAATCTACTCCTTTAAAGATTATTTTTACCTTTCAGTGACATATATCTGTACAAACAAGTTTGTAATAATATCTATATACAGAGGCACTTGTGAGTATTTCACACCAAAGTTTTTAAAAGAATAATTATATTTTTTAATTTATATCATATTATACCACAAAAATACCAACCAAAACATTGAAAATATTTGATAAATATACAGAACCACCTGACTTTTAAAAAAACTGCAATTTTAAAATCAATTTTGTTCGCAATGCGTGTAAGTAGTATATATAAAAGGGTTTAATTGAACCACACAATTAACCAGATTATTGAAATCATTGTACACAATAAAACAAAGCATGACCATATACTAAATTAAGTTCATCAAAGCCAGCAAAAAAAACTTTATATAGAAATAAAAATACTTCATATAGAATTTTCAATATCGGAATTTAAATTACTGTATGGTGTAATTATATATATATATATATATATATATAATCTTTGGTATATAATAAATAAAATATAGTTCAAATATTGATCGAATTTTTTTGGTACAATTATCATCTCCAATTTTGGAACCAACTTCCCAATGTGGAATCTTCATTTAATTACTTTTTATTTTAATTGATTGTGTATTAAACTGCAGTGTTGATGTACCAAATTTTATCGCTATATTGAAGTATTGTTTTCAATGCTGGGGTATCCCCTGATACCGCAAAAACCCATTTATGGTCACTGGTGGATCTGTATGTATGTATGTATGACTGTGAACACGATGTATCAAGAACGGCCATAGCGATTGTTATAAAACTTTAAACTTAAGTTGAATATTTGGAAAGTTTTGGCGGAAATATTTTTGTAAATTTTGTACACATACCTACAAAAGTAGCACCAGTTTGTCAAAATTTTCTAATTGAATTATGCTTTTTCCATTCGATTATCAAAAAAAAATGCTCGGATAAAAGTTGCTCATTATAAATATACCAAGAACTTTTATCGAAACATTTATCCAAAAATCGAATGAGTAAAGTATGCAAAATCAAGTATAAATTTTGAGAATGGCCGTTACTTTTGTGGCCCATAGTATCTTGATTACATTTCTCAAGACCTAGATTTTCATCCATTTGTCACTACTCGAGAGGTACAAAATTTTCTAAACTAAGATATAGTTTAGAGGATGCCAGATTTTGGTTTTTGGTTTTGGTGAGCTGAATTTTTGTATGCGTATTTCGGGACTAAAAAGTAAGGTCAAGTTCGTGAAAGGACAAAATCAGACCATGTTTGGGGAAAATAGACAAAACTGCCTATTTTTGAAACCTTAAGAGATAGAACACAAATTTAAAGACAAAACATGTCTCTTTTTTAAAAACAAACAACTTTTGTTTGAATCTTTTTTTCATAAATATAGTATATACCGGGTATTTTAGCAATTAACTCAGTTAGTTGTTATTTTTACTTTGTTATAGATTTATTTTAGAACTCAATGGTATATGTCAAAGTCATTTGTTAAAAACTTTGTGTATAGAGGTAATGTGAGTGTATCCCACCATCCTTTACACATTGAGCTATTTTAATAACTCAAATTTATTCAAGATCATTCATACAGGCTGTTGTTTATCAGGATTGTTTATCAGGATCAAATGAGTTTATTTTTTCCACAATTTATTTAAAAAATTATTTTTTTGACATGTTTCAATTTGTGAGATCATTTTCAAACTGTATTTCAATTGATTACTAGATGCATAGATTCTCACAGAGAAAAATTTTTGATTAATTTCGTGATTATTCAAAATTCTATCAATAAGTATCTGTTAGATATAAATAATTTATATATAGTGCCGTCGTTAAGATTTGTATAGATGGTTTGTTTTTAAATGAACGGTACTGTATATTAAATTTATTAAACGGATACGAATTTTATAATACATATAATATACACGCTTAAATGTACGGCTGTGAGCATTGCTTGTAAGTCGTTTACATTTAATATGAGAAAAATAATTGTATCATTTTATTTTATTCTTTTATTTAATTGAAATTTAAATCATTATCAAACTTCAAGTTGTTTCAAAAGTGATTGCCCAATATTATAGATAAATTTTATAGAGATATTTAGGAAAAACTAATTTAACCTACTTGTGATCCCTGTCAAGTTATTCTCTAATGTTTTTGATCGTAGGCGAGCTTTCGTTTAAAACTGAATTTTTGTATAATTTTTAACTCACGACCCAAAAAGAAGGAGTATTTTCTGTCTGTAGTATTTTGGCTCACAAATGGATGGACCGATTTCAACCTGTTTTTTTTAATTTAAAGGGTGGTTTAATCAGAATGGTTCTTAAATATTTTTGATAAAAATCACTTTATTGTGTGGAGAGTTTTTTTAAATTTTAATAATTAAAAGTTTCTTTCAACTTTTGTTTGAAACTTCATAAATTCTGTATATACTAGGTATTTAAGCAATTAACTCAGTTAGTTGTTATTTTCACTTGTTTTATAATATCAGTACAGAACTATATTTAATCTTTCCCATAATTTTTGACACACCTTGTACCCACATACAGAACACGATATAGATACACCTAAGTTTGAAAGTGTTAAATAACAACTTTTAGAACATTGGTTTGGTCGCTGGTTAAATGTTCGTATTAAATGTAAAGTACCATGTAGGTACTTTAACATTTAATACGATGAACATTTGGTCACGGGCTACTTGCGCTATTAGACAATCAAATTTATATTTTATATACACACAAATGAGATGTAACATTTTATTAAATTTATGTATCATTTACTATTCGAAATAATCTATAAAATACCTTATTGTATCTGTGTGTATCTCTGTGAGTATCTATTTATTATAATGTGAAGTTATAGATATTAAAAGATACAATTTTAATAAGTATATAAACTATATTTACAAGTATATACAAAAGGGGAAATTGACTGTACCTCAAATGATACTGCTATAACCGATTTGTAAATGTTGTCAATTTTATACTTGATTTTTGCCTTATTTATTCGACTTTCGGAAAAATGTTTCGAATAACAGTTGTTAGTATAGTTATGGTGGACAATTTTTAACCGAAGAATTTTTGTCGAAAATCGAATAAATGAGGCACAAATCAATTATAAGGCACAATTAAGATGTATTTTCAAAAGAAAAGTGATGTATTTATTCTGAAAAATTAAGTTATATTTCTTTTGGCGCGATATTTGGATGTTATATCTTTGATATAACACTCGACTGATGTAACACTCGCTCGATCGATCGATTACACTGATTTCTATCCTGCTCTATTGCACAGTAGAAAGATTAAATTCATATATACATATAAACAGACAACAAGTAAGTTTGTCACATAAGTGACCCTACTCTTCAGTGGACAATAATTTTGCTATGATTTTTGTATATTGAAATGCAAGACCATGATATCGTTTTAATTTTGGTAAATAGCTTTTTTTTTTTAAAAAGCTAATTTAAATTTGTCTAGACATTAGAAATTAAGTACAGGAATCTCTTCATCATTATTACTCCATATTTCTGATAAGAGAAGAATATTAGAATTACGAGCAACATTTTCAATGTTATCATATATTTATGGGCTCGTAAACTTTGTCTTGATAAATTTCACTAAATCTGATTCTAATGTAAATAATGCAGTCTTAATGCCAGTTTTTTAAATAACTCTAATTTGAACGGAAGAAGTGACGCTGGCTCTGTTCTACCATGATAAAATGTAGAATCATTGTTTTCAGAAGCAATATATAATTTTTCTAGAGTAGTTTTTCATTACTAAATCATTTTATCAAACTTTTGTGTCTTAGTGTTGACCTTATTTCATATTATTTTGATAAATATAACTTCTTACGTGCGTACATAAGTACACACACATTTTTTGTTAATTATATGTTATTTGACATTATTTTGGACGTATTTTGATTTAAACCCATTCTGTTAGGAATTTGTTGAATTCTGGATACCATGTCCATGTGTATAGAGATGTACATGAACGCATACCCTAGAGTACCCTACCCTCTATATAAATGTAAAGTTCTCAAGCTGTATCTATCGTACATACAATGTTATAAAATTCTATTGATCTTATTAAAATTAATGTTGTCGGTTAATATGGTCTTTTATAAACAATTTATTATCATATAAAACATGAATTTTCATAATTATAACCAGGTAATAAGGTGTTAAAACTAGAATTTATACTGAATACTTTGTGTGTATACAAGGTATAATACAGGTTGGTACCATTTAGTATAATTGTAACAGTCCATCAAACAATATACAGGTTGTTTCAAAAAAAGTTTTGAGTCCGGGTGGGACTCAAAGGCAAGATTTGAAAACATAAACGTTAATGGCGTATCTATTGTGAGCGTATCTATTTTGACCAGTCCAAGTATCCGAGCGGTCTAAAGCGTTATGGCTGCCCAGTATGCTTACTTGGAAACTGGGAGGTTATGTGTTCGAATCCCGACATCTGCAGTTTGTGAATTATTAAGAAAGAAAAAAAAAGGGGCGGTTAATTGAGTAAACTGTCGGCGTATGGACAAGAACGAAAGTAACCGGCTATGCTTGAGATAGTTTTCTGCAGTTTCCTTCACGAACTCCAGATGAATATCGGCATAGTTCCTATCATAGGCGGTTGCTGCCGCATAACCTACCAATTCCTAGTCAATACACAAAAATTTCTTCCACTCTACTCACATCCTCATATCCTTAGGCATCACAATGGACCTTATGGCCGAAGTGTAGCACGTCCAGGGCAGCCTCTACTATCTATCTATTTATCTATTGTGAGCAATGTGATTGGTTGACAAACATGAATGGATATCTTAACAATGCCGATGATTGCCGACTGTGACGTAGCCGATCGTTACAAAAAAACCGTGACATTAATTAATTTGAAAATTTATTTCACTCCCCATATAAAATCTTGAGTCTCGCTATAGATTTTTTCACATAAAAAAACCGTGAGGAATATTCAATGTGTGATCAAATTTCGGTGAAAGTGTGTGATCATTAGATCTCTTTAATGATTAGTCTAATTGTGACACTTATTGATCGAAATTGTAAAGAACGGCGAAATAATCAATCAATTACAACCGCACCGGGTCACCTTTTCGAGTATATACGTCATACGTAAACACCCTATCGATGAGATTGATCTGAAAAAAAAATTCCGAAAAATCACCTATATACTAAGGGCCAAAAATAAGCGCTTTTTCAAAATATTAAAATGAATTTGGGCTTTATTCGTTTGGTTTTAGGTAGATAATGTTTTGAATAAAAGTTGTTAGTATATTTAATAAATGAATAAGGACACTCTCGTTCATAAAAATAAATTTAGTAATATATATTTATATGCTTGAATATAACTTACTGATTCAATGTTTATGAACAGAAGTGTACAAGTCAATTATAAAATTTTGAAACAAATCTTTTGTGGTCATATTTACATTTGTAATTTGGATTGTAAAATGTTGTAATAAGTAAATTTTGATTTTGCAACGAAAATTGTAATTTTACGATTTAGAACGCATATCTTCAATTATAAGAAACAGAGATATTAATGCATGATAAAACACGAATCCTTGATTTGTCCAGATACACTTTAAGAACGTTGGATCACTAAAATTAATGAAAATTTGTTGAAATACTAATAACATCTGGGTAGACCAATGGCAATTATTCTGGGAGTATATGAGAGACATCTTTTAGTCCTCTTATATAAATTTTATCATCTTAATTTTTTGATTATGTCATAATTTTTGTGGAAAGTGATTTATCTATATTTTGATGATGACTCAAGAACCAATTGATTATTTGTTTGAAAATTAATGTTCGTCCAAATATTTTTTGTCTTGGTGGACTTTGGGTACTAACTATTACTTGGGCACTAACAAATATTATGTATGATTGAACCTCTGAACGTTATCCAAATAGTTTAAATTTCAAAACATACAAAGATTCTACTCTATTTATAAACCCATTATTATTTATTATTATTTTTTAATGAATTATAAAATAAACATTTTTTTTTGTTACGTATTATTGAGCATTCAATATTTTTAAATATATTTAATAAAAAATTATTTATCGTGTATTTTTTTACTGAAATAAAGTTACGTTTTTTTGTTATTTTCGAAAGGATATATATATATATATATATATATATATATATATATATATATATATATATATATATATATATATATATATATATATATATATATATATGAAAACAAAATAAAATATTCCCACATAAAATATTTAAATGACTAATTATTTTTAATTTTTGAAAAAGTTATATATATATATATATATATATATATTTAATACATATATTATTTCTGTTGTTTGTGCATGTTATTATTATTAATATTTATCATTATCAGTGATGTTGTTAATTTTATTATAAAAAAAATTTGGTGTTAAATACTCACACGATCTCTATATATCTAATAATCGACAAAAAGTTCATGTGAATTGCGAAGTAGGCTTGCATTGATATAGTATGCAAATCAAAATGTGAATTTCATCAAAATCGATCCAGTAATTTTTTCGCGATGCTCGGGAACTAACAAACAAACACATAAACAAATAACAATGATAATTACAATTTTTAAAATAGTATAGATATTCTCAAGAAGGAACAGTAGTTGGCGAAACTATAGTCAAAATAAAAATATGAGAATCTCAACATTTTTTTTCCTTTATGGAGTACTGTACACTTCCGTTCAATAAAATTGAATCAACCTGAAATGTTAGTTTTCTTACATTTCATAAAACTCCTCACTTTTGTAACTCTCAGTATATTATTTATTCATAAACAAAGATAAGTAGTAAATTTTCAGTATACTACTTATAAGTAGTATATAAGTCAGTGATAGATTAAGAATATGTAATGTAAATACATGTTAAGTGTTATATCTCCCTTTTACGTATAAAAATAAAATAAAATGTTGTATCTGTCAAAAACATTTACTACAAGAATAATTAAAATTGAGAGACTGATTCGGTTCAGGTCGGTTCAATTTCATTGAACGGGAGTGTATATCCCAGACGTTTATAAAATTTCTGTTTCGACCCTATTTTTCGGAGATAAATTTCGAAAACAATGCTTTTTGTATTAATATTTACACACAAACTTCTTTTCTAAATGTTAGGAGTTATCTTAGACGGTTTGGATTCCCATTCTAAATGTGTATGATTTTTCATATCAAGCATTTGATTTGAAAAGAATGTTATCAATGCTCAGACATTTTTCGTAAATGTCAAATTAAGTAAACGCTATAGTCACTGTCATTGGTATAATATAACCGAGAGGCAGCCATATTAACAAGAGATATATAAATAGACGCTAATTGATGCAGCTTTTGTAAACACAGTAATTAAGCGTACATTAATAAAGAAGAGAATTGAACATCTAGATGCCATTATTAGCCATCATTGAAATTCGAATCGAATCGACATCCAAAATCCTTTGTATGATTGATTACATATAATACCTTGTATATAGAGGTATAAACTGTATACACTTTGTATAAAATATCTGGTTTTTGTTGTACTACAAACATATTCAATATAAAATAATATTAATATTGGTTGATTCAAATCCTGGTAATAATTGTCAGCATTTGAATTTAATGTAGGTATTATAAAACAAGTGCAGTATACACAACAATATAGGTATATACTGAGTGCATTGAGTGTACAAACAAGTGATCAGAGGGGTTGGGAGTTGGATGTTGGAGTCGGCTGCGGTACGGTATATAAAGTGTACTCAAGTGTTACAGATTTAGTACCAAGTATCTGCTGTAATAATTTAAAAATGTTCTTTCAATCTATGTATTATGTATATGTATAACAGAAATATTAAATTCAATATTATGATTCATTTATATTAAGGTTCTAATGACATTACAGTGTACAGATTTTCACATATTATCACTCATACAGGGAACAGGGACCTCTCAAAAAAAAAAAATGACGACAGTTTTCTATCATACAAGAAAATCAACATTGTTAAGAATTAGAAAATATCCTTTCTCCCTCAGATAATATGGTATCTGGGGGAGTATTATTTATAAATTGATCTTGTTATCATTTAAGTTTCGAGCTAATAGTAAACGAGCTATTAGTTTTTCGGAAAGATTCATATTGAGTTATTCTAGTACTATGAATTTGTACCTTATTAATTTGGTTTTCGAAAAAACGATTTGGGCAAAAGTTGTTCATTATAAAAAAGCTCTTATTCGAATCATTTTCCCAAAAATCGAATTAATAACGCACAAATCAACTATAAAATTTTGAGCCTTACTTGTGATCCACAGTACAAATGTTTCACAAGAAATGAAAATTCCAAATCTGATCCGAGGCTTTTTTGAAGCTTTTTTCTTCATTTTTACACTCATGGCTGTAAAGGGTGGCGCATAAGTAATGTTATGATTTATTTAATGAATGCGTATTTGTGCATCAATTGGTTTTAGCTCGTGAACCAATTGAATCTTATATGAGAAAAGATGTAACGTATGTAAAATTCTTTGCAAAGGCCGTCTAGACATCACCAATTGCCTAGCCTATCATCGCCTAGTGAAGTTACGGGGTTTTCCTCAACACTTGCTTGCACCCGAACAATGTTCACATCATTTCGAACTGAACGAGGTTTTCCAGCACACGGAAGATCACAGATAGTCCCATGTTGCCGAAAACGCTGAACCAATCGGTAAATTGTCGGAAGATGAAAGAAATTTCGATATGATCTTATAATCGAATGCTGACTTTCAAAATAAAATTGAACAAGTTTGGTTCTTTGTTCTGTGCTAAGTCTTTCCATCATAAATTTCCCAAGTTTTTCAAAGTTAATAAAAATACGTAAACAAAAAATGTATTCACTAATTAAATCAAAACGTTATTTATGCACCACCCTATAGTATCTTTTAAAAAGAACAACTCCCCAAAATAATTGTTGTGTTTGCATACACAAACTAATTGATCGTTAGCATAAACAGATCATAATATTCAAAAAACTATATAAGATAAAAACATAATATTATTGTGTACGGGTAATCAGTTTTGTATATACCTCTTTTGTATATACACATATGTTTGTTACACCTAACAACAAGATCTTAAAACTAACAGAACAAGTGCTTCAATATCATTTAATATTGTATGCAGTAGTAGTAGTCTGATTCTGATAGTACACTGATTTACATTCAAAATGAATCACAACAACGTCATCAATTGAAAAGTGTTTCAATTATATACACTATACAAAACTTCAATATTTCCAATAAATTTTCGAATATTTTACGGGTGTTTGCTAGTTGATTTATGGCTTATTGATTCGGTTTTCGAAAAAATACTTCGAATAAAAGTTATTCATATAGTAAAAACTTTTATTCGAAATTTTTTTTCGAAAACCGAACGAATAAGGCAGAGATTGATAGATTGTAGAATAGATTGTATGGTCCATTGTGATGTCTATGGATGTGCGGATGTGAGTGGAATGGAAGGAGTTTTTGTGTATAGACTATGAATTGGTTGGATATGCGGCTGCATCCGACTATGATAGGAACTATGCCGATATTCATCTGGAGTTCGTAAAGAAAACTGCAGAAAACCATCTCAAGCATAGCCGATTACTTCGTTCTTGTCCATACGCCGACAGTTTAGTCAATAAAACGCCTCTTTTTTTTCTTAATAATTGACAAACTGCCGATGTCGGGATACGAACCGATAACCTCCCAGTTTCCAAGTAGGCATACTGCCTTAAACCGCTCGGCCCCTTGGATTGGTATAGTGAAATATTCTTAAGTGTTTCACTTTTAATGGTTGCATGTCTACACATATAATTTTAATACAGATATGTGTGTATTAAATATTTATTATAAGAAGTAAATTGTAAATCAAATAACATAATATACAACAACAAAACACACCAGACACTATTTAATAATAATTCTATTTATTGAAAATATATATTTTCAACAGATTTATATTTATTTGTTTCAACAGATCGCGATACAATTTAGAGCAGATATAATTGCTGATAGAGACTATTCGATTAAAATTTATTAATCGAATCTAATGATATCAATTTTTGATATTTTTTCGACACAATTTTATATGTTACTTTTCAAGTAACTAAATTTTCATATTGTATTTTGGAAAGAGGATATCTTTCTCTAAGAGATCTATATAATGTTTTTATTGTTTAAAACATTTATTTATAATTTGAATTCGTTTTTAAAAAAACCACATGAATTTCCAGGATATCTTTCTCTAAGAGACCTATATCTAGAGCACGGTTGTGCGAAAGGCCGAGTTTAAGGGACACATTCGGATAATGTTTTTATCGTTTAAAACATTTATTTACAATTTGAATTCGTTTTTTAAAAACCACATGAATTTCCGTCCATTGGTATATACATATGTAAGACGAAACGATTCGTTATCAATCATAATGTAACCTTATTGATATTTATAATGTTTTGTCGTAAACATCATTTTTTTTAAAACAATTTTCTAAAAAAAATCTTAGTCCATGAGGAGATCGAAAAACGGTGCCCGTTTTGAAGGAGCTGAAACTTTTAGAAAAGATAGTATATATAGTGACTTCAATCATTTATCGAAACAACCATCATCCGACACTGGGGCAACCACCCCCAAATCTTTATATAGCGCATAATTTTTCTCATAAAGTATAATTTCCAACAACTGTTTCCAAAATAGATTTATTTTTTACACTTATTATAGTTTCTGATATCTATTTCTTTTTTCAGAAACTGTAATAAAAGATTTGAAGGCGGTTTCCGCGCTGTCGATCAAGTTCTCCGGAGTTGTCTAGGTAAGTGATTGAAATCCCTATATGTAATATTTTTTCTGAAAGTTTCACCCCCTACAAAATGAGCACCGTTTTTTTGCGATCGCCGCTAGTACTATATCACATTACTTATATTTTAAAAAAGTGGAAGCGCTGGGAATTATGTATAAATTATATTAAATTTCAGTTCAAACTGTAAATATAAGATTACGTCAATCAGTTCAGGATCAAAACAGAGGTTGTATGATGCAAAAGATGGTTTAGTATTTTTATTTTAACTCATATATTTTAACTCATATATATTTTTTTAACTCGCCAAAAAAAAACTCGGAATTTTTAGCACTTTTTTCGTTTTACACCTATAACTATTAGATGGTACATCCGGGCGAAATAGTAATAGTATAACCAATTAAAGAACATTAAATTCTGCATCGAATGAGTGTAACAACTTAATAATTTGGTCAAATAGTATGGTCGTTCGATCAAAAAACGACAAATTTTCCCACTTTGTTAAAAACTGAGACAATAACTCCAGAAATATTGGATGAATGAAAAAAAGTTTTAAACAAAAGTTGTTCGTTTTTTTCAAATATATTGTTACAAATGTTGGTAACAAATTTTCTCCAACTTGCACCGTTCATAAGATTTTATAGCATTTGTTACTCGCAGCTAAATTCTGAACCGTTTGATGAGAATCGCGTCAATATCGGTTTAGCCGTTTTAACGTTATATTTGTCCTATGGGCCAGATAAGTCATGCCCCTTTTTCAAAATTGTACAGTTATTTTGTGCCATACTTATTCGGTTTTTGGGAAAATGTTTTTGAATAAAAATTATTGTATATTTATAATGATCAATTTTTAATTGAAACATTTTCCCACAAACCGGCTTTTATAAGGCACAAAATGGCTATATAATTTTTGAAAAATGGACACGACTTTTGTGGCTATGTGTCAGAAATTCTCCATTAACTAGGCGAACTTGCAAACTTTCGTCAGCAAGTAAATAAACATTAATAATGTTCTGAAGTTATTAAATAATAACAGTATATAAAAATTTAATTAATCATTAATTTTTTTGTGATTAATTCAATTCAATAATAAATCTATGATTATTTATTAAATAAAGATAATAAATAAATACACAATGAATCTAACAGAGACAAATATAGGTAATTATTACATGTGATTTATGATTGGTTGAATAATTTCTCTTATATAAATAATTTCATGTAACTTTACTTGTAATGATGATGATGACTCTACAATCTAAAATAATGCAGTCATACATTTATTTCCGTAATATTATGTAGGTACTTACACATATATGTATACTGTTTGTTGTTTAATATTGTATACAGGGTTTCTCAAAACATTCTTTTACAAGTGTGCAAATCTTACATTAAAACATTTAAATTTGACTATACAGTTGAAATTAGGTACAAGAATGTCTTCATCATTATTACTTCATATTTCTGATAAATGAAGAATATTAGAATTACGAATCACATTATCAATTCATTTCGATGGACTCGTAATCTTTGTATATTAAATGTATATATTGATCAACGTGGCCTGGTCTTGATAAATTTCACTAACTTTGATTTTAATGTGATTTAATGTCAGTCTTTTAAACTCAAAAGTGGTGCCGGTTCTGTTCCACCATGAAAATATAATATATATTTGGATATAATATATATTTGTACAAGGATCAAAAAAGTAAGCACCAATCAGCGAACCTTTAATTGCAACGTTTCGCTTTTTTATTTATAGCTTCCTCAGGGTCTATACGAAAAACATACATACATATATATTAGAATACAATAAAATAAACAACAAGTTCTTACATAGTATAAAATAAAGTCCCCCAGCCGCGTCTGTCTGTTCGGGATAAACTCAAAAACTACTGCACCGATTTTCATGCTTTTTTCACCAATGGATAGAGTGGTTCTCGTGAAAGGTTTTAGTACATAGTTTGACAAGTTTTTTTTATACATTGGTCCTTACATATTATAAAAATGATTCATGAGGAAGGTATAGTTGTATAATTTATTGATGTATAGGTGTATAATTTATCAGTCCTTGACGGCAGAAAATATTATGAACAACCTGTCATCCGAAGGCGAGACGCCTCCGTGTAAGAGGTGCTATTTTAAGCATAGGATATTTAAGCATAGGATAGCTATTTCAAGCTATAGGATTCTGTTGAGGTCAAATGCCACACAAAAGGGCCACAACTTCTCCGCCGGGACTGGACCCAAACATTCTATACCTGACACCCTGCAGTCGATGTTACTAGATCACTGTATGGAATATTATAAAACCAATAGATGGGGATTTAGTTATATTCTTTGATGGTTATTCGTTGTATTAGTAGTACACTATGGATCACAAATGTTGATGATATTTTCCAAAAATTTATAATTGATTCGGTGCCTTATTGATTCGTTTTTTGAAAAAATGCTTCAGATAGCAGTTGTTCAGTAGAAATGTAGTAACAACTTTTATTCGAAAATATTTTTCGAAAACCGAATCAATAAGGCACAAATCAACTATAAAATTGACAAAAAATGACATCAACTTTTTTGGCCAAGTGTACAATATGCTTTTTTTCCTTTCATATTATATATACTGGTACATACATACATACATACATATATGCATACATACATACAGGGGAAGATATGTAGTATATAATATTGTTCCGGCATTTAAATACAGAACAGTCAAATCAACGAAGCAAAACAATAATTATACATAATTTGGTCAAGAAGAAGAGACGGAGTTCACTCTTGAGTTGAATACCAAACAAATACATTTATTACAGGTGAGGTTTGTTTCTTGTATTGGTATAGAAGTCACTCACTGTACGAATGACTCATATATATCAGTCATTTGTTTTTATACCCAGTATATGTATAAATATACAAGGTATATTAAGTACAGTCCCGACTTTGTAACGCTTGAAAATATTAATCCTTGACATAAATGCTTAGTATAGGTGTTCCTAAAATGGCTTAATTCGGTCATTTCCACATTCATCTTTAAAACCGTAAAAGGTAGAAAAAAAATTTAATGACAAAAATTCTTCTTCTTTTTAAAATAAACAACTTTTGTTTGAAAACTTTTTTTCATAAACTCAATAGTTTTCTCATAATTTGTGATTAAATGTTCCTCGGGAAGCGAATTGTTCACAATTCACATACGCAGAATTCAATCATTGATATACAACTCAATATATACTGGGTATTCAAATAATTATTTCAGTTAGTTGTTACATTACTTGTTTTTTTAATGTGATTTATGTCAAATTTTTTTAAAATTGATTAGTTTGTTGGTTTATAAATTTTTATATGAAAACCGTTTTCAAAAAAATAAATGACTTTTTGTTCTGGTTAACTAAATATTCGGCGTAATCCTTTTTTATAGGACTCACTTATAGGTTGTTTTGTAGGGACACACCCAGGGATACCATAAATTAAATTACTGGACAATTAACCAAATAAGTTTTTAATGCCATCTAACCAACGTATTACCAAAGTTGTAAACATAACGCGGCGTATAAATCTTCGTAATAAAATTTCGTAATAGGGAATATGCATGAAAATTTTTTTTCACTTGAATTGAAGCATGTTTATTTGACAAATATCAAGGTAAAATTACTTTTTAAATAACTTTAAAAATAAGCGAGATATAAATGATTGAAATTCCGGATTAGACAAAGAGGGTGATAGCCCTCTTGATATGTTATGTGACGTCATATTACACTTTCAACATTTAAAATACACGTAAAACTCCGTTTTTAGTATTTGTGAAAGAAAGAGACAGATAATAATCTTTAAAAGCTTATAGCTTCCTTGATATTTGTCGGATTTTAATATCGTTTTTAAATATTATTACAGTATTAACAGTATTTTCATGTTCTGAAAATAAATGTGAAAAAAAATTTTCATGCATATTCCCTATTCATCTTCTACTTTTACAATTAAAAAAAATAATTATAACAATTATTTGTAATTGATTTTAAAAAAAACGGGCTGCATTATTGACTATATAGACAAATGTTTGGTTAATTATCATTTGAAAATTTATTTTACTGTTTAATTACCTAATAAATTAGCAGTTAATTATCTTCTCGAATCATTGGAAACACCGAATCAAATAAAATACGATTGGAAAAGAGTTTGGCTGAGTTTTTTCTTTTTGTTTAATCACATTATAATGCTTTCTGCTTTAAACGTCTGAGCGCGTCCTTTAAATATCTAATTGAGCTCTGGATAATTGACCGAAACTCATCTAGTTGAATTGAAATGCCAAAACAATTATGCATTTCGCGAAAAGTACACCATGAACCATTTTTCAGAGACATGGTGAAAGTTATCTTTAAAACAATGCCAGAAATAGAAAATATAATCTAAAAATAGTAGTTAAATTTCAAATATTAACCCAATTCCTAGAACAGTTATTTGTATTTTCTAAATACGTAATTCAACTATAAAGTAGTCATCATCAGTATGAACTAGCTAATAGTAACTATCTCCGGGATATGGAGTCAAAGATATGCTACTCGTGGCTGATTTGTGAGACACGCACCTGATGATGACTATTTTGTATTCGAAATACGTAATGATCTTTATATAAATAAATTTTCAAAAAGAATGTCATCAAAAACGGGTAAAATCTTGCTAAAAGATTTTTTTTTTAAATTGATTTTTTGTACCAAATGATCAAAATTCCAAAAATTAATTTTGGTCTGCCATAGATAAATTTCATCCGATTTGAGTAATTCTACTAAATTTGAGACATAGTTTGCTTATTTTGGGCTTAAGTTTAAGATATCTCTTGTGGATGAAAAGCTTCGCCGTACTTAGTGGCTATAAATATCGTAGTTAATTTTCGATTTAAACGAAATAGATAAAAAAATAATTATGGCGGTTCATTTTTATTGATATATATATATATATATATATATATATATATATATATATATATATATATATATATATACAAATAATAAACCTTTGTACTTGAAATCGTATTTTACAATGTTTCCCACATGGCCACATAAATAATTCATAAAATGTTAAAACAAATAATACCACTATTAAATGGAAAAATTACGTCATTTCGTGTGTACTAATGTAATGGAAATTCAAAGATTCCACAAATAAAATCTGGTGTAAACGTCACAATAACCTCTATATACAGGTTTGAATTGATTTGTAAAAATAAAACATATCCATACTACTATATAAATGTGAAAGTAACTCTGTTTGCTTGCTACCTCTTCACGACTAAACGGCTAAACGGATCGTATTTAAATTTGGCAAGGAGTTAGATTATATCCTGGGGAAGGATATAGGCTATCTTTTGTCTCAAAAAATAATTTGAAGGGGGTGAACATTAAAAAAAATACATATAGTCGAACATAGAATCTCTTTCTTTTTTTTGGAGTGGGTTAAAATTTTTGTTGACTTAAAAAAATAACTATAAAATAATTTTATTAAAATTTTGTTTTTACTTCTTTAAAAGTAGTTTAGTCAATTAAACGCCCCCTTTTTTTTAATAATTGACAAACTGTCGATGTCGGGATTCGAACCCATAACCTTCCAGTTCCAAGTACCTCTAAAAAGTAAAAATCCACTGAAAACTAGCTATCAATTGTCGAGATAAATGCATAACCTCCATGTACATACTCTGTATATAGAGGTTATAAGTATTTTAATTTATAGAAATGAATATGATTTCATGCGTTTCATTAACTGAATGGATTGAAATTGAATAACTAACTACATTTTAAAAAACCCGATTGTTTTATTATTGTTTGTGAATGAAATTTTAACAAAAAAAAAAAATTTATGAGGCAGAAAAATATATAACAAGAGCCACCAACCAAGGTCAAGGTCTAAGAATACCTATCTCTATATTTTATTTATTTTAAATTCAATTTTACTCTCCATCACAAACGTCTATACATTTATAATACATAAATGTAATAAAAGTGTAATAAAAAATAATGGATAATATGTTTTTTTATCTGATATAAAATTTTTAATTAAAAAAAATATGAATTAAAATATAAGGTCATAAAAAAATGCATCTAATTTGTTTAAAATATAGAGTACTTGTCTGTTATTTGTGCCTGAAACATTGTACGCGACTTCATTGGCGTGGTTTTTTTAACATAAACTTTGATTTGTTCCAAACGGAAAAAGCTGGTTTAGAATAGGGTTTACCAAACTGTATTCTGCGGTTTTAACATAGCGTCTTATAGCATTTGTTTTAAGGTACTGTCAGACCTAATAAAAGTCCGGCTCCTAATAAAGCCCAGTTATGTAAAGTCGTTATTATAATTGTTGAATTAATTCGAAATATCCAACATGAAAACTCATGCTACAATGATTTTTAATGGGTCTTATTGAGAGACCCGGATCCTAATAAGTCCCAAAATCGAGGATTTTAAAATTATCATTTTTCATGGACACATAATAAAATGTGATGATTTTTCTCAAATGCATCGCATGCAAAAATCAGTGTTTACGAAATTTCCATTAATTTTTCTTTATTTCGCAATTTTAGGGTTTTTTAGATCATTTTGCAAAAAGTGGGCCTAAATAGGCAGGTATACAGGGTTATTCAAACATACTGAAACAAGCATGTTTATTAAAACAATCAATGATAGTTTTAATTAAAGACAAAATGGATAAACTGTATTGTGGATTATGTAGAGTTTTATGAATATACTATACTGGATTTTGTAGAATTTTATGAATGTACTATATCTAGCACTTGAACGTCCTTAAATAGATTAACTAATATAATGAATGTAGTTAGTGAGTTTAACTTTATAATATTTAAAAAAAAAATTAGTTGATTGAATTCAATGATCAAACAATTTAATTACTGAAGCATGAATTAAAAATCAACTACAATTATCCATATAATTGATGCATTAAAATAATAAAATTATTATTATTATTATTATTACTAACATTGATACGCTACAATAAATAGCGTTATTTATTTTTATATAAATCATTATCGAAGAAATATATACATTCATATATATGACTGCATCTGATGGAATCTCAATCTCCAGTCATTGAGATTACAAACAATTCTTTACACAGGAGCCGCATCAACATAGTGAATTTCCTTCCTTAGAATACACCAATTACTCTCTAGCGGCCACAATTATAGTCTAATCAAAATAAAATGTTGTAACTGATTATTAATAAATGGCATGGGGTAAGGAGATTAATTAAGAGGGTATAGATACAGAGGAAAATACAAAATATAAAATATCTCTCTTAATATTAGAATAATCGAAAAATGTAGAAGGAGTAAAGTTGTACAAACTTAGGTTGGCTACAATTCACTTCCTGATCTTTTTTCTCAAACTCTAATGTGAACAGAGATATTCAGAATGTTAACTTTCAATCTTTAATTGTAAATATTTCTGTAAATATTAGTGTAACAGAAAAATTATAAGAAACAAAATTATAATAAAACTAAGTACCTACAACTTTATTTCTTATAAATTTTTCGATTTTTCGAATATTAAGGGAAATATGCCAAATTTTATGTTTCCCCCTTACTTTAAACCCTCTTTCCCCTTGACCGATTTTACCCATTTACAAACACGACCTTTCAAACCAAAAGCGCCTCAAACACTAGATGTCATTCGAATCAGAATTAAACTGTCACCCACTAGAGAGTCCACAGACATATGTTGATATGTATACAGGGTGAATCGAACTTGCAGAGTTATTAACAAATATTAATGTATATAGTTTTGTAACATTCAAAATAATTGTTAGTGACACCAATTTTTCTAAGCATATGGTGTTATGCAATCTGGTAAAGAATAATAATAAAATGATTTACAGAAATTAAAAAAACAAATAACCGAAAATTATTTAATATGTAAATTTATTAATATTTTGACACATCTTGTTTTTTAATATATTCGAACAATGGTGTTATCATAAATTTTTATCAATAAAAAAACTATCACTTTGTCATTATAATAATATATGTCTCCATAATTATTATAATATTTTTTGCAATTTGCAATTTGGTTATATCTTATGTCTTTGGATACGATTTCTAAAATTACGTAATACTTTTCTAAAAAATTTTATTATTATATAAACTATCCAATAACTTTAGTTTTAATTATTATTATAAAGATTTTCAAAGATAAGCAATAAAGAGAACTCTAATTTTTGAAATTAAATTTTACTAGATTAATTATTTGTACTATACTAAGGGCCACAGAAGTCTAGTCCAAGTAGCCTAGCGGTTTAAGGCGTTATCTCTACTTGGAACTGGGAGGTTATGGGTTCGAATCTCGACATTGGCAGTTTGCCAATTATTAAGAAAAAAAAGGGGGTGGTTAATTGACCAAACTGTCGGCGTATGGACAAGAATGAAGTAACCGGCTATGCTTGAGAAGGTTTTCTGCAGTTTCCTTCACGAATTCCAGATGAATATTGGCATATCTCCTATCAGAGTTGGCTGCAGCCGCACATCCTACCAACCCCTAGTATATCACATGGCCTTTATCTAACCACTGGCCTTTCAAATACCAAAAGTACCACACATACCAAATTTCCATCGGATGAAAACTGTGACAGCCTTAAGCGCATACTACAAGTATCGCCCCAGTACTTTGATTTCCTATTCTTTATGATTTTTACCTTGTTGGTAATTATTGTGAAATTTCAAAAATATTTCAAGTTCAGATCTCTTGGAAATTGCCTGTCCAGGTGATGTCGGTGCGAAACCACACAAACGAACGATTCTAAGACTAAATAAATATTTTATGTATTCAAAAAGTGTAGAACTTTTAAATAAAATATGTATAACAGAACGTAGAATGAAATAATATGTTTGTTTGTATGTACTTTGCATAAAAAATTATGTTTAAGGACGTTCCACAGCACTGTGTTATAAAATCAAGACAAAAAATCGATTTGAGCACAAATACATATACACACATATACAACACATAGACAAATGCACTGTTCTCATATACAAAATAATGTTTTCAACTTTGAAGAAAATAAATAAATTTAAACTTTTATATTTCGAAAACAAAACGGTAACAGACGATTTTTTTACTCTCCTAGTTTTTTTTTATTTCTGTCGAGTATTTTTTCTAATACAACTGATAAAAGTTTGGCGGGCATGAAGCTTTACATGCTTCTAATGAGAGAGAGTGAGAGAGAATGATAACTTTGATATAAATTATCTCGCGTTCTAAACGGTCAAAAATTCTGAAACTTCTGGATTTATTAGAAGACGTTATTTTTAGCCTGTGAAGAAAAAAAATGAGCAATATCTGTCGAAAAGTGGTGGTATGCTGGAACATCCTTAAGTTAACTCTATCAAATACCTACAAAAATATTTTGTAAGGCAATATGGAAAAATATTCTTATATATTTTTTTAATGTTAAATTAACCTTTTTGTATACAAAGGTCGTTTATGATGATGGAATCAAAATGTACTGACAAATAGAAAAATACCTTTAAAAGAGATTCTTTAATGAATGAATCATTTTATTAAAAAAAATATAAATTCAAAAGTTTTACGTTCAGAAATTTTATATGTAAATACAAATTCTATTAAAGATTATTAAAATAATCAAAGAGAACTCTTTTGGTTTTTTGAAATTACATTTCATATTTTGCCCCAATTCCTAGAACATTTTTATGTATTTTATAAATACGTATTTCGACTACAATGTAGTCATCATCAGTCATGAATTAGCTAATCGTAACTATCTCTGACTCCATTTCCCAGAAATAGTTACGATTACCTAATTCATACTGATGATGACTACATTGTAGTCGAAATTCGTATTTATAAAATTCAAATAAATGTTCTAGGAAATGGGGAAACTGTAATGCTGTATTTCCTTCGAAGATTAGAAAAGTTTCATTCATATCTTTTCAAAAAATTCCGTCGACCATATTTTATACAGATCAACCTTTCTAAGATGTCTTCCCATTTTACAATTTTCCGACAGAAGTTCCATTGGTAACAATAGCCTATTTTTTGCTTGTTGTTTGAACATCTTCCAGGAATAACCCATTAAAAATAATTGAATTTTAAATTTTTACCCGAATTCCTAGATCAAAGATTTGAATTCCAAGATCATTGATTCAGGTATTAGGGCAAAAATTTGATATATATAATTTCAAAAAACCTCGAATTCTCTTTGATTATCTTAATAATCTTTATACCATTAAAAATTGTTTCTTAAAACATCCGGTACAATTTACTGTAGTAATAGCACTGTAAGTGAGAAGGCCAAATGTCCCTTAAACTCGGCCTTGCGCACTACCGTGATCTAGATATATCTTTACGGATAAATTTTGCTGGTATATGGTTATTCAATTATGACTTACTAGTTTATTGCTTCTAATATGATGTTGAAAATGTGTTGTATATATTAGTGTTGCCGCGAGACGAAAATATCCACCTTTCTGGAATAATTTGACTCAAATTTTATGAATTTG
The DNA here is from genome assembly GCA_963920215.1 of Nineta flava. Taxonomy (NCBI): domain Eukaryota; kingdom Metazoa; phylum Arthropoda; class Insecta; order Neuroptera; family Chrysopidae; genus Nineta; species Nineta flava. Next base: position 141,379,844 of record OY986040.1, read on the forward strand.
TAAGGTAGATGTTTGTTATATTAAATAAATAATAAATATATATAAAAGATATAAAAGATATAATTGATCTTTATTAAAATTGATCTTTTTAATTTGATTTATGAAATGTTATTATTAATAGAGGGAAGTTATAGTTGCTATGCAACAAATAAAAATGATGAACAAAATTATAATAATAATTTAATGATGAAGCGACACCGCTACATACTTCCCCCCATCAACTAATAAAGAAAAACGACTAGAAAAAGGTTGTAACATAAAAAGCAACCGTGATAATAGGGGGAAGTTATAGTTATTATGCAACAGATAAAAATGATGAACAAAAATATAATAATAATTTAATGATGAAGCGACACCGCTACAAATTCATTCTCTCTCGTATCGTATTATATGTCGAGAGAAACACGTGTATCCAGATTTATAGCACTATCAGTGCTGCGAATAAAACAGTTCAGATATGCCAAAAGAGATTTTTTCCCTTATAAAAATCAGATATCTTGCCTCGATTTTCGATTTGTGTATACTGACTCTCGATAAATTCTCACCTCGTCTCTCGAAGGAATCGAGATCAAATATCTAAACTTGACCCTAGATAAAATACTATATCGTCTGGTTACGAAATTCTCGTTTCTCACCGTTTTAGATAGATAGATTGTAGAAGCTACCCTGGACTGGCTACACTTCGACCATAAGGTCCATTGTGATGCCTAAGGATGTGAGGATGTGAGTGGAGTGAAAGAAATTTTTGTGTATAGACTAGGAATTGGTAGGATATGCGGCTGCAGCCAACTCTGATAGGTGCTATGGCGATATTCATCTGGAATTCGTGAAGGAAACTGCAGAAAACCTACAGTTTAGTCCATTAACCGCCATTTTTTTCTTAATCATTGTCAAACTGCCGATGTCGGGATTCGAACAAACAACCTCCCAGTTTCCAAGCAGGCCTACTGCGCAGACATAACGCCTTAGACCGCTCGGCAATTTGGACTTCTCGCGGTTATACTAACATCTATTTACAAGCATTATTTCTTTTTTTGTACAATACTTTATATTTACAATAATTCTCATATGTTCTCTAGTATTTATCAGTTTACAATTGTTACAATAGTGTTACATTATTACATACGTACATGAGAGATACAGCGTTAAACTAATTATTAACTAGTTGGTAACGATTAATTAACAGTTATCTATTACTATTGTCTAGTATTTATGACTCTTATCTATTGAATGGATATTATATGTATAGAAATTAAAACAATTATAGTGTTACATTTATTTTTAAGAACGTTCCAGCACTCTGTTATATAATCAGGACAAAAAACCGGTTTGATGTTATTATCATCACAAATACATAAACACACATATACAGCACATAGACAAATACACTGTTCACATATACAAAATAATATTATTTTGAAGAAATATAATAATTTTAAACTTTTATATTTCGAAAACATAACGGTAACACACGGTTTTTTTTTTAAATTTATATAATAAATATTTATCTTTATTCTCCTAGTTTTTTTTTTTAAATTCTGTCGATTATTTTTTCTAATACAACTGATAATAGTTGGGTGGGCATAAAGTTTTACATGCTTCTAATGAGAGAGAGTTAAAGAGAATGATAACTTTGATATTAATTATCTCGCGTTCTAAACGGTTAAAAATTCTGAAATTTTGGGATTTATTAGAAAACGTTATTTTTAGCTTGTGAAATGAGCAAAATCGGTCGAAAAGTGGTGGTATGCTGGAACATCCTTGGAAGATCTATACTGCTATGCTTAGACTAAAGTGTAAAAAATGAAAAACATAGTTAACTCATATTTAAGTTTTTGATATTTCTAAATCTAAATTAATAATCATATTTTCCATAATAATTATTGAACGACTAATAATATGTTACATGACTTCATGGAAAGTCATTTAAGTATGATTTTATATTACAATGAATCAAAATGCTTAAACAAGAGATCATTTGTCCTTAATCTGTTAAATCGTAAAGCAGTAACATATGATTTACTGCCTATATACTCTGTAACACAGTTAATTACTGCTTTTTTCACTGTTTTTATTATTTATATGTTATATTTTGCCAAAGGTAAAACGCAGTAACGCAGAATCAAAAATAAGTGAGATTAGAAATATATAAATATAGCAAAGTTAACATTTAAAGTTTACAAAGTGTACAATAAACTATGGTATGATCATAAAATGAATATGATTTGTTAAAATTACGAAATTAAAAAATTTCGTTCAAACACGCACTTTTCTCTACTATTAATATATTATAACAATTGTAATAAAGAGTAAAAAAGCAGTACTTATATATTTTTCAGTGGATAAAAGTCGTACAGTTTCAAAACTACTGTTTTTTTTTTTACTTTGAATAATGAATGAACGACTGCTTTTATATTTAGAAAATGTAATCAATTTGTAATGTTTGACAAACTTAAAAAATTATTCGCTTCTTGAAATAAAATTCTTAATGATTCATTTTATAATTCATTTTTTATATGAGTATCATCGAAAAAATCTTTCATTGCCTTTTATCTAAACACGGCAGTATTGGCGAATTGCGTGTGGGGAGAAAACACTCTCACATATAATAAATTTCCTACAACTTTACTCATGTTAAATTTTTCTATTTTACCGATATTACCAGTTTTTCTTTTACTTCTTTCTTTAAAATCCCCTTCCCCCTTCACTGATTTTCACCATTAACGAACTAAATCTTATATCAAATATCGAAACATCAATTTTCACTCTGATTGAATTAAAAGTGTGACCTATAGAGCATTTTTGACATCTATTAGGTGGGATCGATGAATATATTGAGTACATGACGAAATTAATGCGATATCGTTTTTTCAGTACAACCTCAATGGGGTTACATTTGCTTCGAAAATTTGGTAAAAACATTATTTTTGAAATCGATAGTAGGTATAGCATTTTATTGTATATCTGTTCACAACACAATAGAGGCCACACTTTTATTGTCACAATATATATATATAAAATTATAAATTCCCATTTATTTAATAATGACAATAGATTAAAAATATACTAAACAATGTACTACATATAAGAAAGAAGGCCCTCTATAGTCTATACTATAATGAACAATATGAATGAAATTATACTTTTATTATTAAACAATATAATAATAAGGCCTAATAAACAGTATATCAGAAAACAATAGACGATATAAATACTATCTATATACTATATATGTATTCTGTTTGTATATATTATATAAAGATCAGTTAAATTGATTGAGTATTGTCTCTTATTACTAAATAAAAATAAATATATATATATATATATATAATACCTAATTCAGTTGTATTTCTGTCCGACAACAACTTTGAAAGGGTATTTATACAAATAGCCTCCGCCTTTATTAACTATATATTTATTATAGACCAGTGGGAAAAATTAGTGTAAACGTTTGTTTAGTTGAACGCACAACAATTTTCTTTTAAATAACTTTCTTCAATAGATAATTTTAATATTCTACTAGCTTATACTCGCGGCTTCTTTTGCATTTTGTTGTTAGATCTCCGGCTCTCGCCATCTAAAAACTTCAATGGAATTTCTCATCGCTTCAACTTCTTCAAATATTTATTGTACACGCCGCTTCCACTACTTCAAATATTTATCGACACTTCCACCAAAATTATATTACAGGAAATATTTTCGAATTATATTGCTCGTTGCGCGATAAAATGCCAGTTTTTTAGTCTAATCATAAGCATTTAAACAAAAAAGTTTCCTCAAAATCGGTTCAGTAGTTTTTGCGTGATGCTCGAACAAACAAACAGACATTCTCAATTTTAAAATAGTAGAGAAAAAGATTTGGCTTCCGGTAACCTGATCCAATTTGTATTCAAAGAAATATTTTTAATAAAGAAAAATTTTCCAGAAACGTCTTTTTAAATATTCTTCGGTCCATTTAGGATAAAAAGAAGGTTTTTTGGAATATTTTTACTTTATAAATTATAAAGGATAAAAAAAATCCAATTATCGAATCGATAAACTAAAGAATCACCAAAATTGATTTACAATTTCGACCAGTAACATATCCTCATAGATTCATATATACATATATATATATATATATATATATATATATATATATATATATATATATATATATATATATATGTACATATGTACATATATATATATATATATATATATATATATATATGTACATATGTACATATATATATATATATATATATATATATATATATGTACATATGTACATATATATATATATGAATTAAAATATTAAATGTAATAATAAATGTTTAAAAAAATAAAAAATGATATATTTTCAAGGGGGATATCTTCTTTCCAAAAAGCTGTATTTAAAGTTGATTACTTGCAAAGTTATAATTACTTACAAAAAATGAGGCTGCTGTACTAGTCGCTAAGGAAGCGTACACTCACAATAAGGGTATAAAAAAGTCGATTTAATAGTCTAATCAATTAACGAAAAATTTCTGACGGTGTTTTTTTATTTTATCATAATTGCATGATAAAATAAAAAAGAATCTTGAAAAAAATTTATTGTTTTCTTAAGATTTTTTAAACTGTATACCTCAAAAACTATTCAAATTTCTAAAAACTATTCCATTTACAACAAACGTTTCTATGGACGTGTTTTGTACCACTTGCACCCGGCCTATACTTACACTGAGTACAATAATATATTGTGATTGTATTTTCAAAACTGATACTTTTAATAGAAGGAAAATAAACCAATTAAAATAAAATAAAATAAAATAGATTTGTAACAAAATCAACCATGACTGAGCATTGATTAAATGATCATTTTGTGCACTTTTACAATAAAATAAAATAGTCTGTCCATTATCTCTTTTTTTTTATACTTAAATGAATTACTTGACTAATTTATGTGCTCTGTGTAGTATACAGAGTGTTTCAAGATGAACGGTAAATTCGTCCATTTAAGATACTATATACAGTACGGGTAATTTTACTTCATTCAACCATATGAGTTCCGGAAAATACCTTGTTTTTTAGGTCGTTGATCAAAATATATTTAAAAAAATTGTGTGTGTCAGCTCCGACGCGTGACTGGCCTTTACTCTTTAGTTAGTTATTTATAACTTATATATTAACTTATATATAACGATTTATACTGTGCTAGTATAGTTTATAGTTTCTATGGAAATGACAATCAAAATTGACATTTCAAAATTGAAACAAAATTATAATAAAATAATTCTATAGTTATTTTTTAGAAGTATAGTTTCTGTGGAAATAACAATCAACAAAATTTTCAAATAATTTTATAATTATTTTTTAGAAGCTAACATTTAATATACAATTCAAAATATTATTTAAATTTTTATAAAAAGTTTATTTTATTATTATTTTTCTTAAAATAAATTAATGAGCTATGAAAAAGAAAAATTTATAATGTAAAATCAATCTGAAAAGATTTGTAAAACATAAATTCAAATGTTAGCTTGTAAAAAAAATGTATTTTTTATCACTTTATTTCACTACCCATCAAATTGTCGTACCGGGGGCTTTAAATTGAAATCGATTCTAAAGGAGTAAACTCCCAAAAGTTCATACGAGGACATTTTGAATAGGATGTCCCCACTTATAGTAAGAATTGAACCATATTTAAATTCAAATAAATTAATATCCAAAATATCATATCGAGTGATTTGAAAATTTGACTGATTTATTATCCGTTATTAAAATTGTTTTGTTTGATTACGAAGAATCGTATTTGTCTTTACATGAAGACAACAATAGAATTATTATAATATCGATATAAACAATTATTGTGAAACAATTGTCATTCATTATTCACCCTTTTCGTTTTAAAAGAACAAACATATCATCTGTTTTTGGTGTATTTAGTGACAAAGTTGTATTCCTCTAGGTCTATTGATCATCAATGCCGTAGCTTCACCTTGCGGGGTCCAGTGGAAACTTTTTTTTGGTGCCCCACCCTTGTTTTTATTTAGGAAACAAAATGACGATCGCGGAAAATAAATGTCAAAATGTCATACGTCAGAATTTTGCTTCAACAAGCATTTTTATGACTGCATCAAGGTCATGTCTTAATGCACTAGCAGTTTCGTATTCTATGGGCAACTGCTACTTCGTAGATAATTTTTAATTATTTTTAACTTCGAAAATGATCGTTCAGCTAAATTAACAGTGACGGGAATTGTTAAATTGTTAACTTTAAGGCAACGCAAACATCCGGAAAACTAGACGACAAAACAGAATGTTCTATGTGTGAGCATCTTCACAGAATGAACTGTTTTTATACGGCTTTCGAGACAAGCCAAGAGAGAAAACCATTGTTCATGAAATTTGTTACTGGATGTTTTCATCATAACCTTCGATCAGCTTCTAGAATTTTCACATAAATCGTTGTCTGGCATCGGTTCAAGCTGCTGCAATAGTTGACCCCGGAATATGTGGGTCCCTGAATTATATGGGGCCCCAGTTATTGTTATTTTTGGAGGCGGTGTCCAAAAGTTATGTGAATTTCTCTATGCTGACACCGACTCCAAAAATAACAATAATTGTACATATATATTTAAAAATTTTTGCTTAGGTGAACTAAAATTGGCACAATAATATGCAATTATTTTTTTACTTTTTAGTGCATTTTTTGTTATAGAATAATTGATTTTTGAAGTCGGGTTTCCATTTTGTCAAAATAGGTTTTTAAAAATTTTTGTTCTCGATTCTCAATGACCACATTTCCTTTTTAATTCATACGTTTGTGAAACATCTCTTTGAACGAGTGAATCTTCTGCTAAAACAAATCGGTTTGATTTTATCATTTCGGTCGGTTATTGTACAATGTTTTTCATAGCGGGATGCTTCAGTAGTCCAAAATCGCTGTTCTCTTTGAAAATAAACTTTATAGAAAAAGTTTTTATCTCGAAATATGTTAGTTTTTACTTGAAGCATTTTGGTCTTGGTGGACAGTGAAGACCACTCGTAGCTGGTGACCCCGGTACACGATAATAACTAAAATCAAAAGATATTGAGACAATTATTATATGAATAAATATAAATAAATAAAATTGAATTGTTTCTCGAACATTCTTTCACACGGATGACGTTTGGAATTTGTAGTATATAAATAAATATATTAAATATAAAACTAAAAATAAAAACAATTTTTAAAAACATAAAGATAAATTATATAAATATATAATAAATATTTTACATTAAACATAAAAATAAAAATATATATTTGAAATAAATAATATAATTTTTTAATATTACAAATTTATTATTTCGATAATATTATATATAATCAAAATATATAATAGAAATATGACTGACACAAATATAATATGTTGTTAAAATCTTAATAAATAATATTAATAAAACATAAAATGTTACAAATGTAAGTGTCTAAATAACTTATATATACTGAACTCTTGGTCAATGATGTAGTACAGTTAATAGAGAAGCTCTTTACTCTTGTCCGCATTGCATTAAATTAAAATTAGGTTCAGTATCACGTACTAAATATAAATGAACAAAATCCTTACAAATTTCGACCCCAGAAGTGCCGCCATTTTGAGAAAAAATGTATTTTGGCTGAAAGTGCACGGTAATGGAGATATCTCCATTACCGTCCACTTTCAGACAAAAATGGTAATAACCTTTCTTATAGATAATTGAATTTCCTATTTGTTTTGTTTTTTAATTTTTTTTTTTGTATTTCTTACCGTTTACGACTTATACGACTATTACTGTTTTTTTATTGAATTTTTGACCGATATCTCTTTTTCATCATTATATATAGTATGCATACCTCGGTTTTATTAACCTTGCACCCGGTGATACATCATTAAACGCGTTATTAATATTTTTAAACTTTAAAAATATTGATTTTAGACAAAATTTTCGAAAATCGAATTAATTAGCCACTAATCAATTATATAATTTTGAATAATGGGCTCTACTTTTGTGGTTATGTGTACCAAATTTTTGTATTATCTTTAAAAATATACGTGAATGCAAAATTTTCAGGTCAATTAAACTTCCTTAACAGGTTCAAAATTGACTTGAAATATTTTACTTAAACTAGGAATTTCAAAAGTAGAATAAAAGTCGAGAAAACAGAATCGAACTCGAGCAAAACTATAAATTTCCAAATTTGCTCCTTATAACATGTTTCGTTTAATCTAACTAGTGAAAATGGATATCAATAAATATAAAAGATATTTCTAATAGGGAATATGCATGCAAATTTTTGTTCACATTTATTTTCAGAATATGAAAATACTGTTAATACTGTAATAATATTTAAAAGCGACAAAATCCGACAAATATTAAGGAAGCTATAAGCTTTTAAAGATTATTATCTGTCTCTTTCTTACAAAAATACTAAAAACGGAGTTTTACGTGTATTTTAAATGGTGAAAGTGTAATATGACGTCACATAACATATCTAGAGGGCTATCACCCTCTTTCTCTAATCGGGAATTTCAATCATTCATATCTCGCTTATTTTTAAAGTTATTTAAAAAGTAATTTTACCTTGACTTATTTGTCAAGTAAACATGCTTCAATTCAAGTGAAAAAAAATTTTCATGCATATTCCCTATTTTACAAGCATTTTTATAATAAAACGGCTTTGTTTTTTTTTAAATATGAAATGCTATTGTTTTTTTTTTTAAGTTAAAAGTTCTCACAAAATTAAAAATGTAAATAAGGAAGACAAAAATTTATAATTTTTAAATTGTAATTATAATTATTTTAAACTACATATCAGTTCAGTTTTATAATTAAATTAAATTCAAAGACATTTATATTTGTGTTTGCAGAGTATTTATATATTCTGACTTCTTCTTCTGTGTACAACAACATACGTAATTTTTATCGTATTGTTCTTTAAAAAAATATATATTTAGATGCGCGGAAGCGTGACCCAAAAGGAAGCCCATGGTCAAGAAGACCGACCGTGTCGTTTTCTTTCTTTCCGCTTGCTTTACCAACTAGAAGACGCCAGCCAACATTATATACACATAAACACACACACACACACATATATATATATATATATATATATATATATATATATATATATATATATATAACATAGGCCCGTGCAGCAAGAACAGCAAAGGGGATGCACTCGTCTGGAACCACTAAAAATTTGATATAGCAAGAAATGTAACAAACGATGGATGACTATAAACTTTATATATATATATATATATATATATATATATATATACATATATATATATATATATATATATATATATATATATATATATATATATATATATATACAATGGTGATGATGACGGACGTCTGTGCTGAGTCACTGGCCCCTGTGTAAAACTTTGTAACTAACGTTTGTTCACACTTCACCGCGATTTGAGTCAAATAAATGTGTTTGGAAAGTTTTGTATATGGAATTAATGTTAGTTTATTTTTTAACCCGACTTCAAAAAAGGAGGATGGTTCTCAATTCGTCTGTATTTTTTTTTTTTTTTATGTTTGTTACCTCAGAACTCCGTCATTTATGAACCGATTTTGAATTTTTTGTTTTGTTTTAAAGGGTTTGATTCCCGATTGGTCCCATTGTCACCAAATCGTATTCTGATGAGGGGATCTCCGGGAAATTGAGGAAAATCCTCATTTTATATGTGATAACCGATTTCTGCGAAATTTTTTTTTTTTTTTTTTGAAAGGGTATACTCATTCATAATGGGAAAATAAAAAATTTTTTTAAAAACCGACTTCAAAAAAATTTTTTACAAAAAAAAAACCGACCCCAAAAAAAAAAATTTTTACAAAAAAAAAACATAATGCTTGTAAAAAAACTGAAAATCTGTTATAAAAAAATGCACTAAAAATTACAAAAAAAAAAAAAACGGGTAAAAAAAAAGTGTTATAAAAAAATTCACTAAAAATTAGTTGGTCTACCCATATTTAGACAAATAAAATCAGTTATAGAACTTCAAAGTCACTAAAAACCGAGAAATAAAACCTATTTTGACAAAATGGAAACCCGACTTCTATATAAATATTCTATAACAAAAGATGCAATAAAAGGAAAAAAATAATTGCATATTCTTGTGCCAATTTTAGTTCACCAAAGCAAAAATTTTTAAATATATATGTACAATTATTGTTATTTTTGGTGGCGGTGTCCAAAAGTTATGTGAATTTCTCTATGCTGACACCGCCTCCAAAAATAACAATAATTGTACATATACATTTTAAAAGTTTTTGCTTTGGTGAACTAAAATTGGCACAAAAATATGCAATTATTTTTTTACTTTTTAGTGCATCTTTTGTTATAGAATATTTATATAGAAGTCGGGTTTCCATTTAGTCAAAATAGGTTTTATTTTCTGTACAAAATGTACACAATGTAATTATGAACAATATATAATTGAATTAAAAGAAACAAGAAATTGTAGCAGCAATCTGAATTAGTTGTTCCAATACCTCTCTATATCAGTGAGTGTAAATTGTTTTTCACAAGGATAGATGTATAAAAACATGACTTGTGTATATCGAACTCATCAAGATAAATATTAATACATATTTCATACTTTTCATTATTATTACCACAGAAAATTACAAAAAAAAAATAATGGCACTTTTTTGATTCAGCTTGGTTTAATTTTATTGCATGGTGCTGTATATACACTCCCGTTCAATAAAATTGAACAGATCTGAATCGAATCAGTCTCTTACAATTTTGATTATTCTTGTAGTATATGTTTTTTACTATACTTCCATTTCTTTTTTCACACTTTCAATATATACTACTTATCTTTGTTTATAAATGAATAATTATACAGAGAGTTACAAAAGTGAGGAGTTTTATGAAATGTAAGATAATTAACATTTCAGCTTGGTTCAATTTTATTGAATGGAAGTGTACATACATTTTGTGACTAGAAATTATATGCAAAACTATTGAGATTATGGCTAAAAGTTTCAAATACAAGTTGTGTATTTATAAAACAAATTTAATGACTATCTATTACAGTTTAAACGATAAATATGTGGAAATGCTTTGGACCGAATTTGGCGATTCAGGAAAGTAAATTTGGTTATGTACTGATAATAGATGCAAAAAAAATCGTTTGGAAGTGGTTTTTACCTTATAATAGACACAATTTTGGTGCGTAACATACAGGGGCAAATCGACGGTCTTAGGGGTCCCGCGGCAAATATTCTAGGGGGTTCTTCCTGATGAAAACTAACTTGAAAACAAAATTAAATGAAGCAACCAAACAACACGTTATATTTCTACCAAAAACGGTTTACATCCATGCACATATTTATTAAATACATATTTTATACATATCTCGAAAACTGAAGGAGATTTCGAAAAATTTCATTCTTTAGTTCTATGTTCTATGCATCTTTTTTGCAAAATAGACAAAATGTTTTAGACGCAAATAATGTTTTTCTCATAAACATAAATAACTTATATTTATTAATTGTTTTTTTTTTTTAAACTAGCGTCTATTTACATTCATTCATTGTTAGTATGGTTGCCTTTCGGTTATATTGTACCAACGAAAGTGACTAGCGTTTTCTAAATTTGACATACTATAAGTACTATGTCTGAACATTTATAGCATTCTTTGACATCAAATGCTTGATATAAAAAATCAGACACATCATGGATGGGAATCGATATTTAAAATATTGTACGTTACATCCAAAAGTTTTGATTTAAATACTGCCAAAAAATCAAAGAAGGGGCTGTACAAATGATAAATCAAAAAAAGAACCAACAAAACGAAAATCGTTTACATAATACAAAATGGCTGGTAATTAAAATATTTCAAAAAGAATGCGATGTGAAAATTTTAACTTTTTTTCCAACAGTTAATTAAAATAATTGATAACATTGAAAATAAATTAATACAGCAGAAAAAAAAAATCCCATACAATATGAATATTAAACGTTACTAATAATATTATTATTTAGTAATTAATTATGTGATGTGTATTGTGCATACAAAAATATTTACGGTAAAATCAACATACCTTTCTTTACCAAGAGAGAGAGAGAGAGAGAGAGAGAGAAGATGTATGAGGTTTGATGAGGTAACCTCTGCAATAAGACTACATACTCGTATATCTATTGAAAAAATCAGTAGCTAAAACAGCGCTGGATCAGTGCAGCGCGCCATCATTCATTATTGTTATAATTATTATTGTTTTTTTTTTTTATTATCAATCAATTCACTCACAATTGTATCCAATTAGAAAACAATAAACGACCTTTTTTATTTCCTTTTACCATTTATCAAAATTACACCACGTAGCTGTATGTATAGAATGTGTTACGTAAAGAAAGAATATTTGTATTGGCGACGAGGCTAGATAATTGTATTCAAAGCCATCTAAGGCCATATAGGGGGCACTTGAACACACAGTGTTTGGAAGCTAAAAAGTTATTGAAAACATCAAAATGTATCTACTTTTGTTTAATCACGTGCATCGGGTTTCAGAGAGGGACTTCGAATACTTTGGATCTATAAATTATGTCAATGAATTTTCAATTCATTGGTCGAATTCGAAAAAAGGAACAATTTTTTGATAAACTAATTTTGAAGCTTCAAAAATATGATTTTAGATTTAAGAGAGACACATCAAAACTTTCGTGGCACCTTAACATTCTGTGAATATTTTTATATACCCCAGAAAAAAATGAAAAATTTTTGGACGTGTTAGAAGTATGTTAGTGCTTTCGAAACATATCCAACCATCTAAACGCCTACCAAATTAAGTGAATGTTCAGGATTCAGGTTATTCTTTAGGCCAGTATACTTTATCATTTACTGCAATATCGTAACTCTGGCCGCGAAAATCCAGTTTTGGGATCCTGTAACAGCCCGAGTGTCCTAGGCTTGTGTCTCACGTGACCTTATCGTAGACGGCCCTGATGGTCGTGTTTGGAACAATTAAGCTCACAGTAAACTAAACTAAACTAAATAACTATCTAACTTAGTTTTTTGTAAGGCCATTTTGCCTAGTTAGAGCGGCCAGATTGGGGAATTTTTCCCTAGATTTTAGTGGATTTAACAAAATCTAGTAGAAAATCTAGGAGGTTTATTATTATTTGGATCTTGGGATTATCGTATTTTTAAATATTTGTACTTAAGTTGAATATAACGGAACCGCTATATTATCATGACAATATGTTTCTGTAATCTTTGTACATCCTGTAGGTATATAATTCATTTAAAAAAATTGCAATATGTATCACATTGTAATTCAGATATATATTGTAATATTAATAATAAATGATATTCTTATGAAAAATATTATTTAATGAATTAATTAATTGAAATTTTTACAATTCAAGACTTTCCATTTAAATTGCAATAAACGTTTTATATAGATACCTGTAATTGTAGCAATATGCGCATATTACAATCATATTCATATACATATTATTAACAAAACACAATATGTATTCATATACGGTACACTCGAGTTAATAAAAAGTTGTACCGATTTGTATGTCTTTTATAATTGTTAGTCTTTAATAATTTTGCTATAAGTGTAATAGATATATGATATGTATATGGGCAGACCTCAGATGGACCGTTAGCCCATATGGGCAGTATATACAGTAAACATTAATATTTAAGTCAAAATCGTACAAAAATGACGAACGACTTCATAAATCTTTTATTATTTTTCTTTACCAAATCACAAGCATTCTTTTAATTTAAAAACAATCTGAAATCTCGTTTAAACTGTCGCGAATATATTTTGACTTGTTTCAAAAAACATGGTTTCAAGTGACCCAATCGCAAACATTTATGTTGTAAACTTTCGAAATACGATAAATGGAGAAGTCTCAATTGAGGCTATTAAGCGGTTATAGCAAAGTAGAGATAAAACTTCGAAATTGTAATGGTTAAGTCTGAAATTTTTAATATTGCGTTTTTTTGCACGTAGTAAGTATAGAATGTCAGGTAAATTATATATTTATCATGAAAATATGGAACTAAGTAGTTAAACAAAGTATTCTAACGTATAATTTTGGAGATATTTTGATAAAAACAATAAAAAAATCATAAAATTTCTGCTCGGGTAAATCATATATTTATCATTAAAACTTGCAGTTAAATAGTTAAAGTATCATATATATTATGTTCAAAAAAAAAGTATTCTGACGTGTAATATTGAACATATTTTTATATAAGTAATGAAAAAATCGTAGAATTTCTGTTTTTTTCTTCGAGTAATCAAGTTGGTTATTACAGTTTTTAAAAAAAATGTTTCAAAAACAATTAATAAAATCAAACTATACGTGTCGCTGATAAATATAATTTGTTCTAAATTATCCGAGATTCGAGAAATTGTGCAATTTATTTTGATTTATTGTGTACTGTCCTAACAACCTTAATAAGAAGAACATATTATAAACCACAAACAATACCAATAATTCATTTCATTTCATTGTTGATTTAAGTTGCTACAACTTTTTCGTAACAAGTGTGTACAACAAATAGTTCCCAATATTGTTTTTTTGTAAACGATTATATTATCTGTTTTAATCGGTTGTTGTTTTTTTTATTGTTATGATTGGCAGGTGTACTAAGTTAGTTCAGTTAGTTCTTTATCATTTTATCTATAAATATTTATGTTTTTCTGTTTGTAATTATAAGGTTTTATCTCAAATTCTATTATATTATTTTGGTTTCTTAATGATGCATATTGCATACATATCAATACATAGCGGTATTATAATTATATTATTCAAGGTGTCCATGTAAAATAATAGGTCTATATTGAAGTCAGGTTAAACAATAGATCTCAGTCAATTTAAATGCAACGCATTCTTTTACTAATTGTATCGACTAATTAATATGATTATATAGATAGATAGATTGTAGAGACTGTATAGACTAGATTGTATAGACTAGGAATTGGTTGGACATGCGGCTGCAGCCGCTTATGATAGGAACTATGCCGATATTCATCTGAAGTTCGCGAAGGAATCTGCAGAAAACCTTCTCAAGCATAGCTGATTACTTCGTTCTTGTCCATACGCCGACAGTTTAGTCAATTAACCGTCCCCTTTTTTTTTCTTAATAATTGACAAACTACCAATGTCGGGATTCGAACCCATAACCTCCCAGTTTCCAAGCAGGCATACTGCGCAGACATTACGCCTTAGACCGCACTTGGAATGATATTTTTCACCAATGGTATCTTGGATTCTCCGATGAGTTCCTCTATTTTGGTCATTCAAAAACATTTGGTGTTTGTTTAAAAATAGAAAATTAGTTATATACTTTTTTGTTTTGTTTTGTCCAACATAAAATCACCCTTTTCAATGGAGGAACATGTCATCCATTCATGGTACAAACACATACATATTGATTAGAAGAATATACACAATAGCGACGACGACACGTGCTTATACTAAACCAACGACAATAATGTCTGTAATGAGTATTAATTCTGTTTGTTTACTAATTGAAAAGGTTGATTTGGATAATAACAACAAACAAACGCTCACTTTTGAAACAAACACAATAAAAAATAAAAATAAATAAAACAATACCCCAACAGAATCAAATTAATATTCAAATTTCTATTTTATTATTTATTTAATATTTTCTGTTTCTGATGACTTTCGGTTTCTTTAAAAATATTGTAATCGGTAAATTATCAAATCGAACATAAACTAACGCTGTTTGAGTAAAACAAAGGATCAAATAGAGAAATTGATCATTAAGGAAGTTCTATAACAATTATTTTCGTGACGATGAAGCCCGCCATGAATTTGAGTAAATTTATAGTTTTCAATAGACGCATATTGGAATCACTAGCAGGGGATGGTGAATAATATTTCAACCTATTAGCAGTAGTTACTAAGTTGTTCACCGGAGTGCGATTACGAAACTAGTAGGCCGAAGGTTATGTCACGGGGGTTATAATTTACCCACCAGAAAGCATATTCAAATGCTAGAATTACCAATACGGCTATTTATTTTTAAGCGTTAATTTGTTTTGAGTCATATAAATTATGAAAATTGGGCATTTTGGCGGTTTTTATCTGAAACAATTTAATAATTATATTTTACTAAAAGTTAAAAAAAATCTAATTCAAAAATATGTATTTTAAAAATACGTTTTTATTTTTTTAAAGTTTGTCACATGCATGGTGGGTTTACTTTACTTGAAACTTCTTGCTATATATACTGCATAATATAAGGGCACTTGAGTACCTACCGGATGTCTTAATCAACAAGCGTAACTCTTGTTATATATTTTATGTGTTATTAAGAATAGGTATATCGCTAAAAGTATACATAGAGGATATTCATTAAATGAAGGGCCACTGTTGTATTTGAGGTAAGTTTAAAATCTTAATTTATAAATAACCAACAAATTTAATGTTAATCAGATTATGAAATAACATAAAATTGAAATAATTTCTTGAAATAATAATTTTAAACTTACCTCAATTACAATAATTACAATAATAACATTAAAATAATTAGTATTATTTTTTTAGCAATTTTGGCCTGATGTTTCTTTTTATACTGTACCAAAAATTCGCCGAGAATCATTGACATCAATCTCTTCATAGATATTAGAAACATGAAAACTAGTACATAATTTTGTACCTTTAGAAATAATTTTTGTTTCTAAAAATATCTAATTGCACTTCTTGGAAGCTGTTCATCAATTTTTTCACTAGCATTGTATGTAATTATTTCTTTATAGTTAAAATTTAAGTTGACTTTTTACTTGTACATCCGTATGTTTACGAATTTTGACAGAACCATAAGTTAAAATAAAAAACACGAGACGGCGCCGAGGTCGCCCGCCAAAAATACTTTACTAGTGTATATATTTTCGGTATAAGGCGGTGTCCGAGGGTCATTACTCATAGAATGTGCTACAACATCGTATAATATTACACCAAACTGATATGGTTATAATTGTAAATGTACACGTGTGTATATGTTTTTAAAATGAAATCAGACTTTTACATTTCATTTATATTTGATATGAAGTGAATGTCAACTTTAATCTACGTATATAAATACTGGTAAAACTGTAGTGTACACTCCCGTTCATAAAAAATGAACCAATATAAACATTCCAAGTGTTTATGTATGTAATATTATACGTATATTAAGTTACATATACGCTTAGAATGTGATTTACTGGTTCTAATATATTGAATGGGAGTGTACATGAGCCATAAAAGTGGACTCCAACCGGATATGAACCAACGACTTATGTATATTTATATCTTTTGAATATATTTTTTCTTCCGACTTACTTTACAAATATCAATATTTAAGGCTAACTATGAATTTTAAGGTAATGCTAGATAGCCTATAGTCTTCCTCATGAATGTGGCTATCAAACGCAAAAAGAATTTTTCAAATCAGACTGGTAGTTCCAAAGATTAGCGTGTTCAAACAAACAAAAAAACTGATCAGCTTTATTATATTTGTATGGATAGATGTATACAGAAACATATTATCCCCGTTATAATGTACATTCTATACTCATATAGTTTTAAAAAGACACGTTGAATCATTATTATACAATTTAATAAAAAGTATATACTGCATAGATATAGATTGAATATATATATCTAATTAGTTTAATGTATAATATATTCTGCTAAGAAAACTTTTAATTGAATCATTAACAAAAAACGTGGAAACATGAACAAGTAAATACCTTCTACTACAAGCCATTTATCTACGTCGATTACAAACAGAAAATAAAAAAAACTATCAACAAACATTTAGAGCTGCACTTAAAACGACGAATATCACCAACATCCACAACAAAGTCGAGTATTTTTAGTACCATTAGATTTTAAATAAATTGATTTTATTTATATACTTAAAATAATATTGATAGTGATAAAATGTTTGCAGGAAAACTGATAGTTTACTAAATAGTCGGGTGTAATTAGTTGTTTTTGTTTACCTCGGACACAGCTATATTTACACGAAATTAGATGATTCGTTTATGGATGCATTTCGCAGATCAAATAATTTAAGAGCCTGCTTAACTCGAAGACTTAAGCAGGAATAATAGATCATTTCCCTCCTCTACCTGATTTGGCAGATGACCTGGCAAGGAATAATCGATCATATCCCTCCACCTGGCAAGGAAGGAAGATGACCTCTCGCAAGGTAAAGACATTTACCAATAAGAGCTCAGGAAGAAAGAATATGAACCTCAATTTGGAGGATTTTTTTCTGCGTCAGAAATCCAAAGATTTTCGGAAATTTCAACCGAAAAGATCGAAAAACTGCGTTAGTCTTAGACTCTGGATACTGACAGGGATTTTCTTATGGATTTTCTATGTACGTTCAAGGAATATCTCCAAATGCTTATGGGATTTATCACTTCAGTGATGCGCCGGGAGAACTCTAGAACACTTCCGGATGAATTTTAGTGCCTTATTACACCAGAGACTCTGATGCCCGAATACCTTCTAGGAGTCCATAAAGAACGTGCATCTATCTAGACCCACTGAAGATTCTACACTTTCTAGTATTGGAAAATCTGGAAAGGGTACTTTACACGAGAATCTCCTGGGCCTGCAAGAATCCAGTTCAAGGTTTCTTAGCGGATTGTTGGGAAAAAATGTTCAAAATGTCAATTATAGAACACTCGTCAATCTCACTTTGGAAAAGCGAAAAGAGAGCAAAATTAGAGCTAAAGATAGAGCAAAAATTTGGTGTAAAGCTATTGCTTATAAAATTGCTAACCATTTTTGTACGATATTAAAAGTCAGAAACATTTTTTCGAAGACATCTTAGCACTTTTTTTTTTGTATGAATATGTTGCACTCGACTAAAAGATTAACGTAAAGTAAATTTTAATTAAATTACCTTGATTTACATTTAGATTACATCTTTACACATCGAATAATGATGTAATGTAAATACAAAATTGATTATTTATTTAAGGTACTATACCTACTAGTTAGTATGACTTCAATAATTATTAAATGTATAGAGATCGATCAATTAATGAGTTAAGTTTTTATTAAGATTTTATGTTAAACGTTTTTTATAAACTTCTTAACTTACATTTCCTGGAAGTAGCTCAATATACCTACTATAGGACCTCCCACCCAAATGTTTAGATCAGAGGTGGGCGCAGACAGCTCGTCTGAGCCTTACGGGCTCTCCATAAGCTGGGTGAGAGTAAGTAAAGAAGGTATGTTTTGAAGCAAGACGGAACGATGTTTCAATACAGGTTGTCCTACCGATTATTGCCCAATAATTATATAGTATAGTCTATAGTATAGTCAATATTTTATTTTATTTGAAAAACAAATTATGCGAAAAATAATTTCCACTACTACAAATAGTACTTTTCACTTTTTCAATTCAAAGTAGACTAACTCGAAGAACTCAAATTCCTTACTTTATGTAAAATTTAACTTAATTCATCAAATTCCCATGACACTATACTGAGCATACTCCATACGAAGAAAAAATAATTAAATCAGGTAAATAATTCTTTATTAGTTCTCGGATATGAATAGTAAAATATTTAGACAAATTATTTGGAATTTCCAAAACTATAATTCTATTTAAATTATCCTTTGCATAAATTTCCCTCTTTTATTACAATGGTCCAGCGGTAAACTTAAAGGTTCAAAAGATTTATATATATTTTTTATATATTTTTATTTTATTCATACACAAATATGATATATACTAAAAAGGTACATTTTATGACCCAAATTACCAGCTCAAAGATCCAGAGTATGTATTGAATGATTATATGTATTATTTACTTTGTATAATAGTGACCATAAAAAAGATTTGGTATTATTATATTTTTTTCAGAAAATGTTATAATTAAAAAAAGAAAATATTAATAATTGGTAGGTTACCCTGTATTAACTCTATCTCTCTTCCCTACCTCTCACTCAGAGCTTGGCGGAGTCAACTCTTGCCCACCTCTGGTTTAGATCATTCCAGATAATAGCATAATAACTGGGTCCATAAAATAAAGGTTTTACCACGCAATATCTGATTCTTTCTTCTATTTTGGGATCAGGAAGAAAAACATCAAGATTTCTTATTCGAAAAATCTCTAAAACAATTTTGTTTTTCTTTAGTAAATCTTTTAAAATTGATAAAATTAGGAAAGTTGCGATCAACTACTCGATACCGAGTTACTTGATGCTTTCTAGGCCACACAAAACTTAAGTTGAGGTTTGTCCATTTAGAAAACATGATGCTTATAATTCGATACAATGTTGCGAAATAATTGAAAATAAATATAATTTGCTTTAATAAATTTTCGTTACTAGATCGCAAAGATTTAATAATGTGTATATTTTGTAAAATTAAATAAAATTATACATAAAAAATCTTTTTAATGACAGATCTTTAAACAGTATACTTTTAATTTTAAATAAAATAAAAAATTTTTTCTGATTTTTTTTTAGGGCAGTACGATCATAGTACATGTTGGGGATACATCACTTTCTACGTACAGTAAGATATTATGAATATTCCTAAAATATCATCACACTCATGATTTCAAACAAAAATTATCTCAAATTTACGTTGAGGTTTGTTGAGTTTGTTGAGTTTAGTTTATTTTCTTAATGACATTGATTTGAGCGAAATTCATTATAGTTTTTGAGATAATCAATTGGAAAAATATGAGTGTTAATATGAAGCAGAGCAGTTTTGAATAAGCTTTGCCCATGAAAATGTATTACCTGATTAGTTAGGTTAAAAGAATTTTCCCCGTATATTTCACAAAAAAAAATCCTCTATAGTTTTTATACCAATAATCAATCAAAATAGTTTGACATATCACAAGTTAGATTTTCAAAATTTATTATCTCAAGAACACTGTTGAGTAATAATTTCGCTCAAATTTTGAGAGATCAAGATCAATATGGTAAAAAAAAGATCCTAAGAATTGCAAGAAGAACATTTTTACTTCAGTAGGGGCTACCTCCTTAAGTTAACGAGTCGAAACATGGACGAGTCTCCATTTAATAACCAATGTACAATGTTATTGTTGTTTCTGCCCATCTTTGATTAATTTTTTAAAGGGAAATATGCACAACTATTCGTTTATGTAAGACTTTTTTAATCTGTTGCCAACGTTTCGTCAGCCATTACAGACTTCATCAGGTTAAAAATAAATATTCGACAGCAAATCACTTGATGATTTCCTTTGTTATTTTCAGAATTTAAGGTAAATAAATTACACTTTGTGGAGAAGATCTAATCATTATTAATAGCTGTCGTGACTGTACTGCCTTAAATCAATGGTTACTTTTTAAACCAGAAACTAAACATGAAACTATTAATTTAGATAACATTTAATATTTACTTTGAATATACTGCAGAAATCGTATAAAAACAAACATTTTAAAATTCTATATAATTATTTTAATTATAAAGACCACCATATTTTTTGTTTTTAGAAAAAAAAAACCTATTTTGATTTATAAATTATTGAAACAAATTTGTTATCCAATATAAAAGCGTGCTTTATGCCATAAATTCATCCAGAAACTAGTTCACAATTGCGATTACTGTTAAGTACAATTGAAAATAAGTTATTTTTTCTGTAAAAAATATACTCAACGCCAGTGAGGGGATCGAAATATCCCAACATTTCCCACAATTTTATGGTAAATATATTTCAAGTTTTTACAAAAATAATATAATTTTGATTAAGAGTAAGAATTGGAAATTATGAAAATTTTCACGGGTAAAACCATGAGAAGAAAGGAAATTTTAAAAAATATGTAATTTTTCCCCGTTTTGTCATAAATAACTCGAATTGTAATCGAAAAAAGAAAATTGTAACTCCATGTTTCTAACAAAAGAAGAATATTCGAATTACAAACCACATAATCAATGATATCATTTTTCAGGGCTCGAAAACTTTATATATCAAATGTACATATTGATAAACTTGGCCTGGTCTTGATAAATTTCACCAACTCTGATTCTAATGTAAATAATGCATTTAATGCTAATCTTTCAAACTCTAATTTTAACGGAAGAAGTGACGCTGGTTTTGTCCTACCATGATCAAATGTAAAATCATTGATTTTAGATACAATATATAATTTTTCGATTGTAGTTTTTCATTACTACATCATTTTATTAAACTTTTGTGTCTTAATAGTAGTATTGACCTTATTTAATATTATTTTAATAAATTATTTAAAAAGAAATATAACTTCTTACGTACGTACATACGTACACACTCATCCTAAATTTGATTGTTGTTTGATAATTTCAGATATTGAGCGATTATGTACATCAACACTTCAGACGTGTTCACTACGGCCGAATGTCCGATTGAAATATTAAAATTTAATAAACGATTCTTTAAAAAATTATATCTATGGCCGACACCGAAAAAATGCTATATATTAGGATGGTTACTACTAGTATTTATGACGTTACCGGCCATGTTAGTAGATTTAGTCATCACTTTAAATAAGAAAGAAATCAAATTATCTGATTTTGCTGAACATTTAGTTGAATTACTGACAATAATTATTGCATTTTATGTTTATATTGTTTATAATTCTATACAAGGTGATTTCATACAAATTTATAAGCGTATAACACAATTACAATTGTTTCATCAAAATGATCATCGATTTTTAATCGAGGCCGAAGCACAAACGAAATTAATTACACAGTCATTGATCGGTTTTGCTGTAATTGTGTGTCATCCATTATTCACATCGATACCGCTGTTAACGTACAAAGAATGTAAAGAAGATATTCATGAAATTATGCAACATAACTCTACCAAGTAAGTAGCATCACTTTTTAAAGTTTTCAGAGTGCATCACTTTTTTCAGAGTGTAATTTTGGAAAACCATGGCTAAGGATAGCCGGACCAGTCCAAGTGGCCGAGCGGTCTAAGGCGTTATGTCTACGCAGTATGCCTACTTCCACACGCTGTATGGAAACTGGGAGGTTATGGGTTCGAATCCCGACATCGGCAGTTTGTCAATTATTACAAAATAAACAAGTGAAAATAACAACTATCTTTGTTGTTAAATTGTTTAAATACCCCATATATACTGAATTTTTCGTTTTTCCTTCATATCGAGTTTTCCGTAAAACCGTTTTCACAGAAAATTAGCTCGATATTAGCTCGAAATTCCTGTGCAAGTTTTCACGCAGGCGCGTCTTCAGCCTTCATTTGGTATTACATAATTTTTGGTATCCCAACGTTTTTCCCGATTTTCTCGGAAAATTAGCTCCAAATTCCTGCGGAAGAAATTAATTCCAAGGGCACGGCCTTACGGACCCCTCGGGATCAGAAAAATTCTGCTAGCCACTTTTTCGATTGAGCGATTTGGAACGGCCTAGGTATTTGACCCCTTCTTATTTTACAGATAAATTTGGTGGAGGTAACGGGAAGTTCTTATTATGTTTAATAATATTGCATTGGGTGTTTTTTAAATTAATAATTTTACTTATAATTCCAAATATATAAGTCTATGAATCTTTGTTTTTGAAAAGAATGATTGCGTAATGATTAGAGCCCCAAACTTATGATCGAACAGAAGTTTGTGACCATTTAAATCCTTGATTCGGAATACGAATTCTTTATGAATGTAACCTGAAACAGTTGTGTTTTCTTGTTCCAAAGATACATCGATATACCAATCTGTGGTCTCGAATTAAAAGGACGTTATCCATTCGATGTGAATAATACTTTTTGGCTATGGCTAATAATTGAAGTAACACAAGTAATTGGTGGTATTGCTACGTCATCGATACCAGCGACATGTACATTACTGCTCGTGGAAATGGTGATCTATTTAATAATGGAAATTAATAATTTAAAAAAATTTATTATTGTTATATGTGAACCAGGCATTAGTAATGAAGAGATGATAAAACGTTTAGAACATTCTTTAAAATATCATTTGGAAATTATCGAGTAAGTTTCTGAAATATTTGGAGAGAAAAAAGACTGTTAATATTTTGTATTGTAGAATATCAGACATGATGAACAATTTGTTTGGGCAAGTTTTTGTTATACATTTTGTATTAATCGGCATTGGAATTAGTTTATTAACTTTAAGTATTGCTGTTAGTATTCCTTAATCCATAAATTTATAACCATAAATTATAAGAGCAACCTTCTAGACTGCGAATTTTTGAAATTTTGGATCGTATTATTATACTTTGGGGCCACAAAAGTGTTGTTGAATTTTGAGAAAAGAACAGTACTTTTGTCGTCATGTGTACAATTGATAATTTAAGTCATTGAAGACACTTGCTTATGATTAAGGACGTTCATACGCTACGCTACAGTCAATTGAAGTACTATCTTTAATAAAATTTATTTTGGATTTTTAAAAAACTTGTATATCAATAATCTTACAACGATTTATAACCTTTTTTTTTATTTGTCCTAAATATTTTAAAAGTATTTTTTGTAAAATTTCAGTAAATGTAAATTAGAAATTGATTTGACTTCATTTGACAGAGCTGACAATAAACTATGTTTTGTTATGACGTTCACAGTGTATATGTGTATATATATGTGTATATTTTTTTACTATGCGCTGTTGCCAGTTTTCAAAATATGGTGGAAAAAACAAACCTAACAAAACAGTTTTAATTTTATTAAATAATTAATTCAAACGCTCGTCAACACCATTTTTTTAATGTAATTATATAATCTGCATATTTTAAAGAATATTTATAAACATTATTTATTATGGTGTTTACTTTAATAATATACTTATTATAGTTTTAAGTACAAACAAATTCTGTTCTCCATAAGACGCTGTGTAAAAAGTTTAATTTTTAATCGATAATTACTCTTTGAAATGATCGATAACAGGTTTTAAATTTTTGAGAGAGGATAACTACTGAATTGAACTATTCATTTCACTAAAAAAAAACAATTTTTATCTACTATCAAGCCTCATGCATGAACGTCCTTAAATAGATAGAAAATCAGCCGTCAATATTTTTTAAACTCTGCGTATTTATTAAATTAAATTAAAGATGGGTGCTCAAGCAGAAATGATGCGATTATCAATGGAATTAAATGCATGGATATTTGTACTCTTTATTCCAAATCATTATGGGCAGCAATTAATTAGCGAGGTTTGTATTCGTTTCCAAAAAGTATACGCGTTTACGCGGTTATATCGAATAAAGAAAGGACTTGATACTGAAAATTATTTTCGTTCAATATTTAGAGTGAAGATATTGCTCGAGCCGTTTACGAAACCAATTGGTATGAAGCACCAGTAAAAATTCGTAAAGCATTACTTATGATTATGATACGATCACAACGTTCATTGAAATTCCAATCGAAATCTGTTGGAATCTTTTGTTATGCTAGTTTTGTTGGCGTGAGTATTTATCGAATATATTCTGAACATTATGTGTGACATCAAATATTTGATTTGAAAAATCACACACATCTAGGGATTGGGATCGAACCCACCAGCTCTAGCATTCTAATATTAGTAGACTTGTTTTTTAGGTGATGAAAAACTCATATTCCTTATTCAATCTGGTGACATCTACACACAACAAAGATGCAAATAATTAAAACTATTCTGGAAAATTTTAACTACTTAAAATAAACATATATATAAGTATTCCGAAGTTAAGTTCACAATATTATTTTATAACAAAAAAACATATAGTCTTCAGAGCTTGAAGTTGCCAGACTTATGGTATTTCAGTGAGGTTTATCCAGTTATTTTTAACCCCCGACGGGGTGAGGTGATGAGTTTGAAGCGTCTGTGTATCTGTCTATCTGCGGATGGGTATGTTTGGGGCATCGTAGCTCACAAACGCGTGAACCGATTTAAATGCGGTTTTCGTTTTTTATTTTATTTCATAGCTATTTTCTTCGCGGTGGTTCTTAGCTATGTTTGATAAAAATTGGTTCAGTCGTTTGAAAATTACCAGGATATGGTATAGGCATATTATTAATCATGACATTTTACATATTAATATGGTGGAGGTAACGGAAATTCATAAATTTGCGTAAATCACTACCCAAGACTTGAAATCCCCAATCCATGAAAGGCGTAAATCTAATTGAATAACTTGATGATATGAGCCTTACTAAAATACTGTTTGACTGGTTATTAGATTAATATCTGTTAATATTATATGACAGCTTAAGATATGCCGTAGAAGCAGCACAACGTCTTCACTTAATAAACATCTAAAAAAATTTAATAAAAATATTCGATAATCTGATTTTGAATAATCTTGACGGCTTAAAATACATTTAATAGTATTCTGACGTTAAGTAAACAATATTATATTTTATTACAATGTTGTACAGTGCTATTATAATTTTACACCTGAATGTCTGCCGTATAGAAGCCTTAACACTTCATAATCAAAGAATTAATAATAATAATTCACTTAAAAATTGTATAATAAAAAAAATTAAAAAAATTATTGTTATTATTAATAATAATAATAAAAAAATTTCTCAAATAACATAAATTTTTTTGTTAAGTTCTGGTTTTTGTGTTGTGTTGTGTGTCTACCGTTTTCTTGTTGTGAAAATACAGTGCATTTGTTTAATTTTTAGAGTGGAATTAACTCATATATCAATAAAAAACACAGGTATGCAAAACTAAGAATGGTCGAATACAATACAATATAAAGGATAGCGCATAATTAACTTTGTGATTTATTTAATGAATACGTATTTGTGCATCATTTGGTTTTAGCTCGTGAACTAATTGAATCTTATATGGGAAAAGGTGTAACGTATGTAAAATTATTTGCAAAGACCGCCTAGATATCACCAACTGCTGAGAACGTCGCCTGGTGGAAGTGTCGGGGTTTTCCTATCAACACTTGCTTGCACCCGAGCAATGTTTACATCATTTCGAACTGCACGAGGTCTTCCAGCACGCGAAAGATCACAGACAGCCCCATGTTACCGAAAACGCTGAAACAATCGGTAAATTGTCGGAACATGAAAGTAATTTCGATATGATCTTTGTGTCTGAATAATCGAATGCTGACTTTCAAAATAAAAGTGACCAAGTTTGGTTCTTTGTTCTGTGCTGATTCTTTCCATCATAAATTTCCCAAGTTTTTCAAAGAAAAAAAAAAACGTAAACAAAAAACTTGTTCACTAATTAAGTCCTAACGTTAGTTATGCGCCACCCTATACAAATAAGATCTGGTGTCACACCTCGGCGCAAATCAGCTCGAAGCAGATCATAGATGGTCCAAGCGAATGGCAGATCAAAGCTCAGAAAGTCTATGGCAGGAATTACTGGAAAGAGCGTGGATTTATAGCGCATAGGAATCTTCAACGTTGAACCATTGTACAGACTAGGTGTTGAGGGCGAAGAAGACACTTATCATTTAATTTTCGAGTGTCAAGCCCTGGCATATAAAATATATCAACTCTATGAGAAGCTCAACGGATTCCAGGATATCCGATGTAGTCCATCAGCAGAATGGTTAATTACCTCGAGAACACCAAACTGCTAGAAGGGAATGGAGAATGCAGAATTCAGGAGCAGCACAATAGACATAAGGATGCAGGGCTTTCGGGATGTACAATCCAAATTGATACGCCATCCATACATGAAAACATTTACCCAAATATGGGTAAAAAAATTATTTTATCTCCCTGTTTCCCAAAAGTATTAACATTTGTACATGTATTTGTTCTATGATAAAAGCAAACCGATTTTTGTCCTGATTATACAAGACAATGCTGGAACTACCTGAAGTTTATTCGTTAAACTGCAATACTACCTTGATTATTTTACAAACGCTCTGTATACAATACTGCAACAATAAATACCTTTTTATATCTATTCATATTTTTTTTCAACCATTTATTTAAACAATTTTTTTTTTTCATGAAAAGTTGAGTTGAATTATACAATTTTTTTGTTTTCTGTATAGAGAAGAAAAAAAAGAGATTGCGTGTGGCAGCAATGAAACACGTCACGTTTTTTTTTTTTTTTTTTAAAACTATATTTTAAAGCCGCTCTAACCTAATGACCTTTGACCCAAAGTAGTGTGTATTTACTGTGACCAGTATTATCATCAGCAGTATAATAAGCAGTGGCCAAACAACTGTGGGGCAATGCAGCCTGCAACCTCGCCTCTCTTACAATAACCACCACTTTTCACTTTAGGGCATTCACCAATAGGTGAATATTATACAATTGAAGACAAAAAATATGTGTATTATAAAGTATAAACACACTCACCAATCAATTCAATGTAGTATATTTTATATTATTGGTACAGATCGTATATTTTATCGTGGACAAATATATCATGGATATTGGTGTCGGATTCATCGGTTTATGTTTGGAGACGACCTTAGTAAACTAAGTGCGCTACTAGAGCTGAATTCATTTGTTTTGACTATTATATACGCGTAAGGGCAACTTATTTTACTGGTTATATTTCACACGTTTAAATCAAATGATAAATGGATTAAAAGTGGGGGAAACATTAATATGTTTCCTCCCCGTCATTTTGAAAATAGACTGATCCACTCAAACTATGACGATATTCGAGGCTTCTTTACAAATGAATATACTTCTAAGTCGATCTATCTTATAGCGTTTTCTTTTGAAGCACGAGAGAACATGCTCGTTACTCTGTGATGACGTCAAGATCGACCTCAGTTCATGCTCGACAATTGTGCGGCCATTTTTCCCCAATCGAACGTGTTTATGATAATTGATTATTAGGTTGACTATCATTGTCAAATACTTCAGTACCTACATTTGTTTGTAGCTATTGTTTTGGATTACTTCAGACTGTAGTTTTAGCATGTTATTTACCAGGACACTTGAGGCCTCTATCCAGATCTGTTTTTGAACAAGATTGAATCTAGAGAAGAATCTCTATTGGATCCACATATGGATCGGCTTTCCCTCTGCAATTTCGTATACTCCAAAGCATCGAATTCTCTTTTATATACGATCACATTATTCCTCGAAGAATAGCTAGCTTCAGACTTATACTCCACAGGAGTTCTCGTTTATCAGTATTATTTTCTAAAGCCATTTATTTCGAAAACCTCACTTTTTTTAGGGTTTTAACATCTGTATTGCGATATCACCTTATTTCTCGAAGAATAGCTCCAGACCTGTTCTCCACAGGAGTTCTCGTTTATCAGCCTAATTTCCTAAAGACGTTTATTTCGAAAACCTCACTTTTGTTAGGATTTTAACATCTGTATTGCGATAACGCACCTTTAGGGTTTGAATCAACTCAAACGATCCATGCCATTGGAAATTAATCTTAGTACGAGTGCGTCAACGTTATAATGTATGATTGGTATAAGGTACTACTAACTAGCGATTGTATGGTTTCACAAGAATTTCAATAATAAAAATAATTATAATATGATTTCACCATTCATTATGGAATATATATAACACCAGTAAAGCAGTTCAGTTTTGTTGTTTTTTTTTACAACATTTTACACAAATATTTTAATGGTAACCAATTATTGTATTATTATAATTCGTAATTTACACATTTTACAAAAATTTGTAATTCACTTGCCTTACATTTCATAAGGACAATCAAATTCTCTGAAAAATATCATGTTTTAAAATGTATTAGCAACAATACATCTGTCGTGACTTTGCCACCGCCCGTGTTTAAGCCAAATTTATTGGGTGTATGAAAAAACTCTTTCGAACAAACTTTATTTTTAAACGTTGGTTCTCATTTAGTAGTAACGAGTGGGAGGTCGAAGCCTGGAGAGCAGGCCTTTCTATTTATCTAGAAATAAACAACGTTTGTATGAAACATTTTTTTCACACAACAAATAGTTTAGGGACAATATCAGTGCAAAGACTATGGGGGCAGCTAGTATTATAGGTACATATAAACTTGCCAAGTAAAGTATTTAATAGCTACTAAGTAGAATCTTACAATGGTTTGGGTTTTATGTAGATATTACAACATTTTTCGCAGAATATGCGAGAATTACGGCCTTTTTACAAGCTTTTATTTAACTTGTAATGTATGTATGTATATATGTTTGTATGTATATATGTATGAATGTATGTTCGGGTCAAATCTTGCAAGCTGAATTAGAAACACTTCCTCTTATCCTACGGAATTGAATTTTTACATGTTGATTTAGTTTCGATAACAATGCATTTTTATGGTAAGCATGACAAGAATGGACAAAGGAAAAGGGGGGTTTAGAGGGAGGGGGAAACACAAAATTTGGTATATATAACTTAATATTGAAAAAATCGAAAAACACATAAGAAGTAAAGTTGTAGAAAATTAATTTTACTATACAAAGCTTGTTTTTAAAAATGTTTCTTTTAATAGAAACTTTTCTATGATATTTTTGATGGTATTGTCTGTTTCAAAAGAGTTTTGACAACAGATATTCATTCCCAAGATATTAAATTTCAAATTTTGATAACTTGTATAAAAGAATATTGTACACCTATATTAATAATATTACTTTGTTATATGTTCTAAATTGTTTGTTACATAATAATATTCGATTGCAATTTGTATATCTCTTCTGTATAAAAAAAAAAACTGGTGTGAAACACTCAGGTAACCTCTATATACAAAGTTTAACGAATGGCTTTAGCATTTATCATTAAGTTCAACATTGCAGTAGAATATAATAACATATAATGATATTTATTTACTATCAACATTAAACTAGTACGAAAGTATATGTAAATTATTGAGCTTAATTAAGCTCTTGACGCTTAAAGCTTCATACAAAATTTGTTCATACTTTTACTTTACTACTCAGGAATAATCTGTCGTACTGTTTTAGCCACTTTCGATTTGTGGACCTCAATCAATATCTGGATTTTGCATCCTATAATGCTTTAACTTCTAATTTTAAAAATTGGCCAGTAAACTACTCTTTGAAACAAAATTTTAGTAATGACAAGTAGGTAAAATCTCGGTCTTAAGGTTGTACCAGCATAAAATCACTTTTCGGCAGATTTTGCTCTTTTTGTTCACAGGCTAAAAATAACGTTTTCTAATCAATCCCGAAGTTTTAGAATTTTTGACCGTTTAGAACGCGAGATAATTAATAACAAAGTAATCATTCTCTTTCATTAGAAGCCTGTAAAACTTCATGCCCGCCCAACTATTATCTGTTGTATTGAAAAAAAAAAAAAAAAACGAGAAGAGTAAAGATAAATATTTCTTAAATAAATTATTTTTTTTAAAGTTGCGTTTTACCGTTTTGTTTTCGAAATATAATAATTTAAAATTTTGTTTCTTTCAAAATTACATTAATGCGTATATAAATGTATGTATGAGAGTATACATGTGTATTTGTATTTGTTCTATGTGTATTTGTTAATAAAAGCAAACCGGTTTTTTGTCCTGATTATACTAGTCATTGGTGGAACTTCTTTGAAAACAGTAAAACATTTAGAATAAAGGACCATTTCCGGTTAAGGTATTTCCACCAAAACATTGCAGTCGCGTAAGACAACAATATTAAACTTAAGTTAAAAGTGTCATACATATCCCTCGCCATGTCTGTTCTTCCGAGATATCTTCTTCAAAGACCCGCACATACATACATACACATAGACTCACCGCAATGGCAATAATGCAGGGTTTTAGCGAATTTACTGAAAGGAAATAAAGCTATTGGTCCCGTACCGAAGTCAAAATTTCTTCAAATGTCCATTGATCCTACCTAGTAGATGTCAAAAATCACCATCTGTAAAATTTCTTCAAATGTCCATTGATCCTACCTAGTAGATGTCAAAAATCACCATCTGTAAAATTTATATATATATATATATATCTATGGACTATATATATATATATATATGTGTGTCTGTAATCACTCTAGTGGTCACAGTTTTCATTTTATCGGAATGAAATTTGGTATTTGAAGCGCTTTTCGTATTCAAAATATCAAGTTCGTTAATGGATAAAATCGGACAAGGGGAAAAGGGGGTTTAGAGGGAGGCGGAAACACAAAATTTGACATATCTCCCATACCTTAATATGTTTAAAATCGAAACATTTATAAGAAGTAAAGTTGTAGGTACTAAGTTTTACTGTAATTTTGTTTCTTATCATTTTTTCTGTTACCCTAATATTTACAGAAATATTGACGGTTTAATATAGAAAATTAAATTCCTTAATATCTCTGTACACTTTAGAGTTTGAGCAAAAATGATAAGGTAATGAATTGTAGCAAATTTGATTTTCTACAACTTTATTGCTTACACGTTTTTCGATTGTTCTAATATTAAGAGAGATATTTTATATTTTGTGTTTTCTTCTTTCTTCATACACCCCCACCCCATTCCCCTTGACGTATGTCATTTATTAATAAAATTGGTCTTGCAAATAATAAAATCATGTACGACATTTCATTTTGATCAGAATAAAATTGTGACCGCTAGAGAGTGATTTATATATTCTAAGGAAATTCGCTAAGTTGAAGCAGCTCCTGCGTAATGAATTTTTTTATGTATCATGGAACCACAAAACGTAAACATTTGGTAAAATTTCCAAATCCATTTTCATCATCGAAAACAAGACCTCTATTTTCTATATAGACGTAACAATTTGTATTCATTTATGAGTTTAAAAAAAAAAATATTATTACATTAATTAGTCGACCGTAGATTAGATTAGATATCTGTTGTGTATCTATCAGATTCTATCTGATTGTAAAATAAACAATAAAAAGTATACAAATCACGATTGTTTTAATACACCACAAATCTAACAAGATAAACGAATTAAAATTATACTGTATAAAACTACTATAAAAACATTGATCATTATTAGATTAACAGCGGAGTCCGCAGAGATTTAAAAATACAAATAATTGGTAATTTTTAAAGAGGAGTTCCTACATTCCTTTGTAAAAAATTTCACATTCTTTGTTAATATAAAACATGTAACAATTAACTGAGTTAGTTGTTTAAATACTTTGCATAAATAATCTAGTTCTTTATCATTTCTTCTCTTACGGGTAAAATAGATTAAATTTGTGTGGGGTTAGATGAATAATTGAATCGATTTGCGATTTTTTTAAATGAAATCTCACTATTACCATCAACTTTTACGAAACTTTCAATACAAAAGTTTAATTTTAGCGAATTTTCTTTTAAAAAAAGTCCAAGACAGTATTTAAGACTAAGGTTAAATACTATATACTATATGGTATCTGTTCGTGCGCTCTAAAAGCCACAATTTCAATCTGATGGGATTTAAATTTGATACACTCTTTCTGTATTTGAAAGGCCAAATTCATTAATGGGAAAAATTGATCAAGGAAAAGGCGGGAAGAACATTTAATCTTCAACTTTTCTCTTAACATTAGTAAAATGAAAAAAATGTATCATATCAAAAGTAAAGTTGTAGTAAATAAGTTTTACTACAATTTATAGCCTAACCTTATTTTCTGTAATATTTACTGAGATATTTGCAAATACTCCCCAAAATAAATATTACAACTACAATCACTATGGTAACTTGATTTGATACTCATTAAAAGTCTTCCACTAAGAAAATTCGCTAAGTTTACGCTGTTTCGAATGTGACGAATTTTTATTTTTATTTTGTACGCGAAGGAGATAGTCAGTCCAAGACCAGTCCAAGTGGCCGAGCGGTTTAAGGCGTTACGTCTGCGCAGTATGTCTACTTGGAAACTAGAAGGTTATGGGTTCGAATCCCGACATAGGCAGTTTGTCAATTATTAAGAAAAAAAAAGGGGCGGTTAATTGACTAAACTGTCGGCGTATGGAAAAGAACGAAGTAACCGGCTATGCTTGAGAAGGTTTCCTGCAGTTTCCTTCACGAACTTCAGATGAAAATCGGCATAGTTCCTATCATAGTCGGCTGCAGCCGTATATCCTACCAATTCCTAGTCTATACACAAAAATTCCTTCCACTTCACTCACATCCTCACATCCTTAGGCATCACAATCGACCTTATGGTCGAAGTGAAGCCTATCCAGGGCAGTCTCTACAATCTATCTATCCTGTTGCAACCCAATCTGTGAATATTATTATGCATAGCGCATTTTATGCGAAATAAATTTAATCGGATATATTTCAAAAAATATAGAATACATCTTTCCATTTCATGTAAAGCCTACAAATATTTACTGTGAGAAAATGACGCATAAAGGTTCTGATTTTTAATCAGTTTTATTTTATGCATTAACCTGTAATTCACATGTAATAGGACTACAAGTTTTAAAAAAAAAAAGTATTTTTTTGCCAAGTGCAATATACCTACATAATTATCCTTTCTTTTTTTTTATTTGTGAAACAGATTCTGGTATGCAAACTTCCGGATCACACAAATCCCCTAAATGTATTTAAGTTAAAGATATTTCAATAGTAGTCATGAAAGAATAATGCCATAATCTCCACCCCCAAAAATGCATCATGTACCATTTACTCTTTTATTATGCACAACTATTACGTATTATTTTATAGTATTTTGTATTAAATATTCATACAGTATTTACAGTCAAACCTATTTAATATTGCAACGTAATATGTAATTTTTACTGTTCGCTTTTTTATTACAATTTTCATATGGGAAATTTTCACTCAATACTGACATTTATTAGACCCTGACTTAGAGCTAAAAATTAGGACCATTTATAAGCTTATTAGATAGATAGATATATCTTGGGGTATAAAAAGTATTTCACTTCGACTTAATGTTCCCCCCCCCCCACTCCCTTCTACTTTATTCTGAGGAGATTCGCTTCTCCTATATTTTGGCAATAGGACTTTGTTTATCAGGTTTTCGTTCAGGTTAAGGTTCATATATTCCAGGTGAGATGCATCGAATATCTTGTTTCTGTTATAACTATCCTGTAACTATCCTGTAACAAATGGATCCATTGTGGAGTCCTATTGAGTGCAGATGATTCCGTAGGTGAAAATATCCGGTAAATCTTTTTAGCACTTAAAACTAAAAGAATTTTCATGACTTTTGTGTACTAAATTTTTTCTGAAGAAAATCATCAATAAAAATAAATTAACCGTGCATTAATTGGAATTAACTGGACATTAATTGTTTAAACACGAATGTCGGACATTAAAAATAGCTATAAAACAAATCTAAATTACCTATTAAAACAAATTTATCGTAGTGTTTTGTTCCTCTAATGTTTTTTTATTTACTTTTTAGAATATATTCATTACCCACTTCTTACTTATGCGCGTAACCTTCGATGCATGAAGAAACACATGCTTGACCGATTTTTATTTTGTTTTTTTTGTTTGTTTTTTTTTTTTTTGTTATAAATATCTATATATATTTTTTAGGGAATATCGCACAATCGCTAGCTAACGTAAAATGATAATTTGTCACGTTTTTATACGAGAAAAACGTGGATATTTAGTATAAGGGTATACAAATTTATTGAGGAAGCTCCTATTAACTAGCTTTTATCCGTAGTTTCGCTGCATTTTATTGTTTTAACTCCGGTTCCCGTCATTTTAAGACTCAAAACCTCAATGTAGTTTCCCACTACTTCCACTTCTTCAAATGTTGATCGTTCCCACCGCTTCCACTACTTCCATTATTTATCGACACTAAGTCATGATTAGACTTAAAAACTGGTATGTATTTAATCTCGCTACGAGACATAGAATTCGATACTATCCGCTGAAATAGAAATTTGGGGAAAGTGTCGATAAATAACGAAGTTTTTTAACAAATAAAGTTTCATCAAAATCGGTTCAGTAGTGAAAGAAAACTGCAAAAAACCTTCACAAATATAACCGGTTACTTTTGTTCCTGTCCATACGCCGACAGTTTAGACAATTAACCGCTCTATTTTGTTTTTCTTTTTCTAATTGACCAACTATCATCGTTGGGAATCGAACTCGTAACCTCCCTTTGATAGCATGGCCGCTTGGACGGGTTATCTGTATATAGTATACATTTTAAACATTTTTTTTACATATCCTTCGAATAGATTCTTTAAAACAGTTCATCACGCCAAAGATGTATGACTTCTAGTGCGCGTATATAATTATATATATAAATGTATACTTTTTTGACTGTTCTAAACAATATTATTACGCTAACGTGTGACTAGACATACTGTGCATTTTTTCTGTAGAAGTATTTGATAGAAGTACCTATCCATTTTTTTTTTAAATCCATATTAACATTATGTATAAATTATAAATTATTATCCCTCATAACTCGTAAGTATATTATTTAAGACGTTGTTGGTTGCAGTTGGTAAGTATACTATTGATACACATATTCAAAATCTTTATTTTTTTTTTTTTAAACTAAGACGGAAGGAAATCCGGTGTCAGCCCTATATATTTACAATACTATACTATACTACAGCATAATATTCATTCTTCATAAAAGATTGTAGAAGAAATCTTTCTTTTTGTAAATATATTTCATTCAACAACTGACTCATCATAGTTGATTATAGAATTTGTTTTAATTCCGAAGAAAAAACAATATGTTATGCATTTTTTTGTTTGAGTATTTAATCCTTTCAAGGAATTAAACCCAGTGATAGATTTACTTGTGGCGAAATAAGATTCGCCGGGCGAACGGTCGATTAAAGTCAGAGGAACATATATAAGTAGCGTAAAACCAAGATAGATTGTGAAACTGTCACCAAATTAGTAACAAGTAACATATCCTGCGACAATATAAGAGTAATTTTAATAAGAGTAAAATTAACAGGAATAAATGTGAATGAAGGAAATTTTAACAAAAGTAATTTCAATATAATTTAAAATTTATTATATTTTAAATCTAGTATATTTTAATCTAGTTAATTTTCTATTTATTTTTATTTTTGTCTATTGATCTCGACTTTATATCTATTTCGAATTGTCAAAGAGTAAAGTAGGACTATCTAATTTATACTGATGATGACTACACATTGCAGTCGCAATACGTATTTATAATATAAAAAACTGATCTAGGTAAAGGGGGCAAATTTGAAAATTTAAGTAATTTAACTTCCTTTTTCTTATAAAATTTCATTATTTAATATCAAGTTACGTGGAAAATGAACAAAAACCAAATGTATAGTAGAAGGTAATTCAGGGTTTTTTTTTAAATATAATTTTGTTATTCTATTTTAGGTAAAATAACACCACTCACTCAATCTAAACTAAACCACTTTTGTAATCGGGTAGGTAGCCCATAACTACTACTATAGTAGTTTTTTTTTTCAAGAGGGTGAAATATAAATACTTCAAAAATGTATTAAATATTATATAACTAATACACCAAGTGTATGTATACACTGAGAAGATGATGTTATACCGGATATAATGTTCCCACATATATATATACATTATACACACCCTCAACCACTATACAACAGGAACTGGTAACCGGTGGTTGGGTCAACATAACCGGGAGCAGGTCATATACAAAGATTTTAAATCTGTGTAGTTAGTTTTTGTACCCTAAATATTTGTGTATATTTATATACATCTAAATATATGCTTTTTTAAACTATAAATGAAGGTCCTTTAGTCAGTGAGCTGGTGGCAAAAAAACAAGACATATCAATAAATTAAGGACGTTCATGCATGAGGCTTGATAGTAGATAAAAATTTTTCTTTTAGTGAATTGATTAGCTCAATTATGTAGTTAACGTCCCTCATTATTTCAAAGGCTAATTATCGATTGAAAATCAAATCCTCAACATAGAGCTTTTTTTTTTGAAAATTGCTTAATTTTATTAAATCAGAATTTGGAATTAGACCATTTTCTACCGAAATCGATAAAAAATCCCACAGAATTAGATGCATACGAAAGTACCTACATACACAAATTAAGAAAACATATAATGAATTTAGACAATGGTCCAATTTCAAATTCTAATTTAATAAAATTAAATCATTTTCAAAAATGCAATACCTGAATATTAACGTTAGCTTCGATCAACACCCTCACCTTAGTGGCAATAACAAAACCGCAGGGTCAGAAAAGGATCCCGCCAATAAATGGGTTGGGCTCTTCACACACTTAACCTCTTATTTGGTCTGTGAACTCAAATAATCCTTCAGGTACTACCTCAGTCAGATCATATAAAAGACAAAACTTATTTAATATTATTGTGAGACACGCACCAAATTAGCAACGAGCAACATATTTCTGCCTCCATATCCCAGAGATAGTTACAATTAGCTAATTCAGACGGATGATGACTACCTTGTAGTCGAAATACATATTTATATAATACAAATATTTGTTCTAGGAATTGGGACAGAATTTGAAATTTAATTTCAAAAAACCTCTTTGATTATTTTAAGAATCTTTATATGGAAAACTCTAGATAAAAGTTCTAGAATCTATAACATAAAATCAAGTATTGCGATTTCACGTACAAATAAAACGTTCAAATTTTTTTGAGCATTCATTATGTCATATTTAACACCATCTTTGACTAGTTTCGATTACAGCTATTATATGAAATCATTGCCAACAGTCTTGCTAGCTCCCTACCTAAAATATCAGAGGAGACCATCAGATTTAATATGTATAGAAGTTTACCTTGAAATATTGTACAAGCATTTTATAAAACAACAAAAAATATAATAAGTAAATTTAATTGAAAATACGATGATGCGATATTTGTAATAATGATATTATTTTATTCAATGAAATTAATATAACAAAAACAATATTAAAATTCTATTTTATATTGCAAATAAATCATATTAAATTTTATGCATTATATGGGTTTGAAAATTAAGGACATTCCAACAATGTGTTATGGAATCAGGATAACAAACCGGTTTGATTTTATTATAGCACAAATACATAAACACACATATACAACACATAGACAAAAACACTGTTCATATATACAAAATACTGTTTTATATTGCAAATAAATCATATTAAATTTTATGCATTACATGGGTTTGAAAATTAAGGACGTTCCAACAATGTGTTATGCAATCAGGATAACAAACCGGTTTGATTTTATTATAGCACAAATACATAAACACACATATACAACACATAGACAAAAACACTGTTCATATATACAAAATAATGTTACGTTGAAGAAAAGGAATAAATTTAAACTTTTATATTTCGAAAACAAAACGGTAACTCACGATTTTTTTTTTTTAATTTATACAATAAATATTTATCTTTACTATCCTAGTTTTTTTTTTAAATTCTGTCGAGTATTTTTTCTAATACAACAAATAATAGTTGGGCGAGCATGAAGTTTTACATGCTTCTAATGAGAGAGAGAGAGTGAGAGAGAACGATAACTTTGATATTAATTATCTCGCGTTCTAAACGGTCAAAAATTCTGAAACTTCGGGATTTATTAGAAAACATTATTTTTAGCCTGTGAAAAAATGAGCAAAATCTGTCGAAAAGTGGTGGTATGCTGGAACATCCTTAAAAAAATAGGTATTTCTATTGTGTTATTTAATAGTACAATATATCTAGAATATTCTACCAAAGTTTTAAGTCATTTAAAGTTTAACTCTAAGAGATCAAGCCTTGGGAAGTATATTAAGGCAGCTGTTTAGCTATTTTAACTGAAAACTTTAATCGAGTTTTTCTGAAAACACTATTTTCGATGTCGGATCCGATCGATGTGATGATCCGATCTTGTTAAAATTTTGCACACTTCTTCAAGATAAGATTGACTAGTTAAACCAATTAGGGAATATGCATGAAAATTTTTTTTCACTTGAATTGAGGCATGTTTACTTGACAAATATCAAGGTAAAATTACTTTTTAAATAACTTTAAAAATAAGTGAGATATGAATGATTGAAATTCCCGATTTGACAAAGAGGGTGATAGCCCTCTTGATATGTTATATGACGTCATATTACACTTTCACCATTTAAAATACGAGTAAAACTCCGTTTTTAATATTTTTGCAAGAAAGAGACAGATAATAATCTTTAAAAGCTTATAGCTTCCTTGATATTTGTCGGATTTCAATTTCGTTTTTAAATATTATTACAGTATTAACAGTATTTTCATATTCTGAAAATAAATGTGAAAAAAATTTTCATACATATTCCCTATTGTATAGTAAAATTAATTTTCTATAACTATAAACCATCCTTATACCTTCTTAACCCCGCTAGAATAACGAATTTCCTCATGGAAATAAGGTGTACAAATAATATTTATAGGTACCTTAGATTGGTGCAATTGTAAAATTTCACTTTCTGGTCGATACTTTTTCATTCAAAACTTTCAAATTACAAATGATTAATTGAATACTAAGTTAATCTAATTTATTTAAGTAGTAATTTGTATAAAAAATTCTTTTAAAAAAACTGTAAAACAAGATAAACGCCCACTAGATATATATTGTCCGATTGTTAAGATAAAAAATATAAATACAAATTACACAGTGTTCAACAAACTCATAGATCTGAATATTCAATCTAGATCGCTATCATATTATTTGGCACTATTCTAAATATTATGATTGAGTATCTAAATTAACATATGTTTCGTTCTCACTAATACCTAGAGTTCTCACTAATTATCATTCGATAATATATGTTTCGTTATTTATGAAGTTTCTAGTCCAAATCAGATACAGCCGTTTTATTTACTTGCAGACAATAGGGAATATGCATGAAAATTTTTTATCACTTGAATTGAAGCATGTTTACTTGACAAATATCAAGGTAAAATTACTTTTGAAATAACTTTAAAAATAAGCGAGATATGAATGATTGAAATTCCCGATTAGACAAAGAGGGTGATAGCCCTCTTGATATGTTATGTGACGTCATATTACTCTTTCACCATTTTAAATACACGTAAAACTCCGTTTTTGGTATTTTTGCAAGAAAGAGACAGATAACAATCTTTAAAAGCTTATAGCTTCCTTGATATTTGTCGGATTTTAATTTCGTTTTTAAATATTAATACAGTATTAACAGTATTTTCATATTCTAAAAATAAATGTGAAAAAAAATTTTCATGCATATTCCCTATTGTTGATGTACATTTAAAATTTGGTATGGTTATATTTCGATAAAGAGATCTTCCTGTAAACTGACGACATGTAATCGGATTTATAGAAAGTTCACGTAAACAGTCTTCACTAAATCTTCTAGGATTTTATAGACACGTACTGTTAATAAAACCCTACCCTACGCGCGTGGTCCAATATATACTTGATCGGTTTAAAATGAATTGTTTTCCGTAAATAAAATCGACGGTCTCTCTAGTTTGAATACTTCAATCTATTAGTATAGAATAAAATTTTTAATTTATCCTAAATCATTTACTTATACTTATGTACTTATTTAAAGTAAAATTTAAAGTAAAGTATCTCAAAAACGGTTAAACAAAAATTGCTTGAAACAAAATTTGTAGAGAATTCAATGCTCTTCAATTTTAAAGCATAGAAAGGGAGATATTTACGCGAAACTGATTTTTGCTACCTTTGACCTTAAATATCTTAAGACGTGCACATGATATTTATTGCGACTTTGCGAGGTAACATTTAGAATGAAAATAAAGGTTTGTATAAATTTTCAGCTTCTTATCTTTCATTCCGAGCCTAAGATGATTGAATAGGGAATATGCATGAAAATTTTTTTTCACATTTATTTTCAGAATATGAAAATACTGTTAATACTGTAATAATATTTAAAAACGAAATCAAAATCCGACAAATATCAAGGAAGCTATAAGCTTTTAAAGATTATTATCTGTCTCTTTCTTGCAAAAATACTAAAAACGGAGTTTTACGTGTATTTTAAATGGTGAAAGTGTAATATGACGTCACATAACATATCAAGAGGGCTATCACCCTCTTTGTCTAATCGGGAATTTCAATCATTTATATCTCGCTTATTTTTAAAGTTATATAAAAAGTAATTTTACCTTGTTATTTGTCAAGTAAACATGCTTCAATTCAAGTGAAAAAAAATTTTCATGCATATTATCAT
This sequence comes from Nineta flava, assembly GCA_963920215.1. Classification (NCBI taxonomy): domain Eukaryota; kingdom Metazoa; phylum Arthropoda; class Insecta; order Neuroptera; family Chrysopidae; genus Nineta; species Nineta flava. The sequence goes on from OY986040.1 coordinate 141,421,828, forward strand.
TGATAATCTTTATAATACTATTTTATAAATACACTTCACCATTTGTGATCAGTCCAACATACAAATACAGCAATCTAGATTTAGTATAAACATCTGTGTACATATATAATTTTAAACGAGTGTTATGCAAAAACTTGCCTGTACAAAAAAAAAAACGTTATTATAATTCATAAATCTTATTAAATATCAACCTAAAATCGCGGTGGTCTCCCTATTAGTTAATTCTTGTATAACATTTTTATGTACATAACCTGACATAATGCTTACAATTTTTATATATTAAAAAAAAAAATATATTAAAAAATCATAATTCTCACTTATTAAAATTGACATATACTTGAGTATCTATTGCCTGCCATAGCCGGCCATATAATGTTTATTATATTGCAGATATAATTAAAATGTATAAGTAAAATATCATCATCGACATTAAATCCGTATTTGGAGTGGCCATAAAATAATAATTTTTAATCTCTAATTTTAATATCTTTATAATCTTCATAATTATATAGGCAGAGAACATAATCATCATCTATTCTTGAGAGAGTGTCTTTACAACAAATGTTGTAAGAACCAATTGATATCCTCATTTACATATATTAATACGATTATATTAACAATAAGTTTGTAAACAAACCTTGAAAGTCGTTCTTTTATTATCGTATCGATTTGGGAATTTGTAAATACAAAGTGGCGCAAAAGTATCTTCACGATTTTAAATGAAAGAAAAGTATATGAGAAGTTAAGTAAATTTATATTTTGCAACTCATAATGTAAAGTGTGTTTCTTGAAGTTTTTTTCTTGAACTATTTACGAAAAATAATGTTTAACAAATGATGTCCCCTTTCGCGCTGAAAACTATGAGCTCTTTTCAGCACATCTTCCATGACCTTTCGTAAAGATTTTTGAGATAACCCCGAAATCTGTCGCCTAATATCTAAGTTGTTCCAAGCATTGTGGCTTGTCTATATCAACCCTAACTTTTAAATAACCACAAAGAAAATAATCTGCAAATCGTATGGTTAGAAGGCGCATATCTGGCATTAAAATATCGTTGATAGATTCTGAGTAGAAATAAAGCTTCTTCCATTTTCAAAATAAAAAGTTACGGTATTTATCCTTTCTGCAGGCTGGTATCGCTTCATATCGAAACTCCCAAGTATTTACTATAATCTAAAAAAGAGGAACTCAATAAATATTAATTCCAGAAAGAATTATTGAAATTAAAAGTCGTGAAGGTACTTTTGCGCCATCCTGTATATGCAATTCTGATGTTCAAATCAATCATATTACGCTTTTACAACTATTTTTATTTATTTTTTGGTTTATAGTGGGTTGTTTTTTCATGTACTCTCCCGTTCAATAAAATTGAACAGACCTGAAATGTTAACTTTCTTACATTTCATAAAACTCCTCACTTTTGCAACTCTCTGTATAATAATTCATTTATAAACAAAGATAAGTAGTATATATTTTAAGTGTAAAAAAAGAAATGGAAGTATAGTAAAAAATATTTACTACAAGAATAATCAAAATTGTAAGAGACTAATTCGGTTCAGATCTGTTCAATTTTATTGGACGGGAGTGTACCTACACACAGGGTCACAAAATTAACGCTAATTTTTCATAATTTTATAATTGATTTTTGCCTCATTTATTATGTTTTCGAAATAGTGCTTCGAATAAAAGTTGTTCATTAGACAAATAATACAACTTTCATTTTGAAATATTTTCACAAAAACCGAATGAATAAGGTACAAAACAACAATGAACTATTATTTTTTGGTTTTTAGCACAATACTTAAAAAGGTAATAGAAATACGTATAATAAAAGCTTATATTTAAATTATTTCATAATTGATGGAAAATTCATTTAATTTCCTACAATAAATTTTTTATTTATATTTTGAGGCAAATTCGAAATTCTATCATCAGAATTGTGAAACATTGTCGTTTTTCTATTAGAAGATGGTTCAAAATTGGTTTTATAGAATTGATAATATATACCGAAACCTAGGTGAGAAAAAATAAAAGCTTATTAAATACACTAACGTTTGAACTGAATTTAAAATTCGCTAGCGTTTAAAATATTAATAAGATTTATGTCATAACTAATATGATTGATTATTTTTAAACGATTAATAATGGTAAAATTTATTTTATAATGAATACATTATAGTATTTTTTTTTTTAAGAAATTAAAACTAATTTTACTATAAAATTGTTTGATTTTGTAATTTATTTTTGCACGATTTCTTCGAAATTAAAAGCATATATCTTAGATGTCAGCACTTTGTACATCTAAGTAAGGTTTAATCGGGTGTATTATAAGTAAATGCGATCAGAGTGTCTTTATTTTTTAAATAAATTTATTAATTGATGAGATTAACTAATTAATTAATTTCTATCTTTGAACAAAAAGAGCAAATAAATTTAAATTTCTAATTAATTTTTTCCAGATTTAAAAAAAAAGAGAATATTTGAGCACATATTCCTTGACTCAAGATTTTTTTCTAGGTTTTCCTAAAGATTAGCTTCTTTGGTATTTTATCGATTGTTTCGTTTCTGGTTATTCTAGTTTATGGTTTGTTATAAAGGCGATTATATACGTTAGTCCAAGATCTATTTTTATTCAGGAACCTCGGGTTCGATTCCCGGCGTAGGAGCCAAATGTAGAAATATACCAAGATATCCAGGTATATTCAATCTAAAACCAAATATTACTTAAAAAGTCGATTAATGGACTTTAAACCTTTTGTATTTAATAATGAATGCAAAGTTTTTTGATGACGTATATATTGTCCTAAGGATTCAAGATCTAACACAAGTTCACTACAAATCCATTTAACTATCAAAAAAAGTTCAAAAAGTATTAAGCATACACAAATAGATTGGAAAAATTTCTCAGCGAGTAAGCAGTTGGACCCTAAATTTCACCAGAGAAAGAACAACTGAACAGTAGATTGCATTAAATGTCCCCGTGGGCTTACTTGCCCTTCACTATCCCTTCAACCTATTATTACTATACACAGATTCCTTGACTATCCTGAACTGAAGCCAAAATGGCGGTTATTATTACCTCTGCATATTTATAAACATGTTTCACTGTATAAATGTTTTGAAAAATGTATATCTAATTAATAATTCTCTAATATTCTTCGAACTTCGCCATAATTAATGAAGTTAATTTGTAATATTTTTCAGGTATGCAATAAAATATGCCTTTTTTTTTTAGTTATCAAAATAAATTATGTTGATTAACAATACAAATTTTTGTGTGTTAATTATTTTTTTTGCAATTTTACAAAACGTAAATTGTAATAGTGAATGTCTCCAACGAAATTATGACGATACAAGTTTTGTTTGCGTTTGTAATTCAAATTATTGTGATTCCATAGAACCGGTTCCAAAACACTTGGAACCAAATGAATTTGTAACATATACATCAACAAAAGATGCATTACGAATGAAACAAAAATTGATGAAAAGTTTTAATTTTCAATGGCGAAAAGCAACACCTATAGATATCATACTAAGTCGAGCAAAAAAGTATCAAACTATTATGGGTTTCGGCGGAGCTTTGACTGATGCAACGGGTATTAATATTGCAGAACTTCCAAAACCTGCCCAAGATCGATTAATGCAACAATATTTTGGCGAAAACGGAATACAATACACAACTCTACGGATACCCATTGGCGGCACTGATAATTCAATACGTGGTTACACTTTAGACGATACTCCAAACGATATGGAATTAGTTGATTTCAGATTATCCGAAGAAGATTTAAAATATAAAATTCCATATATAAAACAAGCAATGGAATTATCCAAAACGTATCAAATACATTTAATGGGTGCTTCTTGGTCGGCACCAGCTTATATGAAAACCAATCAACAACTTCGTGGTGTTGGTTCTTTGTTACCAGAATTTTATCAAGTTTACGCGAATTATTTAACAAAATTTTTAGAAGAATATCAAAAACATGGATTAAATTTTTCTACAATGTCAGCACAAAATGAACCGATTATGGGTGGTACACCAATTGTTCGATTTAATGGAATGGCATGGTCTGCCGAGGGCCAAACAGATTTCGTTCTTGATAATTTAGCACCAACATTCGCTCGTCATGGTTTTAAGAATGTACAAATTATTGTGGGAGATGATCAAAGAGTTTTCATACCGAATTGGTTATATGATATGTTCGCATATAAACCCAAGATTGCCAACTATTTTGGCGGAGTTGGTATACATTGGTACATGGATTTTGCATCTCCACCAAGGACTTTAACATACATACAAGAGATGCCAGGAATGGAGAATAAATTTATGCTATATACAGAAGGTTGTGAGAGTGGTTTATTGGGGCGTAAACGCGGTGTTTCATTAGGTTCCTGGAAGCATGGTGAGAAATATTTATCAAGTATTATTGAAACGCTGAATCATTGGGTTCAAGGTTGGCTCGATTGGAATATGGTATTAGATTTAAATGGTGGACCATTGTGGGTTTATAATATTGTTAATGCACCGATTTTGGTGAATAAAACAAATGGTGAATTTTATAAGAATCCAATGTTTTATGCTATGGCACATGCATCGAAATTTCTTGTACCTGGATCAATCCGGATTGATATGATCAATAATCATGATAGGATTCAAGCAACTGCATTTGATACACCTGATAATCGAACTGTAATTGTATTGATTAATTTGTATGGGGATCAATATTATTTAGCGGTCCAGGATGTTGAGCGTCAACGGTATATATATTTGGAAGTTTTACCATATTCATTTATGACCGTTATCTATTGAGAATACATTTTTTTTAATTACATAAAGTTTGATTATTTTTGTTTGTTTGTGTTAAAATTTAATTTTCACGTGGTACAGTCCGGTATTAAGGAAAATTATTCAGCGACATATGATAGTTAAAACATAAATTTTTACGTTGCCCTTTTCCTTATCTCACTTAAGATTTCACTTATATTTCTCCGATGTGGAATAATTTCCCCTTTAACGTCACATATAATTTCAATTAGATATTTAGCTGAAGAAATTTCACTGCAATTATTACAAAAATAAGTACAAAGGTTCATTTTAAAAATGATTTAGGCATTGTACATCACTAAAACGTTGCAAAAAATTCTATGATTTATTAAAAAGCTCTTAATTTATATAGGCAACAATAATTACACGTAATAATCTTCGCCTAATACAAATGTGAAATGTAATTCCTTTCTCCCATTCAAGGTTTGTCTATTATTTCTCCTCTATTGAGTCATTTCCCCTTTATTGTAACACAAAATTTCAAACAAATACGTCACTAAAAAAGTTTTACTTCAAAAACTTTTGTCTGATACTTTTTTTCAAAAATTTAATAGCTTAGCCACAAATTAAGCTCAAACATCTGCAATATTTCTCAATTACAATGCCGTGTATGTATATAGCACCTTTATACATCACTGTATATTTATATTCATATATATACGCGTGTAAAAGGAAAATAAACTCGGTATAAATCAGTGATATTTTAGCAATTAATTTAGCTACGTGTTATCTTCACTTTAGCAGCCCATATTACCACATTTACTTTATAATATAAACGAAATTAATATTTTTAATGTTTAAAAATATATATTAATTGAAGTTCCTTGTCAATTCCATTTAAATTACTTACCGAATGAATCGATATTATTATTATTTTTATTGATGTTGAATTGACTGTGATTGACAGGTTCAACTTACTTACCTCTGTTTAATTTATGATCGATCGTCAATGTTATTTTTAAACTATAAATTATATATTATTCTCTGGTATAAAAAAACATCTTTCATTTCTTTGGTTTTAGTACGTCATAATATCTCAGTTCTGTTATATTTGATACGGTATCTATCTAAGAACCAATGCCCTTTCAAAAAAAATTCGTTACGCAGGAGCTGCTTCAACTAAGCGAATTTCCTTAAAGTACATAAATCACTTTCTAGCGGTCACCATTTTAGTCTGATCAAAATGAAATGTCGTATATGATTTTGGTATTTGCAAGGCCAATTTTATTCATAAATGGCATACGTCAAGGGGAAAGTGGGACATAAAGAAAGAAGAAAACACGAAATATAAAATATCTCTCTTAATATTAGAATAATCGAAAAATGCGTAAGACATAAAGTTGTAGAAAATCATGTTTGCTACAATTCATCACCTTATCATTTTTGCTCAAACTCTAATGTGTACAGAGATATTGAGAAATTTAATTTTCAATCTTAAACCATCAATATTTCTGTAAATAGTAGGGTAACAGAAAAAATGATTAGAAACAAAATTACAGTAAAACTTAATACCTACAACTTTATTTTTTATAAATTTTTCGATTTTTAGAATATTAAGGGAGATATGTCAAATTTTATGTTTCCTATTTTCAGGCCTATTCCGCGAATAGATCTGGGTTTTGAGAAAACCCCACAAAAAAAACTCATTAGGAGATAGATCTGGCGATCTGGCTGGCCACTTTATGGTTCTAAAACCACTCATAAGACGTTCCTGGAAAGTTTGTTCCAAGAACATCCTTACTATCATGGCATTATATGTAGGGCAACCATCTTGTTGAAACCATAAAGATTCCAGGTTTAAATTAGGAAGAGCTCTAACAGTTGACAAAATATTATTTCGTAACAAACTCAAATATTTTTGAGAATCTAAAGATCCGTCAATGAAGAATGGTCCTATAATATGGTCACCCAATATTCAGTTTCAGTATGTATGGTTTTATAGTAAATATTTTATTTATTTATTTAACATTGATTCTCTATTAGAAATGCTTTTGAAAACGGTCTGTATAACTATTAGAAAATGGTTTTTATTTCTTAATTGCTGCTTACTTTTATACTCAATCTCATTTCAGTTTTAAATACTTTTTAATTCAATAATCGATAAATAAATAAATAAATATTAATTTCACTAATTAATAAATAATATGTAGTTACTTAAGTACTCTCTACTTATCTCTTTACTTATGGGTTTCTTTTGATATTATAAATATATATAAAGAAACATGTTTTGTTTTTTTTTTCCCAATACATTATAGATAGATATACTCATACTTATATTATATTTAATAAGAATTAATTATTATATTGATCGATTAAAATATTAAATGTAATCATATTATTTCTTTTCAATTTCATTATTATTTATTAATAGAGGTGCACTCGCGCTGTTAGCAAGCAACCTCGCTGTAAGTATGTAATAAATATGTAGTTGTATTACTTAATGGAATTCTTCAATTACATTACAAATACATATTTTTATATACATACAATCCCCTGCAAAAAAACTTGAACACATGTGAATTTGAATTTCAGTAAAAGTCCAAAATATAGATGGCTTATGTATAGTATGTAAGTTTAATATTTATTTGAAGTACTAAATGTATTTAGTAATTATTGATTTATACCTTTTATTCATACCTCTATTTTTATATTGAAACACTAGCGACCCGGCCGGCTTCGCCCGGTGCCCGAATTCTTCCGAAACGAAATTTTAATTACGATGTACTATAAACCTTCCGGAAAATATTATCTGCATGATGGTAAAAACCTTTCAAAATTTGTTGCATGGTTTAGAAGGAGTAAGGACTTCCTTTTATACTATTATATCAATATTTTGATACAAAAGTGTATTTGCTCATGCAAACACAATGACTAATTCGTAGCAGGCGTTTTGATCCTCAGACAAAATATCCCCGACAAAATAGCCCCGGCACAAAATATCACCAGACAAAATATCCCCCGACATAATATCTTTTGATAATGAAAAAAAAAATATGTCGAGTTGATCGGGTTTGCGTGTTTTTGGGCGCTAGCACAATACAGCGTTCTATATGTTTCAAATATTGTGACAAAAATTATTATTATTATTATTGATATTAGTCTGTGATTTCAAAGTTTTTGAGATATTTTGTCGGGGATATTTTGTCCTTGGGGTATTTCGTCGGAGATATTTAGTCTGGGGATATTTTATCTTGGGGATATTTTGTCTGAGGATGTTTTGTTCTGGGGATATTTTGTTCGGGGACAAAAACGCATTTATACGGAATGTACATTTGTAAACTTACCACCTAAAATTTTTTTTTTAAATATGCTTTTTAGACAAAAATGTTTCAAACAAAATTTGCTTAGTTTAAAGAGGAAAAAACATGACGTAATTACTATATTTTTGTTTCATGTATCTTTTGAGGGGTGCCAGATAGGGGAAATCTTTATGTACCAAAAATGTATATCTTATAAAAACGAACAACCTTAGTTTGAAACTTTTTTTCATGCATCCAATATTTCTGACGTAAATACAAAATTTACGCTAAATTAAAATTTATTTTAATTATAGGATATATGAAAACAAGTTTCCAACAAGGGTTGTTCAATTTTATTGCAGGGAAGTGTACCTAGGCAGGCGGTTAACATAACATTACAAAGTATGCTTCAGTCACATATAAGAAGGAATATATTAGAAATTGGTAATTAAAATATTCGAAGGGTGATTTCACATGCGCACAAGTGTGAGATTACAGAGATTTTTTTTTGTAAACAAAAATACACGACAAAGATTTTCTACTTGATCGTTTTAACTTATACAAGGTGTATGGGTATTAGATATTCCTAATTTTTCTTTTTTTTTCTTTTTCTAATCCCACTTCCTTCAGAACAATTCTACTTATTAACAAACTTGGCCTTTCAAATGACCAAAGCACATCAAATACGAAATTCCATCGAACTAAATTTATAACCGCTAGTGGCTGTAACTTTTTGAACACTTTGCATAATTTGCCTTCATATAAACTATTATATATTGTATATCAATATACACTACGTAAATTAAAATAGAACCAATAGCAACATAATGTAGTGCATCTATCACTGTCTATGCACAGTATGCCATGATATGGTGTTACACACACACGACGGACGACGGACAATAACGACGATGTATACATGCACGAGTAAGATGCAACTATATATAAATGATTGTAGTTAGAGGGAGTGATAAGTATAATATAATATTTATTTATGTTATAATATAATACTGATTGTTTAAGTGTGACAAAGTAAACCATATCATAGCACACTGCATATAGACAGCGATAGATACTGTATACAGATTGTACAGATTGTATTGTATTCCAGATTGGGTGTATTTTAAAAAACAAGATGTATATATGTATATATATATATATATATATATATATATATATATATATTTATATATATATATATATATATATATATATATATATATATATTTATATATATATAACGTTTTAAAAGTGATTAACTGTTTTTAATCATTAATACTTTTAAAGTAAAATCAATCAAGCTATCAATAAAATGAGCAACGTGATTAATAATCAAATAACATTTAATAATTAATAGTTTTATTTTGCCATCTTTTGTTCGTTAAAATAAAAAAAAAACGTTATTATTATATTATTATGAGTATGAGTGAAGCCATGCTATTATACATTTTAACCTCTGCGAGTTTAAAGTTAAACGCACCTACAATCAACCAAACATAAAAGAATACTTTTCAAAGTTTATCCATTTATTAAGAATTCTCAATAATTATTATTGAAAACTATATAATAAATAGATCAAGCAATGAACTAGCGTATCGGTATTTCCATAAATTCCTAACTGAAAAGCATTAATCAAAATACGTTCAGAATACAACAACTTAATTGGTAAAATATCCGGTATATACTGAATTTATATAAAAAAAGAGTTTCAAACGAAAAATCTTTTACCGTCTTCAAATCTTTTTCTTTTATCTGTTACCGTCCAAATAGCCGAGGGGTCTAAGGCGTTATGTCTACTTGAAACTGGGAGGTTATGGGTTCGAATCCCGACATCGGCAGTTTATCAATTATTAACAAAGAAAGAAACGAGCAATTAACCGCCCGTTTCTCGGACGAGGGGAAAGGGGGTTTAGAGGGAGGGAAAAACACAAAATTTGACTATCTCCCTTAATATTTGAAAAATCGAAAAATTTATCAAGAGTTAAGTTGTAGGTACTAAGTTTTACTGTAATTTTGTTTCTTATCATTTTCTGTTACACCAATATTTACAGAAATATTTACAATTAAAGATTGAAAGTTAAAATTCTAAATATCTCTGTACACATTAGAGTTTGAGAAAAATGATCAGGTAATGAATTGTAGCAAACTTGATTTTCTACAACTTTACTCCTTATACATTTTTCGATTTATCTAATATTAAGAGATATATTTAATATTTTGTGTTTGTTTGATACGAATACACGAAATGTATTTTATTGTAAAAAATTTTGATTGTTGTTTCCATAGTAACTATAAACTATAATCGTTATATATCGTTCTATTTTAGCTATTAATGAATTTAATTTTTACAAATACTAAAGTCATATCTCAGATATTATATTCCATTTTGATCACACTTAAATTATGACCAACTAGAGAGTGATTTATGTATTGTAAGGAAATTCGCTAAGTTAACGCAGCTCCTGCGTAACGAATTTTTTTTATTATATTTAATATATTAGAACGCATTTAACATTTATTTCACAATGACTATTATAATATGTGTATTACAAATGTTTTAAAAACATTTATAAGATTGTATGTATAATGGTGTTTGTAACATATTAGACTGTTACTTATTTGTATTAATAGTTCAAGTATTGATATATCAAATCGATATCATTTATATTTATATATATATATTGTATATATATATATATATATATATATATATATATATATATATATATATATATATATATATATATATATATATATATATATATATATATATATACTTGTTACAAATTGTTACCAATTAGAGTTGTAGTATTTACTTATGTATCTGAATAAAAAATAGTTAAGCGTTTATTTAAATGTATACCGCTGCATATTAAAGTACCCGCTGTAATGTACATAATGAATGTAACTATAATTTATTGGAAAACAATTATAAAAATATTAAAAATAATTATAGATATATATATATTTGTTTTTAAATTGATACGATATTTCATAGTACATTTTACTTTGAACCTTTTTCTAAGAGCGAGCATTCATTATGCGTATCAAATTTGTATTCGCGATAGCACACAAATTAGCTATGATAAAATGTGTACGCGGCGCGAACTTCTCTCTCTTGATTATATTAATTGGTAGTTGCTCCCACGATTTTTTCCATATTTAAATCGACACTGTTAGCTGTTTGTAAAAATGTGTTAAACAATAGTTGTATGCCATTAATAAGAGGTTTTATTTAGATTCAGTTTTGTACACTTGTTTGCTTCAAATCTTGCAAACGCATTTTCACCTACTTCTATTTCGATTTTCATGAGACTTTGCACAAGTATTTAATATGTAGGACAACAAAGATTTTGAAACATAACCCTATCTTTTGTGGGTCACAGGAAATAACATGGAATGATGAAATTCAAAAATATGACAAAAATTATAAATTTTGGTGGAAGCGTCGTGAAAAACTATGAAAAACTAAGTTAGTCAGGGTTAAGGTAGTTCATTTGTAAACCCACTTTTCTGAAGAATTTGATGAAATTGAAATATGATATTAATCTTAATGTTTTGCATCTTAAAGTTTTTAGTACTTCTTCAATAGAATAAAAGCATACTATTTAAAAAGTTTTTCACACATCTGCCATAAGGATACAAATTTTTGAATTACCAAATTTTTAATGCATATATGTTACCCGGGATATTTCTCTTCAAAAAAACAAACAGACAATTTTTGACATCTATTAACTCTAACGAGATCACATGTCATCATTTAAAAAATTAAGCGGTATTCGTTCTTTCGAAATTATTTCACACGTATGAGCAAAAAAATATTAATATCTTATCTACAATTTCTAATTATGAAGGAAATATGTATATATTTCCCGTTATTTTAAAATTACACAATTTATACAATACAGGCCATCATCATCGATTAATAAAATCGTTGTTTCTTATGTTCTATTCTTCTTTTATAAAAACCACAAAAAACTATATTGATCTATTATTTTAAATCGATTGATTTACTTACTTATTGTAATAAATAAATTGTCTAATATCTATAATCGATGCAATTATTCTAAATCTGCTGTATCTTATTCCATAACTACCGTATTCTGATGTTTAAGACTCAAAATCCGATTTCTCTTGAATATGTAAGATAAGAAATTGATCGATATAGATCCCAGACTAGCCTAGTAAACTGGTTCAAAGCTATAATCTGGGTACCGCTAAGTTTCAGCCATGGTCATATTCAAAAGGGTCAGAAATTGATAAAATTTATTAAAAATTACATAGGTTTGACCTGGGTACGAGAACCAAAACAATACTCCAATTGTCTGACGCCTTAACTCACTGGCCCAAAAAATTAATTCACAAAAATACTTATTTACAAAATTTAATTCGTACTTTCAAATCATTTTTATTACTCTTTTTTTTTTGTAAATAAATTATATTTGATTTTTGATTTAAAAAAAAAAAAAAAAACTTATTTTCTTTTTATTTTTCTTTTTGTAATTAGAATTGTGTGCTGAGGTCTTAAAAATTATTTAAATAATTTTCAACACAACAATATTTATATTTTACTTGGGAAGTTTCCAGATATTTTTATAATACGTTATATTATAAGCTTGCTTATAGCTAAGCTTGCTCAAGTAGATAGTAAGTACTGTTTTCGAAGTATGTGGGAACTTGGGAACCCATTTATGTTGTTGATGGGATTCGAATTAATGTTACAAAAAAACAGAGTCTTATTAATCCGTATTAATTTACTCAAATTCGGTCTTTGATTCCACTATAAATAAATGTATAAATTCTACATTTAATTGTTTAATAAATTGAAAATTAAACAATAATTTTCAATTGATTTCAAAAGCAACTATACGTCACGCAGTCGGTTAAGATCTACTTGGATATTTTTTTTTTATTTTTTATAAAATCAAAGGATCCCGGTATTACAGATGATTAATAAATATATTTATTTATATATATTGCTTTTAAATATACTTTTACATATAAATAAATATATTAATAAACATATTTATATATATATATAATTTTATTGTTGGAGTCACCAGTTATGTGACTCGGGATTTTATTTAATTTTGTAAAAATTATTTATTTGATAAAAATCTGTATTGTATATATAACTGGCAATAAAATTAATTTTATTAATCAAAACTTGTTGTCACCGTATTTAATTTTTAATTTTGATTTACCAACAATATGACCGTGTATGTTTATAAGATTGATGGCGTCAAAATATATAAAATTTTTGTTTATTTATTACAATGGTATAATGTTACAAATCTTGTAACCTACATATATTTTTATTATTGACGAAATTATATGTATTGTAAATTTATTAAACATTGACCTGCGTAAGGGCTGAGTTATTGTCAAGTTATCCTTTACATACCTGTTTAATATTTCCCCATTGGTAAGTTTATAGAAGAACGTGTTAAAGAAGTTTGTTTGATTGGATTTGAATACTTTTTGGTCAGTTAATTATTTAATTAATATATGATTACCAATTAATATATAATTGTATAAAATAGCTACGAAATGAACGATTTAGAATGTTAAATACCGTGTACTCATATTAATATGTACCTATATATGTCCGATAAACTTAAAAACGACCGATTTCGGAGATTTGAATTAAATCTGAATCCGTTAGTTTAGAAGAAAATTTATATTTAAAACCAACAGTAACATCAAATAGTTTTTTTTTCTTAATCTGTATACATCATTCAATGTTATTAATTTAGCGTGACAAGACTGCAACGTATTTCTTAGGTTTTGTCAAACTTTGTAATCACCTAAACATTGACAAACTTTATAATCACCCCAGCAATTCAACAGGTTCATATATATATATATATATATATATTTATTTATTTATTTATTATTATATTTTAAATAAATAGAAATACAATATTAATAATATATTTTACTTGTGACTTGTTTTTAAGAGATATATTACAAATATTTTTATATATTATTTCATTTTACCTCTATATTGAGGCCTTACGATTTGAGGCCTTTCATAAAAAAAAAACACATTTTTGACTACTGGCGGGTCAATATTTTGAAGAAAATAGCTAAATCGGAAATGATCTTTATTAATTTTATTGAGAATTTCTTGAAAACGATTCCGACAAATTTTTGAAAACATTGTACCATGATTAAACTTGGTAGGACATAGAAATATCTGTCACTAATCTAATTGGATAGAAAAAATAGTTTACTGGTGATAGAATTAAAACAAATTTTGAGCATTCAAATTATCTTTATACTGATGATGATTACTATGTAGTCGAAATACGTATTTATAAAATACAAATAATTGTTCTAGGAATTGAGGCAAAATTTGAAATTTAATTTCAAAAAACCTAGAGTTCTGAGTTCTCTTTGATCATAAAAGAAATCGCGCTTTACCGTTTTGTTTTCGAAATATAGAAGTTTAAATTTTTATTTTATTTCAAAATTATATTAATTTGTATACAAATAGATGTATGTATTGTGTATGTACTGTAAAGCGCGATTTCTTCTATAATCAAAGAGAATTCAGAACTCTAGGTTTTTTGAAATTAAATTTCAAATTTTGCCTCAATTCCTAGAACAATTATTTGTATTTTATAAATACGTATTTCGACTATAAGGTAGTCACCATCAGTATGAATTAGCTAATCGTAACTATCTCTGGGATATGGAATCAGAGATATGTTGTTCGTTGCTAATTTGGTGCGTGTCTCAATTAAATCATTTCCAGTGATGATGAATTCAATGATATATAAGTTCAAACAATTTGGTAAACTCAATGTTTGTAGAGTCGTGTGAGTTTTTCACACCATATTTTTATATCTGTGTTTTCAAATATATAAAATTTTTGTTATATCTTATCTTTTTGAATTATATATATGCGTTCTCAATTCAAAATATATTTTATATATATATATATATATATATATATATATATATATATATATATATATATATATATATTATATATATATATTATATATATATATAAAATATATATGTAAAATATTTTTTACTTAGATAGGATTGATGATAGATCGATATATATTATTTGCAATAATTTGTGGTTTATTATTATATTTATAAAATATATATTAAACGTCTTCCTTTGTGTGTGGAATTAGTTAGTTGTTAAACGTGTGAGAGTGTGGTTTGATTTGAAAACCACAGGTATATACATCCAATTAAAAGGTAATACGTATCTATATTATTAATTTTATATTATTATTATTATTATTTTCTATAATCAAGTCAAAAAATAAATACACAAATATAATAGTATCATGTGATTCTACTAGAATATAACTGATATAATTAAAGTTCGTTGAAGAAATGGTGAGAAATGGTTGGCAGAAATTTAGATATTTCATAGAAAAGTAAATATGAAATATTAGTCCACAGTACAACAGGGTTTTTTTTAAAATGATTAGTAACAGGCTAAATTTTTGTCAGTAGCTTCCTTTTGACGAGACGCCCAACTTTTCTCTCGCGAAAATTCTCGATTATAGTGATTAAGAGATTAACTTGTTGGTATGACGATAGCAAAAATTTTATCAGTAACAGTTAATTTGTTAGTTAAATTGAGATAATGTATAATGTATTATAACATTGGGATAATGTCATAAAGACTTCAAATAAACTTGTGTCCTACAAAATGGATGGTGTGAGACAGGCAGGTCCTCCACCCCCGAACATGTTCAAATAATGGGGTATACATAGTTATTAGTAACAAGCTGATTTTTATGCTGTTAATTAATAATGGTATGGTACTTTACAATTTTGAAAAGAGGACACGACTTTTGTAAAATTAACATGAAAGTCTTTTGTAAACTTTGTAGCTTAAAGTCGTCTTTAAGGAAGATCCAGCATTGTCTTGTATAATCAGGACAAAAAACCGGTTTGCTTTTATCATGGAACAAATACAAAAACACATATATTTATATACAAATTAATGTAATTTTGAAAAAGAAAAAGATTTAAATTATCATATTTCGAAAACAAAACGGTAAAACGCAATTTTTTTTTAAAATTTATAGAAATATTGATCTTTACTGTCTTAGTTTTTCATTAAATTCTGTGTTGTTTTTTTTTCAATACAACAGATAATAGTTGGGTGGGCATGAAGTTTTACATGCTTCTAATATGAGAGAGTATGATCACTTTATTTTTAATTATCTCGCGTTCTAAACGGTTAAAAATTTCGGGATTTATTAGAAAACGGTATTTTTAGCTTGTGAAAAAAAATGAATGATTTCAAACTAGAACTACATTAAGCTACAAAGACGACATGTTTTAGTAACGTTTTAAAAACGTTGTGTACTTAAAATAATAATAAAACTTAATTTAAGTATTTGAACACAGACAGCATCAAATATATACAATAATTATTTATTATGATTCCACGACCAATTTAATAATATATTGGTAATATTTTTTTATTTGTTCATATTTATTTATATTCATATTTTTTTACTAAACGTTTACCTTACATTCTCATTATGTTTATGAGAGTTAGTATTATGATTTGCTTTAATAGTATTCATTGGTATTTACTTTATTGACCATAACAAAAACAATATAAATATGAATTATTTTATAAAATGCTTCATTATTTCTAAGTTCCGCCATTCTTCCAATGTACAATGTATTTTTTCTTGTTTTATTTATTTTTTTTAAAATATATAATACAACATTTCTTATGTTATTATAGTGCACAAGAAATGTCTGGAATTGATATATTATTATTATACAGAACTGGGCAAACAAGTATCGGGAAACTGTAACCTAATTCTGTTGTCCGTCTGCCGTGGTTATAGAAATTAATTAGCACCAATGGTCTACTAAGCATGGATAATATTTCAGACAGTCGAAGTTAAACTTGAAATTAAGGTAGCTACAGCATTGTCTTGTATAATCAAATTAATGTAATTTGGAAAGAAAAAAAATTTTTAAATTTATATTAAATATTTATCTTTACTCTCCTAGTTTTTTTTTAATACAATAGATAATAGTTGGGCAGGCATGAAGTTTAACATGCTTTTAATGAGAGAGAATGACTACTTTGTTATTAATTATCTCGCGTTCTAAACGATCAAAAATTCTGAAACTTCTGGATTTATTAGAAAACGTTATTTTTAGCTTATGAAAAAAACATGAGCAAAATCTGCCCAAAAGTTATTTCATGCTGGAAAACCTTTGATAAACAACAGTGGGTACTGGAACCTAGTACTTGTATTCAAAGTATTATAAGTTCTTTAAGTAACGTAAGTATTGAAGATTTATGTTATAAATACAAGAAACCAGAACTACAAAAGTACTTACCGTACTTTATTGCTCAGCTCTTTACATTGGTATATGGAATAGTATTTTAGATGCATTGCGATGTAGGTATTTGATTTGAAAAGTGTTGAATATTATCCAAATTTTCACATTCGATTTTTCTACCAAATTAAAGTGGTTCCGTATAAAAATACAAACAACAGAGAATAATATGCACCCTCAAACGTAATTTATTTATTACCATTTACAATGAATGTTTTGTCTATTTTTGTGGGAGTATAGGCAAATATAATTACACGAATGTAATTTATATTGCAAACTTTTTCATGAATTCAAATTATTGAATATTTCATTTATTTCATTGAGAAGTTGTTAAATTTATTTTCGTCATTGAACCCTTTCAAAATTTTAATCAGCCAACATGCCTTCAATTCATTACCTGACCAGTTTTTCTAAAACTCTCTATTATATGCAGAGATGTTAAGAATTTTAATTTTCAATCTTATATAGTAGTAATTAAAAAGTAGTAAAATTAATTTTCTCTCTAACTTTACTTCTTATATTCTCTTTTGTTTTTTCAATCTTAATATACCAAATGTTTTGAATTCTCCTCTCTCTAAATCCCCCTTTTGCGGTTTTGATCATTAAGGAACTTGGCCTTTCAAATATCAAATTTCATTCCGATCAGTTTAAAAGTGTGAGAAGACTGTCGAAGGTAGACCTCTCGGGTGAAAGGCCACAGAGATTTATTTATATGAAGTATGACTTTATATAATGACAATTTATTGTCAAACTACACAAGTATCATAAGATATCAAATCATAATTACGATTCTATTATAGATCCGTATAGATAGTTGTTATAATATATATATATATATATATATATATATATATATATATATATATATATATATATATATATATATATATATATGTATATATATATATACAGGTGAGCCAAAAGTCATGCAGTTTTTTGAAAGGATCGATAGGGGATGAAATCCTAAAATGTCCTTGGACATTTTTGCATCCATCCCACAGTTAATTAGATATTAATTAAATAAAATAACCAATAAGAGAAACGCGCTAACGGAAAAAGAAATGGTGGAGAATTAATGCAGCGTCAGTAGATATATGTGAGGGAAGTGAGCTCTCCCCACCACTAACGTAGAGCGAGTCAACCTTATGCGTTTCAAATCCGGTACAATTTTTACAGTAGAATTTTTTTTTAAATCACCTCTTTTTTTTTGAAAAATTTAATTAACTGAATTATTCAGTTTTTATTAGATTTCTTACGATGAAATTTTACGGCGGCATTTGACGTTGTTTTTTTTTTAAAGTTAAGAGCTGATTAGATTTTGGAATCGATATTGGTACAGTAGTGTATAAATTATTTAAAAAAATATTTTTGGGATTATCATAAAGATATTTTATAAGTCAGGATAGTTTTTTAGGACCTCAAAAATTCAAAATCTTATAAAAACTCAGTTTTTGAAATCAAAAACTATATTTAAAACAATCAAACAATATTCGAAAACCTTCAATTTACTTAATGAAAAGTCAAAAATTAGTCTAAATTGTAATTGATTTGATCAGTACAAAAAACAAAAAACGAAAAGGTAGTTTTAATGCATGTTGAATCCTTCAATTTTCATTGAATTGAGAGCTCGCTCCCCTCACGTATCTCTGCCATTTCTTATTCCGTTAACGCGCTTCTCAAATTTGTTACTTTATTTAATTAATATCTAATTAATGGTGGGTCAGGTGCAAAAATGTCCAAGGACTTTCCCCATCGTAGAATTTCATCCCCTATCCACCCTTTCAAAACCCCCCCCCCCCATGACTTTTGACTCACCCTGTATATACAGTTCAATAATTGACTTAGTTAATAATTTAGCTTGCGTTTCTAATTATGTCACGATACACCATAATACGTTTATGTTTCGAGTGTATAATTCAAAAATGATAATAATCAAACAATACAATAATTTGTAATAATGATTACAAAATTATTTTTATTATTATATTATTGGTGTGTTAAAAACTTTGTGACTTTCTATATAGGTATATAAATAAATATATATAACTAATTTAGAATTATTATTAATAAAATCTAAACTTCTAATCTAAATTCCATTGTATTCTTTTTACATACTATTCGTAAAACGTGATTGATATAGGTATAATTTAACCCTTCTGTGTATGTAATCTTTTTTTAGCGAATTTCCTCCATAGGAAATACAGCCATTTTTTTTTTTTTGTACCAATATTGGAATTTTGTTAAAATTTCTTCAAATATCTATCGATCCTACCTTCTAGTTCTTTACTTGTTCCTTACGCATTTTTCGATTGTTCTAATATTAAGAGAGATATTTTATATTTTGTGTATTCTTCTTTATTTATGCCCCCCCCCCCTTTTCCCTTGACGTATATCATTTAATTATAAAATACTAAAATCATATCAGATACGACATTTCATTTTGATCAGACTAAAATTGTGACCGCTAGAAAGTGATTTATGTATTCTAAGGAAATTCGCTAAGTGGAAGCAGCTCCTGCGTAATTTTATTTCTGATGCAATGGAGTCTAAAATGAATCTTTTAAACTGACACCTCACAAGTCGAATGTTTCTTTATTGTACTTGATTCTTAATCTTAGATTTCTATAATATTCAGACATCTTTGAGTACAGTAGATGTTTCCCTGTGTTATCTGGTAACTACCAATAAACTTATGTATTGATTATTAATATTCAGGTAAAATGAACATGAGGTTCAAAATCCTAAATTGTATTTTTATTAATTTTTTTTTCAGATCAAGTAAACCAGGGGATATCTTGGCATATTCCAACAAGTGTAAAAAAAAACCAACTAAAGTAACTGTTTGAATACATTGTATATACTGTGTTCGTGTTCACCTACAAATATATTAAAATATAACTTTATGAAGATACTAAAATACATATATATGTACGCATAGGCATGCTTCTGTAATCTACAGTAATTACAGAGTTCGAGCGAAAATTGTGGCAAAACAATTAAATGAAACACATTACTCCTCGAGAAAATCCATTATAATTATTAAATAAAACAAATATTTGAGATTTTCGTGTAGGTAACAAATATATTATGATGTTACGAAAATCTCAAATATTTCTTTTATTTAATACTAAAAAACATGTTTAAATGTTTAAAACGAAAATTTTATAAATATTATTCAAATTCCATTCGTATCATAAGCATGTTACTTTGTAGCGGTATCGCATTTAAACTATTTTCTTTTGCAATTATATGCAAGAATAATAACGAGCGAAAAATTTTCTACAGATATACGTTGTAATTAAATAAATATTTTACATATATCTAATTAATTTATGTTTTACGAGTAAAAAAAAAAACAACTATTAAGAAAATTATTCTTAATTATATAACACTAAAGTTGTTTATCTATAAACATAGATGTTTATGGTAAATTTAGATTGCTAAAAATGAGAATGAAAGAGTGTGACGTATAAAATATGCTTTTTTTTTAGTTTAGTGTACACATGGCCATAAATGTGGGGTTCATTTGTCAAAATTTGAATTTATTAATTTGTTACTTATTCATTTGGTTTTCGAAAAAATGCTTTGGATAAAAATATATCATTAGAAATATTAATATACTAATTAATAAATACAAATATAACTCTGAAAAACTTATATTTTAGCGAATTTTCAGAAGGGAAATAGAGTTCTCGGTAAGTCAAAATTTAGCAAAAATTTCTTCAAATGTCCATCGATCCTACCTAGTAGATGTCGAAAATCACCGTCTCTAAAATTTATATATATATATATATATATATATATATACATCTTCTCTAATTATCTATATATATCTTCTCTCTCTATATATATATATATATACATATATATATATATATATATATATATATATATATATATATATATACATCTTCTCTAATTGGTTACTTTATTTAATTAACGGTGGGTCAGGTGCAAAAATGTCCAAGGACTTTTCATCTTAGAATTTCATTCCCTATCCAACCTTTCAAAAAACTCCTTGACTTTTGACTCACCCTGTATATATATATATATATATATATATATATATATATATATATATATATATATATGTATGTATGTATTAAGTATATAATGTGTATATAAATTTTGTCTATACTGTACAAAACAGCAGGATAGAAATCAATGTGACATCGATCGAGCGGGTGATCCAATCAGTGATTCGTTACATGCTGAAAATACACTCTGATCGGATTCTCGTAACGCGACAAAAGAAGTATAACTTCAAAAGTATATCCATTTACCGAGTGTTGGTAATAGAATAGGAAATATGCATGCAAATTTTTTTTCAGTTGAATTGAAGCATGTTTACTTGACAAATATCAAGGTAAAATTACTTTTTAAATAACTTTAAAAATAAGCGAGATATGAATGATTGAACTTCCCGATTAGACAAAGAGGATGATAGCCCCCTTGATTTGTTATGTGACGTCATATTACACTTTCACCATTTAAAATACACGTAAAACTCCTTTTTTAGTATTTTTGCAAGAAAGAGACAGATAATAATCTTTAAAAGCTTATAGCTTCCTTGATATTTGTCGGATTTTAATTTCGTTTTTAAATATTATTACAGTATTAACAGTATTTTCATATTCTGAAAATAAATGTGAAAAAAATTTTCATGCATATTCCCTATTAAATAAAACACATTACTTCTCGAGAAAATCCATTATAATTATTATATAAAACAAATATTTGAGATTTTCGTGTAGGTAACAAATATATTATGATGTTACGAAAATCTCAAATATTTCTTTTATTTAATCCTAAAAAACATGTTAAAATGTTTAAAACGAAAATTGTATAAATATTATTCAAATTCCATTCGTATCATAAGCATGTTACTTCATAAAGCATTTTCTATTGAAACAATTTTCTTTTGCAATTATAAGCAAGAATAATATCGAGCGAATAATTTTCTACAGATATACGTTGTAATTAAATAAATATTTTACATATATCTAATTAATTTATGTTTTACGAGTACAAAAAAAAAAACAACTATTAAGAAAATTATTCTTAA
Organism: Nineta flava; assembly: GCA_963920215.1. Taxonomy (NCBI): domain Eukaryota; kingdom Metazoa; phylum Arthropoda; class Insecta; order Neuroptera; family Chrysopidae; genus Nineta; species Nineta flava. Next base: position 141,444,311 of record OY986040.1, read on the forward strand.
TTATATAACACTAAAGTTGTTTATCTATAAACATAGATGTTTATGGTAAATTTAGATTGCTAAAAATGAGAATGAAAGAGTGTGACGTATAAAATATGCTTTTTTTTTTAGTTTTGTGTACACATGGCCATAAATGTAGCGCTCATTTGTCAAAATTTGAATTTATTAATTTGTTCCTTATTCATTTGGTTTTCGAAAAAATGCTTTGGATAAAAATATATCATTAGAAATATTAATATACTAATTAATAAATACAAATATAACTCTGAAAAACTTATATTTTAGCGAATTTTCAGAAGGGAAATAGAGTTCTTGGTAAGTCAAAATTTAGCAAAAATTTCTTCAAATGTCCATCGATCCTACCTAGTAGATGTCGAAAATCACCGTCTCTAAAATTTATATATATATATATATATATATATATATACATCTTCTCTAATTATCTATATATATCTTCTCTCTCTATATATATATATATATACATATATATATATATATATATATATATATATATATATATATATATATATATATATACATCTTCTCTAATTGGTTACTTTATTTAATTAACGGTGGGTCAGGTGCAAAAATGTCCAAGGACTTTTCATCTTAGAATTTCATTCCCTATCCAACCTTTCAAAAAACTCCTTGACTTTTGACTCACCCTGTATATATATATATATATATATATATATATATATATATATATATATATATATATATATATATATATATATATATATGTATGTATTAAGTATATAATGTGTATATAAATTTTGTCTATACTGTACAAAACAGCAGGATAGAAATCAATGTGACATCGATCGAGCGAGTGATCCAATCAGTGATTCGTTACATGCTGAAAATACACTCTGATCGGATTCTCGTAACGCGACAAAAGAAGTATAACTTCAAAAGTATATCCATTTACCGAGTGTTGGTAATAGAATAGGAAATATGCATGCAAATTTTTTTTCAGTTGAATTGAAGCATGTTTACTTGACAAATATCAAGGTAAAATTACTTTTTAAATAACTTTAAAAATAAGCGAGATATGAATGATTGAACTTCCCGATTAGACAAAGAGGGTGATAGCCCTCTTGATATGTTATGTGACGTCATATTACACTTTCACCATTTAAAATACACGTAAAACTCCGTTTTTAGTATTTATGCAAGAAAGAGACAGATAATAATCTTTAAAAGCTTATAGCTTCCTTGATATTTGTCGGATTTTAATTTCGTTTTTAAATATTATTACAGTATTAACAGTATTTTCATATTCTGAAAATAAATGTGAACAAAAATTTTCATGCATATTCCCTATTACATATGCTTATCAATAACAAAAAATAAATTCCTACCTAACGTAGACCATAAAATTTTGTTTAACTATTAATTTTTATCAAAACGAAATGTTACAAATATTATTATCAGTTTTATATTAAAATTAAAATAGTTTTGGTACGAACACATTATAAACATATGGTCTACATTAATTGCTATTGATCCGTAGCAAACTCTTTACAATGATAATTAATTGTCATTCATTTATCATAATAATTGTTTTGGCGTTTTTTTTTATATTCATCATATTTAACAGGGTTGTATTCAGTGAAGTTGTAAGGAAAGAAATACGGGGTTAAGGATACAAACATTGCTTATATCATTTTTGTTTTGAGATTTGATCAAATTATGTATTGACGATTCTGTTAATGATATTTAATATATAGGTATATGCACAGAGCAACGTTGCCAGATCACCGTACCGGAAATGTTTGATAGTATCTGTCTACCGATAATATGTGTAAGTATGTGTACACAGTGGTGGAACATATCCTTAAGTAATAAGTACCAAGTATTGAAAAATAAAATTATTTTATTAACGAATATCAGGTACATTTCAAAAATAACCAACAAGTACTTTGTAGGTACTTATGATGAGTACCTACAATGTGTATGGCCGCCTCCAAGATGAATATATATATACGAAAAATAGTCATTTTTAATCCATAGTAATTCAAAAATCCAGATAACGCCAGTTCCGGAGCCAGTAGCGCAAAAACAAAGAATTTCTCGAGACTTATTCCCATAATATAGCTTCTGATCGGCGGAGATTATGTTGCCTTCTCGCTTCAATTCTTCAATGTTAACAATAATTTTATGATTCTTAACCTTCGATTTTATTTCAATTTTTTTTCACACTCACGTAATTAAGTTTTAATTAAGGAATTGATTATTTTAATGCTGTTAGCATATATATATATATATATATATATATATATATATATATATATTACTGCATGTGTAACGGATCCTGGGTCACCAAATTGCTATAATTATCTTATTATACACTTTACTAGGGAAGGATCTGTCAAACCACAGTGACTTAAGTTACATATGGATATTATTTCCAACAAATGTGAGCCTTCAAAATGAAATGTAACTGTTCACTTCAAAAGTGTTTGTTTCTTTAAAACAAAAAAAAAATTCAAAATCGGTTCATAAATGACGGAGTTCTGAGGTGACAAACATTAAAAAAAAAAAATACAGACGAATTGAGAACCATCCTCTTTTTGAAGTCGGGTTAAAAAGATAAACTCAATAAATATTAATTTCAGAAAGAATTATTGAAATTAAAGACTGTGAAGGTACTTTTGCGCCATTAGTTAGACAAAATAATTCTCTGAGGATAATATCTTACCTGAGACATTCTCCAAATTAGCAACGAGTTACATATCTCCCGGGGTAATAATTACGACAAGCGAATTCTTACTGATAGTGTCTGCTTTGTAGTCGAAATACTTATTTATATAGTGCAAATAAATAATCTAGGAATTTGGAAAATTTGTAAGCTTTTACAAAGCTTATATCAAAATGTCGTATAATCACACTGACGCTACCCAACATTTTTTAGTTTATCATATTGATGATATTTATAATTTTATCAATAGTCCCTCATTTTTCAAAACACACCCTGTACACTATTTATATATGTATTGATAATAATCTGTATTTGATGAAATATAATAAACTATATTCTACAATATGTGTTATCTGAAATAAATTTTTCCGTATAAATAATTATCTTTAATAATGATACAGACAGACTGTTTAGATCTGTAGCATTACAAATAAGAAAGCATCAAGTATCATACTTGATAACCTTGTCAAAACAAAAATCAATCGGCAATCATATGATCGACGAAGAATTCTATTATTAGTTCATATTTATAACATTAAGTGTACGGAATTTATTTTAAAAATACGTGTTTGTGCTTCATTTCTGTAAGCAATCGATTGAAAGTGAAACGTTATGTAAAGTTTAAAGACAATTGTAGTACCTGCTATTAAGTGTTTGATTGACAAATCGATAGATTCGGGTTCAAATCCCGTTACGGTCTATTGAATTTTTTATTAAAATATAACTTTTAATTAACACGAAAACACTTTGAATTGAATTCGATCTTTTAAAAATGCTTGTTAAATTAACACAAGCATTTTTCTTGATTTTACTACTTCCAAAATGGATAGAAATGGCACGAATCTTAGCCATGCTTCCAACACCATCATATAGCCACAACATTGTGTATCACCCTGTATTACGTGAGCTGTCGTTACGTGGTCATCAAGTTGTATCAATTATTCCCGATTTAATAAACGATACAACGTTAACAAATCTAACAGAAATCGATGTCAGTTTTTCCTATGAAATTTGGCATCGTTTTAATAAATTTACAAAAGAACGTCTTGAAGGCTACTCTCCCATTCAATCGATGTATGGAATGAGTCAAGGATTATTGGAACTATGTGATCGTGAATTAGATCATCCTGATGTCAAACGTATTATTCAGAATCCAAATGAACATTTTGATTTAGTCATCAATGAGTGGTTACTATTTCCCAGTACATTCGCATTTGGAACACGTTTTAATTGTCCAATTGTAGGGATATCATCGTTTGGATTAAATGGACATGGACATGATTCTATAGGGAATCCACATCATCCTGCATATAATCCAGATTTTTATCTGCCGTATTCACATCATCTGACATTCGGGCAACGAGTGTATTCTGTAATCTATACCGTTTGGTATCGATTTTATTTCCATTTTAAATTATTGCCACAACATGATGCCATAGCGAAAAAACATTTTGGTCTAGATTTTCCATACTTAACGGATGCATTAAAACGTATTACGGTCGTGTTAATTAGTGAGAATCCTGTATATACTGGGGCGAAACCACGTGTGCCAGCGTTGATTGATGTATCGGGATTACATTTTAAAGAATCAAAGCCATTACCCAAGGTTAGTATTTCTGTTTCTGATCTGTGTACGAGTATGTATAGGGTGTTTGTTTAAGAGGATGAGAACTTTAAATAAAAAATAAAAATAATTAATTTTATTCATGAAATTTTTTTTATTTAGAAGTTCAATGTATGCCATTAATCTATCAGTCAAATTTTTAACAACTTTTTCGGGCAAATCTGATCTTATTTCTGCTATAACTCGTTCAATGTTGGCGTCCAGGTCGTCGATTGTTGCTGGTTTGTTAGCGTACTCCAATGACTTAACGTATCCTCACAGAAAATAATCGACTGGTGTTAAATCACATGATCTAGGAGACCAGTTAACAGGTCCAAATCGAGAGATAATGTTTTCAGTAGCTCCATTCTGTTGACACCACAAACAAAAAATCGTTAACTAACGTACTCCATTGACCGTAACGTTGGCTCCAGCATCATTTTTAAAGAAATAAGCATGCAATCCACATTAAACTGTGATTTTTTCTGGATGCAATGGTGTTTCGAATATCTATTCTGGATTTGTCTCATTCCAAAATCTACAATTTTGTTTGTTAGCAAAACCATTCAGCCAAGATGTGCTTCATCACTAAACACAATTTTTCGATAAAAAATTTCGATTTTGAAAAATGATTTTCAAAGTAAATTATAATAAATTTATCCCTATCGGAAGTTCTATCATACCAAAAAATAAACACCCTATATATAATATTCATTTTTGAGTTACTATAATCAGATACGTCGTACTTAGTTTATTTTGTGACTGTTGTGTGTGTATGTACAAACTCATTATAGAAATTATTACTATTTATGTGTATTATATTATTGTAGCAACGTACATTGTTGTCATATATATATATTGCTATGTGTCTTTAAGCAAACATTAATTTTGTTTCTTACTTTTTAGGAATTACAAGAAATGCTGGATAATGCCAAACAAGGATTCATATACTTTAGTTTAGGTACCAATGTGAAAAGTAAAAATTTACCAAAAAAAAAATTTAACGCATTATTAGAAACATTCCGAGAATTACCGTATTTAGTTCTATGGAAATTTGAATTAGATAATTTAGAAAATAAACCCGATAATGTTGCAATACGTAAATGGTTTCCACAGCAAGATCTTCTAGGTATAACCATTTTTAGAGCCACCCCAAAAAAAAAAAATGTTTTATTTAAATGGGTTTATTTTTTAGGTCATCCAAATCTGAAGTTGTATATAATGCAAGGTGGCTTACAGTCAACCGAAGAAGGAATTCAAAAGAAAGTACCAATGATTGCTATACCATTTTTTGCTGATCAAGAGATCAATGCTGCCCGATATATTTATCATGGAATTGGTGATCGATTAAGTTTTGATGAATTAGATGATAAAAATATTATTAAAGCGAAAATTAATAACATAATCGATGATCAAAGGTTAGAACATATTTTTTGAATCCGATTGCATTTAAACATTATATCTCTTAAAAGATCGATATTTAAGCGTATTGCTCGAGTATAGCTTGGACTTTAACGATCACATATATTCGCATTTTCTTTGAAAATATATAAGAAGTAAAGTGAAATCCTAAATATCTCTGAAGATAGAGTTTCAGAAAAAATTACCTGGTAATTAAATGTAGTCAATTAAGTTAATTTTTTTACTTCTTATATGTTTTTCGATTTTCCTAATATTAAGACAGATATTCTATATTTTGTGTTTTCGTCTTTCTACCCCCCTCCCCATTCCCTTTCCCCCCTGACCGATTCTACTTTATAATGAACTCTTGAACCTTTCAAATACCAAAAGCATATCAAATACGAAATTTTATTTTGATCTAACTAAAATTGTGACCGCTAGAGAGTATGCAAATACATGGAAGATATATTAATTTGAATTTAATAGTGATGCCGTGAGAGACAAGAGAAGCGAGACGAGACGAGAAAAAGTCAGCGAGACACGAGACAAAAAATGAATTTTTTTTTTTCAAAAAATTTTTAACAGTCAAAACGAGACGAGACGAGAATACAATACACGAGACACTCTCGTTCGTATCGCGGAATCACTTATATTGATGTCTGTACTCTAGTGGCGTCAGTTTTATTCTCTGAGAAAATTTGCCAAATCTCATTTGCCAAAGCTCATGCGTAACGAATTTTTTCTTTTTTTCAGATATAAAGAACGAATCAGCGAATTATCTGACCTAATGTGGGATACACCAATGCCATCATTGGATCGTGCAATTTGGTGGATTGAATTTGTGTTACGTCATAAAGGTTTACCAAAATGGCGTAGTTCTACAGCCGATATGAGTTGGATTGAATTGTTATTATTAGATGTAATATTATTCTTTATCAGTTGTGCTATCGTCGGAATTATTATTTTATATTATAGTTTTAAATTAATTTTAAAAATATATTCGAATTTGTTTAAACGACCTTCGAAAAAAGTGAAACGTAATTAGGGAATTTTTTTTTTTTAGAAATATATTGTAAATATCATTCAGTATCGATTGCAAATAAAGGAATTTTTTATATGAAATAAAAATAAAATGATTTATTTTCGTTCAAAGCTAAGAGAACGTTACACATTATATTATCCAAAACTTTTTTTATTTCCCAAACAAATTTCTCATGTACACTCCCGTTCAATAACATTGAACAGACCAGACGACGAATCAGTCTCTTACAATTTTGCAAACATGCAAAAAAAGACTGTCGAATGTCCTTAGGTGTATCATTCTATGTTTATCGATGCCAAAGTGTCGAGATAGTTTGTATATTCGAATTTTTTGGATCAATCTTAATTTTCGAGGATTTCCAATGGTAATAGTTAAAAAACCACATCCTATGAGATAAAACCAACCTGAGTTTCTAGCAATGAAATTCTGAAATTTTTATAACAAAAGGGAATATGCATGAAAATTTTTTTTCACATTTATTTTCAGAATATGAAAATACTGTTAATACTGTAATAATATTTAAAAACGAAATAAAAATCCGACAAATATCAAGGAAGCTATAAGCTTTTAAAGATTATTATCTGTTTCTTTCTTGCAAAAATACTAAAAACGGAGTTTTACGTGTATTTTAAATTGTGAAAGTGTAATATGACGTCACATAACATATCAAGAGGGCTATCACCCTCTTTGTCTAATCGGGAATTTCAATCATTCATATCTCGCTTATTTTTAAAGTTATTTAAAAAGTAATTTTACCTTGATATTTGCCAAGTAAACATGCTTCAATTCAAGGGAAAAAAAATTTTCATGCATATTCCCTATTGTGTAATACGCAAAAATTGACCTTTTTTTAGTTACTCTCAATTTTTAAACAAACAAGTGAAAATAACAACTAACTGAGTGAATTGTTTAAATACCCGGTAAAAGTAATTACAAATATTAGAAATGAAAATAATCCTTACTTCAAACTATTAAGGATGTTCCAGCTTGAAACCACTTTTCGACAGATTTTGCTCATTTTTTTTCACAGGCTAAAAATAACTATTAATTTTCTAATAAATCCCGAAGTTTCAGAATTTTTGACCGTTTAGAACGCGAGATAATTAATAGCAAAATAATTATTCTCTCTCATTAGAAGCCTGTAAACTTCATGCCCACCCAACTATTATCTGTTGTATTAAAAAAATACTCGGCAGAATTAAAAAAAAAACGATAGTAAAGATAAATATTTATTAAATAAATTTTTTTTTTTAAATGCGTTTTCCAGTTTTATTTTCAAAATATAAAAGTTTAAAATTATTTTTTAAATCACAATTACATTAATTTGTATATATGAATAGTGAATATGTGTGTATATATATGTATTTGTTCTATAGCAAAAGCAAACCCGTTTTTTGTCCTGATTATATAAGAGAGCCCTAGAACTACCTTAAGATATAGAATCGTTCCCAAAGTGAACCAGCATTAAAACATTCATTGAAAAAGTGTCAGAGAAAAAATTCGGGACTGCGAATAATATAGAGAAAGATTTCTTTTTTATTAATTTTCAAAATCTACCCTTTTTTATTTGAAAAGTCCCAGTTGAAACCCCGTCCCCCCAGTTGAAACCACTTAGTATTATTATTCAAATTATATAAATATTTTACAAAACATGGTGGTTATTAATTTAAAATAATTTTATATACTTACCAATTACATGAAAAAAAATACAACCTTAAACATTTGACCCTTGGTAAAAGGAAATAATTAAAATTTATTTACTGAATGTAATTTAGGTAAATATACTAAAAGTAAAATAAATTGGAAGCTATGATGGATCTTTTAATACATTTAGTCGATTGTTTTACAGAAATTTAGGAAATCTTCGAAATAATTATCAACAAAATTATTTAAAAAAAATTTTATTCAATACAAAAAAAAACACAAATTATTCATTTTTAAATTTCTTAAAGTCGATTATTCGTCTATAAACTTTTCGACTGAGGTAATAGATCAAAAATAATGAACCAACTATAAACGATATTGAATCCAACATACAATACATATACCATGGCATATCGGCTGTAGGTGTCCGTAAAAATTGTGTACCATTATGTCGAATTACATATTCAATCCACCAAATTGCACGATCTAATGGTGTCATAGGTTGATCCCACCATAATTTTGATATTCTTTCGATATTCTTACTATATCTAAAAAATAATTACAAACAAAATTGCCGCACAAGAATTTAGAGAACTTAGAATAGGGCAAATAGAGCTTTAGAATAAAATTCTTGTTATTAAATAAAACAAATTTTTGAAATTTTCGTAGAATCACTCACATTTGACCAGTTTCGGAACACAGTTCCTTCTTTAAAAAAACATTAGTAATGTAACTATCGGAGTTAATTGTTTGAATACTCAGTATGTACTGAGTTGTATATCAATGATTGAATTGTTAACAATTCGCATTCCGAGGAACATTTAATCACAAATTTTGAGAAAACTATTGAATTTATGAAAAAAAATTTCAAACAAGAGTTGTTTATTTTAAAAAGAAAAAGATTTTTTGTCATTAAATTTTTGTTATATCTCTTACGGTTTTAAAGATAGGCAGTTTTGACAATTTTTTCCAAACATGGCCGGATTATTATGCCCATTAACGAACTTGACCTTACTTTTTTGCTCTAGAACACACACACAAAATTTCGGCTCATGGTCAATTTTCATTTTTGAGTTATCGTCTCCACAGACAGACGGACATGCGGAAATGGCCGAATTAGGCCATTTTATGAATACCCATTTCAAGCATTCATGTCAAAGATGAATATTTCCAAGCGTTACAAAGTCGGGACTAAACTTAATATACCTTGTATATTTACATCTACTAGGTATAAAAATTCATGTACCATGGAAAAATTTTCAAAGAAATAAAATAAAATTTATACTTAGGATTAAATATAATTTCTTCAACGGCATCGTAAACATTTATTTCATTTAATTCTTCAAATTCCAATTTTTTGGCCACTTTTAAATCGACTAATCGCTGAGCATTATACGGTTGATCTCCATTAAATGGAATCACAAGCATTGGAACTTTGCTTCGGATTGATTCCTCAATGGACTGTAGTCCGCCTTGAGTGATAAATAACTTTACATTTGGATGATCTAAAAAAAATTTAAATAATGGATTAAAAAAAAATTTCGATGAAAGTTTTATGAAAATCTAAAATTACTTTTCTGGCAAAGAATTAAGGTTTATTACTAGGTAAAGCGAAAATGTTAGGAATGCTTCTCTTTGTAGCAACGACAGCAGAAATTCATAGTATTTATTTTGGTAAAAAGTCTAAACTGAATACAGTTAAATAAATCCATTGCTCAAAAAAGCATTGCCGAAGCGTGTCCGCATTTTTATTCTGACTTCAGTAATTTAGAAAGTAATAGAATAATACATTTACTTACCTATAATATCCTGTTGTGGAAACCATTTTTGGATCACAATATTATCTGGTTTATTCTCCAGAGTTTCATTTTCCCATTTCCATAAAACATTATATTTCATGCGACTAAATACTCTTAAAAACATTTCACGAATATTTTTCGGTAATGTTTTACTCTTTACATTTGATCCCAAACTAAAGTAAATTACTCCTTGGGCGGATTTATCCAAATATGTTTTCAAATCCTGATAAAAATTTGAACAGATTTTAAAATCTTGAAAATAGATTTAGAGACTTGACGAAACTAAACCCTGGTTTTAGGATGTTGGCGAAAATTTTCTGATCTGGTCAAAATAGAAAATTATCTAACTTTGGATTCTTCCCTCTTGTAGTATCCAAAAAACTTTTACATGGACAGTAATGTATTTGTATCTAATTAGATGCTCAAAATCATCAACGCAGAAAGGGAAACCGGAAATAACATATTTCGTCCCACCTTTCCTGCTTTGAAAAAACAGACCAGGACTAGGACCTTCGAGACAAGGGTTTCATTTTGTTTTAACTTACTTTCGGTAATGCTTTACGATCTTTCAAATGAATACCACCAATTTCCACATTTTGTGGTACAATTGCCCGTGGTATATTAAAAATTGGATTTGTATTCGTCAAAACTAAATCTACACTTTTCTCTAAATCCCATAACCGTTGTTGATTACTGCTCATATTCGCAAAATATTTTTTCGCTAAATTCTCATGCATTTGCACATAAAAATAATGATAGAAAAATCGATATTGAAATAAATACAGAAAATTTAACAGACGTTGCCAAAAGTTTAGATTCCTTGATGATACCACAACAGAATCCAAATAGAAAGCCGGATGAATGAAGCCTCCGATAGCATCCTGTTGCACCAATGGTAACGACATTGATGTAATACCAACCATTGGAACATTAAAAATCGTTCTAAAATGGTAAAATACTGGATAAACTAAATATTCCACAATGAATAAATCAAATGTTTGATGGTTTCGCAGTAAATTTTGCACTTCAGAATGATTTAATTGCACATCACATGTTGTCACTAAAACGTGTGCCAAATTTTCTAACATTTTAAAATTGGATATTTTTTGATAACGACTTTCGGCCATTAGATGTTTATCTTCGAAAACACTGTACGAAATATCACGAACATCAATTTCAGTTAGATTCGTTAGTTTTGGATCGTTTAATGGTTCGGTTGTGATTGAGACGATTTCATGGCCGCGTTCCGATAGTTTTTTAATGATTGGATGAAATATTACATTGTGACTGATAGATGGTGTCGGTACGATTATTAAAATTCGAGAACATTCTGCGAATTTTAACAATGTAAATACTACAAACAATACGAGTTTAAAAACTAGCATCGTTGATTTTAACTGTTTAACTTCAGATCGTACACTACATTAAAACTAATTAATGAATAAAAATTGTAATTATTCTGGAAATTGGATATTATTTCAGGTGAGATCATTATAGAAGTTTTTTTTTATATGTTTGTTTGTGGTTACAGAAATTTAATATAAATAATAATTGTTCTGCTATGAAGATGTTTACTAAGATGCTACAGTTATGTTCATAAAAAAGTGCCTTGCAATAAGATTTTAATTACATTTAAAATAAAACTTCGTACTTATAACTTACCCCTTTCCCGTCCTTTTAAATCCCTCTACCCCTTGCCCGATTTTACCCATTAACGAACTTGACCTTTGGAATACCAGAAGCGCCTCAAATACCAAATTTCTTTCCAATCGGAATAAAACTGTGTCCACTAGAGAGTCCACAGACACATAAACTATATATATATATATATATATATATATATATATATATATATATATATATATATATATATATATATATATATATATATATATATATATATATATATATATATATATATATATATATATATATATATATATATATACATATATATATATTTCAAATTAGTTACATTTCCTACATGTAAAAGCAGTAAATTTATTAAGTAAACAAAACAGTAGTTTTCAAACTGTACTGATTTAATCCACTAAAAAATATATAAGTACTGCTTTTATACTCTTTATTACCTGTTATGATTATACTTTGTCCAAATATAAAAGTTTGTAGTAGAAAAATTTAATTTCTTAGTTTTAACGATTAATATTCATTTTATGATCATAACATAGTTTGTACACTTTGTAAACTTTGACATATTGACATATTTCTAACCTCACTTAGTTTTATTCTGCATTACTGCGTTTTTTCCTTTGACAAAATAATACATATAAATAATAAAATCTGTGGAAAAAGCAGTAATTTATGTTTTATAGAGTATAAAGGCAGTAAATCACATGTTACTGTTTTTCGATTTACAACAATTCAAGACATATGATCTCTTATTCAAGGCATTTTAATTAATTGTAATCTAGTTTAGAATTATCAAAAACTTAGATTTCAGTTTTCTCTGTTTTCACTTTTTACACTTTACTACCTTTTACCTCTAAGCACGGCTGAATTCTATACCTAAGTCTTCTACATTCTACACTTTACCTAAGCACGGCTGTACCCGATTATGTTTCATATTACGTATTAGAGAACTTCACTGTGGAAATAAAAATTCACTGTTTTTTTTTTAAGTTTAGTTTTAATCTGTTTTATTCTTATTTTTTATTTTAGTTTTAACAATCAGACTGTACAATTTCAAAACTAATTTCAATAAATAAATTACAATCATTAAACAGCCAACAAAAAATAGTAAAATATCTAAAAACAAATATCGATACCAAGGCATATGAACAAGACCACTTTGCAGTCGTTTGGCACCATTATGTCGAATAACATACTCAATCCACCAGATTGCACGTTCCAATGGATCTGTCAGTTGGTCCCATAATAAATTCGATATTTCCTCAATGTTAGTTTTGTATCTAAAATAAATAAAATTGCAAAACGTAATTTCTAGGCAAGTTGGAAGGTAAAATGAGAATTGCCCATGTTTTCCCCTTCCTACCATAAACAGAGCAAAGATGGTAGTAAATTATTATGGTAAAGGATTTTTTTTTTGGGGGTTCACAACATTGAGTAGGTAACACTGCTTTATTTGACAACCGATTTAACAGCTGATAGTTGATTTTTCTTTAGTTTGGTTTGCCATTTCATCATGGATAGACTTACACCTGAGCAACGTTTGCAAATTGTTGAAATTTTCATAATTTTCAGTAATTCATAATTGAAAATTGTTGCAATTTTCAATAATTTCACATAATGGTGCTGTTAATTGGCCACTAAGATCGTGTGATTTAACCCCATTGGATTATTTTCTTTGGGGTTATGTCAAGTCACTTGTCTACGCCGATAAACCAGAGACAATTGAACACCTGGAAATCAACATTCGACAAGTTATTGGCGAAATACGGCCGCAAATGCTGTGAAAAGAGGGCCGAGGTTCGATTCCTGGTTGACGACTTAATTTTTTCTTATCAATATTTAATTACAATTAAGCTTCTTTGAACGGTCAAATTAATTTACCTTTTATCCGTCAAAATTGCATATATTGTATCATTAAATAACTGCTCAGATAATTCTTCCAAATAAATTCGTTTGCCAATTCTCAAACTATGTATTCTGGCTACATTATGATCTTGATCACCAGCAAATGGTATTCCAATCATTGGAACACGACTTCGTATACTCTCCTCAATCGATTGTAATCCACCTTGTGTGATAAATAATTTTACATTCTCGTGATCTAAAATACACAATTACATATGATTCGCTTCTCCCTACGAAGACTTCTACTGCAACACCTCTGTTGTAATCAGTGTTGCCAATGTGCGGGTAATTACCAGTTTTTCGGGTAAATTAAGATTTAACGGGTGATTTAGCAAGTAATTTGAATTATCGGGTCAAAGCGGCTAATTCGTTCATTTGAGATCACTTTATAATTATTTACTAGCCTTACTACCAATAGCATGATTGGCAAATGATTTGTGTTTGGTTGAAATTAAAAAATGTAAAATTTTATGTTAAAAAAATAATATTCATTTATTATTAAAAAAAAAAAAAACTTTTGAATTAAAAAAAAAATTAATTTCAAATTTGGAGCTTAAAATTTTAGATAGTTCTGCGTTGTTGATTAAGGTTTTTTTTTAGTAACAACCTCGGCTATACTTCGTCATCGGGTAAAATCGGATAATTCCGTCTGAAGAAACGGGTATTCTCGAGTCCACTCACCGGCAGCACTGGTTGTAATAGATTTTAAACTTACCAAGTATATCTTGTTGTGGTAACCATTTTACGAATTTTATATTACGCGATTTAAATGGAATTTCATCGGATTCCCATTTCCATAAAATATTGTAGGGTAATTGTGATAGTACATTCCCAATTATATTTAATTTATCGATTGGTAATGATATACTTTTTACATTTGATCCAAGACTGAAATACAATACGCCATGTGATGATTCATCTAAATATTGTTTTAATTGCTAAAAAAATTACATTAAATTATGAATTATTATTTGCAAACATTGTCCAAATCGAAAACACATAGATGTTTCTACTAAACCAAAAGCGCTCAATGTCTCTTTGAAATGAATCTACACATAAGGTCCATTGTCATGCCTAAGGATGTGAGGTTGTGAGTGGAGTGGAAGGAATTATTGTGTATAGCCGACTATGATTGGAACTTTGCCAATATTCACCTGGAGTTCGCGAAGGAAACTGCAGAAAACCTTCTCAAACATAGCCGGTTACTTCATTCTTGTCCATACTCCGATAGTAATAATTGAAAAACTGCCAATGTCGGGATTCGAACCCTTAACCTCCCAGTTTCCAAGTATGCATACTGCGCAGACATAACGCCTTAGACCCCTCGGCTACTTGAAAAAATCGGTTTCCTTTAGTGATAGAAAAAAGGGAGTTAGCAAATCTTGAGGTTTAGTATAGACACATATGTGAAATCAGGGACTAATGTAGTCACTCCAAAAGACACCTTCTCTTTTTTCGTACGATCTGGAGGAACTTTGTATGTAGGTACCATGATCTTAAAAAGCAGC
Source organism: Nineta flava (assembly GCA_963920215.1). Taxonomy (NCBI): domain Eukaryota; kingdom Metazoa; phylum Arthropoda; class Insecta; order Neuroptera; family Chrysopidae; genus Nineta; species Nineta flava. The sequence continues at coordinate 141,459,567 of OY986040.1, forward strand.
GCACTTTTTTTCAAAATATTTTAATTTTCTGCCAAATAAATTCGGTTTTTAAAAAAATGTGTAAAACAAAAGTTGTAAATATTTATATAACAAGCCACTTTTGTTGGTAACATTTTTTCGAGAATCAAATGGTTTCGACACAAATCGTCACTTTTGGAGGGGATAGACTATCATTCTTAATTGAGATCTGTTCACGCTTGTTTGAGCCCGATAACCGTTCTGCGAAATTTCAAACCAGTACAAAATTGTACTTTATCAAATAAAGGAAACCTGTGCAATGTTTCTGTGAATTTTACTGGTGAAGCTCTCAAATTAGTACCGCTTACCAAACCAAATGATCGAGCTGTAGAAGGCGTTCTACTTAGAACTGGGAGACCGCTACAAACAGCAAACACCTTCGACGAAATTAATCAAAACGCATCTTGGGTCGAAACAGTGTCCAACTTTGTAATTTTACACTCATTTGCTAAACGTGCTTAGAGGAAAGTTCAAACGCTAGCAGAAATACTCACATGCGGTAACTGACGCCGTTCTTTCTTATGAATTCCACCAATCTCGATAAAATTCGGCGGTAACGGTCGGCTCACATAAAATATTGGATTTGTATTCACCAAAACAACACTAACACTTTTCTCAATATCACCAACATATTTTAAACTTTTGCCAAAATGTTTTTTCGCAACCACATCATGACTAGGCAGTACAATCCAATGATAAAATAATCGAAACCAAATTGAATACCACAAATTATCAATACGCTCCCAAAATGTTAAATCCAGACCAGATAATTTCATAAAATCTAATACATATCCCGGATATGTTGGTGTCCCGATTGTATCATGCCCGGTAATAAATAGTGGCATTGATGATACACCCACAATTGGACATTGGAAATGTTCACCAAATGCAAAAGTACTTGAATACATTAACCATTCGTTGATAACTAAATCGAAATGTTCCGATTTATTTTGGATCAGTTCTTGCACTTGTGGATGACTCAATTCACTATCACAAACTTTTAATAATACTTTAAACATATTCTTAAATGACTGGAAAAATGTTTCTTTTTCGATACGTGTTTCGGCTAAACGATTTTCTTCCGTCCATATATTATATGACACATTGTGTACATCGATTTCTGTTAGGTTCACCAATTTCGGATCGTTTATGGGATCTGGTAGGATTGCCACTATTTGATGACCCCGTAATGATAATTCTTTTAATATTGGGCGATAAATTACCATATGACTTATGGATGGTGTTGGTAAAACGGCTAAAATTCTACTACACTCACAATAATTACTTAAAATTGCCATAAATATAAACAAAAACATTGTTTATATGTTTCAATTTGAATCAGACTAAAAATTGATCAGATATCTTGAAGTGAATATGAAATAAATGAAAGTTATCTTTGAAATTTACAGATATCGAGGTCACATTTTAAAAGAGCGTATATATCAGCCAATATTAATTCAGAGATTTTATTGAATGACTATGTAATCTACTTAAACTAAACAGACCCTGGGTTAGGTTTAAGGCATATCATCACTTTTTAAGGACCAACTATTATATGAATCACTTTTTTACATTAATGTTTTTGATCGGATATGACTGCTATTTGCAAGGCTTAAATATACAAAGCCGAAGGCTTCGTACAAAACGTTATGCGTTTTGCTATGCTCTGCGTTACATAACTCTTTTTCTTTCTAAATAGTTTCACATTTACAAAGGAGACCGCTTCGCGTTATATAACTTTAACTCGCTCTGCTTGCTAGGGGGTTCCACTCCCCTTGAGCCCCAAGGTGGCCTTCGGCCTTGGCTTCGCGTCTTAGAAATATTACAAAAAACCGATACCTTCTTGTATGAATAGAAATAAATAAGATAATTTTTGATGTTTTTTCCCATTTTCGGGGATACTTCGTTGGGAAAATTAAACTTTTCCCATTTTTCGTATAAGTTTCAAGTTAGTCCGGGTTGAATGCAAAAAGCCGCATCCTTCTAGCATGTCTAGAAGTGGTTAAATTTTTTAAACAAAATTACCTATAAATTAGATCCACACAAAGTCTTCTTTTTTTTGAAAAATTTTGAAAAAGTTATCTTGTTAAATTATATAAATAAATTAGAGTTTCCCCATTGGAATATTGGTAACGTTTGATTGTCATATGATGCTGTTTAAAATATATATAATTTTTTTACGATTTTTGAATTAACATAACTTTTTAACTGTTTATTCCTTAACGATGTGCGAAAAACATTATGGGATCGGAACATTTCGAATACATTATGGAATCAACCAATAAAACCGTTAGACCGTGCTGTCTGGTGGATTGAATATGTTATTCGACATAAAGGTGCTCAATTACTACGAAATCCAGCAAACGATGCTCCTAGGTATCAAGTTGAACTGTTTGACATCGATTTACTTTTGTCCATTGTTTTTCCATTAATTATTATTATTATTTATATTATTAGTAAACAATTATTTAATTAATTAACAATCGAAAATATATCGTTTCCAATGTTCCAAAATTAATAATAATGAAAATGTTTTCAAATATTTGTATTTTTTTTATTCTGGGTATTAAGGTTCTTAGGACTTAAAGCAAAGTAAATATAGAAGTCTAAATTAGGTATATATATTCATTGTTTATAACAAAATATCTCTTAAACTACATGTCAGTAGGTGTAATTTAATTTTATTATATGTGTGCGATATTATATCAGGCTTTTAGCCTTAATAATTTTAATAGATAATAAAATATACTTCCATTATATTTCTATAGATATCTATGGATATTATGTGTTTGGGATCCAAAATCTATGTAGAACTTGCATCCAATTTTTACCATTTAACACTTTCTGAGAAAAGTTTTGAACCGTTACAGCGTGTTTCGTCACCAAGTTGCGACAGATAAATTTTAAACTTATACAAGTTGACAAATACCACTTCAATATAAAGATAGAAGTCATGCGTCAAGTTCCAACCAGAATTGGAATGACACTGATAACGCTTATCAATGGGAGTATTTATTTTTTGAAAGTTCGTTCCAAAAAAGTATATAAATTACTAGTGATTATTAAATCCATGGTGATTTTATTTAAAAATGTTGTTCATATTCAAATTATTAACGATTTCGATTACAGTTCAAAGTGTGAAATCTGCTAATATTTTATTTATTTCACCTACACCTTCGTACAGTCACAGTGTGGTTTATTTTCCAATAATACGTGAACTTTCGTTACGTGGCCATAAAGTTGTAACCATTATACCCGATTTGATCAATGATCCAAAGTTAGTAAATATCACAGAAATTGATATTCATGATGGAGCTTATAAAATAGTAAGACTTCAATTAGAGACCTTAATAAAAACGATTCAAAACGATGCGTCTCCAATGAGTAACATCCAATGGTTAGCTAATTTTTCGTATTCTGCATTGGATTGGTTATTTCAACAACCTGATGTTCAAAACTTAATCCATCATCCAGAACAACATCAATTTGACGTCGTTATTACTGAATGGTTATCCTTTCAATCTACGATCGCTTTTGCTGAGTTATATAAATGTCCTTTAATTGGTATCTCATCGTATTCATTATTTTTATCTGGTTATGATGTGATCGGTAGTCCAACGCATCCTACTTACCTGTCAAGTATGTGGCATGACTTTGTAAATCCATCATCATTTTGGCAACGATTAAAAAGTGTTAAAAATGGACTTGAATATAGGAATTATTATATAAATCAGATGTTTCCTAAACAAGAAGCTTTGGTTAAGAAATATTTTGGAAATAATGTATTTAGAAGTCTGGGAGATATTGAGAAAGATGTAAGCATTGTTTTAACAAATACAAATCCTATTCTACATGGGGCGTATCCAAAAGCTGCTAATTTAATTGAGTTTGGTGGAATACATGAACAACCATTCAAGCCTTTACCAGAGGTATGAGTTAAAATTTGTCGCTAATGTCAGTTTATACCCAAGAGTTCAATGAATAAAAGATTTATTTTTTCTGACAGAATTTAAAATCATTCTTAGATAATGCTAGAAATGGATTCATTTACTTCAGTCTTGGATCGAATATGAAAAGTTATTTATTGGGTGAGAAAACGATTACAACAATTATAAAAGTATTCAAAAAATTACCATACAAAATATTATGGAAATTTGAATCAAAGGATTTACCTGGTAAACCTGATAATGTGTTCATTTCACAATGGGTTCCACAACGGGCCGTATTAGGTACGTTTTTCATATTCAAAACGAAAATCTCGTAATAATTTACATATCACGTTCCGCACTTAGAGCACGAAAATATTAAACTCTTCATGATGCAAGGTGGTCTTCAATCGGCAGAAGAAGCAATTCGTGCCAAAGTACCATTATTAATTATACCATTTTTTGCGGATCAACATCAAAATGCTGGTCGATTTCAACAACTTGGTATTGGAAAACGGTTGTATAGATCTGAGTTGACTGAACAAATTTTAGAAGATACCATTTATGAAATGATCCACAATAAAAGGTAAAATATTTAACATTTATTTAACGTCGACGAATTGCGCTTCAACTTATATTTTAAATTGTTTTATCAAAAGAGAAATGCGTTTTAATTTTATGTATATTAAACACAATATCTATTAATAAAATATAAAATTTTCCTAAATTTTTAGTTACAAACAACGTATTATCGAAATTTCGAATACATTATGGGATCAACCAACAAAACCGTTAGATCGTGCTGTATGGTGGATTGAATATGTTATTCGACATAAAGGTGCTCAATTTCTACGAAATCCAGTAATAGATGCTCCATGGTATCAAGTCCAATTGTGGGACATATATTTATTCGTCGGTAGTATTTTCGGGTTTATAATTATAATTATTTATATTATATGTAAAAAATTAATTGTTTGTATTCAATCTAAAGTGTATCGTTTACAATGTCATAAAATTAAAAAGAATTAAATGCTCCTTAATCTGTGTATTTTCTATGTCTTTCGATTAAAATGTATACTGAACAAGTGAAAACAACAACTAACTGAGTTAATTGCGCAAATACACGGAATAAACGGAATTTATGAAAAAAAATTTTTTACAAAAGTTGTTTTTCAACATTTTTTGTCTTTAAATTTTTGTTCAATCTCTTATCGGTTTCAAAGATGGATAGTTTTGCCTCTTTTGTCCAAACATGGTTGTTGAATTTGCCCATTCACGAACATAACCCTACTTTTAACACACACATATAAAATTTTCTGATCGCTATACCTTTTTGTTTTTGAGTTGGCGCACAGGCAGACCCCAGTTTTCTCATAATATGTAAAAACGACAGTTGATTAAGATTTTTTCGTTCTAAACCTGGACCTCACAAACCAAATCCTAAATATGTCTCAAATTACACGAACAAAGCTTTGTCCCACTCAACCGATTGGTAAATCCGACATTGAATTAGGAAAATCATTTCTTATATATTCGATTTCTACGTGCTAACTATCCACAGTTAACCTGCTGTAAAGTGGCTGTTCCTCGATGTACTGAATCTGAACAGGATACAGTTGCAGAAGGTTACCGGATTCGTCACCAGGCATTATGCGCAGACTGTGCGGCGAGATGTAGGAAACATCCAGCCACAAAATATTTTACTACGAATCTCTCGGTTATAGCAGATACAAGATATTCGATGCTTTTCGCCTCGAATATATCGCGTCTTAGAAATATTACCTTCTGGAAGACCTTATAAGCAAGCTCCTTGCAATTGCCAACATATGGGAGAAGTGAATCTCGTCAAACTGAAGTAGAAAGGGCAGCACAATGGGCCATAACGTCGGATACCAATTCATTTATATTCCCGAAGATATATCTATCTATCTATCTAGATAGATAGATAGATAGATTGTAGAGGCTGCCCTGGACGGGATACACTTCGACAATAAGGTCCATTGGGATGCCTTAGGATGTGAGGGTGTGAGTGGAGTAGAAGGAATTTGTGAGTAGACTAGGAATTGGTAGAATATGCGGCTGCAGCCGACTTTGATAGGAACTATGCCGATATTCATCTGGAGTTTTTGAAGGAAACTACAGAAAACCTTCTCAAGCATAGCCGGTTACTTCGTTCTTGTCCATACGCCGACAGTTTAATCAATTAGTCACCCCTTTTTTTTAAATAATTGACAAACTGCCGATGTCGGGATTCGAACCCATAACCTCCCAATTTCCAAGTATGCATACTGCGCAGACATAACGCCTTAGACCGCTCGACTACTTGGACTGGTATCTATCTATCTTACCCGCTGTAACAAAATATTGGTGTAGTAAAAATGTGACTAATTATATTTCTAAACTCTGGATTTATAACCGCCATCTACAGATAGTATTGTAGACACTCAAATTGCCGAAGCTAACAACTGGGAAGTAGACTTTTTCCATCAAGATTTTTCCCGTAAGACATTCTCCATTTCCTCAATTCTTGTCCTGTATTTTGAAAATACATAAATCCTTAAGTTTGAATTACCGTATAATATACAATTACAGGTCATAGCTAAAATCGAGCGATATCCAGCCATTCACATTGGAATTACTGTGTACTGTGTGGGGCTTTCCACACACCTAATTCAGTAGTCAGGCAACTCAAATAATCCTCAAGTCAGATAATACCCTCCGTCAAATCGTATAAAAGGACAGAACTTTTTTATATCATTGTGAGACACGTACCAAATTAGCAACAAGCAACATATATCTGAATCCATATCCCAGAGATAGTTACGATTGACTAATTCATATTGATGATGACTACATTGTAGTCGAAATACGTATTTATAAAATACAAACAAATGTTCTAGGAATAGGGGCAAAATTTGAAATATAATTTCAAGTAACAGTTATTAAAACAAACCATTTCTGTTAGACTATGATCTTTAGTACAAGGATTCACTTCCATTGAGCAGACTAACATGGGTTAAAAATGTGAAAAATTTATCTTACATTGATAGCACTAAACTAATATTTAAAAAAATTTCCATACAACTTACTTAACTCGAATAGTTAGGTATGTTATTATCAATAAAAAAAAAATACAAGGTAGGTATACAACTAGGTTTATGAAGGTCACATTCCTATCAATTAAAAAACATAAAGGTAAAAAAGAGCCCGGGTTTTCGGGGAGATACTTCATATAATAGTTGCTCCGTAAATAGTGATGATATGGGATAAAGGACCCAGTTATTTACAAAGTAAATAGCTGGGTCAACTATTTACCAAGAAAATTACTCTTATCCAGTTTTTTTGCATTAATTATTATTATTATTTATATTATTAGTAAACAATAGGGAATATGCATGAAAATTTTTTTTCACATTTATTTTCAGAATATGAAATTACTGTTAATACTGTAATAATATTTAAAAACGAAATTAAAATCCAACAAATTTCAAGGAAGTTATAAGTTTTTCAAGATTATTATCTGTCTCTTTCTTGCAAAAATACTAAAAACGGAGTTTTACGTGTATTTTAAATGGTGAAAGTGTAATATAACGTCACATAACATATCAAGAGGGCTATCACCCTCTTTGTCTAATTGGGAATTTCAATCATTCATATCTCGCTTATTTTTAAAGTTATTTAAAAAGTAATTTTACCTTGATATTTGTCAAGTAAACATGCTTCAATTCAAGTGAAAAAAAATTTTCATGCATATTCCCTATTATTTAACTTAAAACAATCGAAAATATATCCAATGTTCCAAAATTAATAATAATTAAAATGTTTTTAAAATATTTGAATTTTTTTATTCTTGGTATTAAGGTTCTTAGGGCTTAAAGCAAAGTAAATATAAAAGTCTAAATTACATATAATGATATTATATGTATCATCATTGTATCATCTCTTAAACTGCATGTCAGAATACTTTGTTTTACGATAGTTTAACGACATACTTTAAAATCCTTTTAATACATAATTTTATGATATATGTGCGATATTATAATATCAGGCTTTTAGCCATAATAATCTTAATAGAAAATAATACATACTTCCATTATATTTCTATAGATATGTATGGATATTATGTGTTTGGGATCCAAAATCTATGTAGAACGTGCATCCAATTTTTACCATTTAACTCTTTCTGAGAAAAGTTTTGTATCGTTAGAGCGTGTTTCGACACCAAGTTGCGACAGACAAATTTTAAACTTATACAAGTTGACAAATACCACTTCAATATAAAGATAGAAGTCATGCGTCAAGTTCCAACCAGAATTGGAATGACACTGATAACGCTTATCAATGGGAGTATTTATTTTTTGAAAGTTCGTTCCAAAAAAGTATATAAATTACTAGTGATTATTAAATCCATGGTGATTTTATTTAAAAATGTTGTTCATATTCAAATTATTAACGATTTCGATTACAGTTCAAAGTGTGAAATCTGCTAATATTTTATTTATTTCACCTACACCTTCGTACAGTCACAGTGTGGTTTATTTTCCAATAATACGTGAACTTTCGTTACGTGGCCATAAAGTTGTAACCATTATACCCGATTTGATCAATGATCCAAAGTTAGTAAATATCACAGAAATTGACATTCGTGGAGCTTATAAAATAGTAAGACTTCCATTAGAAACATTAATAAAAACGATTCAATACGATCCGTCTCCAATGAGGGCCATCCAATGGTTAGATTATTTTTCGTATTCTTTATTGGATTGGATATTTCAACAACCTGATGTTCAACATTTAATCCAACATCCAGAACGACATCAATTTGATGTTGTCATAGCAGAATGGTTAACCTATCAATCTACGATCGCTTTTGCTGAGTTATATAAATGTCCTTTAATTGGTATCTCATCGTATTCATTATTTTTATCTGGTTATGATGTGATCGGTAGTCCAACGCATTCTACTTACTCCTCAAACTCGTGGCATGATTTTGTGAATCCATCATCGTTTTGGCAACGGTTAATGAGTCTCAAACATGCAATTGAATACAGGAATTATTATAAAAATCAGATGTTTCCGAGACAAGAAGCTTTGGTAAAGAAATATTTTGGAAATAATGTATTTCGAAGTCTGGGAGAAATTGAGAAAGATGTAAGCATTGTTTTAACAAATACAAATCCTATTCTACATGGGGCGTATCCAAAAGCAGCTAATTTAATTGAGTTTGGTGGAATACATGAACAACCATTCAAGCCTTTACCAGAGGTATGAGTTACAATTTCTCGATAATGTCAGTTTATACCCAAGAGTTCAATGAATAAAATATTTATTTTTTCTGATAGAATTTAAAGTCATTCTTAGATAATGCTAGAAATGGATTCATTTACTTCAGTCTTGGATCGAATATGAAAAGTTATTTATTGGGTGAGAAAACGATTACAACAATTATAAAAGTATTCAAAAAATTACCATACAAAATATTATGGAAATTTGAATCAAAGGATTTACCTGGTAAACCTGATAATGTGTTCATTTCGCAATGGATTCCACAACGGGCCGTATTAGGTACGTTTTTCATATTCAAAATGAAAATCTCATAACAATTTACATATCACGTTCCGCACTTAGAGCACGAAAATATTAAACTCTTCATGACGCAAGGTGGTCTTCAATCGGCAGAAGAAGCATTTCGTGCCCAAGTACCATTATTAATTATACCATTTTTTGTGGATCAACATCAAAATGGTGGTCGATTTCAACAACTTGGTATTGGAAAACGGTTGTACAGATCTGAGTTGACTGAACAAATTTTAGAAGATACCATTTATGAAATGATCAACAATAAAAGGTAAAATATTTAACAATTATTTAACGTGGACGAATTGCGCTTCAACTTATATTTTAAATTTTAATTTTATGTATATTAAACACAATATCTATTAAATAAATATAAAATTTTCTTAAATTTTAAGTTACAAACAACGTATCATCGAAATTTCGAATACATTATGGGATCAACCAACAAAACCTTTAGAGCGTGCTGTCTGGTGGATTGAATATGTTATTCGACATAAAGGTGCTCAATTTCTACGAAATCCAACAATAAATGCTCCATGGTATCAAGTTGAACTGTTAGACATTTATTTACTCTTGTCCAGTGTTTTTGCATTAATTATTATAATTATTTATATTATTTGTAAAAAATTATTTAACTTTATACAATCGAAAATATGTCGTTTCCAATGTTCCAAAATTAAAAATAATTAATATGTTTTTAAAATTTTTGTATGTTTTATTTTGGATCAGCATACGTAACTTTCAGCCAAATTGACTGAAAGCCAATTTCCAAATAACGCCTCTTCCAGAACCTGTAGCTCAAAAACTACAGATTTCTGGGACGTGTGCTCTTGAGTACTTTAGATCGAGAGGTTATGTACTACTACATACTTCAATTTCAGCCAATTTCATCGATCGGGAATCAATTTCTAGATAACGCCACTTCTAGAGCCTATATCTCAAAAACCAAGAATTTCTGGGATGTATGCCCATAAGAACTTTTGATCGGGAGGTCAAGCGCTACAACATGATGAACTCCAGATGAATATCGGTATAGTTCCTATCATAGTCGGCTGCAGCCGCATATCCTAGCAGTTCCTAGTCTATACACAAAAATTCCTTCTACTCCACTCACATGCTCACATCCTTAGGCAAGGTCCATCACAATGGACCTTATGGTCGAAGTAAAACCCGTCCAGGGCAGCCTCTACAATCTATCTATCTTACAAAATAATATATGTGGACCTCCCGATTTCCAGACAAGATTGACATACTATATGTTGATCTCCTGACTTTCCATAATTTTGTGGTACTCAATTTCAACGCAATCCAACAATAGATGCTCCATGGTATCAAGTCCAATTGTGGGGGCGTTCATTTAAGTATTTTATGATTTATATTAATATAACTATTTATAATATAAATAAAACAACCATATTTTGACAAAATGTAAACCCGACTTCAAAAATCAAATATTCTATAACAAAAAATGCACTAAAAAGTTAAAAAATAATTTCATATTCTTGTGCCAATTTTAGTTCACCTAAGCAAAAATTTTTAAATATATATGTACAATTATTGTTATTTTTGGAGGCGGTGTCAGCATAGAGAAATTTACATAACTTTTGGACACCGCCTCCAAAAATAACAATAATTGTACATATATATTTAAAAATTTTTGCTTAGGTGAACTAAAATTGGCACAAGAATATGAAATTATTTTTTTACTTTTTAGTGCATTTTTTGTTATAGAATATTTGATTTTTGAAGTCGGGTTTACATTTTATCAAAATATGGTTTATTTCTCGCTTTTTAGTTACTTTGAAGTTCTATAACTGATTTTATTTGTCTAAATATGGGTAGACCTTCTAATTTTTAGTACATTTTTTTATAACACATTTTTTTTTTACCCGTTTTTTTTTTTTTTTTTAAATTTCTAGTGCATTTTTTTATATCAGATTTTCAGTTTTTTTTACATGCATTTTGTTTTGGGGTCGGTTTTTTTTTGTAAAAAATTTTTTTGAAGTCGGTTTTTAAAAAAATTTTCTTATTTACCCATTATGAATGAGTATACCCTTTCAAAAAAAAAAAAAAATTTCGCAGAAATCGGTTATAACATATAAAAAGAGGATTTTCCTCGATTTTCCGCTGATCCCCACATCAGAATGGGATTTGGTGACAATGGGACCAATGGGAAACCAAACCTTTTAAAACAAAACAAAAAAAATTCAAAATCGGTTCATAAATGTCGGAGTTCTGAGGTGACACACATAAAAAAAAAAAAAAAAATTCGTTACGCAGGAGCTGCTTCAACTTAGCGAATTTCCTTAAAATACATAAATCACTTTCTAGCGGTCACAATTGTAGTCTGATCAAAATGAAATGTCGTTTATGACTTTAGTATTTGCATGGCCAATTTTATTAATAACTGACATACGTCAAGGGGAAATGGGGGCATAAGGAAAGAAGAAAACACAAAATATAAATCTCTCTTAATATTAGAACAATCGAAAAATGTATAAGAAATAAAGTTGCAGAAAATCAAATTTGCTACAATTAATCACCTTATCATTTTTGCTCAAACTATAATGTGCACAGTGATATTAAGGAATTTAGTTTTAAATCTTAAACCGTCAAAATTTCTGTAAATATTAGTGTAACAGAAAAAATGATAAGAGACAAAACTATAGTAAAATTTACTACCTAAAGCTTTACTTCTTATAAATTTTTCGATTTATCGAATGTTAAGGGAGATATGTCAAATTTTGTGTTTTCCCCTCCCTCTAAACCCCCCTTTCCCCTTGTCCAATTTTACCCATTAACGAACTTGACCTTTTGAATACCAAAAGCGCCTCAAATACCAAATTTCATTCTGATAAAATGAAAACTGTGACCGCTAGAGTGATTACAGACACATATATATATATATATATGTATGTATATATATATATATATATATATATATATATATATATATATACAAATTTTACAGATGGTGATTTTTGACATCTACTAGGTAGGATCGATGGACATTTGAAGAAATTTTTGCGAAATTTTGACTTCGGTACGGGACCAATAGCTCTATTTCCTTTCAGGAAATTCGCTAAAAAATACAGACGAATTGAGAACAATCCTCCTTTTTTCGGGTTAAAAATTAATAGTTAATATTCAATTCAAATTGCATCGCTCATAATATTACGTCATAAATAATTAAATGCTGCAAAAAAATTCTTATAATTTTTATATTTTGTAATTTTTAGAATTAAACTTCATAAATACCGCATAAATTCACACTGAAAAATTTACACCATCATAAAAATTTGTATATCTCTTGCATATTTCAATTTCAAAAATTTCAGTTTGATATTGACACAGGGGATCTGTGAAGCATACCATTCGCGTAGCCCGGCTGTCACCACCAAGTCTAGCCATTATGATATGAAATTTGCAACAACGTATATATGAGTATAAAGTAGATTTCGTATCACAATAGCTAGACTTGGCGGTGACAGCTGGGATACGCGACTGGTATGCTTCACAGATCCTCAATGTCAATATCAAACTGAAATTTATATATATATATATATATATATATATATATATATATATATATATATATATATATATATATACATATTTATATATAGGGTGAATATATATATATATATATATATATATGTCTGTAATCACTCTAGCGGTCACAGTTTTCATTTTATCGGAATGAAATTTGGTTTTTGCGGCGCTTTTAGTATTCAAAAGGACAAGTTGGTTAATGGGTAAAATCGGACAAGGGGAAAGAGGGGTTTAAAGGAAGGGGGAAACACAAAATTTGACATATCTCCCTTAATATTTGAAAATTCAAAAAATTTATAAGAAGTAAAGTTATAGGTACTAAGTTTTACTGTAATTTTGTTTCTTATTATTTATTCTGTTAAACTAATATTTACAGAAATATTGACGGTTTAAGATTGAAAATTAAATACCTTAATATCTCTGTACACATTAGAGTTTGAGCAAAAATGATACGGTGATGAATTGTAGCAAATTTGATTTTCTACAATTTTATTCCTTACGCATTTTTCGATTGTTCTAATATTAAGAGAGAATTTTGTATTTTGTGTTTTCTTCTTTCTTTATAACCTCCCCCCCCCCCTTTTCCCTTCCACATATATTGTTTTATTAATAAAATTGAACTTGCAAATACTAAAATCATATACAACATTTCATTTTGATCAGACTAAAATTGTGACTGCTAGAGAGTGATTTATGTATTCTAAGGAAATTCGCAGGAAGTTGAAGCAGCTCCTGCGTAACGAATTTTTTTTTTATACTTAGGTATTGATTAGTCTTTAATACCAGGAAAAAATCACAGAAAACTTTAATGGTGAGTTTTTTTAGGTACCAATCAACATATACCTAGAACATGTCACTTTCAACGTTTTTGTGGTAGCTAATAACGAATTTTAAAATCAAATTTATTAATTTTTCGGAAAACTCTGGAAAATGATTACATCCAATCAATCAGTTCTACTATATTTGTCGGTTCGAAGCGACACACCGTTTTTCGGAAGATTTGTAAACCTCAATGTTTCTAGAAATTGAATCGATTATATGATGGATATAACTGACAAGGGTTTTCACTTTTCAAACATTGTATGAAGAATAATTGAATTTTAATCTACCAATTAATTATAAAAAAAAAAAAAAAATACCACAATTAATAAACATGACAACATTTTATCAAAAAAAACTAATTTTTTTTATAGTCAGTCATTCCTAATCGGTAGTATTAATGTGCATACAAATTTTATTTCTAGTCGATAATTTGTTTTGAAGACATATAAAATGTTGTTAATATTAAAAGTGTTTATGATTTATTTGATGTTCGAAAACGTTGAAAATGCTAAAATTTTATTTATTTCACCAACTGCATCGTATAGTCACAGTCAAGTTTACTTTCCAATTGTACGAGAACTCTCGCTGCGAGGACATAAAATTGTAACAATCATACCGGATTTAATCAACGATCCAAAATTAGTAAATATTACAGAGATTGATATTCATGATGAAGCTTATGCAATAATGATATCACAATTGATACCGTTAATAGATATAGTTCAAAATGATGAGCCTGTAATGAAACACATTCAATGGCTGAATAATAATTCCATTACTCTATTGGATTCGATGTTTCAACATCCCGATGTTCAAAACTTAATCCATCATCCAGAACAACATCAATTTGATGTCGTTATTACTGAATGGTTATCCTTTCAATCTACGACCGCTTTTGCTGAGTTATATAAATGTCCTTTAATTGGTATCTCATCGTATTCATTATTTTTATCCGGGTACGATGTGATCGGTAGTCCAACGCATTCTACTTACTCCTCAAACTCATGGCATGATTTTGTAAATCCATCATCATTTTGGCAACGGTTAATGAGTCTCAAACATGCAATTGAATACAGGAATTATTATAAAAATCAGATGTTTCCGAGACAAGAAGCTTTGGTTAAGAAATATTTTGGAAATAATGTATTTCGAAGTCTGGGAGAAATTGAGAATGATGTAAGCATCATTTTAACAAATACAAATCCTATTCTACATGGGGCGTATCCAAAAGCAGCTAATTTAATTGAGTTTGGTGGAATACATGAACAACCATTCAAGCCTTTACCAGAGGTATGAGTTAAAATTTGTCGCTAATGTCAGTTTATACCCAAGAGTTCAATGAATAAAAGATTTATTTTTTCTGATAGAATTTAAAATCATTCTTAGATAATGCTAGAAATGGATTCATTTACTTCAGTCTTGGATCGAATATGAAAAGTTATTTATTGGGTGAGAAAACGATTACAACAATTATAAAAGTATTCAAAAAATTACCATACAAAATATTATGGAAATTTGAATCAACAGATTTACCTGGTAAACCTGATAATGTGTTCATTTCACAATGGGTTCCACAACGGGCCGTATTAGGTACGTTTTTCATATTCAAAATAAAAATCTCATAATAATTTACATATCACGTTCCGCACTTAGAGCACGAAAATATTAAACTCTTCATGATGCAAGGTGGTCTACAATCGACAGAAGAAGCAATTCAGGCTCATGTGCCATTAATAATTATACCGTTTGGGGCTGATCAACATCAAAATGCTGGTCGATTTCAACAACTTGGTATTGGAAAACGGTTGTATAGATCTGAGTTGACTGAACAAATTTTAGAAGATACCATTTATGAAATGATCAACAATAAAAGGTAAAATATTTAACATTTATTTAACGTGGACGAATTGCGCTTCAACTTATATTTTAAATTGTTTTATCAAAAGAGAAATGCGTTTTAATTTTATGTATATTAAACACAATATCTATTAATTAAATATAAAATTTTCTTAAATTTTTAGTTACAAACAACGTATCATCGAAATTTCGAATACATTATGGGATCAACCAACAAAACCGTTAGAGCGTGCTGTCTGGTGGATTGAATATGTTATTCGACATAAAGGTGCTCAATTTCTACGAAATCCAGCAATAGATGCTCCATGGTATCAAGTCCAATTGTGGGACGTTTATTTTTTTGTTGGAATTATTTTAGTTTTAATAATTGTAATCGATTGTATTGTTATCAGAAAATTGTATTTGTTTATTAAATCGACAATATCGAAAAATTCGAAAAAAATTAAAGTTTTTTAATATATATTTATAAATCATTAATTATTTACCATACACCTGAATCTTAGGTATCATAAAGTCCGTACACACTCTGGAGGCCACAATTTTAGGTTGATCGGAATAAAATTTGGTACATGACGTGCTTTTTAAGTTCTGAACAAGAGTAAATTGAATGAAAGTAATTTTAACAAGAGTAATTTCTCTAAAATTTATTTATTTTAATTTATTTTGTTTAATTTTTTTTAATTTTTGTCTTTTTATTGATTTCGATTTTCTATCTATTTCTAATTGTTAAAGAGTAAATTACGACTAGCTAATTTATACTGATGATGACTGCTTTGTAGTCGAAATACGTATTTATAATACAAAAACAGATCTAGGTATTGGGGCAAATTTGAAATTTTCTTTCAAAACATGTTTAATACATTTTTTTATAAATTGATTATATAAAAAAACTATGTTTTAAAGATTTTTAAAAAAAATCAAAACTAGGTCTTAATATTTTCTTTTTGTAATTATTTAAAAAAAAAAAAACTTCTTTCTTGAGGAGAAAAATGTTTTCTCTTAAATACTTTCTGTTATATACTTAGAAATATGTGTTAGGTCCAAAAAAATTATTCTTAATAATTTTCAATACAACAATATACCCTGGTATATATTATAAACCGGGTATAAAATCGCCCCCAACGCAATAATATGAATCATAATAGAACCTACCCCCTCCCATCAACTTTATATATAAATTTTTATATAAACCTAGCTGACTCGACAGATGTTCTCCTTTCAATTTTTCCAGAATTTTTCAATTTTCCAGGAATCTTTTCCAATTTTTCTCTCCGTTAAAACTTTATTCGGACTATAACGAAAATTTTTCAAAAAAAATTTTGCCAAATCGGTCCATCCGTTCACAAGTAATGCGATACCAACGATAATACCAACGAACAGCACTTAATTTTTATTATATAGCAGATGATAGTGTTAACAACATGCCTATACATTATCTTAGGAAAGAGCTGATAATTTTCAAACGACTGCACCGATGGTTTTTGATCAAACATAACTAAAAACCACCACAAGGCAACCAACTATCAACCAACCATTCAAAGCGATCCATGCTTTTGAGAGCTACACACAGACTCTTTGTGCGTCTCAGGGGTTAAAAGAAACTAAGCAACGCTCTTCAAAAATGTTTATCATTATTATAAACTCTTTATATTCGCCTGAATATAAATTCCAGAACACATTTTTTTAACTGATAATATAGCACTTCATATATTTCAAATAATTCATATATGTCAAAGTACACTCATAAATTTACAGGAAATTACAGACATTTTTAGAGAAATTAAAAATTTTAGCAAGTCAGTCATCTAACAATTCGTAATAAACCGTGTTATTAAAAAGAAGGGAAAAAAACCTTATTGATTAATGTATTTCGAGGTTTTATTGAGGCAACAATTCGTTTGAAATAAAATGGTTCTACTTAAATTGATTTTGATTTCAATAATTTTCAAAACTGCAAACAGTGCTAATATTTTCTTTTTATCACCAACAGCTTCGTACAGTCACAGTGTGGTTTACTTCCCAATAATACGTGAATTATCTTTACGCGGCCATAAAATTCTCTCAATAATGCCGGACATGATCAACGATCCAAAATTAACGAATTTAACAGAAATCGATATTAGCGATAAATCATATCAATTAGTTCGATCAAGTTTAAAGAGAGTCGTCAATCTAATGATGCGAAACGAACATGTAATGGGTCAAATCGAATGGATAAATGATTATTCCTACGATGCTATGAATTTGATCTTCCAATTTCCGGAAGTTCAACATATAATCCAACATCCAGAACTGTTTAATTTCGATCTTGTTATCACTGAATGGTTAACATTTCAATCAAGTGTGGCCTTTGCTGAGTTATTTAAATGTCCTTTAATTGGAATCTCATCATATACAATTTGGTTACATGGTCATTCTGCCATTGGTAATCCAACGCATTCAACATATTTGCCAAATTCTTGGGATTTGTATGTAGATCCATCATCATTTTGGGATCGATTAAAGAGTTTTGTTTTTCAATTTCGATATAGACTTTATTATAAATATCATGCTCTCCCCAGACAAAATTCTTTAGTACGGAAATATTTTGGGGAACGTGTAACGAAAAGTATAGAGGAAATTGAGAAAGATGTGAGTTTAGTATTGACGAATACGAATCTTATATTGCATGGAGCTTATCCAAAAGTTGCAAATCTAATTGAATTTGGTGGAATACATGACGCTCCAATGAAACCGTTACCAAAGGTAAGATTTCATTTTTGAACATTTTTTTAGTATAATGAACATTAGTACCATGGATACTATACCAAGGATACCGAACTCAAACGGGAGAATTGACAAAATATGGCAACGTAATGGTAGAAGTTATATTTACTTTTTGTGCCACTAGCGTTGCTAGTTGTCAATACGTATCGAAGTGAATATAGTATAATAAATAGAAGTATAAGTATATATTTTTCATTTTGTTAGACTTATTATTTTAATAAATAAAAGTTTAATTTAATATCTGATTCAATAATATTTAAATTGATTTTAATATAATTTATTTCTACTTAATTTATTTTCATTTTCACAATTCCAACTTTACAGGTTTACTATTTAATTATTCGATGTTTTATAATTAAGTTGTTTTTTATTGTTATGTAATTATTTTGTGAATTTTTAACTCAATCACTTCAACTTCAACTAATTACTTTATTTCATTTATTAAGAAAAGTATTTTGTTGGAAAAATTGGCTGTAAATAATTTTATATAATACTATATAAATGCGTCATGCTTTTCAATTCAAACTCGCGCCTTATAAACTCTCCACTGTTTCCATTATAGAAGAACACTACTGACATTTTATTTTTGTCAATTATTTGTTAACATGGAGTTCGGTATCCTTGTGTAGTATCCATGCTTAGTGCAATCAATATAGAAGCCCGTTACTCTTGTCAGTATTGTATTTTTTTTTAAAATTAAGTTCAGTATCACGTACTGAATGTAAATGAACAAAATCCTTACAAATTTTGACCTCGGAAGTGCCACCATTTTGAAAAAAAATTGATCGGCCTATATCTTCATTACCAAGCACTTTAGACCAAAAATGGTAATAACCTTTCTTGTAGATAATTAAATTTCTTTCCAACCAAAATGTACGTCTGTCAAACAAAGTGTAGCCTCTTAAAACGACGGGCTTTGTGATTACTCATCTTTATAGAGTTTAAAGACAATTTCGAATGGTTTGAAATGCAATTTTCTTTATATCTTATGAATTTTTGTCCTAACGCTTCTACCTTGCAAGAATAAATTTGGTAATTGATTTGTTGTTTTTTTCTTCAGGATTTACAATCATTTCTAGATAATGCTAAAAATGGTTTTATATACTTTAGTCTGGGATCAAATATTAAGAGTTATCTGCTTGGTGAAAAAACTATTCAGACAATTTTAAACGTGTTTAAGAGATTACCGTATAAAATCGTATGGAAATATGAATCAATAGATTTACCTGATAAATCTGATAATGTTTACATTTCGCAATGGCTTCCACAACGTGCCATATTAGGTATGTTATTTTTAACCGTATTCCGACCCCAAAATATGACACACTTGAAACTTTATAATTTACGAACACATATTCCTGGTTTTTCTTGATTGTGGTTTCCTGTGAAATTAGTAAGCGACTGACTAATTTTCTCTTTTAGAACACCCAAATATAAAACTCTTTATGACACAAGGTGGTCTTCAATCTGCAGAAGAAGCTATTCGTAGTGAACGTGGCGTTCCCTTTTTAGTTATACCATTTTTCTCTGATCAAAGTCAAAATGCTGGCAGAATCCAGCAACTTGGTATTGGAAAATATTTATTACGATCGGAAATCACTGAAGAAAATCTAGAAAAATCGATTTATGAAGTGATCAAAAATGAAAGGTTTGCGAACATTTCCAATACCTGCCAAACATTCAAAAGCGAATTTTTTATTATTTATATTTTATAGATATAAAAATGCTGCCCTGGAAATATCAAAAATATTATGGGATCAACCAACAAAACCTCTGGATCGTGCAATTTGGTGGATTGAATATGTTTTGCGACATAAAAGTGCCAAATATCTACGGAATCCAGAATTAGATGCACCATCGTATCAAGTTCAATTATGGGATGTTTACTTATTTATTTTAAGTGTTTTAGTTTTATCAATAGTCATTATTTATATTGTTTGTAAACAGTTATACTGGTTTATCAAATCAATAACATGGAAGCAATCTAAAAAGATTAAAATGCAATAAACTCAAATCAAAGCCATGTGAATCTTCATTGTTTTTTTTATCT
This sequence comes from Nineta flava, assembly GCA_963920215.1. Classification (NCBI taxonomy): domain Eukaryota; kingdom Metazoa; phylum Arthropoda; class Insecta; order Neuroptera; family Chrysopidae; genus Nineta; species Nineta flava. The sequence continues at coordinate 141,480,135 of OY986040.1, forward strand.
CCAGAAAATTTCATTATCGAAATCATTTATTTTATCTTATGTCTGCAAATTGTTTTATACCGAACTATCAATCTTAATCATAAAGAATAAAATATAACATCAGTTTCCTTAAATTTCCAAAATGTTCAGAAAATAAAAAATTAAAAACATATTTAAAATATTTTAATAGATATTAATATATTATATTAACCAAAAATATAAATGCTCAATAAAAACAAAGATCAATAATTGCTTGAAATTTTTACTGGAAAGTCTAAAAACGTCGTAAACTCTATTACACAGCACATTAAAATAATCTTGTGTACAATCTTGTGAAGGATATCTAGTTTTGCCACCGCGGCGCTGCGATCTTAACATAAAAACCCAATGTACCATTTACATTTAGCATTTTAAATGTATTGAAAATAATTTTTAACCATTTTCATTTTAAATATGTCCGAAAAGGTATTTGATCCTTTCCTTAAAGTAGGTATATATTTTACATGCTATTTGAATTATTAAGATTGTGAACCATACCTTATTGGTGTATAGATGTGTGGCCATAAAGTACTCAATCGATAACTGCTGAAAGTTTGGATTTAAACTACCGCCTTTTATCATAATGAAAATAATAATTCTGGTCCCTAGCTTCCTCACCATATATAACTACTCATTGTTCTATTAAAATACTTGCTAGTAGCTCTTAAAAGATTAAAAAAGATTTTAAAATGTAAATGCTCTTAAATCTAAAAATGTTTATCCACCTTTAGTGATATTATATTGCCTAGTCATTTTTTTTATCTAGTCATATTATTGTTGACTAGTCATTGTTTTTATCAATTTAAATGAAATAATAAAAAAAAACCAAAAGTATAATTGAATAATACAATTCTACCAGTTCCGGACTTATACTTTTCGTAAGTATAGGCCACTTCACTTTGTGCCGGCCCCACCCTCCTTCCTACCTATCGATTTTTGGGAAAATGTTTCGAATAATAGTTGTCAGTATATTTATAATAAACAGCGTTCATCCGAAGCATTTTTTCGAAAACCGAATGAAGAAGCCTTAATTCAGTAATCACTAATTTTATTAATATTAAAAAGTTTAATAGTATTTTCCCATAATTGAAATTCGGTTTTTGTTTTTGGGAAACGATGATTAGGAATCTTTGACGAAGATGGAAATTTGCGTATAATGCATAAGTTAACCATTATTACTAACAATTCATTATTTACCAATTTACTTTAAGTCACTTTACAAGTTTTTTATCACACTTTTACAACATTTACTTTTATGGTATTTATTTGTCAAACTATAATACGACTAGAGTTCTACTAGTTACTACTAGATGGAAATGCAACAGTAACTTTACTACTATGGTCATCCAGATAAAGCTACCTTATGGACACAGTATCAGAAGCGGTGACGCTCGTCATCACCAAAACGGTGATGATGAACGACTACAAGAGTGACGCATCGAGAGTAGTCTTGATGACAACTCCCGAGCGTTTGAGAGGAAACAGCCACTCAGAGAATGGGCAAACAAGTGAAAAAGCGGAAATACAGGGAGATGGACAGCAAAGCTGATGTCAGATGTCTGGACAGCAAAGCCTTGAAAAGTGGGTCGACTGCGATCACGTAAAAACGAATTTTTAACTCACGCAGCTTCTCGCAGGGAACGAATTGTTCAATGCGTACCTACACCGATGGGGCTTGTAAATAGCCCTATGCGTAAGAACTGCCCAACAGTTGTCACCCACACCTGCCACACCTTCTCCCACTGCGGCATATGGATGGCAGAAAGAAACGCGGCCGAAAGAAACATTGCAGCCACATTGAGTTCAGAAAATATAGTCTTTCACATGATTAGCTCTCAGCTAAAGTGGAGGCAATCATGAGCTTTCCAGACGACGAGCTAAAAGTAAAAAAGTCCGAACATCTAACGACGACAAGCGCCTAGACGCGCAACCAGGGTCAGACTGAAGTAGTGCGAAAGCGGTTTCCAGCCTGACCTCCCCTCCTTTCCATGGGAGAGGCAGGAATGAGGATTGTTTTAAGTGGGAAAAATCCCACAGTACCAACATACCATCGTCGTGTCTTTTTAAAGATTTTACAAGCTCGTAAAAAAACAAACCTTAAGAGAGTTACATTGGTTACGTTTTTCAAGAGAGTTGCAAACGCCTGCATGTACCCAAATGAGATTTACTATTTAATAGATGGAAAACTCTTTCTATCTACAAATGGCTTTTTGGAGTATTATGTTCATAATCGCGTATGAGCTTGAAGGATTACTCAAGCGATACAGCACCTTTTGAAAGCTGCCGACCCTAAACTGCTGCCGCCTTGCCTTCAATCGCTATGCCACGGCCTTTCTGCCTTATTTGCAAATCCAATACTGAATTCTACCCTGTTGAAAAGCAATCCAAACATCTCTAATTTAGTGTGTATATATTTACAGGCAATCAAATCAGTGGTCGTCTCCTTTGTATAAAGTTTTGAAATTGTTTACTGTTTACTGAAGTTTGAAAATAGCTCAATAATGGCTTTACTCAAATTGATTTTGATTGCAATAATCATCTCAAAAACTGTGAATAGTGTAAATATTTTATTTCTATCACCGACACCATCGTACAGTCACAGTGTGGTTTACTTTCCAATAATACGGGAATTATCTTTACGCGGCCATAAAGTCATATCAATAATACCAGATTTGTTAAATGATCCGACATTAACGAATTTAACCGAAATTGATATCCATAATGACGCGTATAGTGTGTCCCAAAAACTTTTCGTAAATGGAATAGATGAATTACTGAATAGTCGGTGGTTTGATCCATATAAATGGTATCATGATTATTCGTACAAAATGATGGACGCATATCTCCAATTTCCTGATGTACAAGAACTAATCCAACATCCAGAACGATATCATTTTGATTTGGTTATCACCGAATGGATCACGTATCAATCAGTAATTGCATTCGCTGATTTATTTAAATGTCCACTAATTGGTATCTCATCGTATACAATTTTTCTGCATGGTCATGATGCCATTGGCAATCCAACGCATCCAGTTTATCAGCCAAATGCATGGGATCAATATATGGATCCAACAATGTTTTGGGATCGGGTGAAAAGTGTTTACAATACATTTAAAGCTAGATTGTATTATAAATATCATGTTTCGCCCCAGCAAAATTATTTAGTGCAAAAACATTTTGGCAATCGTGTGACGAAAAGTATTGAAGAAATTGAGAAAAATATCAGTTTAGTGTTGACGAATACAAATCCTATTTTACATGGGGCTTATCCAAAAGTGGTAAATTTAATTGAGTTTGGTGGGATACATGAGCAGAAATTCATACCATTGCCAAAGGTAAACAATGTTTAAAAATATATTTCCAGCAAAAAATATTGCGGTAAGAATCTATATTAGATCATTCGATAGCAATACCATGACTTTATTAGCAACATGGAGGCAATTTTGAAGCCAAATAAAATTAGTTTTTAGTAGATTTAGCATTCTGTCATGTGAAATTTATCACTGGTTTTCGGAGTGAATAAATGTTGTTTTTTTAGGATTTACAATTATTCTTAGATAGTGCCAAAAATGGATTTATATATTTTAGTCTTGGATCAAATATAAGAAGTTTTCATTTAGGTCAAACAATCATTAAGACAATATTGGAAGTATTTAAAAAGTTACCATACAAGGTCCTATGGAAATTTGAAGCTATAAGTCCCGCAGAAGAAATGTTTATTGCAGCACAAAAAAATATTTATATATCAAAATGGTTACCGCAACGTGCAGTGTTAGGTATGTGTTTTGTTTTGCTTACTTTTCAAGGATAAACGTTTTAACAAAACGCTATTTGGCTTCATAGTGCGAAGAATCTCTTGTGACATCCTCTCTGTTGAAGTGCTTTTAAGTTGACAGTAGTCTTCTTAAAGTTCTACCGCGGATATATAGATAGATAGATTGTAGAGGCTACCCTGGACGGGCTACACTTCGACCATAAGGTCCATTGTGTGCCTAAGAATGTGAGTGGAGTGGAAGGAATTTTTCTGTATAGACTAGGAATTGGTAGGATATGCGGCTGCAGCCGACTATTACAGCAACTATGCCGATATTCATCTGGAGTTCGTGAAGGAAACTGCAGAAAACCTTCTCAAGCATAGCCGGTTACTTCGTTACAAGTATAGCCGACAGTTTAGTCAATTAACCGCCCCTTTTTTTTCTCCTAATAATTGGCAAACTGCCGATGTCGGGATTCGAACCCATAACCTCCCAGTTTCCAAGTAGACATACTGCGCAGACATAACGCCTTAGACCGCTCGGCCACTTGGACTGGTAAATACCTACCGCGGAACTAAGATCATTATTTTTGAGGTTATAACATAATCGCCTATGAGAATCTTAAACATGGTTCGTTGGTTTTTGCCTTTCAGAGTGTATTATAATTCCCTCCTAAATTTGTGGAATGTCTCAATTCTGGAACATGATCATCCTGTTGAAACTTGTCCTTAGATGCATGAACTATTAGTCAACCAACTGCTTCTAATATATTATCTCCGCTTATTTTTCCTCTGCAAGGTAATCAGCTAATTTTGGCATTTCCAGTGGGTACCTGCTCACATTTTATCTCAAGATAGTTTCTAGGTAGTGATCTCAATTTTGTATTTCACCCTTACATTTAAAGTTATTATTTCCTCTACATTTCCAGAACACCCAAACATAAAACTATTCATAATGCAAGGTGGTCTACAATCGACAGAAGAATCTCTTCGTAGTCCTCACAGAGTGCCATTAATAATAATACCATTTCTATCGGATCAATTTTTAAATGCGGGGAGATTTGAGAAACTTGGACTTGGCAAACGTCTCTTACGATCAGAAATAACGGAAAAACATTTAGAAAAAACTATTTACGGAGTAATAAACAATACAAGGTTTGTGCGGCAAAAGTGACCATTTTGAAAGGGAACATTTTTGGTAATATATTTATGACATTTCAGTTACAAGGAATGTATTGGCGAGATATCAAAAACACTATGGGATCAACCGACAAATCCGTTGGATCGTCCAATTTGGTGGATTGAATATGTTATGCGACATAAAGGTGCAAAATATTTACGAAATCCAGAATTAGATGCAACTTGGACTGAAGTTCATCTGGTTGATGTATATTTATTTATTTCTAGTTTTGTAGTATTCTTGATTGTCTTAGTTTATCTTATCATTAAAAGATTAACCGCTATTATTAAATCCAAACTATTCCAAGATAAATCCAAACAAAAATGTGTAAAGAAAATAAACTAATGTTTTTGATACAAACAAAGAAAAGTTGTGTTGTATTCTTTACCTTACCAGTATCCCGTGGCACTAGCCAGTCCAAGTAGTCGAGCGGTCTAAGGTGTCATGCCTGCGCAGTATGCATACTTGAAAACCGGGAGGTTATGTGTTCGAATCCCGACATCGGCCGTTTGTCAATTATTAAGAAAAAAAAGGGCGGTTAATTGACTAAACTGTCGGCGTATAGACAAGAACGAAGTAACCGGCTATGCTTGAGAAGATTTTCTGCAGTTTCCTTCACGAACTCCAGATGAATATCGGCATAGTTCCTATCATAGTCGGCTGCAGCCGCATATCCTACCAATTCCTAGTCTATACACAAAAATTCCTTCCACTCCACTCACATCCTCACATCCTTAGGCATCACAATGGACCTTATGGTCGAAGTGTAGCCCGTCCAAGGCAGCCTCTACAATCTACATCATCCCGTGGCACTCCAGCTCTGGGTGGATCTCTCCTACTTTTTTGCCTTTGCATTTTCTTTTAAAAATGCTATTTTCTATAGAAATTCAACCCAACAAATTTCAATTTTTAAGAATAGTGCTATTGAAATATGAAGTACGAATAATCCAGAATGATTATCGGACATTGATATGTGACACCGGAAATAGTGGTGTGAATTATTCATCAATGTTCTATGCAACGGGGAAAAACACTAACCCTTACTCAATATGACCAGTCCGACACTGGTCTACGTAGCTCCTAAGTGGCAGAAATATCTACACCGCTCAGCTCTTACATTAGAATATTTAAATTTGACTATACAGTTGAAATTAGGTACAAGAATGTCTTCATCATTATTACTCCATGTTTCTGATAAAAGAAGAATATGATGTATTAAAATTACGCCACATTATCAATGATATCATTTTTCAGGGCTCGTAAACTATTTATATTAAATGTATATATTGATAAACCTGGTCTGATCTGGATTCATTTCACTAACTCTGATTCTAATGTAAATAATGTGGATTTAATGTTCTACCATGATCAAATGTAAAATCATTGGTTTTAGATACAATATTTATTTTTCAATTGTAGTTTTTCACTACTGTATCATTTAATTAAACTTGTGTGTCTTAATAGTAGTGTTGACCTTATTTAATATTATTTTAATAAATTATTTAAAAATAAGTATAACTTCTTACGTGCGTACACACACACTGTTTTTATACCCGGTATGTGAAAATATACAAGGTAAATTAAGTTTAGTCCCAACTTTGTAACGCTTGAAAATATTGATCGCAGGCATGAATGTTTTGCATAGGTGTTCATAAAATGGCCTAATTCGGCCATTTCCGCATGTCCGTCCGTCTTTGAACATGATAGCTCCAAAACGAAACGAGATAACGAGCTGAAAAAGTAAGGTCAAGTTCGTGAATGGGCATAAAATCGGACCATGTCTGAGCAAATTGGGAATAACTGCCCATCTTTGAAACCTTAAAAGATAGAACAATAATGTAATAAACAACTTTTGTTGTAAACTTTTTTACATAAATTCATAATATACCGGGAATTTTAGCAATTAACTCAGTTAGTTGTTATTTTCACTTGTTTTCTTCGATAATTTGATTAAATAACTTAACTTTGTTCGACAATTAACGGTAACTCTTATAAGAAATTTGGATAAAGGTGGAGTGCCTACGTTTGTTATTAAATATTGAATGTTGAACAACAACAAAAAATCAAAAAGAAATGAATGATGACCCTTCAAATATATCAGGAAAGAAACAGTCATAATCAATTTTATTTACATCATATCAATAATTTTTATATTTTATATAAATACATAATGAATTGATTCTTTTATCTGTGAGAACGCCGAAATGTTTCATCTTGTTTAAATCATCATAAACATTGTATGATAATCTATTTATTAAATTGCATACAGTTCGTTTAAAAATATCAACAGTTTTCTTATAGCCAGAGAGATGCGTGCTGATCAAATGAAAGCAATCTATTTAACTGATGGAATTCCTGAACCAACTATATCTAATTTTGTATGTATCTTCTCTGACATTATATAATTATCAATACATATTAATGGTTTTATTTTTATTAATAAATATCGATCAAGAACCGTAATTTAATAATCGCTTTAGTAAATGACTAATTATAATATACATTTATTTATTATAGATATCCAATCTGTTTAAGAACGTTGGGTCATTTCCAGTTCAAACTTTATAAAATAAACATTTTTTTATTTTAAAATTCCTAAAATAAAATAATATTAATGTACAATAAATTTAATATAATTTTTAAAAAAAATTTAATCGCATTTTATATAATTTGATTCGCTCTACTCGCAAGGGGTGACCCCCATGGTGGCCTTCGACCTAGGCTTCGCGTCCTAGAAATAATACAAAAAACCGCACCCTTCTAGCATGAATAGAAGTAAAAAAAGGTAATTTTTGTGGGTTTTCCCATTTTCGAAGAGAAAAATTAAATATTTTTTCCGATAGTTTGAAGTAATTCCGCGTCGAATGCAATAAAACCGCATTCTTCTAGCATTTCTAGAAGTGGGTTAGAATTTGTATATCTGAGTGAGGGAGTTACACAAAGAGCTGTATATATTATAGGATTTAATCAGGAGAGTTATTGAGCATGCGCACAGAGCACATAAAAACCGGTAAAACACAGAAAACAAATTCAAACGTTAATGTTTCCATTTGTTGAGTTATATTGTTTTGAGTTTGTGGGATTTCCTAAAACCTACTCTAGAAATAATTAAATAACGAGACAAGATTTAGGATTTAAACCAAACGTGTCTGATTATAACTCAAGGAAATGTATACTACACGCAAAGGTATCTAAATATGAAAGAAAATTAAGATTTAGTTTTCGAGTACATGACAAGTTTACCCTCAAATTTCATTGAAATATATATTCCAATGAGATTACGTGTTAAATGTTGGTGTTTTAAACAACAAAATTATTTAAATACGGGAAGAAATTCGTTTTTGTCAATAAAAACCATTGTCAATAAAAATATTCCAAATATTGATTACCATAAAATCAATTATAATTTATAAACGTAAATTTATCCGTGGCCGGTCTACATTATATTAAAAACTACTGTAGTAAAATTTTCAAACAAAACACCGAATACTTTAAATGGTAAGAATATTATGTCAACACTATGTAGTACGGAAATTTTATTTTAAGGTTAGTTGTATGATAAGGAATCATATATCATACGTCGAGTATACATATACACATGCATTCAGTGTTCACATATTTACACACATAGTAATTAAATTAATATCACAAAACGAAATTTGTTTATAAATAAATATTGGGTATGTAAATTTCTTTTTTTATTACATAATTTTTCATTAATTTATATTTGTATGTAACATAAAAAAAATATGTATCAAATACATGAAGCACGTCATTTAATAAAACATAACCTTATTTTTTGTTTGCAAATAAAACTACTGTAGAATATTATTTCAATGTCATTTGTACGGGAATAGAGGACTAGGACAATAAGGTGAGGTTAGCAGGTCAGATAAGAGTGTAATATAATTAATGTGAAGCACAATATATTATAAATGAAGTCGGGTTAATAAATAGTGAAACTTTATTTATATCTCTTTTGATAATGTGTAGACATTGACTTTATCGACATAATATACACTTTTTATATCCTGTGTATACATAATATGTTTTTTTCAGGGTTTTATTTATTTAGTCTCCAGTTTTTAAGGGTTAGAAGTATTGATTTTAGAAAAAAATCTGATAAAAGTTTTCATAAAATGTTCAAATTAGACAATTAGGTGAAATTTCTTGAGCTGTTCTAAAGCTAGAAAAAGGTTTCATGAATAGGCATAATCGGTCCATGTATTTAACCACCAAAATATAACTTTTCAATCGGGAATGATAGAAGAAATGTTCAAATATGTACATTCGAAATGAATTAGTTACCTGTAAACTAACTTCCGGTTTTACTCAAGCAAAGAAATAGCGTAAAACTTTCTTAAAAGTAGGCAACTTGTAAGAAATTGGTGTAATAATGTAGATAAGATCTTCTTGAGATCCTATAGAGAACTCTAGCACTTAGATATGTTCTTTAGTGGATAAATTATAAACTAGAGCTAGTAGGTCTATGTTTCCTACCCCAACCCCCGGTACATACTTTTTTGCCTACAAATTTCGTAGACGCACTCTTGAAGTATTAAGTTCCGCCCCCTGTCAGAGATCCCCCTATATACATTTGGGGTAATAAAATAGATCTATCTTGTATAGTCTCGCTATAAATGTTTTCACATAAAAAATATTGCGTTTCTGTAAAGAATTTCTAAAAATCTTTCCCGTTCTTATGATGCCCTTGCTTGCTTCGTCTATAGAATATGATACGATCTGGTATTCAACTTGTTTATCTAGATTATTTAAATTATCTAGAATACTAATTAAAATAAGTGAAATATTACTTCGCTAATACGGTGGTATTTACATGAAACATTAAAATGTTTTTGTATAGCGAAGAAACCTTGAAAAAAATTCTTTATACACAAACATTATTATTAGGTGGCAAGCTAAAAATTATTTTAAGTGCTTATTTACATGTTCAATTTTTTTTATAACTATTGGTCTAAGATCCGACAGTGAAAACCTTCCCTCATCCGTTAATTGATTGAAATATTATTGAAAACGCTTATTGCAATATAAACAATTTGGCAATGTAATGTCTGCCAGGGTAGTTCTGCTGCAATTAACATTAATTAATTAATTAAAAATTGATTTTTTCATAATTAAATCCCTCACGTGTTAATTGAATTTTGCTTGTTAAATAACATAGTATACGATACGACAAATCTTGTAATAGTAGGCAGCGCTGCTTATTACTGCTACGGTTACCTGCAGCCAGGTGTTCAAACTTAAAGTAAATTTTAATGATCATATACTTTCCTTGTTTATTACGTTGAATAATGCAATAGTCTCTCTCTCTCTACAAGGTATTTTTTTATAATTTCTATTTTTTTTAAATTTTCTTATATAGGCTGCACTTGATTGTAATGGATTTTAAGACGGCTGCCAGTTATGGATGTATTCTAATTATTCTGAACTTTTAAATTAGCTAAAAAATTTTCAATTAACATATGAGGGAAGTAACCTAAGTTTACTTTAAGTTTGAACACCTGGCTGCAGGTAACCGTAGCAGTAATAAGCAGCGCTGCCTGCTATTACAAGATTTGTCGTATCGTATACTATGTTATTTAACAAGCAAAATTCAATTAACACGTGAGGGATTTAATTATGAAAAAATCAATTTTTAATTAATTAATTAATGTTAATTGCAGCAGAACTACCCTGGCAGACATTACATTGCCAAATTGTTTATATTGCAATAAGCGTTTTCAATAATATTTCAATCAATTAACAGATGAGGGAAGGTTTTCACTAATGCCGGATCTTAGACCATATGTACGTATTTTTTTTTACATATGCTTGTAGTTAACGCAAATTTATTAATTCTTCGAAGTGTATAAAGGGAGTCTTGCAAAGTCATTTCAAAATATCATGTAGCTTATTTCCAATATTGATAATTATTTTATGTAATAAGTTTCTATTTAAAAAAAAACATTTTTAAAAACAAGCTTTTTATAGTAAAACTAATTTTCTACAACTTTACTTCTTATGTGTTTTTCGATTTTTTCAATATTAAGAGAGATATACCAAATTTTGTGTTTCATACATACATACATACATACATACATTGCAAGTTAAATAAAAGCTTGTAAAAATCATTTGGCGGCTTTGTTAATTGACCACTTTTCAGTAAAAATTATGAAGGGAAATAATCTAGGGTTATTTGCCCAAAAGAAACATATCGATCTTCTGATTCAGTGTCAGACTGGCCATAGTGTCAGGCTTGCGTTTGTCATCCAGGCTGTCACCTCGGGCCTGCATGGGCCTACACGCTTACTACCTATCACGAAAGAAGGAAAAAGAGCAGGAATAGATCTACGCTGATGAATTATATCAAACAGCAAAGAATGCTTTTGTTTGTCTCGAAGAGATTCAGATGTCTGTGGAAGCTACATCCCATGTGCATGTGGCCTTTTGTCCTACTATAGAGGTAGATTGTAAAGGCTGCCCTGGACGGGCTACATTTCGACCATAAGGTCCATTGTGATGCCGTAGGATGTGAGGATGTGAGTGGAGTGAAAGGAATTTGTGAGTAGACTAGGAATTGGTAGGATATGCGGCTGCAGCCGACTATGATAGGAACTATGCCGATATTTATCTGGAGTTCGTGAAGGAAACTGCAGAAAACTTTCTCAAGCATAGCCGGTTACTTCGTTCTTGTCCATACGCCGACAGTTTAGTCAATTAACCGCCTCTTTCTTTTTATAATTGACAAACTGCCGATGTCTGGATTCGAACCCATAACCTCCCAGTTTCCAAGTACTGCATACTGCATAGACATAACGCCTTAGACCGCTGGGCTACTTGGACTGGTTTGCCCTAATATAACATGATCTTATGCATCGCTTATTGTGTATTCCTCACAATCTTCGTTCTGTAAAACAGGACAAGAACTGCTGGACTCATTGATTATCACTACAACGATATATACGCTCAAACTATAACATTGCCGAAAAATATATAAGAAATTATTAATAGAACAGAAATAATAAACCTTTGTGTATTGTATTAAGAATAGAGCGCGTGTTAATTTTTTTGTTTTTCGTTTTATTCAAAAATAAATTTATAGTGTTTACAAACTGTTTATTTAATATATATATATATAATCGAAGGTGTAAAATTTATTCAAAATAAAAAACTATATATTATTTAATCTGTAGTACCTATAGTTAAGTCACTAAAGCAGGGTTTACACATTGAGAGGTCTTCGATAAAGATCTTTTATCAAGATATTATTTTACAGGCACTTCTTTGAACCAGCTGCTTTTATGAACCTGTAATTAAACTTTTTTTTAAACCATATCAACTGTTTTATGATATTTTTGGATTACTCTAAACTCTGGCTGTTCAAGTCAAAGTTTTCATTGCTAGGCGTGATGGAAAAAGAAAATAAAAAAGATAGAAATTAACAAATATTTAATAGTCTAAACTCGTCGTAATAAACTAACAAAATTTTTATATATAGAATATGCGATTAAAAAAAATATTTTATAATTATTTTACTGCAATTCCAAAAGAAATTCGATTAAAATTCAAGATTACGGATTTATATGTTTATGATAACATTATCAATATTAATCGCAAGTGAAAATATGCAAAGACTTTGTTTTTACACAAAAGTATGTAAAATAGCTGGAAACGAAAAAGGAAATACCTTAGTAAAGATAGGAGACAGAATACCTTTCATAGAGGCCCAGAAACGATTTTAGGAATTTCAAAGACATCATGGAAACGAGTAGGTGAACGTTCAACACCGTGATCACTGGGAAAATATACCGCAACAAAACCTCGGGAAAATACTGTTTCGGAAAGTATCTAAGAAGCTGTCTTTCGATGCGCTCTACCTGAACACGATACAACTTCGTAAGGTTACCGGATTCATCACCGGACATTATCACCTATGAAAGCATCTGCACACAATAGGACTTCACAATGGATCCATTATGTGCAGTTTATGTGGCGAGGAGGAACAAACATCCAGCCACCCAGATACAAGATATTCGGTGCATCTCACTCCGAATATATGAACCTTCAGGAAAATCTGATAAGCAAGCTCTTGGTCATTTTTAAGATATGGGAGAAGCTAATTCTTTCAGGCTATAGTAGAAGGGGAAGCACAATGGGCCATAAGATCGAAGTTCAATACTTTATATACCCTAAGATATATCTATTTATCTAGATAGAAAGATAGATTGTAGAGGGTGTCCTGGACGGGCTACACTTCGACCATAAGGTCCATTGTGATGCCTAAGGATGTGAAGGAATTTTTGTGTATAGACTAAGAATTGGTAGGATATGCGGCTGCAGCCGACTATGATAGGAACTATGCCGATATTCATCTTGAGTTCGTGAAGGAAACTGCAGAAAATCTTCTCAAGCACAGCCGGATACTTCGTTCTTATCCATACGCCGACAGTTTAGTCAATTAACCGCCCCCTTTTTTTCCTAATAATTGACAAACTGCCGATGTCGGGGTTCGAACCCATAACCTCCCAATTTCCAAGTATGCATACTGCGCAGACATAACGCCTTAGACCGCTCGACCACTTGGACTGGTAATGATATACTAACTATGATTGTACTGAACAAGATTACGATAATTATTCAGCAGATTACAGCAATAGTTTACCGACCTGCAAATGCATTTAAACTCATTGAGTTTAATTTTAGATTTTAACAAGCTCGCATATAAAATAATAATAATAATGATAAAAATAACATTATATCTATTGAATAATGTTAAACATAAAATTAATTGCTAATCTTTTTTTTATATAAAATCGACGAACATATTTAAAATCTGAGTTCTAATCATTTCAATAACAAATTTGAAATATGAAGAAAGAATAAAAATAGTAACTTATGAAGTGCGTGTAATATGTGGTTGATAACACCCGCTGTGGAAGCTTTTTTTTTTGGTATGCTGTAATTTATGATGAGAGATGATACTCTCCGGTCAAGACAACCCGGTGTGTTCATTTAACAGACCATCAATTACAAAACTAGTTCAACATTTTAAAACATATATGTATATGCATACATTGCAGATACATACATAATTCAAATATAAAGCATGACTTCGAAGTGAATTTACTATGTTTCGGGAAGGATGCCAATAAACCAAACAGCATTTTGAAACGAGCCTATTTAGTAGTAGTAGTAGTGGTTCAACTATCTGAAGCCTGGGAAGCTTCGGGAGGTCGAAGTCTGGTAAGTAGGCCTACCTCCAGCTTCCTCCATTTCGGTTGAGTCGAGGACTAGATACCTGCCTCTGTAAAGACATTCTCCAGAAGGTTGAAGAGCGTATCATCCTCAAGGGCATTGCAGTCCTCCAAACGCATAAGGGATAGATTCTTTTTGAACATGCAGTGAGTAGACAACCTATTTTCTTTTCTAAAGAATTATCTGGCGAGCCTATTTAGTAGTAGTAGTGGTTCAACTACCTGAAGCCTGGCAAGCTTCGGGAGGTCGAAGTCTGGCAAGTAGGCCTACCTCCAGCTTCCTCCATTTCGGTTGAGTCGAGAACTAGATACCTGCCTCTGTAAAGACATTCTCCAGAAGGGCAGACAACCTATTTTATTTTCTAAAGAATTATCTGGAATTATAAAAATACGCTCAAAAGCAGTCATTACATAACAATCATCATACTATTACGAATCTTAACTTCCAGTTGAGTCTACGCTACACTCTTTGCGTTATACTTACTCGAATATATAGACATAGTAGGTTAACTTTTTCGATTATTTTTACAGTTTTTCTGTATAGAAAGATAACAACTTAAGAGTTAATTGTTTAAATACCATATGTATTCAAAAATAACTTCTATTTTATATATCAAGGTAGTCTATACGAATACTTATTTTATACATGCTTCTGCTATCTGCAAGTAATTCTGGGATATTTGGGTGGAAATTGTGACAAAAGCTAATGACTTTACGCGAAAAAAAAGTTTCAAATAAAAGTTGTCTGAAACAGGAACATTTATTGAATTTGATCTTTCCTTTAATTTCTTACAGTTTGAAAGATAAAATTTTTGTGGAGAGAGGCCTGGACTGATTTTGCCCATCCATAAACTATAAGTTACTTTCAAAGTATAAAACCGGCAGTACCCTCTCGGCGAGACGTAACTCTGCCTCGTGGCAACTCGCCTCGCTACGAGAAAGCTCTATTTTCAGTCGGTTTTTTTGACCACGAGTCAAAGGAAGCGAGCAGTGAGTGCGAACCCACTGAATATATTATCGTTTACGCTCGCGACATAACGTAGATTTTAACCAATCAGCAACGTCTACAATTAGCTCATCGATTGACTAAACGAGAACTGTATTGGCAACATAACACTTTCGGTAAGACACAGCGAGAGTATACACAAATCCACTCGTGTCTCCTCGCCTTACGAATGTCTTTGTCAGACATTCGACGAGAGCTCTTGCCGAGTGTGTACTGCCGGCATAAAACATTATGTCTTTATTTTTTAAGTTAACGTGTTTATGGAAAGACGAACAAACTGACTGATATTATTTACCGCCATTCAATAGGAGGTAAATCTGAACACTTTTTCAGTCGATATTCTCCATCTAATATTATATATGGTATAGAAATCTATGTTAAAGAATCATCTGTATAATATATTATAACTATATATATATATATATATATATATATATATATATATATATATATATATATAATCACACATTCAACTTTTTAATATTTATAACAATATTCGTTCACAATTAATATATATTTAATTTAAGAACTTAACAACAAAATTTGTTTAAATTTATATGTTACACCGTGTACCTCATTAAAATATTATATTATTTCAATTAATAACATTTAAATTAAAAACAATTTTTATGTTATTAAAAAAATATTATATATATATATATATATATTTATAGTCGACATATATTATAAAATATATTGTTCCTTTAAAACTATTAACCAGAAGTTCAGTTCAACAAATTGATTTCATGTTGTAGGGTTCGATAAACCTGCATCCTGCATATCACGCTGATATGTGATGTGGTCTCTCTCATATACAACTATAATTCTGAAATTTTCTTATACACATCCACACAACATAATTTGGGTGTACTGCTAAACTTCGCACTACACACAGTGAAAGATAGATAGATTGTAGAGGCTGTTCTGGACGGGCTACACTTCGACCATAAGGTCCATTGTGATGCCTAAGGATGTCAGGATGTGAGTGGAGTGGAAGGAATTTTTGTGTATAGACTAGGGAATTGGTAGGATATGCGGCTGCAGCCGTCTATGATAGGAACTATGCCGATATTCATCTGGAGTTCGTGAAGGAAACTGCAGAAAACCGTCTCAAGTATAGCCGGTTACTTCGTTCTTGTCCATACGCCGACAGTTTAGTCAATTATCCGCCCCTTTTTTTTTTCTTAACAACACACAGTGATACTCTTTACCCAAATTATATGTTATTTGAATATGATTGTTAATTATATGATTTTTTGCCCCAATTTCCTTGATCAAAATTTTTTGTATTTTATAACGTATTTCGACTACAAAGTAGTCATCATCAGTATGAATTAGCTAATTGTAATTATTCTCCGAGTTCGTGAAGGAAACTGCAGAAAACCGTCTCAAGTATAGCTGGTTACTTCGTTCTTGTCCATACGCCGACAGTTTAGTCAATTATCCGCCCCTTTTTTTTTTCTTAACAACACACAGTGATACTCTTTACCCAAATTATATGTTATTTGTCTGTTAATCTAAAAACTAAAATTTGGATTCATGTATAGGTAAATTTCGATTTTTTGCCCCAATTTCCTTGATCAAAATTTTTTGTATTTTATAAATACGTATTTCGACTACAAAGTAGTCATCATCAGTATGAATTAGCTAATTGTAATTATTCTCCGAGCAGATATTACTTGTTGCTAATTTGGTGATGGTCTGCACCGCGGCAGCTACTTATTTGGTAATCGCTTTGAATCGTAAAAGGAAAAGAAAAACGCCTCGATATGTTGGAGAAGAGAGCTATATGTCGATGGTCAAAAAATTCAGTATAATTTGTACAACAAGTTGGTTGCTAACGATGATGCTTTATTTCGAAATTTCGAAATAAACCAATTAGTTTTACCTCCATCACCGTACATTGTGTCAATGCCGCATGTTGCCTCAGTGGAATTGCGTCTTTAGAACCAATTTTGATAGCCGGCCAAATTCTAGATGTGTACTTCCATTTCTCCTTAAATACAATATACAGGGTGTAGTCGTTCAGTCTAGCCATTGTGATACAGAATTTGCAACAACGTATATATGAGTATAAAGCCGACAGTATATATATATATATATATACTGTTGCAAATTACAAATCTCAATGGCTAATTTGGTATATCTCTTTAAGGACGTTCATGCATGAGGCTTCATAGTAGATAAATTTTTTTTGTTTTAGTGAATTGAATAGCTCATTTCAGTAGTTATCCTCCCTCAAAAATTTAAAACCTGTTGACGATCATTTCAAAGAGTAATTATCGATTCAAAATCAAACTTTTAACTACTAAACAGCTCCTTATCTAGAACATATCTTTTTTTTGTACTTAAAATTAAAATAACTATATTATTAAAGTAAACACCATAATAAATATTCTTTGAAATATACAGTTTATATATATGCATTAAAAAAATGATGTTGACGAACGTTTGAATTAATTATTTAATAAAATTAAAACTGTTTTGAGAGCTTTGTTTTTGCCACCATATTTTGAAAACTGGCCACAACACACAGTAAAAAATATATACATATATATACAAATATACAACATAGTTTATTGTCAGATCTGTCAAATCAATTCAAATCAATTTCTAATTTACATTTACTGATATTTTCCAATATAAATACTTTTAAAATATTTAACAACAAATAAAAAAAGGTTATAAATCCTTGTAAGATTATTGATATACTTTACAAGTTTTTTCAAAATCCTAAATAAATTTTATTAATGATAGTACTCATTTGACTATAGCGTACCACATGAACGTCCTTAGTGGATTTTTATTTCAAAAAAAATAACTAATTAATAATTATTAAAATTAATTATTTATAAAACAAAAATATAATTCAATACTTTTTTTCCACAATTAAAAAATTGATATTCAATCATTTGAACGTATCGCGCCGCGCGCATTAGAAACAAAAAATTTCCGATACGAATTTAAATTTATAGAAAGACCGTAATTGAAAGAAGTAAAAAAAAAAAGCAAGCACAAAACTTTTTTAGCACGCCTTTTAAAATAATTATTATTAAGAGAGAGACTGTAAAGAGAGTGTTTGTTGTTGTATGTAGTAGATTATATTATAAAACTGTCTGTTTAAAGAATCATTTATCATTTTGTTGGACGGCTCTTTCAGCATCAAGTTCTTGTATTCAAGCGTTTTAGTTCCTACGAGAGAACTATAGATATAACATATGTAGTAACATAGCGCATACATGATATACATATTTTAAATAGAATTTTTCATAATATTTCGTTTTAATCGTAAACTAATTAAATCATTCTTGTTTTACCACACCATCCATACAATATAATGGTAAAGATACCATTTTAAAAGTTTATACTTTAACGTTACGAAGAAGGAGCTTAATTATGTACTTTTAGTTACTATACTATAAATATTATAATAACACTATTTAATCTTTATAACCTGATTGGATTGGTTGATCTATTCATCTAAGATTAAGTAGCGGACAGACTTTCGCTAGAACTCCATTGAGATGGCAATGAACAGCAAATGCCAACGGTAGATCGCATTGACCAATCAGAAGTCAACATTTGCTTACCGATGTAGCATAGACGGCAACCAATGGCAGCACTGAATAACTAGCCAAGCTCAACTAGCCAAGGAACTAAGTTTTGCCTCAGTGCGCCTGCGGGGCATATGTTAGTGTATGTGTGGGTCTCACATGTTTTTACATGACCCACATAAAGTTTTAGTACCTTAGCTAGTTGAGACGGCGCTGACTATCATTAAGTTGGAGCCGTTATTTCAAATCAGTGAACGGCAGTCAACGATTAAATTAGAAGTGTTCGGGTAGATATGCAGATTATCAGAGAACACCGTCAAATATTATACAGTTTTATGTGATTAAAGATTTGCTAAAATACTTAGAAATTAATCAAAAAACAATTTCATAATGATTCAAAATTAAATTATTTAAGGTTAGCTGTCTCAAGATTCAATAGATTGTCTCAAGTTGACTTATAGAGTTGGTTGTTTTCGTCTGACGTTAGTTTTGCGGCTACAGTTCCATGCGGCCGTATATTATAGATATTTAGCACGCCAGCAAGTATTTTGAAGCATCCTACACCTTCTCCTTACAAATTACAACTTCCTTAAGCTACTAGTAGCCGCTGATAAAACCTGCCAATTATAGGCACAACTTTAACTGATATTGTCAAAGAAATCTGAGGCCAATGTAAGATTGCAATGGTTCAACAATTATATATTTAGCAAAATCACCTATATCGAGTTTACTATTGCCGAGGAAGAAATTAACTGTCACCTCTAATCGAAAATATTGTACGAAAAGGACAAGTGAAGAGTTATTGGTCGAAAACATTCTTTCCAAATCGGTTTCTTTTAGAAAGTATAGAATCTGGAATTAATCTAGAATCTAAACTCACTGCTGACATCCATTGGATATACAGAGATCTAATTATCTTATGCATCAGAGCACTCTCGTCAGTCAACTGGAGTTTCTTCTATCTCTTCCCAACATGTGTGACTGCCATTAATTTCGAATTTCTACTAAAATATTTATTGATCTACCTAGAGTATACATATAGCCGCAGTTGACCAAAGCTCTCTTCCTGGATTCGAATCTCTTCCAACTAAAATTCAAAGCTTCTCCTAAGTTAATCCCTGAAAATATGGTTCCCATGTCTACGGACGACTTTTTATTTTGGAAATTATGATAACTATTTCTGATCTCCAACTAACTTGAATTCTATATCCTGTCAAATTTTTCGAGAATTTTTGACCAAAGACATAATATATAACCATCAAACGAAATAGATCATTGAATATTTTCGAATATAATATAATGTATAGTCGTTGTTGTTCCCATACTGTTTTACTGATAATGTAAGATGAAAATAAACTAACAAGATTTATATGTATTATATGAGTAACACGTTACTTTTATACTCGTAGGTACGTACAACATATGTATGTATACGAACGAGTATATATCAATAAGTAAACTTAAAGTTAAGTTACCAACGAATAAGTTATTTAACTAGTTTATCATTTTATAAATGAATTAACTGTCGAAGTTGAAATTAATAATGTAGTATGTACGATACTTTCATGTAATCACTTAATATACCTTACTTAAATTATATATAAATGTTTTAAAAAAAAAAAAAGAAGAAAAAAATAACTGACTTAACTTCTAAGTAATGAATATAAGTACTTAGATTTAAATAATGCAATATTAATTATTATTTTATAATCAATTTTAATCTATTTTTAACTTTATACCCCTTAAACATGCCCTGTCGCACTACCGTGTTCTAGATATTGGATCTCAAAAAGTTCCAATTAGAAGTTATTTTTATCGAGTATACACAACATCATCACACCAATGCCATACAAGTTGCCTACTACTCCAGAAAGTGTCACGATATTTGTTTGAGAAAAACCGGAAAAAAATAATTTTCTTAGGGATAAGCTAGATTAACTTTTGCCTAAAAACCCTATTCTGAATGCTCGTATAATATTATAGGGGAGGAGGGACCGGGATCACAGGAAAGGCTACGTTAGGCTACATGGAGAGAGGAAGGATTTCCAGAAGGGCTGAAATAGGGCCACGTGGTTTATGGACGCCCCCCTAATTCATAGTTGGTGATTAATCTTTTAAACTCTTACACAATAAATTGGCACCCTAAAGGAGTCGTGGGACCCATGTTGTGAAACACCGATATAGCAAATCAACAATAAAGAATTGCCATTATGTTTGACGAAAGTGATCCCAAACTATCCTTAAAAACATGTCAAAGTGTTTATTATTTTTGTTTGATTAAACTTGAGGTATCCCACAGTATTGAATAATATTATTCAACAGAGTAAACAAAATTTTAGGATAATTTAAAGAGCACATCGACATACAATTGTTGTATCCAAAAAATACCCGTCCGAAACCATATGCAATGGAACAACAAAAAATAAAATCAATTGTTATTTGTTAATAATAATCTTCTCTTGTATGTTTGGATCAAATAAACAAAACAAAACTGAAATCTATATTAACAATAAACGATGATAACCTTGCTTAAAAAATATTCCCACGACATGTTGCTGTTGAACAGGCAGGCAGAAGGATACGTAGGATCCAAGAGGTACAAAGAGTTACAAAAGTAGTGCGCTTTTTTCAAATTTTTTTAATTGTTTTGTGCCTTATACATTCGGTTTTCGAAAAAAATGCTTCGAATGAAAGTTGTTCATTATAAATATTCGAACAACTTTTATTCGAAACATTTTCCCACAATCCGAATGAATAAGGTACAAATCAAATATAAAAATTTTGAAAAATAGGCGATACTTTTGTGGCCATGTGTAACGTATGTGTGGTTTTTGTGCAAAGTGTGATTTTTGTTTCATTAAACACCTGCCGTCGACAAGAACTAAACAACAACCCAACTAAAGTTTAGTAAAAAAAACTTTAACAGATGGCATATATTTCTCACATCTTCTTCTTCTCCTGAGATTCGGATGTTATTAAGTTCCCTTCCTTCTAAATATATAACAGAGATTTATACATTTTGATAATACAAGTAGGTATTCAAAACGGAAATATATATATATATATATATATATATGTATGTCTGTCGTATACCTTGTAAAGGTACTTGTATTGTTTGTGGGTGTATATTAAAGTAATACGATCACGGTACCTAATGGCCGGAATGGTTGCATTTTAAATAGATTCTTAAAATGTAAATAACATTTTTCATTTAATATTTTAAATCTATTTTTGAAAATCATTTACATTTTACATTTAAACAAGTGAAAATAACAACAAACTAAGTTAATTGCTTAAATACACGATATATACTGAGTTTACGAAGAACAGCTTCAAACAAAGATTGTTTATTTTTTAAAAAGAAACATTTTATGTGTTTATATTTTTGTTCTATCTCTTATGGTTTCAAAAGTGGATAGTTTTGTCTATTTTGCTCAAACATGGTCCGATGTTGCCCACTCTAACTATTACCCACTTGTTATTCGCCTCCCCCCCCCCCCCACAAAATTGGTGCATTCCACCACAATAGCTTCTGGTAGCTCAAAGGCAAATTTGATATCAAAGAATGTTATCAATGTTATGTTATTAATATTACTTAAATGTTAAATTAAGTAAACGCCTGTCACTTCCATTGGTATAATATAACCGAAAGGCAACCATACTATCTCTACCAGTGTACGTTTCATGATCGTACTACTTTAAATATAAATAAAAATGTATATTTACATCTGTTAAAATGTTTTTAAAAATATTCATACATTATGTATTGTAGGCCTGATCCTACAGATTCAAGGTCTGTAAACAATCAACGGAACGCTGAGGGCCTGTGAATTGTGTAATTTAATGTAAGAAGGGTAAAAACTACAAATTTTGATAACATGATTTTACCTTAGCGCACAATAAGATCTACCTCTAAATGAATCACTCATTACAAATGTCAGATAAGGAAATCGATAAATTTTAATTGCACTCATTTTAATTGCAAAAATCACAAACTGTGGTTGAATCATTCATTAAAAAAAATGTATAAGGAAATTTAAGAACAATTGTTCGATACATTAAACAGTTTTTTTTGTTATTAATATAACTTTACATTTTATTCCAGACTTTAACGTATAAATTATGACTAATATACCGAATTCAACAACGGAGAATCAATGTTCTACGAATATTACTAATATAGAAATTACAAAATGTAAATCTTCTGAAATGTTTCAACCATTTCGATTATTATATAAAATGGTAAGTGAATTTCACTTAATAACATCCGTACTTTATAATAAATGTTTCCAAATCACTGTAATTATTTGTTATAGTCCCTCAGGACACAAGTAACAAGCGAAAAGTTTCTGGAATAGCCATACCGCTAAAAGACACTAAATATTCAAATCAAACCTACCTCATATAACTAAAAATACCTGAGCAACTGATCTCTGATAGGTACAAATGTGAAACGTTCAGCTAGATCTATTTTTTAATCCAAAATTTATATATTGGATCTCAAAAAAATCCATTGAGTAGTTACTTTTTGTCGAGTTTAGACAACATCATCACACCAATGTCTTACAAGTTGCCTACTGTTAAAAACTGGAAAAAACTTTTTTCCCCAGAGATAAAACCTTGTTAAATATAATCAACACTCCTATAGCGATATCTTGTGGTTCCATGAAATCACTATTTTAGGGAGAGCATGCTTTACTCTGTGTCTTTAATGGCATGAAAAGTAATGCATTTCAATCTCATGGCCCATTGTACTTCCATCCCCTTCTACTTCAGTCTGTCGAGATTCACTTCTCCCATATCTTGACATTAGCTAGGAGCTTGCTTATCCGGTTTTTCTGAAGGTTCGTATATTCGGGATGAGATGCACCGAATATCTTGTATCTTCTGTAACTGAGAGATTCGCAGTTAAAGATGATGTGGCTGGATGTTTCTTCCTTCTCGCCCCACAGCCTGCACATAATAGATCCATTGTGGAGTCCTATTGAATGCAGATGACATACTCTATATAAATTCCTTATAATTCCCTATTCAATTATTTTAGGACGAATTTCCACTTCAATTTACGATGTCCTCACTCAATATCGGGACTACTTCATCATAACAGATCCTTAGAGTATTCATTTACCTAAACTAGCTAAATGTTTCTCAACAATAACAGATCATTTTTTCTTACAGAATAATGAAGATCGCAGTTGGGACATAATCAAAACTGAAAACAGGTAACCGTATCCAAAAGAAACAATCAATTATATTTTATTCCACAAAAATGTTTTTAAAAAGTTCTTTTCAGGATAGATGTTTGCATATTTAATACAACTACCAAAAAATTATTGTTATGGAAAAAGTTTCGTCCAGGTAATTATTTACAAAATTGGAGTTTGCCTAAAGCAGCAAAGAAAAACATGCTAAGGTTTAAACTTAGATTAAACGGTTAGATTGTAGCGGTTACCCTGAAAGGGACTAACCCATCCCTACTACTACTCCTTAAACCGTTTGGAGCTGTTAAAGTACAGCAATAGGGCCTTGATGCCAGCAGACTTTAGCTCAGAGGGGTCGCCAAAAAATGGGTGACCCAAATGAGTGATTACATTCAGGATAAGAGCTGGACAGTAGGTGAGTCATCATCTCTTGACTGGGTGGCCGACATGTGGATCGTCTGGAACCGCCGCCACAGTGAAGAGAATGCCGCCACAACTCTTATCGTGAATGTACTTACTCATTTGGATCACCCATTCTTTGGCGACCCCTTAAATCTAAAGTCTACTGGCGGCAAGGCCCTATTACTAAACGATAAGAGCTGGACGGTAGGTGAGTCATTGACTCTTCAATGCTTCACCGCCCAGCCAGAAACTTACTATAAGATAAATTATCATTAATTTGATCTGATCCACTGATCGAATATGTCACTTTTTTTTAATACATCATCGTTATTATAAAAAATTTTATTTCTTTTTAGGTGCATATTTAAGTAAGGCATTTGGTAGCGAACTACCCGATGAACAACAAACCATTGACCTTCAAAAGTATCCAATCGAATTGGGTTTAACATATGAATTTTGTTCTGGTAATATTCCAAATAATCAGAACAGCGAAAGTACTGTTGAAAGCATATTACAAGCGTATACTGGATACAAAGTTCCATCGAATAATATTGAAAAAGTTATATCATACTAGTTGGTATTTTTTTTCCACTTAAACTTTTTTTAAAGTGCCGCTTAAACTCTATAATATGAATGCTTAATAATTTGTAGTTTTGATACGTCACCAGCCGGTAATCAATCAACATTTTTCTATTGTGAAATCAACAATTCAATGAAAGTTGCAGAAAGTAAGTGTTTTTAACTATTGAAGATTCTAGCGAGAAAATGCTAATTTTTAAGTAATAGGCTAGTTGAAACTTAATTTATTATTCTCTTGTTTATTCCCTGAGGAACCGAAACACACCGGTTTTTACTCATAAAAATACAAGATTCTTATTAAAATTGAATTAAAAAATCATTGAATGACAGATGCTGTTCGGCCATATTGCTTTAAGTGGTGACGTCACTGTCATAATAAAAATCAAATCATATTAATTTCTAAATTAATTTAGGTGAAAATCAAATGAATGAAGATCTAGTTGAATTATCAATCGAAGAGGTTAAAGATTTAACTGCAGGAAAATCGACAGTAAATACAACAGACAATCTACTTTTTGGGCTAATATGGTTTTTATTAAATAAAGAAGAAAAATATTCTATACCATAGTAGAAATTTACAACATTATTCATTCTTATAAATAGGAAATTATTATTTTTTGGTTTTCTAAACAATTGCAAACCCTTTAGGATCATAGAAATTACTTCTAATGAGAAAACATCTGTTGAAAAGATCATAAATCAACTCTTTGAAACGCAAATTGAAATTTGGAACATTGTTAGTTTTCAACAGATGTTATTTTCAGACTGAAATTCTATCTAAACGAGACTTAGTTTTATTATTTTTATTCTAAATTTTCAAAACTTATGTAATTAATTATATGTAGTTCCACTAAAATTTATATAATATTTTCTTCCACAATTCTCAGTTTGTTTTATTTAATTTCTTTTATGTTTTGTTTCCCAGTAGACTCTCACTAAACCGACACGTATCAGTCGCAATCAATCTAAATCGCTGAATACTCAATTAACTTATTGCAATAATATCATTATTAAATGTGATGACATGCATATCGCTCCTCTTCAGAGAGTAGGGGAGGCTTATTCATATTCCTCCACATTCAAAATTTATCCTTGTTTATCCTTACTCTACTTATTCTAACTAATTTGTATCCCAAATAGTCGGAATTGCAGTAATGAACCAAATTTAATGTTAAAAAAAATATAATTTGTTCATGTTTTTTATGTATTTGCATTTCAGATCAGTCATACAAGTTGCCTATAGACACGAGTACATTTATACATAATTAAACTCACAAAAAGTTGTGATTATAAAATGTTAAATAATTCCAAATGTACCACGGCTGGCAAAACACGTAAACTTGAGCTTTCATTAAGCTATATTTGAAATTCATGTTAACTATAACAGCCCTCGGAAACCGTTAACCAATATTGAGCGATCGTTTCTGACTTATGTATTTTGAGCGCTGACTTCTATATAGCTGGACTGGTATTTTTATGGGCCTATACGTGAAATAACGTACAAAATTGAAGCGCTGTCTAGCCGCCTCAACTAGCCATGATACTTAATTTTGCTTCAATGCGCTTGCGTGACTAAAAACTTTATGTGTGTAGTGAAAATACATGCGACAATCACATACCCATTAACACACATAATTATTACACAGAAACACCGCGCAAGACCAATAAAACAAAATTTAGTAACTTGAGTTGTTCGTAGTAGTTGGAGCGCTTCAATTTTGGCTAATGTGGTAACGCGTAACACGGGATAATCTGTCTAATTATATAGAGGTCAGTGATTTTGAGTCTAGAACATCAAACTACAAAACCTCTTGATATCATTATCAATATCATCACAAGATGTTAGTCTTGATATCAACATATTTAACCTCGTAAGCATATAGTTCGATCTGAGATATCCGCTTAATCTGCAGACTTGTCCCGTAGCCAACAATAGACATAAATAGAAAATTGTAGTAGTCTATGTCAGTAATCAGACATGATATTATCGTGACAACAATATATTTTAACTCATTATGCTTAATATATCACGTAACGTTAAGTTTAAAACTATTCCCATGGTACGAGCTTTCTCCATATTAGCTAGTAAGCGATATGATTTAAGTCCAAATTGAATAGAATTAAACTATAAATATTTGTATGTATGCCTCGAGTTAATTGATTGTTTCTTACTTATTAATTAATTTTTTATTAGTAAAATTAATAACGTGTGCGTAATAATCAAATTTAAAATCATGCGCAAAGAAATTTTATAGATTATTTTCTAAGTGACATTTGATTTTGAAGAAGGAGCATAATTTGAAGAATTTTATTAACCTATGATTAGTTAATTATTTATGTCTTAACTATTTATATTTTATATAGATTATTATAAACAATTTAATATGATGGAACAAGTAACTGATATTACATTTTCACCATTAGAAAATTCGCAATATATAAGACCTTTACGAATTAATTTTACACAAGTAAGTAAATTTTGATGATAAGAACAATTTTTTTGGAATCAATTGAATTATGTGTATGATGACTGTAAATTTTTTTAATAGAATGGAAAGAAAAGAAATTGGGATTTAATGGCAGTTCATGATAGGTAAGTTCTGAAATAAAAATTAAAAGATAGGATAATTCTTTACAAGTTTTGCTTTTATTGAAATTAGTTAGAAATTGTTATACTTTGATTGGATTTTAAAATGTTTGAGTCTCCACGAGTGTAGTTTGAAGGTGGTAAGCTACCGGGAATTGGCAGGAAATTTTAGTGTAGCTAGGAAAATAGTAAAATACACTCTGTATTCCTTGAAAATAGATTTAAAATAATTATTAAATACTTTGCCCCGTTTTATATGTCAAATCTTCAAATTACGTCCAATTTACCTTATAGGTACCAACTGTAGTGAATTTCATTCATGTAGGAAACAAGATTTTAAACGGTTTTTTAAGTTACCTTATCAAAAATGGACTCAAAAATCAGCTAGTTTGATGGAAAATTTCCGAGGTATGTCCTCTATACAATTTCATTCCGAAAAAACTCTAAAATTCAGTTGAATTCTTTAAACTAATAACATTAACTTGTAAAGATTGATATATTCGAAATTTGTGAAAGAACCTTGAAATTATTTTTAGCAAACTTATTAAATTTGCACTTAATCTGAAATACTCTTAATGCACACAGAATTGTCATTTTTACCTCGGCGAAGTTTCACTTTTCATATCTCAGATCCAATGTCTGAGTCTTTTCAAGTACAACAGAATCACTAATTATAAAAAAATTATTTTAGTGTGGTCATAATTCTATTTAACGTTACAAGAAAGAAACTTATATTTGTTAAACAATTTCGACCTGGTAAGTTAATTTCATTGGTCTAGACTATTTTTCAGTGGCGTAGCTACCGGGGGTTTTACAGGTAGCAATAACCGAGGTCTCCTAACTCAGGGGTTCTCAAATTACTGGATCAACTATTGCATCAGCTTGTAGCGATGTCAGATAACGATTAATGCGAAAATTCTAGGAAGCTGGTCGAACGTTATGATGAAGTTAAAAATTGACACTTGTTCGATTAAGATCAAAGTTTAAGATTAACAGCTGTACAGTTAAATCAGTTTAAAATTACCGTTTGTCAGTTATAAATTAACAGTTGTACATTGTTGTATTAAAAAGAGAAAGAGACTCATTAAAATTTTGGAGAAAAAAAATTAAATTCAAATTCTTTTTTTCAAATAAAATAAAATTCAGGTTTGAATTTCATAAAGTTTTCCAGGACAGCCGCTACAGCTTAACCTAACCTAAGAGGGTCAAAACAAGGCTTCCACCTAAGCCCCGCAAGGTGAAGCTACGCCACTGCTATTTTTGTCATATGATTAAACATAAATTTCTGCCAGAAGAATCAATATTAAACATAATCGTGTGACAAAAATGAAGAACCCTTCACAAAGTCCTGTGAAGGGTCCTGTTGCGAGACCAATGTTCCTATTTACAATTTGATTTCTATACTAATTTTTTTTTGCTTTTTAGCTGTATATTATTCAAATATTCCAGAAAGTGATCGAAAAGATACAATTGATACCAAAAAATACAGTCCTAAATTAGGGATTACACTGGAATTGTGTGCGGGAATTATCGATAAAAATAAGACAATTGCTGAAATTGCAAGAGAAGAAATTTTAGAAGAATGCGGTTACGATGTACCGTTAAATCAAATACAACGAATACTAAAACATTGGTAAATATTAATTTTATAAGCAAACAGATTAGCGGCTTGCCAAAAAAAAATTAAAAATCTTTGTTGATTCGAAACACGACCAACTCGAGGTATGACCGATGAAGTGAAAGATTGTAGGATTTGGTTGGAATAGTCATCGACCATAATATAATAATAATATCGACCTTTTTTGTACAGTTGTTCACCTTTTTTATAAACAATTGAAAATTTCGCTTTCCCCCCATTTTTATCGATCCAGAGGCCCAAGTATACTTTATTTTTGTAACAATTATTTTTGGCTTTGAAATTGGCAAAAGACGCTGAACTGCATTTTTACCAAATTCATTAATGATTGATTAATCGGCTGAAAATAACCATAAAACAACTAAAATATTTCTATTTTTTAGTGTTAACCCGGGAGTTCTGGGCTGTGGACAAACCATTTTCTATGCCGAAGTCACTGATGATATGAAAGTATCTGAAGGTAAGCATCTAATAATATGGTTTATCAAACATTCCATAGATCAAAGTCAAATATTACGCAGCTAATGTACACTTCCGTTCATGAAAAAATGAACCAGTAAGTCACATTCTACGCGTATATATATGTATATTACTAAATATATGTATAATATTACATACAGTCACAATTAGATTGTTTCAACTGGATCGTCACTGCGAATATTAGTCTGTAGATCTTAAAATAATTGTATTCGATCAATAACTAATGAAAAACATTTAATAATAGGTGGCGGTGTTGACGATGAACTAATTGAAGTTGTTGAATTAAGCGTTGATGAGGTGAAAGCTTACATGAACAGTGACGAAATCAACAGTCCACCAGGTTTTCTATTTGGTGTTCATTGGTTTTTACTAAATAAGCCAGAATATGCAAAGTAGATGCTAATTTTGTGGAGTAAATCACGAATGTTTGTAAAAGAAAAAAAGGGCAATCACTATAGTAACTATCGAAATACAGATGAAACCGATCACTTTATATATCTTACTTTGGCACCCACGAAATTCGTACTTGGTCTCGTTTTTTTCTTCTTCCTACATTCGTGTTTGTAAATAATCTTGTACAAAATACGAATTTATGGCTGATTTATTAATAGGCACCACCACCATGAGAGACGATGTGTACTTGAAATCTGAACCCAAAACTAACCACATTCCTCGAAGGAGATGCTTGAAATAAAACGAGTATCGATAATTTGTATTAATTAAATAAATATTTGAGAAAATATAATATCAATTTATTTTATTCTTTGTGTTTTATTTTATTACAACTCTTATCGCTAACAAAAACTTTACGATGTATCACTTTCTAAAGGTGGTAAAATTTTATTAATCCAATCCATTAATCGTAATAATTCACTTTTCTTCAATTCATGCATTGCATTAGGGATAACATGGAATTCACCATTCACGCCTAATTTCTTCAATTCTTGATAAGTATTCTGACCCCATGTCATATCGACTAACGAATCACGATTACCGTGGCACATAAATAATGGACATTTTGGTGCATCACTATTTGATCGTAAATGGTCGTATACAGTGGATGTTTGATTTAAAAATGATGATAATGTAAAAGTCCCAGCTGCACGTGGAAAAAATCTATAAGCTGAGTGTAATGCTAAAGCTCCGCCCATGGAAAAACCACCTAAAACAAAATTAATCTAATAATTACTCTGGAGAGATGGAGGAAACTCTAAATCATCACTCGGAGGTCTACGACATACATAGACGAAATATTTACAAGGCAGGTCCACTGTCTAGAAAGTTTGGTTTCATTCACTAAAGTTGTTTTTACGTCCAGCAATCGATCTATTAGAGTCTCATCTTCGATAAAATTCATTTTCAGATGTTTATTACGTTTTTTTACTATGGACAGGGTGTGTGACGAAAACGACATCTGATGACCGTATTAAATAATGCTCTATAACCGTTAAATGAATAGCAAATTTTTATAGATTAATTGAACGGACAGTACCCAGCAAATCATAATAATCAGCCTACCTATACATGAGTCCGATCAACCTTAAAGAAATAAAAATTTATAATAGTTAAGGCTTATTTTGACTACAGCGTACGCTACAGTGGATTCGGTTATCCCCACCATATACTCTGCACCCGGTCAATACCCATCAATTGATTAGAATTTTAACTTTATTTAATTGGTTTCACTAAAAGATGGCTCAGCGATCGAAACTCGATCAACCAGGTACTGTATAAAAATTTCACCATAACACACCAATGAATTTATGACGAATAAATATTTCGAAAAATTTTAATAAAATATACAAACCAATAATAATTCTTTCGGGTTTAATTCCTTGTTCAATTTCGGCATTAATTAATTTTGTCACTTCCGTTCCAATTGATTCGATAGTTTCTTTATGTTCGGGTACATCCGGTGATATGCTTAATCTATCAAACCAAACATTACTTAACTAAAAATAAGCTATTTTAATTCTTTTCAACATTTTTATTTTATGAAGAAAAAATATTGAACAGTTGAACACTCACATCACCATTATTTGGAGTATATGGTCGTAACGGTGCCGTTGGAAACAAGACACGTAAATGTGGAAATGACATTTCTTTACCCAATACAAATCTTATCCAATCTTTGATACCATTTCCGGTATCACCTACAAATTATAAAATTAATATTAAACTCATGCTTAGGTAAACTGCCCTTATACAAATTTCATCAAGATTTCATTCGTTTTTTAAATATTAATCTCGTATTCATTAAACATCTTCCTAATATATTAGGTTTATACTTCGGCTACTTTTTATCGATTCGTAATCGGCGACATACAAACGGATATAGGTATCTCAGAGTTTCAAAAATTCCCTAACCGTTTTTGAGGTATCTTAATTACGACAAAAACAAACTAATTTCATTAGTAGTTTTAGATAAAAATAAATAATTGTTCAGAAGATAAAAGAGATAATCTAATCAATTTTTAAAAATTAGATTCTTAAAATTTCCAGGTTTTAAGGGTAGCTCGCCACCTTCAATTTTATTCAAAACCTCAAATACTTAAACAAAATAATAAGATAAAAAAGAATTGATGCCGCAATGATTTGTATTGGGAGTTACCCGCTAAAATCTCATTCATAGTGGGGGCGATATGTAAAAGTAAGTAACCTAAAATTTTCGATACTTTATTTGGCATCGAGTAAAAAATATCAATAGCAAAAAAAATTACTAATATCGATACTTCATTGAAGTCAAGTGAATGTAACTTTTCGAAAAGGATCATGATTCAGTACCAATTCGAATATTATACGTCTTAATCAATAAAATCAATTACATTTCAATAACATTGATCTTACATGAAGAAAAAAGAAATTATCTTCTTTTGTTTTAATTAAGATAAAATCTTACCTGATCCATGAAAAAATAAAACAGTCCCAGATGCTCTTTTATTTGTTTGAAGTATTGTTTGAATTTTAGTAATATTTTTGGATGCCATATTTCTCTAACTTTTAGATCACCAACACAAAATGCAAATTAATTGAAATTTTATTAACATAAACAAATAAGTAAATGGTTTATCAATGCAGAGATAACCTTTCTATGTCATTTGTAAAAATTTCAATGATACGCGATATTAAAGTTACAGGTATAAAGCTCTCCAGTAGGATGAAATTGCGTTGATCATTCAATTAGACATTAAAGTCTATAAATAAATTACGTAGTCATTATACAATTCATTTATTATGCAAAATATCTAGTCATAGCTCTAAGGTTCAAGTCATATGACACTTGTCAAAAAAACACGTGTTTAATCATACACTTTGATGCGCTGACCTCTACTGTATATAGAGGTCAGTGCTTTGAAGACTTAGAAAGTATCAGGAAACTCTTTGGAATGGGCAGAAAATTATTGAAAATGTCATAAATAATTGATCCAAGTGCTGTTTGTGGTCTTTTAATTTGGTTTTAACATGGAGGATCTACAGTGGTGTTTCCCATTGTGGGTCCCACGTTCAGGGGGCAATTCGAAAATTGTTCGCCTGGAGTTAAAAATCTAACAACTTGCACAAAAAGTAGAATTATTAGTATCACAATTTGACATAAGTGTCCCTTAAGTGTTGTACTTTCTATTGGTAAAGTTAATTATGACGTCATATTCCAAAATGGCGGCTTTAGTCAGGCTACATTTCAACAATTAGTACTTTTCATAAAAAATATGAGTTTCATTAAGAAAATAATAATTGTTTGTTTATTTTATTAACGTAACCCAAGTAACGTATATGTAACTATCACAGAGTAGCCTAACTACTATGTTTCTAGTTATTGCTACCAGATGTCATAGCCCTAAGGAACAAACACCAATAAAGTCGAAATTTTGAAAGAAAGAACGCCACTTTGCTGTCCATTGTACAAGTCAGGATATTTTTCTATAATTTGTTGTTTACCTTTTCTTAAATAGCACACATATTGTGTTACATCCAAAGATGGTGTGACTTCCATAAACATTTCAATAAATTCCCATTTCCTGCAAGATATCTCAAAAACGGTTGGTGATTTAAAAAAAAGATCAGAACATCAATTATAAAGAATTTTATGCTCTACAAGTTTTATAACTTTAAACACGATTTGACGGATAAGAAACGATATTTACAAAAAAACACTTTCGCGACCCCTCGGATATTTAGAATGTCAAAAGAAAGGCCTACGCAAATTTTCAGCTTATTATCTTTCATTCTGAAGTTCAGTCGATTTTTTGTCTTATTTAATTGCTCTAATAATGTTTTTCATTTTTCTCGTGAACGCGTTATTAAGCCTAAGGAAAAGAAAATATTCGCCATGAAATTTTACAAGGTGTGAAACTGCTGAAAACATTGAAAAGAAAATTGAAGTCTATAGAAAAATAAGTTTTATTATTAGTACACATACATATACAACAATACCAAGCTATTATAAATCGATTTTCTTACAGGATCAAATTTAAATAACACCTTTTTTCAAATAGTATTTACAAGACTAATTTCGAAAAGTAGTGACACATTGATTTACATTAAATAGCGTAACCTAAGAAATTTAAAACAACGAAGAAAAAAATGTTCATTAATACAAAAATTTGGAGAATGTTTGCTGTGAATTCTTACGAGGCGCTATTTAATGCAATCGTTTTTATTGAATCTATTTCTACACGATTTTAATGTTTGAAATTGATATCGAAATTTTAGAGAGCGATTAATTGTTTGACAATACTTTTTCGATAAAATAATTCAACATAATTGATTCTAAATAAATTTCGAAGCGGTTGCATACAAGAGAAGGCAGCTAATATTACAATTTGAGAAATTGAATCTCGGACCTTATAAATATGGAGGTAGTTTTTACATGTTTCGTCCTTTCGAGTTTAGAGCGCTTACATATGACGCTTGTCACGATAATTATGACTTACATATCAGACATTTCCTTCAGATATTCTGAATTTGACTGAAAACCGTAATTTTCCAACAAAATCGTTGGTATCAAAAACGGTTTTGAATACTTTTTGAAACTTTACTTACATTAAGGATCTTCCGGCGAAACTGTTCTAAAGGTACATTTTGTACCCCGTTTTTATCGGACCTCTCTTTTGGAGGTATATTTTATATAGGTTACAACAATACTTATACCAAAATGGTGGATGATTTCACTGACGTCACATGGTTGATTTCATAATACCATCAAAAATATTGAATTCAAATTCGTTTTTGACATCCAGGGTTAGTCTAATCTATATAAGTTAGGTTAGGTTGTAGCGAGAAGGACAAACATATCCTTTCAACTAATCGTTAAACAATTTGGAGCTGTTCAAATGTTCCAATAAGATTTTGACGCCGGTAGACATTAACTAAGAGAGGTCGTCAAAGAATGGTTGACCTAGAAAGACGAAACTTTTCTTAGTAAGAGCTGGGAGTGACAGAGCAGATTAGTCATCGTTTCTTCTTCCTCATCCCTGTAGCAGCTCCAGCAGTAATCATGACGCACTTCGGAGCTGGGCAGTGTTTTAAGTAAAATACTGATATAAATTGTACTTAAACATACAGTAATGTTACTTGAAAGTACTTCGAAAAATACTTTTAATACAAGTACTAAATACGAGTACTCACTCTTCTTCATCAAAGCCGACAGAGAGCTGATATTAATTAATTTTAAGTTGAACTTCTATTACCTAAATTTTATCATTGCCTAATTAATTTCTG
This sequence comes from Nineta flava, assembly GCA_963920215.1. Taxonomy (NCBI): domain Eukaryota; kingdom Metazoa; phylum Arthropoda; class Insecta; order Neuroptera; family Chrysopidae; genus Nineta; species Nineta flava. The sequence goes on from OY986040.1 coordinate 141,515,507, forward strand.
TGACCAGAGAAATTTTTCGATATTTAGAACACAAAGTGCTAAATTAATATTCCTCTCTAAAGTCAGTATATCTGAACTTGAAAAGATTATTTTCATTTGCTTAATTAAGACTTTGGTCTTACATCCACAATTATCCTACAACTTCGAAAAAAAGCTCACAAAATCCTAAAAAAATATTCACACAAAAATTCTTCTTAATTTTATATTTTTCCATTAAAAAGTACTTTGTACTTGTACTTTAAATTTCAAAAGGACCTTCGAAGTATTTATATTTACTTGTAGGTTATTTTTTGAAATGTATTTGGTACCCATTACTTACAAGTATTTTTTTCAATATTATCGGTACTGTGTCCCGATATTTTGCCCAGTTCTGACACACTGGCAATCTAATTCGATTCGAGATTAAAGAATCAAATTTATTGAGTAGAAAAAAAAAGGTGTTTTCATAGATTTTATCCTGATTAAAATTTTTTTTAACTTATTTAAGTGTAGTTTTTGTTTGTTTATTCTAAACTTATACAAATAATTATTAATTAATTAATAATATATTTATACTAATATAAATAAAGTTGTTTTTTTGTTGTTTTAAATTTTACAAAGATATTTGCGCCAATAAATTAATAATTTTACTAGTTATATATATATATATATATATATATATATATATATATATATATATATATATATATATATATATATATATATATATATATATATATATATATATAATAACTATACAAATAATAATATTAATATGTACAAGAATTGTTTAGTTTTATAAAATAGTATATACAAATTATTTTGAAAGCGGCACAAATAACATTAAATAATATTATTGATTACCATTAACCATACACATTTATACTCTGCTACCAATAATCTGTTACCATTCGTTTGGATTTTTAAATTTATATACTTCAAGATTAATTTTATACAGTTTCAATTCATTTAAATATGCGGCACAATTTCATAATCAAAATCGGAGTAATTTACATATTTCTAGCGTACAACCTACTAACCTTTAAATAACTGGACAGATTATCCCTTGTTACGCAATTAACCCCGATTGAAGCACTCCTCAACTAGCCAAGCAACTAAGACTTGCTTCAGTTCGTCATGTATGTGTGTTAGTGTTTGTGTGACTATCACATGCATTTCTAGTACACACAAAGTTTTAGTATCTTGGCTAGTTGAGGCGGCGCTGACTATCATTATTTTGGAGCCGTTATTTCACGTTTAGACGCATAAGCATACTCTGTCCATTTATAAACAGGTCAGTGGTACAACCACTTGTCGATAGCTCCATGAGCTGGACTCCCGAATCAATATTTGCGACAAGGTAAGCGTTAGTGGCAATTCATGTGGCAGCCACACATACTGTTATAAATTCACGCCGCGCTGAAACAAAATTTAGTACCGTGGCTAGTTGAAGCGACGCTGATAACACCTTTCATTCTAGCTAATGGCGTAATTAGGGATTATCTGTCCAGTTATATAGAGGTCAGTATTTAAAGTACATAAAATCATTATTTTCTTTGTTAAAAATTTAAATGAAAAAATTGCATCATCCGGATTTCGTTATACAATTATTTAAAAAAAAAAAATACACACATATATGTTTCAAAAAGATTTTGGAAGCGCAAATTTCGTTCGGAAACTCAGCTCATGGAGGTCTTTTCAATATATATCTTTAAATTTAAACTAAATAATTCCGAAGTTTTAGAATATTTTATTGGGACAGATTTCTAAAAATTCTAAACCTTTTTCTTAAGTTTTTCGAATGCGTCTCAGTCTATGTAAGTGCTTTGATTTTGAATATGAAATATGCACTTAGACCAGTTACTATTTAAACAAAATAAAAAAGTATTAAACACAAGTTGTATAGGAACTTGGTTGATAAATATAATTAACATATTTATTGTATAGATAAAATAATAACATATTGAATATTTTGAAATAAACACAAACGTTACAAGTTCTTGAATTTGAATAATAATTTAATAATACTCAGAGATATAAAACCATTGGATCGGCGTAAATTAATTACCATCATGATTATCACCGTCACTTGTTCCGTATCATAGATTTTTCGATGACTTTAACAAGTCATAGATTTTCTAGATACATCTCTGATAATACTATAAGTCCATTCGAGTTTGACGTTTGAAGTGCTCCAAGCAAGCTCTGATGTGAATGTACACATGGCCGCAAAAGTAGCTCTTATTTTTCAAAATTTTGATTTGTGCCTTATTGATTCGGTTTTTGAAGAAATACTTCGGATAAAATTTATTCGTTATAAGTATACCAATAACTTTTATTCGAAACATTTCTCATGGGCGCTACTTTTGTGACCCATAGTACTTACATGTTTTATTAAAACCCCAAGCACTCCGGTTTGTGTTGGTTTAAACAGTCAGAGTTTATTTGACGAGATCGGAGATTTTCTCGTGTATTTTAATTTTTAAATCAGATAACCTTAAAGTTTAAACAATTTAGTTGTTAAAATTTCGGAATACATCAGATATCAGAATTAATCATTTGTTAAAATTAAGTTTAAATAAGAGATCCCTTCTTTGTCCGAACTTATACACGGAATACTCCAATTACGACACGATTTCTTTCATTGCCTTATCCACTCGGCCCGTCCGAACTCAAATATACCGTATGAAACTTATTACAATATTATTGATTGTTTCTTTTTTCAAACAAAACTAAATTCGATACTATGATACAAATGAACGCTATCAATATAATTAAATAACATTATTTTTTGTTTCAAAATATAAAACAAGTCAAAGTTTATCGCACACCTCAAATGATTCTACTCTACCGAGGTGCACAACAAGCGTATTACTTTATTGATGTTAATAGTTTTCAACATCGATGTTAAAAAGAATTTTAATACAGTTTTAACACTATCAAAATATCGTTGATGGTGAGAAAACGGTCACATAAACGAACCTAGACACGGATTTGATTTCACAAGGGTCAAGCCAATATTATCCTTGAGTAAAGAAAAATACCAGGACTTGGCAATTAACAACAATGCCGACGTTGTCCGCCTATCATTAATATTTAATTACATTGTATATGCCTCAATATGAGCGCAACTTAACTATTATTTAAGCTCTCAAAAAAAAAAACATTGACCCCAATCGATTCTACCAAAATTATTGTGTCCAGACTTATTTATAAGACGAATGAATAAACATGATTAAATTAATATAACCTTAAAAGTACAATATTTTTAACTTTGGTTTCTTCCTATTAAAAGTAAATGAAATCGTATTTAAAAAGAACGAAAATCAAACGGTGGTTAATAAACGTTACAATATTTAACATCGATATTAGTGATCTTAACCTCACTTTTAAGCTTGGCGTAAACATACATTTTATGTTCTAAAAATTGTCAAAAAACGGTCAAAACTAACATAGACCTACATTTAACAATACAAAAAGGATGTCATTACTCATTAAATCTACTTCAAGAGAATTACATCATAATCTAGAATGATTTCTGACAGTATTTAGAACATAACCTATCAATAATTCATACTAGTTAACAATGACCTCTATAGAGATCAGTGTTAACTACTAAAAATGTTTTTCTATTTTTGGAATGCCAACATATGATTGTTTACTAAATACATTGAAACAAAATTTTTCATTTCACAAATGTCAGTAATTTATACAAAAACCACTGACATTGAAGACCCTTTGCGATTAGCCATTTTAATTTTTTTTTACTGATCTTGAAATGTTAAAAACAACTGAATAAATCTTCGGTTATATCTGTGTGTTAAGGATCTTTTAGTGAATATATAATATACTTACTGAATTTTGTCAATTCCTTTACTAGAGAATCCTTGTCTAATCATCATCAGTGATCTCATATTCATTAACGCTCAAATAGGGGACGGTAAGAGCGATGGTATCAGTCCACTGTTCAAACGCAAAAATCATATTAACTGCATCTGAACGCACCCAATAGTAAAGAAAAAAACTCGTTCAGGTACAGCTTCGTGGTGATATTTTTAATTTCAAGCGTCACGATAAGATTTAGCGATCAATCGCAATGGTATATTGCAGCGTCAACGGCTGAACTGAGAGTTATTGAGTTCATAACTCTATCACGTGACTTATTTTGTCGCTGAAAACGAGCGTCAAGCGATATGATGAGGCTGTACCTTTTAAGTAGAAAATGATCTTGTTTTCTTTAAATTCCGCTTAGTGGAGAACTTGTATACCTACTCTATTTCAAATGAGCCTTGTAAGTTGTGACTATTCCACTGATCTCTATATAACTGGATAGAGGATCCTTATGGGCCTAAACTTGAAATAACAAACAAAAACAAAAGGGTAGACAGCGCCGACTTCACTAAGTAGTCAATGTACAAATTTTGCTTCAGTGCGCTTACATTAGTACACATACCATTACACACAAACGCCGCGCAGGCGCACTAAAGCCAAATTTAGTACCTGGGCTAGTTGAAGCAGCGTTGATTACACCTTTCATTCAGGTTAATAGCGTAACACAGGATACTCCAGTTATATAGAGATCAGTGGGTCTGTGAAGAGAGAAGGTTTCACGCAAAGGTATCTAATTATGAAAGAAAATTAAGATTTAGAATCGAAAACCGGTAACCACTTCAATAATTTATAGTAGGAAATTTGAGGTCGTTCTTTTCGTGAAGGTAGTATTATATTTAGGCTTATTCAAGATCAGTAAATATCGGATAATATAAAATTTATCGTTTGATCCATATTACATTATCTAATTGTTTAATACATTTCTCATAATCAAAATTGTACCAATCAAGAGAGAATTTAACTAGAAAAATTTATACGAAAATTTTTCTACAACGGCAAGAAACATTACAAAACAATTGATTACAAGATTTTGATGATGAGAAAAAAATACCTGTTTTCAATATACAAAGAGTCTCTTTTAATCCTAAAGATAATCGATACATCTGCATCCTTCCAAATTTTTACATCAAACAGTATTGAAATAACCTCAATTTGAAAGTATCGAAAAAAGACAGAAGACATTATTATTCCGAAGTGTGAAACAAGGCTACCCCACGATAAAAATATTGATCGTCTAAAGAAAATGTAAATTTTTTAGAGACTATCTGTATAAATTTGTTTTTTTTATAATATTCTACCATAAATAATTTTTCAGACAGATTTATTACAGTGAAAGACAAATAAAAAGTTTCATCATATACACCATTATTTACAAAGAGATGATACAAAATTTTATTTTAAACAAATTTTCTTTTAAAAATATATATCATGCAAAATGTAAAAATTGTTTTGGAAATGATAATGAAATTCAATTTTTTTTGACAATTAAAAAAAAGTAATTATTTTTGTTAATCACCAGATAATCACAAATTTAACAACATGACATTAATTATTCATAATTAGGCTCTATTACAATCTTTGTTGGTATAAAATTCACGAGAAACAGCCCTGGTACTTTTCTAGTTTTACAAATTTTATCATGGTGCAGATGGTGCACAAACGTGGCGTTCTCTTTTCAAAATTTTATATTTGATTTGTGCCGAACTCATTCAATTTTTGAAAAAATGTTTTGCACAAAACTCGTTAATATTTTTATAATGGGCCACTTTTATTCTAGACATTTTCTCGAAAACCAACTGGATTAGGCACAAATCAACAATGAAATTTTGAAGAAAAAAAACACTTGTGAACATGTCTACCTGCGTCTAGTACTATGGGCTACAAAAGTAGAACTCATTTTTCTGTGAACTCTGATGACCCCACTTGTAGGATCTGTATGGAGGACGATGAAACCTCCAAACATGTCATTTGCACCTGCAGATACCTGCAGGGTCTCAGGCATAGAATGTTTGGGTCCGAAACCCTGGATCCATCAATCCTGGGGGCAATCCCGGCGGAGAAGCTGTGAGCTTTCTGTGCGGCAACTGACCTCAACAGAATCCTATAGCTCCCATCTGCTTAAAATAGCACCTCTTAACCGGAGACGTCTCACCTTCGGGTGACAGGATGTTCTCAAGGAGGGCACAGAGAACCCCTTGGTCTAGGTGCTAGGAACCCATTTGCGGTACCCCTCTGACGTATTATTATCTTATTCATTCGGTTTTTCGAAAAATATTTCAAATAAAAGTTGTTAGTATATTTATAATGAACAACTTCTACACGAAGCATATTTTTCGGGAACCGAATGAATAAGCAAAAAATCAATTATAAAATTTTGAAGAATGAGCGCTACTTTTGTGGCCATTTGTATTGCACATGCGAGTTTTACACCTGAGACTATGAAAGAGACTAATTGATGTCATAGACTTCTAAGGTAAATCGTTTATATGAAGAAAAAATATTTGTGATGTTCAAGACGAAAATCGCGGGTCAATATTTCTTTTAGACGAATTATTAAAACGAATTACCTTAAAGTCTACGACAGATATATACATAGATACTTAGATTATGTTTAATACGACGACCATGTTGAGCTGCCTATTTTAAATATATTTTTCCACAATGGTAGAATTCAGTTCGATTTCACGGAAACATTTCTAAAATCTTTGTGGCTACTGTTAATAAAACATTATTCATAATCATACAATCGGAATTTGATTAACACGAGGAACATTTATCTCCTGCTTCAATTTTGACCGGACCCACTGCGCCAATTTTTTTTTAAATACTTAACATTTGTATACAAATTTAATAATAAATATAAATCCACTCATTGTTAAGTGTTAAAAATTTTTTAAACAATTCAATCATCGACAGTTTGACGGTTATCAAGTGTGTCTTGTAATATTTGACGCTTTTTAAATTGAATATAATTATTTATTTACAGATTTATTCTTGATATTTAACATAGTAAATATAAACCATGTGTTTTTAGGTCAATAACAATTATTCGATAAAAGATTTGAAGTGTTTCCCATGCTTTCTGGGTTGCTTTTTTACATTTCTGCTATTGGCTTAGAACCAAACCAACCAACTATGATGGAAAATTGTAAGTAATGAATAGGGCAAAAAGTTCTTTACCAAATAAATATCATATATAGTAGAACCTCTTTAAGTCGAAAATCTCCAAAACTCGAAAAAATGTTTTGTTCCCTTCCCTTCATTTCGGTACATATTTTCCCTCTATAACTCAAAAAAATAAATTGGACCTCTGTATCGAACCTCTCATCCTCAAAATTAGTTAGAATGAATCTTAACCTCTACAAGTCGAATATTTCCTTACAAAATCCGCCAAAGTCGAAATCCATCGAAAACTCTATAACTTGAATTTTTTGGCGTCTGCCTTGAAGTTCGACTTACAGAGGTTCTACAGTATAAACTTTTAAAACAGAAATATGATAAAATATTTTATAAAAGATCTTTTGCAATGTAATACCGCCCTTATATTTAAAACGAGTTTGTTTTAGACGGATTTTATTATTGAACAGATAATAATTTTATGTATATATAAACACATGGGTCCCAAAAATAGTTCAAAACGTGGCCACCAAATTGACTATTGCTTATTTTCAATTTAGATGTTTAAAAAGCATAAAATATCCATATTTTTCGCAACTTAATGGACCATTCAAATATAATAGGTTCTAAGCTTTCTTCCTCTATACCTTCTACATTGATTGTTAAGAACCACAATTTTTTACTATAGCCGTGTTAGTCTCCAAAAGTAGAGTTCTTTATTTCAAAATTTTACGGTTAATTTGAACCGAATTAATTTTGTTTTCGAGAAAGGTTAGTATTTTTCTAACAAACAAATCTTTTATTCGAGACTTGTTTTTTCCAAAACAAAATTCAATATAAACAATTTGAATAAAGAAAGCCACTTTAGGAGTCGTTATCTGCAGATGAACTGAAACCTATCAACAGAAATGTAACAAGGGCATACCAATTGAATCTCTTGTATCTATGTATTGAAACAACGAGTTACTAAACTACAGGATGTTTTAAATAAAAAAATAAATATTTTCTAAAAACGACAGAATTGTTTTTTTTTTTTTTTGTTTTTTTTTTTTAAATTTTATAAGCAGTCTTAAATATATACTAATGAACACTACTACGTAAAATTTACTTAACTTATTTTGTTTATAGTTTTTTTATTACTTAAGTGCAATAATCAATCAATGTTTTATTGAATTCTGACGTTATACAAAATATTTTAAAACTTAAAATTTGGTCAGCACATCCTGTTTTTATTTTTTTTATTTTATGAAAAATTTTTATCACAAGTCTTGTAAAAATTAGCTAGCACATTGAAAAACTCTAATTGTATTAATTGTGCGCTATTCTGGAAACAGTGACACGTAGATATCATCTATATCAAACAAATTTTGATTACTCTCAATAATTAGTTCACACATTAACTTTCACATTAATTCATTGGTATTTATAACAGGTTATGGTAATTATTCTGTTAAAAATATCGAGCTTACATAGCGCGATTGGCAGCACTTCATTTCAATAAAATAGTAAATATGATGGTCCCTGTTCTGGAAACAGTGGCAGATCAATCATATGTGATATGCAATTTTATTCTTCGAAAATTATAAGACGTGGGAAGGAGTGCATGGAACATTTTCTACAGCAATATAATTATTCCCTATTTAAATTTTGATTAAATCATCCTCTTGCAAAAAGTGAGAGACAGTGTCAGACTAGCTATAAAGCCAGGGTGTTGCTTGCCACCCGGGCCTTAGCCTACATGGGCCCCTAGACTTACTACCTACACGTAGAAGATAGGAGGAGGAAGAGCAAGAATAGATCTACGAAGATCAAACAGCAAAGGAAGCTTTTGTTTGTCTTGAATAGATTCGGATGTCTACATAAGCTGGATGTACATGTGAACTATTGTCCCAGTATTTTCTCTGGGTACTGGCGGCCACCAAAGTCAAGCAGGTTTGAGTTTAGTGGACGCAAGGCCAGTAACCTGATCACGTGACCTAGTGACAGCTATTATTGGACGTGTCCTTAAGGATACTGGCCGCCAGTAGAGCACTGGACTCTCCTTTTTCGTACCCTACATCAACTTCCTCCATGTTCTCATGCTCACTCTGACAATGTTGCACTCTAGCTACCACGTAATGGAAGCCATTACTGACCTCGTGTGTAAGCCTACTGTTCGGTCATTTCACTAGCGACCACTTCTAGCCGCAATTACTGTGCCCGTGTGCAGCGGGCTTTACATACATTTCATACCAACGTTCATAAAATCGACATATTTCGCGTTTCGATGTTATTCAATAACGTATCGATATTTTTAACGGAAAATAATTTCGATAACTGTCTCAAATTATTGAATGTGAATTACTCGCTATATCATTATTAATTACACTTTCAAAAGCAATTATCTATTTTAATATAATTTTAACAAACCCGTCATTTTATTTATATTAAACTAAAGCTCTTTTCACTCAACCCATTTTCCTATGAGAGTTTGTTTGCTTGGTCTTAAACCACGAAGAAGGAATATTATTAACAGGATATACAGAAATCCGAAACCAATCGATAATCTCGAGAAAACACCTAATGATGAAATTAACCCTCCTCTACCAAACTTCTTGTCTTGAGGGTAAGGGGGGATTGTTTTAGTTTCATTGAAGAAGTGGATTATATTTAGCAAAATATTGATCCGTATTTTTTAATTCAATGTATATTTTTCGAGATATTATGGAAACGATTGAAAATTTCAAAAAATAAACATCGAATTACAAAGTGAAAAAAACACGTGCCTAAGTTGATACCCGCCTATGGTAGACGGGACGAGGTTCATTCTCGATCGTTTAAAACCAATTAGACAAGCTGTCACAGCAATAGTTGTTGTATGAAGCGGCTATAACTTTTGAAAAAAAACGTTACATCGAAGTACAAAAACAATTTTTATTAACTATCCATTTACCGATATCGAAAATATCCCTACGATTCAATAATAATAATAATGCGATTAGTATTCGAATTTTCGAAGTAATATCTTAAAAAATGTTTACCATTTTATTCATAATAACTAATGAATTTTATGGAAGAGTGTTTTATGCAAATCGGGGCAACGCTCAATGCAAATTTTTTTGGCAAAAATCAATGATATATATAGGGTGAATCGAACCAGCCGCATAATAGCACACGCCTCCACTTCCTTCCATGATCCTCCCATTTTCCAACAACATCCAATAGAATACTTCCTGTTAGGGAGACAGTCTGTTCATAACGCAAATACCATCCCATATGCTATATGCTACCTCAGACGGACATGGCACTCTTATACTGATGCATGCCTGCAACCCATGCCTGCAATTCAACTGAATAGCAAATCATTACCAATGTAACTATGTACGGAGTTAGATGTATTACGCATCAAATTGTATCACTTAAGTATAATTAGAGTGGGGGGTCACAAGCACACATCAACATAAGAACACCATGTCCGTCCAAGCCAACACACAACATGCAAAACAACATTTGTATTATGAACAGACCGTCTTCCTAACAAAAAGTACTCCACTATTGGATGTTGTTGGAAAATGGGAGTATCATGGAAGGAAGTGGAGGCGTGAGCTATTATGCGGCTGGTTCGATTCACCCTGTATATATAAACACTAAATTCTTCCTCACATCCGTACAAATTCACAAGAAAATTTCAATAGTTGATGCACCATTTTTTTAAGAAAGATAAAAGTAATTTAAAATATAGTTAGCAAATTTTCTAATTGATGACGTATGATCCATCCGTTGCAGCAAAAAATACGAGTTCATTTGATTTGAGCTTTCTAAAGGAATACACAGAAACAGACGTTACAAAATATGATTGAACATTCCGAATTCTATCAGAATGCTCTAAGCGTCAAATTCAAATGAACTCTATTCCCGATTATTCTCAAAATAGGATGAAACATTTTCTCAGTGAATCAAATGTGTCAAATATATTCCAAAATGCACGCGAACATCAACAAAACATTTTCGCTTACAGATAAAACGAAGAAAAATTGAAAATTAAATAGACAATGATGAATTTTATAGCTTGATATTTAAATTATTTTCAATAAAGAGCGCGTAGTAAGCATAAAAAAATAGACTTTTTTTTGTTTGTACAAACTATTTTGAAAATTAAAAAATAAATTTAAATTTTCTTTTCTTTTTTTGGAATGTAAAATAAAATATTTTATTTTCATATAAAATTTGTAGTTTCTAATTTTTAATCATCTCAGACGGAACATAAGATACTTTCTGGTCAAAGGATTTTTTTTCGAATTCACTTCACTGTACTTTCCATTACATTAAACTGAACCGATTTAGTTCAAAACAGGCCAGAGTAGAAAACACAAATCAGTGGATAATCCACGGAGTCCGAACGTAATGTAAAAAAAGTGGTTTCAATAGAGCGCGCTACTTCTCAAGAAGTACTAATAATAGTGATTGCTTTCCATTTAAACATACAGCAACGGAGTGTGTGCCACACTGTATGCACACAGCAAAGCAAGCTGTGTGTCGGAAAGTGCGATAAATGGAATCTCCGTGACTGTGTTTAATGGAAAGTAGTCATTAGCCGCACGTCTTGAACATAAGCATCACGAGTGGCCAAAAAATAAACTATTATCTTTACCCATTTTTGTGTATGTAAATACAGTTAAAAATCGTATACCGTTCGGACTCCTGTATATCTATACTTCGTGGGGTAATCGTCATAGAGATAATATATATAGAGTAGGTGAGTCATAGGCGCGCGCGTGTAAGTGGAAACATCCCGTCAATAGAAAGAGAATTGCCTAGGTTGAACTATCTCTTTTTAATGACTAATATATAACATGGAAATAATATATTCTCTATGATATATAATGACTCTATACCATAGAGTATATATTACCTCTATGCTATATATTAGTCATTAAAAATAGATAGCTCAACCTACGCGATTCTCTTTCTTTTTCTATTGACGGGACAATTTTTGACTCGGCTTGCCTACTCTATGTATATTATCTCTATGGTAATCGTTGATAGGAGTCAATTAAATAGGTTATGTCAATAGCATGACACAAGTAGGTTATGTCTACTTGTACCATGGTCAATAGGTATGATCATAGACCTTATAATAACCATGGAAAAAGAATAGCCAATTTTAGCAATAAGAGGCAAGTGATATCAACATGTGAGACTCTTTGCGCATGCGCTATAAACTAAACGTAGTATTCATACAAAGATATTTAAGTTGCTTGATTGTGCAAAATACTAATAACTTTTGACATAATAATTTGATTTGTTATTGATATTTTGAGAACTGGAAGCTTAGGACTTTTGATATAAAGAAATTCTTAGTTGGAACAAAAAATTGCTGTGAAGCTCCTTTTCAACTAGAATTAAAAATCACAAGCTTGTAGTTCTATAAATCTGAAACAAGAAAGCAATTATGCTGTTAAAAGTTATTATCACGTGACTTTATAGACACGCATTTTCTGACATCTGCTTATATTTAGTTGATAAACTGACCTCTATATAACTGGACAGAGTAAACTTACAGCTCTGTCGAGCCGCCTCAACTAGCCAAGGTACTAAAACTTTATGTGTGTAGTGCAAACAAATACATGTGACAACTACACATTCTTATCACACATACAAGACACGCAGGCGCGTGAAGCAAAAATTAGTACCTTGGCTAGTTGAAGTGCGTTTCAATTGGGGTTAATGATGTAACATGGAATAATCGGTCTAGTTATATAGAGGTAAGTGAGATAGTTAGTGAAATATAGACATGCGCATAAAGATTAGCTACTTAGTAGTATAGAAGGATTACTCTATCACTTAGAAATTGCTTGCAGCTTGATTTTACCTTCCATATTGAAAGTTCTATGATTTCAGATCATTTATTTGAAATTTATAACCGGCTGATAATGAACAAAAACAGTTGAATTCCGAACAATTTTGTTAAAATATAATTCAGAAACAATTTAATTACATGAAATGTGATACACAAATGACGTGTTTGTTTATTAAAATATTAATGGAATAACAGAATGATTTGGTTGCGTTCAGAGTAACTAAGAGTTGAGCATAGAGTGTGCTGTCCCGTGATAAAGCCCCCTCAACAAATTTTTTGAAACGTCAGTTTTGACACTGTATAATATTTAACGCTTAAGTTACTCTAAACACAACCTTTGTTAGATTTGTAAGACGAGATTTACTACAGAATACAGAGTGGTCTAGCAAAAATGATACACATATTTTTTGTCGGATTTGTATAGTGGGTCAAATTTTAATCTGATTTTTAAGACATAGAACCAACCTTGTTTTTTTGTATAATTTATTATTTTTTGTTGAAAATTGTTTTATGGTTAAAAAAAGGATAATTTTTCTTTATGCGACTTTATCAGCGATTGAATTTTAGCATACATTTTGGGTGCTTACACAGCGCCATCAAGCGTTGTTTTTAGTATTCATTTTGACGCTGTGTATTCTATTTCTGATAAAGCGAGCAAATGGTTGAGTTCCACGATAGACGCCACGCTCAATCCAACGCTATATCGAGGTAGAGCTGCAAAAGCGTGAGCGCCAAACCATACTAACTTCCAACACAATAAACGTTTGTTTATTTATCTGTCATTCATGTCCACCGCGTTTTTTTTAAATGTATTCCATTGCTTTTTTTAATTTTTTGAATGTTTTAAATCTTTTTTTTCTGAATAAACAAAAAAAAAATCCCATAACATAAAAAATCTTATTCGAAAAAAACCTAAATTACCGTTATACTTTATCAAATTGTCAGTTTAAGGTTTCTATTTTAGAGGTTTTGTCACTCAAACAAACTTTCTATTGCTTAAAAAACAACTCGACTGTTTTTATTCGCCATATTGAATATTGATGACAATCAACGCTTACATAAGCCAACACGAACGCCAATATATAGCGCTAGAAGAGTGTAAACGCCCAAAACGAATAAACCCCCTTAATGTAATATTGTAATCACACACCACAGCTTAAACGTATTGCATTGTGTAGACGAACAATATAATAAACTGCATTCATTGAAGTAAAAATTGCTTCAATCACAAATGAAGAAACCCTCAAACTCTATACAGCGGTCAGTTAATAGAACCTTTGTCAGTTTAAGTAGGCTCAATCGCATGGAAGTCGATGCCTTGTGTTATTTAATAGCAATAAACTAGTGTCTCCTTTCATATTTTTGGAATTTTGATACGCATATTTATGAAACTGTTAAAATATTTGGAGTATTTTTTGCTATGGTTTTATGCGTATCTTTTTTTTTTTGTGGACCACTCTGTATAGCAAAAAAAAAAAAGAAATGTACAATAAATGGAAAAATTAAAAATTAAAAAAAAGAAAAGAAAAAAAAAACTAGTAAAAACTAAAATAAAAATTTAGTGAGATCCATCCATATCATATAAATAAAAAACTAAATAAAGAATTAAAAAATTATTTAACTCTAAATCAAATAAATTATGATTATGTAAAAAAAAGGTACCAACCAATTATTATAATTAAATATGTTTACAATTCCAACTACAAAAAAATACTTTGATAAATCCTATCTAAAGCGAAAATAAGTGTGGAAATCGAGACGATAAATATATAAAAAATAATAAGCGTTAAAATAAATTATTAATACGTGTTTCACATCACTTTTGAATAAGTGTAATAAAAATTTACCTACTAAATATTTCAGTACCGTCTCTATCTCTCTCTCTCTCCTCTCCTTCTCTCTCTTGATAAGAAATTCCGTCTTTTTAAAAAGACGGTCCTGATTTCACTTGGTTATTAAAATGAAATTCATGCATTAAAAACAAAAAAATTTTTTTCAATTTTTGTAATTTTTTTTCTTTTTAATTTACTTAAATCAAAATTTATATAAAGGTACCCATAGACGTCATTCTTTTTCAACCATTTTACGTGATCGAAAGTCGTTTGCTTTCAACAGTTTGAACCCGTACGATTAAAAATTTCTCTACAAAATATTTTAGCATTTTCTCTGTTAAGGTAGTTCCAGCATGAAACCACTTTTTGACAGATTTTGCTCATTTTTTTTCCAGGCTAAAAATAACGTTTTCTAATAAATCGCGAAGTTTCAGAATTTTTGACCGATTAGAACGCGAGACAATTAACAACAAAGTAATCATTCTCTCTCATTAGAAGCATGTAAAACTGCATGCCCGCCCAACTATTATCTGTTGTATAAAAAAAAATACTCGACAGAATTTTAAAAAAAACTAGGATAGTAAAGATAAATATTTATTATATAAATTTAAGAAAAAAAAATCGCGTTTTACCGTTTTGTTTTCGAAATATAAAAGTTTAAAATTATTTTTTATTTCAAAACTACATTAATTTGTATACATGAATAGTGAATATATCTATGTGTTATGTATGTGTGTATATGTATTTGTCCTATAGTAAAAGCAGACCGGTTTTTTGTCCTGATTATATAAGACAGTGCTGGAACAACCTTAAGAAATTGGAGCTGCTTCCAAGGACGATCCTGGTTTGATATATTTAATTTAAAAGACCTCAACTATAATTCGTATAAAATTAAGACCTCGTTATGAACATTTTTCGTAGTAGGAGAGTAAGAACGATAAATGAAGAGGACCACAAACGTTGTTTGTTTTAAATGATAACAAAAAGGTCTATAAGATCGATTAAATCGAAGCGGGAATCAAACATAAATTTTGACATGTCAACAAAGAAAGTTTTTAATAATTTTGTGATACGTCTGTGGATACCTTTACAATCTAAAATATTAGTCGAAATAATTGTTAATTTCACATTAAATTCCACATTTAACTTATGAAATACTCAGACAAATCTCGCGATATAAAAAATTTAAATCAATTTTTAGATTCGTTTTAATATTGTTTGAACTATTTTCAGTCACAATTACGTTACATTATAGGAATTTAAGTTTGAGTTCCCTCCTTCCAGTATTAAAAATCTACTCCCTTCAATATTTCTCAATCCTACTAAACGGTTTTTTGTTCAGATTAAAACCTAATTTATGACGGACTCTGGAAGAATCCAGCAGACGCCAAGTTGCCGATTCATTTTATACAACAACAAAAAGATTTAATTCCACGACTGTCGTCTTTAAGTGATGCTCAATGAGGCTCATAAATTTAATCATTTAAAACTCAAATTATAACCACTAGACTTTGCCACAATCTGTATGACAACTCGTATTCCACAAAATTATGGCATAATAATCAAATTTTTCCATTCTAAAGTATTTTTAAGAAAATCGAAAATTAAATTCAGCCCAATTGAATAACGATACATTTTATTATCAAAGAAATAAAACTTTCTAAAGTACATAAATTTCCACAGAATTAAGAAAGACGATCCAAAATTAAATTCGTATATTTAATTTTGGTATATTTAATCCAAAAAAATACCGAATGATGTTGTACACTTAATTTATATCCATAGTTACTGATACGGATCGTGAACGAACTAAAAGCGGTCACATAAAAATGTGAATATCACAGAATTTCACTGGATCGACAACGAACCGTAACTGATCACTATGGTATGAATCAAGCTTTAGAAATATAGGTGTTTTTTTTTAAACCTACATAAAAAAAATAATAATTGGATGTTTTATCTTATCCTGTCCTAAAAATGTAAAATAAATTTGGCCTATTTAAAAAAAATACAAATTTTGATTATTAATAAACCTAATTTTCATCAATTCCAATTTTCTAGCGAAAACTAAATTCTCTTATTCCTGAATTCTTCAAATATACGGATTTTCTCCCCGAAATAAGCTTGGATAATTTCGATGACAGCTTTTAGGCAAGAGTGATGCAATATTCTAAGTGCATTAACGTTAATGACCCCGTGATTTAATCGTACGTGAGGGATTCACGTATGAAGTTCGAAATTTATCCATATGTAATTTCTGGACCCAAAAAAGAAATATATATAGTTTAGATAAGTTATAGATAAATGAATTCAATTCTAATTTTTTTTCCTCTTCGAAATACGGGAACTTTTGAATGCTTAGAACAATCAAATCATCATCTTTAACCCGAGTTTTGACAAATTAGTCGAATACTTGCACACACAAAAAAACAGCATAACAGCATCGATTTCAACAGTCCAGAATGTCATATCGGTAAAAAAATATTTATAGACAGAGTTCCGCTAAATATAACGATACGCCATTTAATAACGTTAAACACAATACTTCGAATTCACATTACTATCATATTTTACCATATTAAACGAGCTTATGTTTGTGAAATTAAATCGTCCCTAACCTCGATTTGTTGGGTCCAACTATCGACGAGCTGTTATAATCTAGTCCTCGGGGAAAATCCTTTTCAAATATTTATAACGTTTTTGTATTGTATCCATCTGTTGGTTACTATTTTTACTTTGTTCAGTTGGTTTAAAACTTAACTAATAGTTTGTTTTATCACTAAAAGATGACATCGTCAACTACAGACAGGGAGGAGTCAATTCTGTACATGGAAAATCGCTTCAAGATAATACTAAATTTATAACATTCTTTGGCATCAAATGTATGAAATGAAAAATCATACACATCTTGGATGGGAATCGAACCTTTGGCCTCTCGGCATTCCTGGCCAACGTTGAATAAATATACTTTCTTTAATTTAAAAACTTTTGCATATCCACTGCCTATTCCCCCTGTTATTACGGTAATTATTTATGTTTATTACCTTAGTAACTATCAACAAACACATGATGACATTTTCTAAGAAAAGAAACATAAATAATTACCGTAATAACAGGGGTAGTAGGCAGTGGATATGCAAAGGTTTCGGTCGGTTTTAACTGACGAGAACTGTATTGCCGGCCGAACACTCGGCGAGAGTGTACCCAGCTCCACTCGTGGTTCCTCTCCTCACGAATGTCTCGCCGAGTGTGTACTACCGGCATAACAAATTCAATATAGCATAAGATCTACAGAACAAAAAAGTTTGGGAACTTCTGTGCTATTCGTAAAGTTACCTATGACGTCATAAACCAAGATGGCGGCTTTAATCAGGCTACAATTAGTTATACCTATTATAGAATACAATAAATACAAATTTTGAGTAGTAAAAAGTGGCATTGAAATTTTTAAGTTTGACTGAAATTGTTTCATTCGTAGATACGACATCATGTTCCCAATAATTTCACGGCAGATGAGCAATTATTAAATTCAAATCAAGCTATTTGTGATGATTTACCTAGATGTTAGTGATTTTTTTTCATATCAAGCATTTGATGACAAAAAATGATATCAATGTTCAGACATATTACTTAAATGCCATAGTAAAGTAAACGCTAGTCACTTCCGTTAGTATAATATAACCGAGAGGCAACCAATGCTAACAATGGATATAAATAGACGTTAGTTTACAACAAAAGCAATTAATATAAATAGGAACATAAATTCGAATATCATAGTTAATGAATAGTGAATCGATATTTTTAAACGGAATAATTACGATAATTTTTTCGAATTTTCGCGTATGCTTAGTATATATAGGTGAATCGAACCGATGTTTTAAGTACTCCTATCAAGAATTGCATGAAACATATTACTCCGAATAATATAGTATATACACACACATCTTCTATAAAAAAAAGTTAGTGATGTAAAAACAAGTTATTATTATTGCATTTTTACCTTAAAATTTAATTAAAGCGACATTCTTTTCTTCATCAACAACAACAACACTCACTCTCTCATGAACTCTATCATCTATATTCTCTCAACTGAGCTCTCACAAAATTTTCTTAAAAATGATTACACATAATTAGATGATTTTAATTATTTTTTTTGTAGTTTTTTTTCTTTTTAGTTTTGAATTAGTAAAAAAATCTCTAGGAGGGCATGTGTGCAGATGGTTGTTGAACAGACATAATATTATCTAAATTATGAATTCGTGATGGAATTACTGTTGGAACAACTGTGGATGAAACGGTTTGAGCAACACTACTACTATTTACACTAAAACCATTCAAATTGGGGAATACATCGGGCATGTGGGCCAATGATTCAACTAATGCATGTTCATCTAACAACGAATCTAGAATGCCTTGAGTTTGTGACATTTTCTCTAATGATTTGACATCTTGATTGACAGCTTCTAGGGCACGTTCGAGTTCTTCGGTTTCTTCACGTGTTGGTTCGTATACACCATTTCTATCAACTAGAATTTCAATGGTTTTTTTTTATTATTTTTGGTTGGTTTTTTTTCCGTTTAATGTAAATTCAAATAAAATGAACTCAAGCAAAAAAAAAAAAAACAACGTTCGTTACTCAGGAGCTGAATTTCCTCTGAATAAAATCATGACTTCTCTTTTAGATCGTAATTTATCTGAATAGTGTTCATGGCGACTTGTGACCGATAGAATGGCTACAGACATATATAAATAAATATATTTTCCATGTATTTGTATATTCTCTAGAAGTCACAATTTTAGTTCGATCAAAATAAAAATTTCGTATCTGATATGCTTTTGGTATTTGAAAGGCCAAGTTTGATAATGAGTAGAATCGGCCAAAGGGAAAGAGGGACTTAGAGGAAGAAGAAAACACAAAATATAGTATATGTCTCTTAATATTAGAAAAATCGAAAAATGTCTTTGTAGTAAAGTTGTAGAAAATCAACTTGACTACAATTCATGACCTGAACATTTTTTCTAAAACTCTACAGAAAATATCTACAGGCAAAGTAGCCGCGCTTGTTAAGGCGCTCTACTTGGGACTGGAAGGTTATGGGTTCGAATCCCGACATCGGCAGTTTGTCAATTATTAAAAAAAAGGGGAGGGGCGGTTAATTGACTAAACTGTCGGCGTATGGACAAGAACGAAGTAACCGGCTATGCTTGTGAAGGTTTTCTGCAGTTTCCTTCACGAACTCCAGATGAATATCGGTATAGTTTCTATCAGAGTCGGCTGCAGCCGCACAACCTACCAATTCCTAATTCTCCACTCACATTCCTAGGTATCACAATGGATATTATGGTCTAAGTGTGTCCCGTCCAGGACAGCTGATACAACCTAACCTAACTTAAGATATACAGAGATATTTAGAATTTTAATTTTCATTCTTAAATCGTCAATATTTTGGTAAATATTATAGTTACGAAAAAAATGATAGAAAATCAAAATGTAGTAAACTTAATTTTCTATAACTTTACTTCTTTTCGATTTTTCCAATATTAAGAAAGATATACCAAATTTTGTGTCTCCTCCTATGGCTAAATCCTCCTTTTCCCTTATTCGACTTTGCCCATTAACGAATTTTGCCATTCGAATACCAAAAGCACCTCACATAAAAAATTTAATTGCAATCGGATTAAAATCCTGACCTCCAGAGTGGCTACAGACACGTATATAAATATATAATATATACATTTTATAGATAGTTATTTTCAACATCTTCTATGTAGGATGATCGATGAACATCTGAATAAATTTTAACGAAATTTTGCCATCGGTACTACACTAATAGCTCTCTTTCCTTGTAGATGAAATTCGCTAATGAGCATCAAACGTCGAAGCGAAACGTCTAAACGTTTGAGCGAAACGTCTTCTCACATTAAGGTTCATTTTATTTGGAATTGGCTTTATCATTCGATATAAAAATGAATACACAATGAAATCTATGAACTTACTGGCAAATAAATCATTAAAAGCGTCTGGTGGAATTTGATTAAAAACATTCGTCAAATCGGTTTCTTCTAATAATCTAGATGCATGATTTACAAGTGCCTCCGCTGGTCCTGCTAATTCTAAAGGTAATTCCTCACCAACTCCCAACACCTGAGCTACCATATCGTCATCTGGCTCATCACCGGCTAAAATTTAAACGCGATATATTTAAACGCCATAAAATAAAAAAAGTTTAGAAATTTTTGAGAAAACATACCAAAATGATTTTGTGTAGATAATTCGGCAGGTTCGGTTAGAGTATTTGACAGTCCTAAATCGTCAGAACTATCACATGCCGATGATGTTTCAGCCACATTAATATCTACCAAAAATAATGCAATCAATCAATAATTTCCAAGTAACAAAATTTGTAATTATCTTGGAAAAATTATCTTTTTTTTTTTATAAACTCAATAATTTTCCCGCAATTTCAGGGGGGAAGATAGAGAAAGTAGTTTTAGATGCATTTTATATTAAGTTTCAACAAAATTCATTTCACAGTTGTCGAGAAATATCGATAAATACTGTCAAAAATGACTGGCAACGTTGTACAAGTTAGAATTAAATTGATGTATATCAAGTTAGAACTAAATAATGAAAGAGCTATAATAACGTATGTGTAAAAATTAAGTTTTTTTATTATATCAAAAACTTATTTAAAACAAGTGAAATTAACAACGAACTGAGTTAATTGCTTAAATACCCGGTATTTACTGAACTTATGTATAAAAAAGTTTATAACAAAAGTTGTATATTTTAAAAAAGGTATAATTTTTGTTTTTACATTTTGGTTCTATCTCTTACGGTTTCAAAGATGTATATGGGCAAAGATTATGCCCATTTACGAGCTTGACCTTACTTTTTATAAGGTCTAGAATTATCGTGTCCACAGACGGACAGACATGCGGAAATGAACTAATTAGGTAATTTTATGAACACCTGTAACGAAAATTTTTTTCTACGATCAATATTTTCAATCGTTACAAAGTCGGTACTAAACTTAATATACCCTGGGGTATGTATTATATACCGGGTATAAAAACTAAATCCTGACAGGTTATAACCTAAAATATTATTAGTTTCTAAGTATGACACTTATACGAGGTGTGTTCAAAAAGTAAGGTGAATTTTAAAATTTCGCAGGCTACATTCGATTTTTTTTATTTTGTTGTGTTCACAGTTTCAACTATATAGCATTCTTTGTTTGTTTGTGAGAGGCATAAAGGTTAGAAGTGTTTGGTGTACTGTCGAAAAAAATCAAAATCCAATAATTTGCATCAAATTGAGTGTAAAAAATGGAATTAAGTGCTCCAAAACACTCGAAATGTTGACACTGGCATATGGTGAGTCTACTCTGAGTAAAAAAAATGTTTATAAGTGGTACAAGCTCTTTCAAGAAGGCCGAGAAAATGCCAATGACGAATCTCGCTCTGGACGGTTTTGCTCACTGTTTTCTTCGATTACCGTATCGTAGTGCATCAGGAGTTCTTACCACAAGGTGGTACGGCCAATAAGGAGTATTACAACGAAAAAAACGTCCGGAATTGTGGAAAAACCATTCATGGCTTTTGCATCACGTTAATGCACCTGCTCACTAATCGTTGCTTTTGGCCAAAAACAACACCACAATCATGCCTCAGCCCCTTGCACTTTTTCTCCTGTTCCCAAAACTGAAGAGACCCATGAAAGGGCGGAGATTTGCAACGATTGAGGAGATAAAAACTGCATTGCTGGAAGAGCTCAAGGCTATACCAAAAACTGCTTATCAGAAGTGCTTCGAGGATTGGAAAAAGCATTGGCACAAGTGTATTATATCTGAGGGGATTACTTTGAAGGGGACAACATGAATATTGATGAATAAATACAAAGTTTTTGATAAATATATAAAGTCACCTTACTTTTTGAACACACCTCCTACATATACACACCGTTGCCAACATTTCAAAGCTGGTAATATAAATGCCATTTTACCGACTTCCTCCTCTATACGCTCCGCATTTTACGTAGATAACCTCCTTAAATATTTCTTTATATGTTAAATATACAAAAAATATAAAAATTTACCAGAAGATGATTTCGTTTCAATGTGTTTCACATATTTCTCGTGATGATTCGACGTTCTCGATAGATGATGTAGTTGTTGTTGTTGTTGTGATGATAATGATGATGATTGTGATGATGACGATGGTCGTTTACGTTTTTTACTACGTTTCTGTGGCCGTATCATCGCCGATGGTTTCACTTTTTTACGTGGTTTCTTTGGTTTAACAACTTGACAC
This sequence comes from Nineta flava, assembly GCA_963920215.1. Classification (NCBI taxonomy): domain Eukaryota; kingdom Metazoa; phylum Arthropoda; class Insecta; order Neuroptera; family Chrysopidae; genus Nineta; species Nineta flava. Next base: position 141,538,478 of record OY986040.1, read on the forward strand.
ATCTTATTATAATTATCACGTTTTCTAGCATGCTCGATACACAGAGGTAGTTCATGATTTAAATCGAATACGGGTATACAACATTGTGTGTTATCAGCAAACTTTGCTGTACAATAATCATATAACAATTGATCCGAATTATGCATTATATGACGTCCACAATGTCGTGTACATGGTAATGCTGTTGCCTTACAGGGGCCACCATCACCATCGTAAGAACACTGTCGTGGTGGTAATAAACCTGAGCTACTCGATCTGTTTTGAATAAACATTAACAGAAATTAAAATATACAACATTGAAATGTTCTATTCAAGCTTTCTAATAATATTAAAACTAAGTAACCAGTCCCGTATCTCCAACTTCATACCATCTGCTAAACTATACGATGTAAAGGATAAATTTTATCTCTATTAAGGGGTACATACCGTCCAAGTGGTCGAGCGGTCTAAGGCGTTATGTCTACTTGGAACTGGGAGGTTATGGGTTCGAATCCCGACATCGGCAGTTTGTCAATTATTAAGAAAAAAAGGGAGCGGTTAATTGAGTAAACTGTCGGCGTATGGATAAGAACGAAGTAATCGGCTATGCTTGTGAAGGTTTTCTGAAGTTTCCTTCACGAATTCCAGATGAATATCGGTATAGTTTCTATCAGTGTCGGCTGCAGCCGCACATCCTACCAATTCCTAGTTTACATACAAAAATTTCTTCCACTCCACTCACATCCTTAGGCATCACAATGGACCTTATGGTCGAAGAGTAGCCCGTCCAGGGCAGCCGCTACAATCTATCTATCTAAGGGATTACATGGGTTTCAAAGGTTAAAAAAAGAGCATATTTTCTCTAATTTTTTTCTAATATAATAAATGAAATATTCAACCCTTCAACATATACAAAGATAAATATTTTGTGAAATTTTCATATCAAAATTTTGAAAATTCAGCCATTGGGATCTCATTTGATGTGACCCCTCAGAATAAGGTTCCCTTGGCGTAGTCAGAATAACTCATGATAGATTCATCCGAAATTATAAAACCGAATTATTTCTCTTAGTAGATATATATATATATAGCTCGTGCTTGGAAGAAGGAAAACAAAAATGAAAATTTGAAAGTTTGGCAGGGTTTTGTACATAAAGGTACTATTTTTGGTATAATTTGCACCATCTCTTGGATGTATTTTCCCGAGCTTTTGCTGCGGTATATTTTCCCAGTGATCACGGTGTTTAACATTCATCCACTCGTTGATCACCTGTTTACATGCTGTCTTTGAAATTCCCAAAATAGGCTCTGAGTCTAGGAAGGGTATTCCGACTCCCTTCTTTTCTGCTTTTTTTTATTTCCTTCGAAACCGCTGTGACCTGGTATCTAGATCAATTTAACATTGTTCCTTAACTACCCCTGAGGTAACCTCAGTTTCAGACGAGGCTTTTAGAGCAGCTTGACTGTCCGAAAGAATACATACGTTCTGGTTTATGTAACCTCTACGTAGGTTCTCAGGCGCAAGCCAGTATGGCGTAGACTGCTGCTTGAAAGACTGTGGCATATTTCCCCAAGTTGGGGCTTATCTTGTGGCAAACAGTAACAACAACGCTCGATATTTGATATCCCAATAAAATCAGATACATTAATTTGCATACCTCGGAACAGTAGATAAGCGATCTAATCTGAATATCTAACATCTATGTCAACTGATTAAAATAATATTCACATAAAATAGATTGAAAAAAACAAACGCACTCACCGATGTTGTAAACGATCTCTAAACCTAGAATGTTTTTGTAAAATAATATTAGCTATTTGTGAACATTGCGTCCCTTGTTGTTGTTGCATTGCCGCTATTAAATTAATTGTCCGATGACAATTCGTATTATCATGAAACCTCTCCAATTTCTGTTTATATAATGTTCGTGCCATACGTTCCCGATTCCGTTGTATCTGCATTTCACGATCCACACCCACTTCCGTTGTATTCCAATGATTAATATTATTCAATGTTGTAACACCACCACCACCTTCATCCAGATCCGAATCATCTGTAGTATCATCGGTCAAACTAAATGCATCACATACATTACCATACTGATATGGTGCATGCCAAACACGTTTCCGATTTCGTATCCTCTGTAGAGTTTCATGATGTGTTGTTTTTAAATTGACACGACGTGTTTTAGTTAAATTATTACCCGCATCCGTAAATAATTTACGATACACTGTACTATTATTATCACTTATATCTATAATACTGGGCTTGACATCAGATTCGATTTTTGGTACAGGACTCTTCTCTTTTTTATGTTTAACATTCACTTTATGTCGTGCTATTTGCGCTTGCAATTTGTTCATTGTCTTCGAACATCCATCATTGTTTATTGTTGAAGTATGTTTTTCACTTTTTATTAAATTTTGATGTGTTGAACTACTTAGAAATAAATTATTATGTACATGTTTATTATGCGATAATGATGGTGGTGGTGGTGGTGTTGCCGGTATGTGTTCGGTTTTTATTAATTGTTTTTTTAATAATGTTGCACTATTTAATAAATTTATTTCGGAGTCATGAAATGCGTATGGATCATCGTATGATAACGGTTCTTGTTTTATTAGAAATGAGGTGGAATTCGGTGATGATAGTGTGGAAGTGATTTTATTATCAAATGATGGTATTGATGTAGTTGGTGATCGTTGAACACGTGGTACTGTTGTTGTTTTTGATGCAGTATTAACAACTCCATTGCATCTGAAAAAAAAGTTTGACATAGTTATAACTGAGTCATTCTGTACATGTAACAAGTATTATTTTACTAAAAATTTAAAAAACTGTGTTGAAGTCGGTCTCTTCGCATTGAATCCGGTTTTTAGCGAATTTTCATAAAGCCCCCTGCAGGCGGGGACTTAGTAGCGACCATTAGTACTACCCAGTAATGGGTGCTAGTAATTATCCCTCTACTGTCCTCGTATGCAGGGGTACTACCGCTTCAAGATTTCACTGGGTACCACTTCTAACCGCCAGTACTGGACGCCACTAATGTCCCAGTTTGCAAGGGGCTTAAGATAATTCAACTATTGGTTTGGTACCGATGAAGGAATTTCGGTAAAATTCCTTCATCGAACCTACGTAATAGATATCGAAAATGACCATCACTAAAATGTATATTTGCATAAATGTAGTTTGATCGGAATTGAATTTTGCATGTGGTGTGCTTTTTGTATTTGAAACGCCAAGTTCCTTAATGGGCCAAATCTGTCAAGGGAAAGGGTGGCCTTAGAGATGAGGCACATGAAACAGACATATTCAGATAAAGGCTTCGAACTTAACACCTCTTTATTTTTGGTAGATTAAAAATACAGTGTTACGATTAATGGGATTTCTGGCAGGGGGCGAAGTATAATATTTCAACCTACTAGCAGTAGTTACTAAATTGTTTACCAGAGTGCGCCTGAATGTAACTCTTAATCAAGAAATCTATCAAGTATCATGCCGGTCGAAGTCAAGAACCCTTCTATGGACCAATCTTTATAACTCTTTGACGCTGAATTTTTGTTTAATTTCGTCTAAAGCAACTAATTTCGTTGCTACTAGCACGTTATTATGCAAAGAATTACAAAAATCCATGTCGACATAAATTTAAAGCATGGATACTTGAACTTTTATTTTTACGCGAGCATAGTTTGTTGAGTATTCAAAACCACGGGTCGGTATGTATTTGGCAGTTAGAACAGTTCAAATTTCCATAGGCATAAATATTTGGATAACAATGACAAAAAATACATTCAATTGGTACAACCATATTCAAAAAAAAGTGTGCAAATCAATGTTTTTGCTCCTTAGTAAGTTTATTTACAATAATCTTTCAAAATTCCACAAACATCATAAGAAAAAACTACTTATATTATGACAATTTTAAGTAACCTTAATTTATGCGTATTACCAAGTAACCAAGATCATTACCCTCTGAATTCAAATAAAAAGTGACTTAATAGTTTGTTTATAATCACGAAAATTCTTACCGAATATTTGTTGGTGCGGTCAAATTAAACATTGTGACTTCATCGCAAACTAACTCACTTGTTTTGAATGTAACAATCTCTTAAAGTGGGGATAACAATTTCTATTGACGTTGTATTCCGATATGTCATTTTGAGCTATGAACAAAACATAATAATAATTAGTTAATCATTTCCTAATTATAAACAAATTAATCAAAACAATCTTTAAGAAAATTGACGTTAAATTCTATTTTGAAAGTTGTATATAAGCGTAAACAACTTAACCAAAAAAAATAATAATGACATTTACTATAAAACATAGAAATTTCAACAATATAAATGAATTACCTATTAATATTTATTAATTATTACATTAAATTAGAGGAAGTATTTGATTTATTTATGAATTTTACAAAGAAAACAGATTATGTAAACTCAAGTTAATTGATATTGAACAAAACTTTGTAATGCCTATTAAAACTATATTATTATTATCAGTCAGAATTTAAATTAAAACATGTATATATTAATTAAACACGTATAATCACGCTGAATAATTGCACATTAAAATAAAAAAACACAAATTATTGTCCAATAATTAATGTTATTAGAATAGACTGACAGTATAAAGCAAATGGCCGCGTACATAACAACATTTTATGTGTTTTTAAGTACTTTGTGTTGGTAGCATTACAAATATTGGTAGTAAATGGTAGTTAGTTCAAGAGCGGGATAATTTAAAAATTAACATGTCTCGTAACAGTTCTCATTCAAAAAATATATAGATACTGTTGATTCATCATTAAAATCACTTTATCCAGAGTTATTATATATTATTTAAAGCAAGGAATATGTTTTGGCTTTGTATTTTTTGAGTAAACATTAAAACTTGGGAGTTGTTAAAATGCTACCAATCTTTTTATAAATATTTATTTTGTTTTTTATAACCTATGATTCCTCCGGCAAAAGTAGGTATATAAGTAAGTACAATTTCATAAAAATCGAAATAAAAAGTTAAATTTGTAAGAAAATAATAAATCATATGTAATTGATAATATAAAAAATATCAAAAATTGTTGTTGATATAAATGTCAAAAATATATTATGTTGACAGGATAGTACAGTAAAACTTGTTCTAATAAAATTTACTGCCTTTCGCCTTTCGATATGAATTCATCCTTAAAATAAGAGATCTAGAATAACAAATACACAATCAGATAGGGCATTTAATCGACGACCCTGTTATTAACAGCATGTAAAAGATCCTGGTACTGGAATACGCCTCACGACTTCGTTATCCAGAATAAAATAATCTACGATGTGAATAATCTATTTCTATGATATTGAATCATTTCTTCAAAGAAATTAAGTCGTAATTTTAAGAATCAACAAGCAAGTTAAATAAAAATAACATGAGTGACGATATAAATAATGGTTTGTTGTTGAATAATCAACATTACATACCACCAGAAATATTAACATTGATATTAAGTAATGTTGATGTGACAACATTGTACAAATATTGTACACTTGTGTGTAAACGATGGAATGCAATCATCAAAGAATCGGTATGGAAATTAAAATGTGAACAAGAATTCATGAAAGGCAACGAACATAAAGATAAATTACAATTATTACGACAAAAACAATATCCCTACAATGTGTATCAAACAATCAGTGTTTTAAAAAATTCATTTTATACAAATTTAATAAAAAATCCATGTGGTATGGAAGGTTTAAAATATTGGAAGGTAGATCAGGATATTGCTAATTTTATTTCAATTGAAGATTGTACACTATATGATAATAATATTTGTGAAATCAATGATGAAATGATATTTTCAGTACTCAATAATATAACTAAATGTTTTACAACGTCATACGAAGCACCAGTGAGTAAAATGCAAATCATTGATCTATTTAAAGAAACTGGTTTAACACAACGATTTATTGACGAGTATCAACCACCAATTTATATCAGTGAATGGTATGGAAGTCGATGGGTTGGTGTGAGATGTTTGTATAAATTATGGGTCAAGTTATTGGATGCAGATTATAAGACAATCGAACGTTGTAATTGTAATTATTTATTCGATTGTCAAGTTGATCAAAGACGATTTGGTTCGTTTCAAAAAGTAAATATTAATAATCTCAAAATATTACATTTAACTAAGAATGGGTACATTCATAGTCGCTTGCTTCGTTCGTTTCTAAGAGGCCATAAACTAAGCGATATATTTTCCAACACTTTTAGTCAGTTTCAATAAATTTGTGTTTAAAAACTTAATGTTTTGTTTTAATATCTCGTACAAAATAAATATAATGATAATTAAGGACGTTCATGTGCTACGGCTAGAGTCAAATGAATACTATTTTTAATTAAATTTATTTAGGATTTTAAAATAGTTATAAAGTATATCAATAATCTTACAACGATTTATAACCCTTTTTTATTTGTACTAAATATTTTAAAAGTATTTATTGGAAAATATCAGTAAATGTAAATTAAAAATTGATTTGACTTGATGTGACAGATCTGACAATAAACTATGTTGTACATTTGTGTGTATATGTACATTTTTTTACTGTGCGCTGTCGCCAGTTTTCAAAATATGGTAGCAAAAACAAACCTAACAAAACAGTTTTAATTTTATTAAATAATTAATTCAAACGCTCGTCAACACCATTTTTTTAATGCAACTATATAAACTGCATATTTTAAAGATTATGTATAAACATTATTACTTATGGTACCTACTTTAATTATCTAGTTATTATAATTTTAATTACAAACAAATTCTCTTCTCCATAAGACGATGTGTTCAAAGTTTGATTTTTAATCAATAATTACTCTTTGAAATGATCGTCAACAGGTTTTAAATTTTTGAGGGAGGATAACTACTGAATTGAGCTATTCAATTCACTGCAACAACAAAATTTCATCTACTATCAAGCCTCATGCATGAATGTCCTTAATGTTTTTATAATTTGCAGGTGCAACATGTATTTAAAAATTACGGCAAAAATATAAGATACGTGTTTTTTTGTCATATGGGTATGGAATTTAATGTTCAAAGAAAACATACGGGTGTTAAATTTACAAATGCAAATGTACAATTGTTTTATCCAAATGATACACATTTGGATCACGTAATGGAAATGGATGCACTTACACCCCAACAGGAATCATGTCATGAACTGTGTAGAGAATATTGTAAACTTACAGATATGGATAAATTATATTAATTAAATTAATTAGGTGAGAGTATGAATTCTTTTATTATTTTATTTAAATCTTTACGATCATTAAATTTTTTTTTACAGATATATACTCTTCGAAGTAATTTTAAATTGTCATGCGCAGTAAGGAGCAAAAGAGGACCTCCGCAACACAACTGCTGTCTGTTGGGCATTAATTAACTATAATCTGTACACTTTTTTTAGTACGCGAAAACAGCAGAAACCCCTACCCGATCGGTCTCCTTTTATATAGTCTTCGTGGCTGGATGAAATAAACCACGTATGACGTCATCATGGTGTCACCTGTGGTGGATACGTAACAATAACCAAAACTTTCCTTCTTTAATTACAATTAATTATTAATATTGTTGACTGTTTTTATGATGTAATAAATTTTATGAAATAAATCAATATTTATTATTTATTATCATTTGATTCAAAATGTCGGATTGCAAGTACCCTAAGCAATGCTTCAATGGACTTATTCAATGGGTATGTTTCAAAATTTGCTGCGAATTATACAAAAATATTTGTTGCCCAAAATGCTCGTCAACTTGCTGGAAGAGAAAAATCAAGCGTTTGAAATAAATCTATTGATAATAGACCATTTTGGTCACGATGTCTGGTGGCAAAAACAAAAAACTAAATTTAGTGTATAGTAATATCTTTTTTACATATAAAAGGAGGCAATGTTCAAATTGTATGGAGAAAACTATATATGAGATAGCGGAATAATGATAAGAGAAGACATTAGGTAAATTTTCTTTAGGACTCTAGAACAACTATCAGAAGTTAAAAATTCCAAACTGTTACAAAGTTATAGCTATTTTCTGACCGTACGTGTAAGTGGAAACGTCCCGTCAATAGGAAGAGAGGCCAGACATCGATGAGGTAGAGCTACCTCTTTCTAAATGACTAATATATAATGATTATATATTAGTCATTATAGTAATGCAACCTTTTTAAAGAAATTTTGTGATTTACCTTTTGATTTCATTGTAATGGAAGTAATTATACGTTAATTAGATGTGAATCAGCTATATCTTTTTTTTAACATTTAAACAACAGCATTACACTAATGTTCTACAAGTTGCCTATTTAAACAACAGCATCACACTAATGTCTTACAAGTTGTCTATTTTAAAGAAAAGCTTCAACTCCGGTAAATCTTATTCTAAACATTTCAACGAAATTTTTTGAGCCGGTTTCGAGAACGGAATCCTAATATATAATGATTATATATTAGTCATTAAAAAGAGATAGCTCTACCTCATCGATTCTCTATCTGCAGGATAACTTTTGACTCGGCTTGCCTACTCTACGTATATACTAAAATCATATCAGATTCGATATTTCATTTTGATCAGACTAAAATTATGACCGATAGAGAGTGATTTATGTATTTTAACGAAATTCGCTAAGTTGACGCAGCTCCTGCGTAACGAATTTTTTTCTTATTTATTATTCCAAAAACAATATTTTTAGCTTACTACTTTTATGTACGGTCTCTTGAGGTCATCGGAAACGCAATAATTATTACGGAAATTGACAAATTTAGATCTCAAAATTCATCTTACTAAAACTAATCTTAAACCGAATAAGATCATCATGTGAATTAATCATGTCTTAAAACCAATAAGGCGGTCTTCATGAAGGTAAGTTTAAGCACTTGCTCAAGAGTGTACTATGAATACCAGCCTTAGACTATAAAATTAGTTTGCGTGTTTCAACAATATTCCGACAAGTGGCTACACAGAATTATAATTTAAATCGTGCGTTTGAAAAGTGGTTAATGGGGTGTGATAATCGACACCTTGGCAATAATTTATTGATTTAATAACACAAAATGATTGTTGTCAAGGATTAATAGAATTTGTTTATTAACAGTTAATCAAAAAAAAAAAAAAACAATTAAAACATTTTTACACATATGCAAATTTCATTTTGATTATTTCTTATCCAATTTTGGGCCATAAGTACGTTAATTAACTATATGCTTGGCAAAAAATGGGTGATGAAAAGAAGGAAATTGAAGCTGCAGTAGTTGTGGAAGATGAACGATGGGAATATCTTTTTAATTATGTTGCGAAATCATTAAAAATCAAAATGGAAAAATGGAATAAAATGATGTTAATTGAGGATTATAAAGTTTGTATATATATTTATCAATTTACATCAATATTTTGGTTCAGAAATTGCGAGACGAAAAAAAAAAGGGTTGTAATCATATAGATTAGCCATATTGGGACTCTAGCACTTTGATATGCTATCTGGTGGGTAAATTCTGAACTAGCGATAGTAGATTCGAAGTTTCGTGGTTGCACTTTGGTGAACAAGTTAGTAACTACTGCTAGTAGGTCGAAATAATACGCTCCGCCCCCTGCCAGAGATCCCAATACGTTTATTTGTAAGGCGTAAAAATTTGTAAGGAGACGCTTCAATGGTTATCATACCATTGAAGCTTATAACAACTGTAATTTGGGCTCTAAATCGGACTCAAACTTAGTCAATTGTGATGAAATGGAAGTCGAAGCTAGACCTAGGCCTTTTTATACCCGGTATATATAATATAGGTACACAAGGATATTATAAGTTTAGTCCCGACTTTTTAACGGTGAAAATATTAAACGCATTAAAACATTTTTGGTATAGGTGTTCATAAAATCACCTATTTAGTTCAAGTCAAGTTTTTTTTTTTAAATAAAAAACTTTTGTTTGAAACTTTTTTCATAAACTCAATATAAATGCTAAGTATTTATACAATTAACTCAGTTACTTGTTATTTTCACTTGTTTTTGCTAAAATATAAACAAATTATGAAGAAATTATAGTTTACAAATTTATGTGTACGCACTCAAACGGTCCTGTTTTTTTTTAGGACATTGTTAATACATTTCTAAATGATACAAGCGTTATGAATATAATTTTTACAATGTCTATTGCGGGTTTATTGACACCATCATTTACATATCCAAAAAATGTGAAAAATAAATGCGTGTATTTCATGAAAAAGAAACCAATTGAATTAAAAAATGATAATATTTCAAAGGCATTACTATTTGGTGATATGTCTCCAAAACCATTGGATGAACTGAAAATCCTTCTCGAAGAGGTAAGTATTTATGTATACATTTATAATCAGAAACAGAAATAAGAGAACCGAACTATATATAGAATCAAACATTTAAACAACAGCATAACACTAATGTATTACAAGTTGCCTCTTTAAACAATTTAAACAACATCACACTAATGTCTTACAAGTTGCCTATTTAAAAAAAGCTTCACATACAACTCCGATATATCTTATTCTGAACATTTCTACGAAATTGTTAGAGCCGGTTTCGAAAACCCAATCCTATATACTAGGGACTCCCGCTGATTTCCACTAGGGATTCTGGGAGTATATTTTCAACAAAGCGAAATAACCCTTCACTTTCTTAACTAAATTTAACATTATGCAATTGGCGCACAAAAATCCCATAGAATAAAATTTTGTTTTCCCGAATTTTCAATTTTCCGGCCAAATTTTCCAATTTTTCTTTCCCCAGACTATTACGAACATTTGTTTCGCAAAATTAGCCAAATCGGTCCAGCCGTTCTCAAGGGTTGCGCTTACCAATGAATTTAATTTTTATTTATATAGATGAAGATGCAATTTGATTTTAGTTGATTATACCGCTATTGGGAAACCCTGAAAATCAGAAAGGTTGGCCTCAGGTGGTCATACAAGATTTGGAACGACATTTACATGAAATTCGAAATGATATTCTACAAGTTAAAGGTGCTATGGAGAACGAAACTCTTTTACCAATGCCAGCTGGTGCAGAAAGAGCATATGAAGTTGAACAAGATTATCGAGAAAGGTATTTCAAGCTGATTACTGTTAGATAACTTTGGAAGTGACTTTTTCTGGTAAACATCACGATAGATTTTTAATGACGCTTCTCGTAACCTGAAAGTAATTTTGCTTTCAGAGGTGGCAACTCCCATTGCACTGCAGTACAATTATTTCTAGTTATAGGATGCACATTGCCCATAAAAGGGAGTTCTAACGTGTGTCAATGTGATAGTTTAGAAAAATCACAGTATTATCCGATTCGCCCCTAATAAACGAATATTTTATATTAGCGGTGGAGAACAACTTGATATAAAATTAAAATCATCGATTGAAGAAAGCATTATAAAATGGTCAACAATTGTCAATGATGTTATGAAAGAGAAATCATCGACTGGTTTGCAAGAAGGTGAAAAACTATCACCATTACGAGAAGTTACATTTTGGGAGAAACGTTTAAAAACATTGGAATCAATTTATGAACAGTTGCGTGATCCACGTGTGAAAAAAATGACCTCCATATTGGAATTAACGGAAAGTGTTTATTATCCTAGTTTTAAAATATTGTTTCGTAATGTTGTTGCAGGTAAATGGCACATTAGAGTAGGTTAACTAAAAAGAAGTTTTGCCTTTCAAAAGATGGGGTATATGGCTTTCGATTTTGAAGTGTTATCTGTTGCCTTGATTTAGAAAAAAATTTGAATTCAAATTAGGAAGACTTTCTCAACTTAGACAGGCGAAAGTGGTTCACTTTTCTCCATTTAAGAAAAGTGCTCAAAACTGAAGTAGATATTTGTTATTCCTGCAATGATTCGGCAGAGAAAGTGAGACGTTTAATTGCTGTTAAAAGATAATTACTGTGAAGAGACAGAAACTTCAGCTGATTTGATTTTAGATCCTTCAAACCTTATTATCTGTTGAAGTAAGGGAAATTAAAATGAACCATTTAGGTTGTAATAGCAAGAGGATATCGCCTTAGATTAAATAGATAGATTGTAGAGGGTGCCCTGGACGGGCTACACTTCGACCATAAGGTCCATTGTGATGCCTAAGGATGTGAGGATGTGAGTGGAGTGGAAGGTATTTGTGAGTAGACTAGGAATTGGTAGGATATGCGGTTGCAGCCGACTCTGATGGGAACTATGCTGATATTCAACAAGAGTTCGTGATGGAAATTGCAGAAAACCTTCTCAAGCATAGCCGGTTACTTCGTTCTTGTCCATACGCCGACAGTTTAGTCAACCGCCCTTTTTTTTTTAATAATTGATAAACTGCCGATGTCGGGATTCGAACCCATAACCTCCCAGTTTCCAAGTATGCATACTGCGCAGATATAACGCCTTAGACTGGTAGGATATCGCCTTAAACCTCGTGCATTATGCGGATACTAAGGTCGTCATTTTTATCCCATCTTTTGAAAGGCTGCACTTATCAAATGATTTAATCACAAATGGAAAATAAATAACGATACAATATTTTCTGCAGCCGTTGCAGAAGCACGAGACGTTGTAGTCCATTTAAAACCGTTAGCAAAACATTTCGCACAATTGGAACAAAATGATTTTACTGATTGTCGCGAATATTTGAAACCAATGTTACACTGTGTTTGCCTATTATGGGCAAATTCACGTTACTTTTGTTTAAATTCAAAAATCACTTTATTATTACGTGAAATTGCTAATTCAATTGTGGAAGAGTGCACAAAAGAATTAGATCCAGCATCCATATTTCAAGGGGAAAGTGAAGAACAGATTAAAATTTTATCAACAGTTCTTGATATATTGAAAAGTTTTGTGTAAGTTATTAAATTGTTTATATATACTCTATATATACGGGGTTTTTGTCGTTGTTTAAAATATGGTCCGGTTTGTGGGTCTCAAGATATAAACTCCATTAACAGAATTAAAATTTAGAATTATTAGGCCCCCCCTATGAAACCCATCCTCTCAACCTCTTCTATCCTCTACCAGATCTGGTTCGTTTCCTCTAGCCCTATGTTCATTGTCGAACAGCTATCCGTCTTCTTTGCAAATGACAGGACAGGGCTTCACTTGAGTTGTTTTACCTCAACTTACCCAATTTCGGTCGAGCCAAAGGTTAAATAACTCATTATGGCTCTGTAGGGACAAACTGTCAGGAGGGGGAAGGGTGTATCAACCTCCCCCCCACGCTACAGTCCGGATAGATCGCATTGTCCACCAACCTCATGAGGGATAGATGCCTTTTAAGCCTGCAATACCCGGTAAGCACCCCAACTGGAAGGTTTACTCAGGTTTTTGCCAATAAGGAAGGTTGACCCTTGCGGCTTTATACCCAGCTATCATTTTTTTGGCTTGTATGCAGTTTTCTGTATCTCTCCACTTGCTGTTCATATACTTATCCACCCATTCGTTAAGAGCAGAGGTAGTCTCTGCCACCTTGTTGTCTCTCCTCCCTGACATGGAAATGCGACTCCTATGTACGGGCGAGTTCGTCGACCGTTTCGTTGTCCTCAACTCCACAGTGTCATGATACCCACATCAAGGTGACCTCAAGGTGAGAACATAGCAGATTGCTTTGAACGTGACTTGGCTATCCAAGCAGATATCAATCGTTTCAAACTAAGTTGGGGCCAGCGAAAACGATGGTGGTAAAATTTTGTTGTCTACTACTAACACCAATTTCGGGTACCTTAAATTTAAAAAAAAATGCGATGACAATTAATCTCTAATTTTGACAAAAACTTGCTCTTTTCAAGTGAACGCGATCGAACCTATATCGAAAACAATCCAGTTTTTTAATTTTTGGATCGATCAAAACCTAATCAGTTCTTCTTCTCTAATGACAAAAATTTACAGATCAATGTACGAAGAATATCGTGATAAAATTGATACATTTTTTTCAAATAAATCCGAAGCAATGCCATGGAATTTTCATCCAAAAGTGATTTTTGATCGTCTTTTCAAGTTTATAGCACGTATCGAAAAAATTTATGAATTTTTTTTAACGGTTATTGAATTTGGTCGTCTGGAAAAAGTGGAAATTGGTGGTATAAAAGGGCGTGGTATTAGTCAAAGAGTACAAATGGTCTTAAATGAATTTACAAAATATAATACATATTTTGGATCGATATCATACGATCCGTTGGATCCAGATGATGAATCGTTTGATGCAGATTATACGAAATTTTTGGAGGAAGTGATTGATTTAGATCGAAAATTAGGTGCACTATTTTCACAAGCTTACGATGAATGCTTCAATTTAGAAAGTATTTTCAAAGTAAGTTTCTTTTTCATAAAACTTTGCTGAAATATTTAATATGGGCCAAAAAAGTAACGCTCATTATTTAAAATTTTTTACTTGCGATTTGTATCTTTTTCATTCGGTTTTTGGGGAAAATGTTTCGAATAAAAGTTGTTACTATATTTGTAATGAACAACTTTTATCCGAAACCTTTTTTTTTTGGAAAACCGAATGAATAAGACACAAATCAATTATCAAATTTTGAAAAAAGAATGCTACTTTTGTGCGACCTATGCATGTGATAATCTATGATAATTTATTAAGTACGCCTTGTGTCTATAATCCTAGGGCTAAAATATTTACCCTAGGGATGTATACCGCCCTAACATCCTTAAGATCGGTTGACTAAAAACAATTTATTTTTGTAATCTAGTATCTGAAAGTACTTGGCAATTTATTGCATCGTCCATTAATATATGAAGAAATTGAGCCAAAATTAAAAAATATACTAGAATTAATGCACGTTGAATTGGATACAACTAAATTGTTATTTGATAATGGTGAGAAATATGGTATTCCAATTGATACGTATATGCCACCAGTAGCTGGAAGTATTTTTTGGATTAACAAATTGAAAACACGTATTGAACAACCAATGTTGGAATTCAATGAATTAACACTTAAGTAGGTCCCACAAAAAAAAACCAAAAATACAATGTGATTCTTATATTCTACTGCAGTCTTTTAACAACCAGATTGTTTAGTTATGAGTCATCAATATATTATATTTAAACAAAAAGTACCTGATTGACCGAGCTTTATTCGTACAAATAATAAAAAGTATTCTTAAAAAGAATTAAATCAAGTAAACATATTGTAAATTAATAACCAATAGTACCTATTGGTTATATTTGTATAACTCCCAGAAAATTTTACCAAGGTTGAGACCCTCACATGCCACTAAAAAAAGCCCTGAAAGATGATTTTCATATAAATCATCGAGAGTCGTTCACGGAACTTTCAGTACATACAAGAATAGCTCCTAGACATCCCTAATGGGAACTCTAGTATTTGGATATGCTCTCTGGTAGATAAATTAGAAACTAGAGCTCGTAGGTCTATGTTTTCTGTCCTTACCCCCGTGACATACCCTTCAGTCGACAAGTTTCGTGTTCGCACTCTAGTGGACAATATAGAAGCTACTGTCAGTAGGTCGAAGATCCCAATACCTCCAGGATATACTGGAAGTTTGATTTTCCCAATTTTGGGTGATAAGTACCTAGGTAGTCATGAATCGTGAATTTTGTAGCTGACTGACTCAATGATCAACAAAACCTTTCCACTTTCAGAAGAGTTAGAAACTTGAAAATTGTGCAGATCATTGGGAGATCTTAGGGCAAGTTTCCACATATTTCCCGAAAAAGTAGTAATATCTGGGTGCCAAGGGTTAAGCCATTGCAAAGTTTTCCTTAGTAGCTATTTAATATTTTACTTGCCAAGTTTCCAGATAATTTTATAACACTTTATAAAAATAACTAACTTAAATATGAAGAGATAGTTTGGCTCTCACTAGTCCTCGGCAGGCCTCAGATAAGGGAGCACAATAGATGTTCTAGGTCGCAGTGCACATTGGCCATCACGTAAATATCACTACTTTTTCGATGAATATATGCGAGATAACTTGTAACAAAACTAAATCTGGTTGTTAAAAACTAAAAATAATATTTAATCGAACACATGCTAAAAAAAAAAATGAAATTTTGATATAGAATTGCACAAAATGAAGAAGCCGAATATATTCGACTTAAATATAAACAAATGATGGAAATATTAAACGCTCAATCTGAAAAAAATTTCGATGAATGGATTAAATCCGTTCCGGATATCGTAAAAGTTAATACAAATAAACCAGTTTTAGTACGTGATGGCAAACGAATCCATATGAATTTTGATCCACAAGTAAGTATACAATTAGAATTTTGATCCGGAAATACATTCGTTCGATTACGTATGAATTATTCATTTGGTTTTTGGTGAAAATGTTTCGAATTAAAGTTGTTTATATATTTATAACTAGCTGAATTCCCCGCCGTTGCCCGTGGAATTCCAAGATTCAACTTTATTAATTTTTACCGGCACTTCCGCTATCACAATTAAAATGTTATTTGGATTCCCAAAACCTCCACCTTTTTACACCTCAGGTTACATTATTGGAGTTTTCCTAATTTTTTGAAAATATAATATAGCCTATGTCACCGGGGGATAGTGTAGCTTCCCAACGGTGAAATAATTTTTTAAATCGGTCCAGTAGTTTCGGAGCCTACTATTCAATGCAAACAAACAATCAAATCTATCCTCTTTATAATATTAGTATAGATGAATAACTTTTATCCGAAGCTTTTTTCGAAAACCGAATGAATAAGGCACAAATTTTGAGGCGATGTGTAGGTACTATTTTATTATAAAATTTTGAAATTTCAGTTAGAAGAAATTTTACGTGAAATACGCTATTTAAAATATGCTGAAATTGAAGATCTTCCAATAGAAGGATTAAATTTTTATGCCAGAAATGAAGAACTACATCGATTTAAACTAAAATTGAAACGTATTGAAGAATGGTACAATTTATTAGTTGATAATTGTACTGATGTCGAATTGGAAATGATATCTGGTGATATGATCGTCATTGATGAAATGATTGATGAGTTGATGAAACTGTATACATGGAATGATGATGGTAAAGTCTAAAAAATATTATTTTTATTAAAACACACTGCGTTTAAAAATTATCTAATCCCATAATCTATTAAGCCTCAACTTGGGGGAAATATGCCACAGTCTTTCAAGCAGAAGTCTACGCCATACTGGCTTGCGTCCGTGAGAACCTACGTAGAGGCTACATAAACCAGAACGTATGTATTCTCTCGAACAGTCAAGGATTGTCTGGAGGAACTGCTGGAGCTGGCAAAACGGAATAATGTTAAATTGATCTGGGTGTCGGGTCACAGTGGTTTCGAAGGAAACGAAAAAGCATATACTTTAGCAAAGAAGAAAGTCGGAATACCCGTCATAGGCCCAGAATCTATTTTAAGAATTCCATGTAAACAGGTGATCAACGAGTGGTTAAATGCTAAACACCGTGATCACTGGAAAAAAGTACCGCGGCAGGAGTTCGAGAAGGTACTGCTTCAGAGTGCAACCAAGAGGCTATCTCTCGATGCACTGAAGCTGAACAGGATCGAACTGTGGAAGGTTACCGGATTCATTACCGGGCATTATTCCCTGCGGAAGTATCTACACTCAATGGGACTCCATAACGGGTCCATTGTGTGCAGATTGTGTGGCCGTGAGGAAGAAACATCCAGCTACATTATCTTTGACTGCGAACCTTTGGGTTGCAGCAGATACAGGATATTCGGTGCATCTCACCCCGAATATATGAACCTTCAGGAAGACCTGATCAGCAAGCTCCTGGCCATTGCTAACATATGGGAGAAGCAAATCTCGTTAGACTGAAGTAGAAGGAGGAACACAATGGACCATAAGGTCGAGACTTTTTAGACCCCAAGATATATATCTATCTCGTGCTTGGACGAAGAAAAAAAAATGAAAATTTGAATTTTTGGCAGAGTTTTGCACAAAAAGGTACTAGTTTTAGTATAATTTGCACCACGTATTGCCTTGTAAAATTAGTTGAGATTAAAAAAAAATCCTACGTTCAAGCACTAGGCAAAAATTGAACAAGATCGGATCATAATTTTTTTAGAAATCATGTCAACGTACTTTATAAATAGAATTTTGAGAAAAACGCGATTAAAGACAAACAAACAATAATTTTAACTCGAGTTTCTCACTGACTTGATTGTTATTTGGATCAAGGTCTATAACAAGCCAACATTTTTCACGATTTCATTATTCACACTTACCGGTAATTTTTAATACTAACCGATCTACAACTTTTAGTATAACATAATATATAATATTCAACCATTGGAATATTGATAAATTGTTTTTGTCCTTAGTTTTGAATCCGGTGATTGCTGTTTATGAGAAAGTTGAAGACCTGAAAATTCGTGTTTTGCAAGCACAAAAGAATTTAGATGGAGTGTTGGGTGGTCTAAAAGAAATTGGTCAACAATATCTATTTGATAGGAAAAATGGTAAATTATTGGCACTTGAGACGAAAGAAGATGCTAAAAGTAAGAGATATGGTGCAATTAGAACAATTGCTGAAGATTTGCAACATGTAATGGAGGATAATTATATGTTGTATTTTAATGTTAAAGAAGAATTCGAGGAAGAAGAGGTTATTCATTCAATATTTATTAATTAATAATCTAATCGAAATTCAATATTTTATAAATATTGGTTTTATAGGTTCTATAAGTTTTTTTTTTTTAAATCCGTTGACTTAAGTTATAACACGTGGCACAATTTCTGATATCGTTCTTTCTATTTAAAAATATACTTTGCTATTCGTTTTTTTATTATTTTAGTGCTTTAATTTCTTTTATAGTTTCCTGTTCTTACCGTTTCCTTACCCAGTCCAAAAATGAGCTTATCTCTTAAAAATATACAAGTGGAAATTCCCGGACGAAATTTTCTTCGTTTTTGCAATATGAAAACATTGCAAAATGTCCATATGGAAACCATTCGCTTGCAAAAACAGTTATTGCAGCATGTCTTAAAGGTCGCGAAAATCAGTTTTTCTTAAATATCTCGAAAACTATTTGTTTTACGTTAATAGAAGCCACTATCAAATTTATTTCGTAGCTAATTTTACACAAGAGAAGTCCTTTACAAAATTTACGTAGGACCAGTAGTTCTCGAGATATACGGCTGAGAAAAGTTTGGTATAACGATGCCTGAAACTGTTAAACTGAGTTTTAGAATAGAGACAAAATGTAACGTAACGTAATGAACGTCGTTCATTACGTTCAGATTTATGTCAACTGGTAAAATTACAATGGAGGGGGGCTTAACCTCCGTTTCTGAGACACCACGGTCTATAACAGAGGCCACCCACATCATTATTTTTCAACCTTTATTCATTTTCAATTGTACATTTTTTATGATGTGAGTGGAGGACAAGGAATTCATATGCCGACTAGGAATTGGTAGGTTGTACGGCTGCAACCGACTTTGATAGGAACTATGCCGATATTCATCTGGAGTTCGTGAAGGGAAACTGCAAAAAACCTTCACAAGCATAGCCGGTTACTTCGTTCTTGTCCATAGGCCGACAATATCAGTCAATTGACCGCCCCATTAATTTTTTAATTGACAAACTGTCGATGTTGGGATTCGAACCCATAATCTCCCAGTTCCAAGTAGACAGAGCGCGTTAGACAGCTCAGCTACTTGAGCTGTTGAAAAATTACAATAGAATGGCTCATTGTTAATTACCTTATAGCCCATATTGCTTCCCTTTCTATTTCAGTCAAGCGAGGTTCTCTTTTCCCATATCTTGGCATTTGCCAGGAACTTTTTTCTGAAGGTTCATAAATTCGGGGTGAGATGCATCGAATATCTTATACGTACTATAATCGCCACGTAGTCTGGACATGATGGATACCCATTGTGTTGAATCACCACGGATTGGTATGATTTTTAAGGATGGTATAGGCAATTATGTGTACACAAAAAATGCACATTTACATAGTTAGCAACAGTGTTATTACACAAAGTTAACAACGTTGACATAGATACCTTATGTAACAGTTTATACTCGTCCTTTATTTACCGTGATTTTTAGGAGGAAGAAGAAGAAGAAGAAATACCACTTCCACAATCACCTCCTTCTCCACCCAAACCTCCATCACCCCCACCAAAAAAAGGTAAAAAAGGGGATAAAAAGAAAGCTAAAGAAAAGAAAGACAAAGAGAAAAAGGATAGAAAATCATTGGAAGCAGAGAAAATTGCAAGAATCGAAGAGAGTCTTGCCGAAGAAGAAGAATTAATGTATGAACAACAAGAAGCATTATTAGAACTGAAAAGATTTCGTCAAACGATGTGGGTTAAATATGAGGAACATGTGGATGGTAAAATAGAATATTTATTATTGAATATATGTGAAAAAAGGTTTGGCCATTAATTTAATTTGATCCATATAGATCCTCATTATTCATTCAAAGATCATTCAGATCTGCATCACATTGAAATTCTTAAAGTTTAAATATGCTACGGGAACCGGACAACATTCATCTATTAAATAGATAAAATTTCTCAGCTACGGGGTAGTGTTTCGTACGGGAATAAATAGTTCTGTCTATCGAAGTTATCCTTGTTCTTCAACCGAATATATCCCGTTTTGTAAATAACCTGTTCGGATTCCAGCCCTAACATATTTGGATCTTTATCGAGATGGATTATGTGATGCGGGCTTTATTCGTGTAGTTTGGTTAACTTGCTTAAAAAACTTACATAATCCGATTTAAACCGATACAATTGCGATTGATATTCAAATCAAAATAG
The DNA here is from genome assembly GCA_963920215.1 of Nineta flava. Classification (NCBI taxonomy): domain Eukaryota; kingdom Metazoa; phylum Arthropoda; class Insecta; order Neuroptera; family Chrysopidae; genus Nineta; species Nineta flava. Next base: position 141,559,239 of record OY986040.1, read on the forward strand.
TTAATTGAGTTTAAATAGGAATAAATCGGTTAATAATCGGATAATTATAAAATATCCAATTACGAATCATTCTGATTCGATTTGAGCGGTTTTTTTAAGCAAAGTTAACCTAGTCATTATTTATAGCATAATCGAAAATATCCAGGCGCTACTTCTATGGAAAAATTGACACTTTGATTTTCAGTTTAGGATTATTCATGATAAATACGGAACCAATTCAACCACCAAATACACCACCTCTGTTTGAAATCATCTTAGGTTTAATAGAACCGGATTTTGATTTTAAGCCACCTATAGTTTCTGAAGAACATGGTAGTTTGATAACTATTATTGAAGATTTGTTGAATGATATTACTTATCAAGGAGAGCTAATACCACGGGTTGATAAAAGACAACCGTATCCTCATTATCGAAGTATACACAAATTTTTGTTCACCAGTATAACGAACGAATAGACGTTTTAAAACACACTTAAATATTCTAGAAAACATCGAAAATAGCCGTCATATTTACGATGATTCAACCGAAATTATTCAAAGAGTTATTCAAGCAATAGAAGAGATGGTTGACTATGTGGAAATATTTGAACCACATAGATATTTATGGTCCGATGATAAAAAACAAGTATTAGATGAGTTCTTAAAGTATAGCAGACAATTAACAGATGAAGAACGTATGATGTTAGAAATGGAACCGCCAATGGTCATCAAAGAGAAAAAACCATTAATTGAGGATTTTCAACATCGTATTGATTTTTATGTCGATAAATATGAGGAATGTGAAAAATTAGTATTTGATAGGGTGTTTGATTGTTGGCTCAATCTAAATATGAGACCAATACGTCAGGCGATATTAAATCATATACGAAAGTGGGGTAATCTGTATAAAGATTATATTGTTAATATGGTTATTACTAGGTTAGTTGTGCAGATATATTTGTGAAGATGTCATAACCATTGTATTATAGCCCCTTTTTACACGTGTAAGTTTTGATGATAGTCTTCAATCGATTGTATTACGGAGCATGCGTAGTATTATTTTATGTATGTTTTTAGTTATATATTCAGATAGAAACGGCTTCTATTTTGATACAATTTTATATATTAACTTTAAGTTTACTGATTGCGTATGTGTGATATCTCCTTTTTTGTGATTGGTATATACTTTGATATTGTGACATGACCAGGATGACAAAGAAAGGAGTATTAAATAAGAAGGAAATTATATAGCTGTTAATTAGACATTTTTGAAAAACTTACATGTGTAAAAGTGGCTTAAGTTAGTTAATAATGTGTTAATAATTTTTATCGACGAATTTTTATAGTTTGGAAAATTTGGATGATTTTATAAGAGAGGCTAGTGCTGAATTAAGCAAATTAATTATTGAAAATGATTACGAACAATTAGTTCGAATAATTACATACTTAAATAAAATTAAAGATCGTCAAGTGGAAACGGATGGAATGTTTAAACCAATCCAAGGATTTATGGATTTACTAAAAACATATGGTGTTAAATTTGAAGAAGACGTTCATGCTAAAGTAATTATTTAATGTATTTTATATTCAATGCAATGTACAATTATACGTCATAATATTTGACCGAAATTAATGAAATCTGTATAGTGAGATAAGAATACAAATTTTCGATATCTTAGTTAGTTTTCGAAATATCGAACGGCCAAAATCAATAAAAGTATGTTTGATTTAGATATAACTTGCAAAAGATATCAAAACTTCTTAGCGTGCGAGGTCTGGGTCTGTATGATCTGGGTTTTAGGGTTTCTCGACTTTGAGCACATAAGTGACACAGTTTACAAAAATAATGTTTGTAATGATCTCTTCACAATGCCCTTAGAATCTATGTCCTATAGCTAAAAGCGTTTCCATGTCACACCAACACTGGTACGATGACGTCACAGACAAAGAAATACAGCGCAACTGACACGTAAAGACATGATCTATCTGTTGTGGGCTCAACCATTGTAAACGCATTCTTAGTCTCGGAAATTATTAGCGATTGAAATCAGTATTTCGTCACACAAGAATATTCGACCAAAACTTTAAAACTTCGATATCTCGCAAACAAATATCGGCTGATAATACCGGGGTATTTGTTTCCAAGGACCCAATCCTATAATTGTTTTTCTATCTTGTAACGTCCTTAATGTTTCTGTAAGGTAATTTTTGTCTTTTCGACAATCTTTTCTGCACAACGACCAATCTTTTCTGCATTCTATGGGAAAAAATATTGGGACACAAATCAGATTCTCGAATTAAATTTGTTGGATTATTTTTAGCTACAAGAATTACCTGACAAATGGAACGGCTTAAAGAAATTATCATACAATGTAAAACAGAATATTTCCCATTTGCATGGCGCTCAGTGTAAATTAATATTAAAACGATCAGCATTATTTCAAATTCGTCAACAACAGTTTAAACAAAAATTCGTGGACCTACCGATATTCGATTACAATTGTCCCAATCCATATTTTCATTTGGATAAATGTAATCGAGAATGTGAAGAATTGGAAAAGGTATTACATAAAATTGAAGATCAGGCAACTCTGTTTGAAGTTGAATTACCAGAATATCCGGATATTGATCATGTTCGCAGAGTTTTACCACTCGCCAAGGTGTGCTAAACATTTGGAAACCATTTCCCAAACTTAAATGATCCAGAATTCTTTTAAATCTTTTATTTATTTATATAGAGAACTTGGGATTATATATTAATTGCAAAATCACGATTTGATGAATGGAAGAATACGTTATGGGAAAAAATCGATGTTGAAGCTATGGAAACTGATTGTAAGAAAATGGCAAAGGAAATCCGTCAATTTGAGAAAGAAGTTCGTGGGTGGCCAATTATAGAAGCTTTAGATGCTGAAGTGAAAAATATGTTAACATCATTAAAGGCAGTTACTGAACTACAGAATCCGGCAATTCGTGATCGTCATTGGAAGCAATTGGAGCAAGTGACTGAAGTAAGGCTGAGAATACACTTGATACTTAGTAGCACAAATAAAAGAACGGGCGGTACAAGAGTATGACCGTTCTTGGGTTGGCCAAGATCATGTCATGCAAAGGCTTTTATAAAAAGGTTCTCATGAAAAAAGATCTATGAGAGTTTACAACTAGCATAAAACCAATCGAGGATAGATAGATTGTAGAGGCTGCCCTGGACGGGCTACACTTCGACCATAAGGTCCATTATGATGCCTAAGGATGTGAGTGGAGTGGAAGGAATTTTTGTGTATAGACTAGGAGTTGGTAAGATATGCGGCTGCAGCCGACTATGATAGGAACTATGCCGATATTCATCTGAAGTTCGTGAAGGAAACTGCAGAAAACCTTCTCAAGCATAGCCGCTTACTTTATTCTTGTCCATACGCCGACAGTTTAGTCAATTAATCTTTTTTTTCCTTAATAATTGACAAACTGCCGATGTCAGGATTCGAACCCATAACCTCCCAGTTTCCAAGTATGCATACTGCGCAGACATTATGCCTAAGACCGCTCGGCTACTTGGACTGAACTCAATAAACATCTGCACAAAATCAATCTCACAGGGAATGATCTCTGCAGATTTTGTCATGAAGAGGAGGAACCCGGAATTTACATTCTATGCGAATTCGAAAGTCTCTCTTTCTTCAGATGAGATTTTTTTCTTCAGATGAAATCAATTAGGTATTGCCAAGGGATATCCTAATGTTTATCAAGACCATAGGCCTCCTGGAACACACTTGAAGGAAAGGAGGTACAATAGATCAATTTGATCGCGATACAAAAGCTCTTTATAAGACTTGCTCTCCTGATTCTAATCAAATCTAGTGATGCCATTATTAACGAAAAGAAGGTACGCTATTAGTTCGTGCATAGGTCTATTTTTTGTCGTACTAGGTATGCTTTTATATAAAGGCAAGCATGCGTATAAGCAAATTTGGAACTCATCCACTGAACAGCGAGTATGCTTCCAAGGTATAAGGTCATAAAAGGTAGATCTGAAGGTGTGCACATGCGGGGATCAAGGAGTCAATTTTGTTCCGTGTTCGGCTATCATTCTGCCTTTCTAATAATTCAATTTGGATGAAGTTTTAACCCTACTTCTGATTTAGAATGATATGATGGTCACTTATAGCCTTCAGCCAAATATGGTTAGGAAGGAAGGAGAGGCAAGTCATAGAAAAACTGAAGAAAGTTTTTCTCGAAATCAAATCTGCTTGCCCAGTGATTATTGAGGCACATATCGAGTAGTTCACACTACCTGCCAAACTGTCAACGCAAGTTTTTGCAAGCACGGATCACTCTGATCCACTTGCATCGTTTGGAACAGTTTATTTCATTTTCAGTTGTCTTAAACATTTGTGATGCCTTCCGCCTTGGTATTTTGTTAATGTGATCTCGAAACACTCGTATCGTGACAAGTTTTAAAACCCTTTGAGACTGCTTTGCGAGGCATCCTTACACTATCCTTATATTTAGCATAGCTTTAAAACTGATTTAGCATATCTTTGGTGATATAGGTAAAAATTGAAATGACTTCCCAAACAACACTCTCCGATTTGTTAGATCTTCAGCTGCATAAATTTGAGGAAGATGTCAAAAATACAGTGGATCAAGCTATCAAAGAACAGCAAATGGAAAAGGCCTTGAAAGATATAACAAATAATTGGAATACAATGGAATTAAGTTATGACTATATGGATAAAACTAAATGTGAAGTTGTACGACCTAGTGAAGAAATTGTTGAACTTCTTGAAGATAATCAGGTTTGTTTTGACATAATTTTCACGATTTTGTATTTTTAATCCACGACCAAAATAAGATTGTATGTCTGTCTGTGGCATCACAGTTCCCAAGCAGATGGACCGATTTCCAATGTAATTTCTTTTATTTGAAGGATGGTTTATTCGAGATAGTTCTTAGGTTTGATGAAATTCTGTACAGATGTTTAAAGCGATCATCAACTCTTTTTCCAGTTGATGTAGGAATCTTTAAGAAGTGGAAGAACTGGGAACTGTTTGGTATAGTTTCCACTTTTTGACGCAGGTATTGGAGTATTTTTTTTAAATTTTTAATAACAAAAAATTTTATTTTTGTTTATATAGGTTCAAATACAAAATATGTTGAACTCAAAATATATACCATTCTTTTTTGATGAAGTCTCTGATTGGCAGAAAAAATTATCAACCTCAGATGCCGTCAATACATTATGGTTTGAAGTGCAGCGTAAATGGATGTATTTGGAATCGATATTTGTTGGATCTGATGATATTCGACAACAATTACCTGAAGAATCGAAAAAATTTGATGTCATCAACAATACTTTTAGAGTAAGTGACTTTCTGTATATTAGGGACGAAAATTTTGATGGTCCTCTTGTGTTAAATATTTCTGAGAGTTTTGGCATTAGTTCAGGTATTTTCCGCCCTAGACCGTTCATTTTTGGCCCTCCTTCCACAATTTGAATACGTATTTGCTCATTTTCCCAATAAAGTTTTCTTGATCGATGCTCTAGTAGTATTTTACTGGAGGAAGATTGGACATGACTTTACAGTGTATATAATTCTATGAAAAATTTCTTTTTTTCAGTCTGATCTATTAGCAAACATATTAAAAACACCCAATTTTGTAAAAGCAACAAATCAATCGGGCCTATATGATAAACTTGAAGCATTAAATACGGATTTAATTGTTTGTGAAAAGGCATTAAATGATTATTTGGAAACAAAACGATTAACATATCCACGATTTTATTTTATATCGTCTGCCGATTTATTAGATATTTTATCAAATGGTAATTCACCCGAATTAGTACAAAAACATTTAACAAAATTGTACGATTCAATGGCGAAATTAGATTTCATGAAACATGGTGATCAATTATTGAAAGATGCTAATGGTATGACATCGAAAGATGGCGAATATATGCCATTTGTTGGTAAAATTCAATGTACTGGAAAGGTAAGTTGATTTTATGCCCAAATATTTATGCAAATATAATATAAGAACCCATAATAGGATGACTTGTTTATCGAAATTTATATCTATATACAGACTCGATTATACGGGGACAGATTATCCGTATTTTAAATCATTTTAAACGTAACAAATGAAACAAACGGTGAGATGGTGCATTCGGTACAAAACAAAGCCGTCTGCGGACCTAATCGACCAAAAACGATTCGAAATATACAACGATTAAAATTACATAAAAGAATAAATTTCGAAATTTATTAGAGATTCATAAAAGTAAAATAAATCCTTGTCCGTCTTTTTTACTCCAAGATCAAAATTTGCACAATTTTTCCTCCAAGGATTTCCAAATTGTGTCTATGTGGGGGGACCCTAACTAAAACAGTGTGTCGCATAAAAACAAATGCAAAATAAAATTTTCTAATTTGTAGGTTGAAATATGGCTAAATAGATTGACAGATATTATGCGTCTAACAATAAATCATTCTATTCATGATTCAGTATTTGCATATGAAGAAAAACCACGTGATAAGTGGTTATTTGATTGGCCAGCTCAGCCTGCCTTAGTAGCAACACAAATTTGGTGGGCAACTGAAGTGAATTTATCATTCTTTCGTATGGAAGAAGGTTATTATTAATTAAATAATTTTTACTTCTATTCCCGTTTAATTCCATGTATGTTTATTTACACCATCCCCCACCCTTAGAATATTTTGACAGTAATTTGATTAGGTGAAGATTCACTTCACACATTTTTCCAATGCTATACTTTCATTCGTTGTACTTACTCGAATAAATATCATACGATCACTTTTTCGATTACTTTTACAATTTAATATATTTACAAGAAAGATGTTAATTTTAGGTTTTGAGAATGCTCTAAAAGATTTTTCTAAAAAACAAGTCTTACAATTGAATAACTTGATAATGTTATTATTGGGCGATCTAACCGAAGGTGATCGACAAAAAATCATGACCGTATGTACAATTGATGTACATTCACGTGACGTTGTGACGAAAATGATTTTGGAAAAAGTTGAAAATGGTGGTGCATTTCAATGGCAAAGTCAATTACGACATCGTTGGGAGGATGAAACAAGTCATTGTTATGCCAATATATGTGATGCACAATTCCGTTTTGATTATGAATATTTAGGGAATACACCGCGTTTAGTAATCACACCGTTAACAGATCGTTGTTACATAACATTAACGCAATCGTTACATTTAATTATGGGGGGTGCACCAGCTGGTCCGGCTGGAACTGGTAAAACAGAGACCACCAAAGATTTAGGAAAGGCATTGGGTATGATGGTGTATGTTTTCAATTGTTCCGAACAAATGGATTATAAGGTAAATTGATCTTGAAAACTTGACCTTAATCCAAGTAATTTACAAATAAACAGAGGAAAATTTGGGTCTACATTTGATGTGCCTTTCACTTATCCACCTATAAGCATCGATGATGGATGTTAGACTCTGAGATAGCCTCTCGTTGCACAGGATACAACTTTCAAAGGTTCTCGAAATCATTACCGGATATTGTCATCTACGAAAGCATCTGCAATAAGACTCCACAATTGGTCCATTATGTACAGACTGTATGGCGAGGAGGAAGAAACTTTCAGCCACATCATCTCTAACTGCGAATCTCTCGATTACTGCAGATACAAGATATTCGGTACATCTCACCCCGAATATATGAATCTTCAGGAAAACCTGATAAGCAAGCTCCTGACCATTGCCAAGATATGGGAGAAGCGAATCCCGTCAGACTGAAATAGAAAGGGCAGCACAATGAACCATAAGGTCGAAGTGAAATACTTTTGATATCTTGATTTTGATACCCAAGATTTATCTATTGCCAGTTATGGCTCTGACCCCAAACACGACAGTACTTGACTAGTGAGTTCGCCAACAGTATCGCTGGAATAAAAATATCGAAGATATAACATTTCATCTTGGATAATTTCTTTCCAGTGGACATGATGGATTTGTACACTATCGGATTCGTCATTTCTTGCATGCTCAGTTTTGTTACCTAGGTCAGTTTGCTAGCTCTTTCAAGCTAGATTTGTCATAATGTCTTCCACGTGATATTCAGTGAGCCCAGGTGGATATAGCGTAATCATTCTCTCATTTGGAGCTTCGCTAATATCTTTTTATGGAAATGACACAAACGAAAAAGCAGATACCTTAGCAAAAAAGGGAGTTGGAATACCCTTCATAGACCCAGAGCCTATTTTAGGAATTCCAAAGACTGCATGTAAACAGGTGATCAACGAGTGGATGAATGCTAAACACCGTGATCACTGGGAAAACATACCGCAGCAAAACCTCGCGAAAATACTGCTTCGGAGTGCATCCAAGAGGCTGTCGGTCGATGCACTGAACCTGAACCGGTTATAGCTGCAGAAGGTTACCGGATTCATCACCGGGCATTGTCCCCTGCGGGAGCATCTGCAAACAATAGGACTCCATAACGGATCCATTATATGCAGATTGTGTGGCAAGGAGGAAGAAATATCCAGATACATTATCTTTAACTGCGAATCTCTAGATTACAGCAGATACAAGATACTCGGTGCATCTCAACCCGAATATATAAACCTTCAGGAAGACCTGATCAGCAAGCTCCTGGCTATTGCCAAGATATGAGCGAATGTGAGCTGAAGTAGAAGGGGGGAGCACAATGGACCATAAGGTTGAAGTGCAGTACTCTTTAGACCCCAAGATATATCTATCTATCTATCTGTGGAAATGACACTCTTGCAAAAGACACGTTTTAGAAAATTTTCCTCTGTTTATATTTTATAATTTATTGCATTTATTTCAATATTGAACATTTTTTTTAGTCTTGTGCAAATATTTATAAAGGATTAGCGCAAACAGGAGCATGGGGTTGTTTTGATGAATTCAATCGAATTGCTGTTGAAGTATTATCGGTAATTTCCGTTCAAGTAAAAACAATACTTGATGCTATTAAATTTAAAAAGAAAACCTTTTGGTTTTATGGTAATGATATTGTTTTGATACCCACGGTTGGTATGTTTATAACCATGAATCCTGGATATGCTGGTCGAGCTGAGCTACCAGAAAATTTAAAAGCCTTATTTAGGTATTTGAATATTTCACTTTTTTTTAATCATAAGCAAATATACCTTCAAAAAACTTGATCGAAAATAGAGATCTTTTCTCGTGTTTGAGATGGCCTCTACAAGTTGCAGGTTGTAACTCAAAATCGATAAACAATAGACAATTCTATATTGTAGAACTTTTATTTATCATAAGCAAATATACCTTCAAAAAACTTGATCGAAAATAGAGATCTTTTCTCGTGTTTGAGATGGCCTCTACAAGTTGCAGGTTGTAACTCAAAATCGATAAACAATAGACAATTCTATATTGTAGAACTTTTATTTATCATAAGCAAATATACCTTCAAAAAACTTGATCGAAAATAGAGATCTTTTCTCGTGTTTGAGATGGCCTCTACAAGTTGCAGGTTGTAACTCAAAATCGATAAACAATAGACAATTCTATATTGTAGAACTTTTATTTATCATAAGCAAATATACCTTCAAAAAACTTGATCGAAAATAGAGATCTTTTCTCGTGTTTGAGATGGCCTCTACAAGTTGCAGGTTGTAACTCAAAATCGATAAACAATAGACAATTCTATATTGTAGAAATGGATAAAACACTGCAAAAATAGTGGGTTTCAAAAAAAATTTCATTCAAATCGGACAAAATTTAGTTGTGCTAGTCAAAAAATTGATTTTTTGTACTTAATGACGTCATCTAAATCCAAAATATAGATTTTGGTCAATCTCGGGTATATTTTATCCGATTTTGATGAAAATTTTTTTCAAATCCACTAAGTTTTAGTCAAGGAATTCAATTTTGATAGAAAAACCGAGATTTCTTTTTTAGTATTTGAGATGGCCGTTACATGGTTGCTGTAATTCAAAATCGATTAACTTTAAACAATTTTTTATTGTAGAATTGGATAAAACACTGCAAAAATAGTGGGTTTCAAAAAAAATTTCATTAAAATCGGACAAAATTTAGCTGTGCTAGTCAAAAAATTGATTTTTTGTACTTAATGACGTCATCAAAATCCAAAATATAGATTTTGGTCAATCTCGGGTATATTTTATCCGATTTTGATGAAATTATTTTTCAAATCCACTAGGTTTTAGTCAAGGAATTCAATTTTCAATTCAAATCGGACAAAATTTAAAAGCTTTTTAAAAAAAAATTCATAACCGTTTGTGTGTTGTATTTTATTGAGTGAATTTGTGATAATTTTCTAGACCTTGCGCTATGGTTGTACCAGATTTTGCACTGATATCCGAAATAATGTTAGTAGCAGAAGGATTTCAAGATGCTCGACTATTATCTAGAAAATTTATAACATTATATACATTATGTAGAGAGCTATTGTCAAAGCAAGATCATTATGATTGGGGATTGAGAGCGATCAAATCAGTACTTGTGGTTGCAGGATCTCTGAAAGTATGCACATGGTTTTTAAAGAAATATGTTCTAAATAGGACCGAAGTCCCACAAAATGCAGGATATTAAATATGGACCTCCAATTTTGATATCCACTATTTTGTAGGACTATGGTCTAAAAGGTTACTTGGCCGAGATCCAGTCGTAGATCCGGTCAATCGGCGGCTATAGCCATCTTGTATTTTGTACTATTTGTTTGTAAATTTTTTAGCGATCTGATCGACAAAGACCCGAAGACCAAGTGCTGATGCGAGCGTTACGAGATTTCAACATTCCAAAAATTGTTACAGACGATGTACCAATTTTTATGGGTCTTATTGGTGATTTATTTCCAGCACTCGATGTTCCCAGAAAAAGGGATCTAGAGTTTGAGGCACAAATTAAACAAGCAGCAACTGACAGACTCCTACAACCTGAGGATGGATTTGTCTTGAAGGTAATATTCCATATGATGATGCCGAGCAATATTGTTGGGTACAACGGGGTTGTGTTTTCAACCCTTTTTGTTACTAAATTTTTTCTGAGTTTATTGGAGTTTATTCCTTAAGAATCGGTTTCATTTAAAGCCCCCGGTACGATAATTTGATGGGTAATATCTAATGGGTAATCTTGCGTTAAAAAAATTGTTATGATGGTTTACAATATCTTTTCGTTAAATTTTCCTTTTTTGTAGTTCATTAATTTATTTTAAATAATATTTTGAATTATATATTAAATGTTAGCCTCTAAAAAATAACTATAAAATTATTATAAATGAATTAATGTTAGCGCCATCTAAGCAGAATATGTCAAAATTAAATAACTTATCAGAGTAAACTCCAGCGCGTCGGAGCTGACATGCACAATTTTTTTAATATTTATTAGATTGTACAACTGAAAGAATTGTTTGCCGTTCGACATTCAGTATTTATTATTGGATTTGCTGGTACTGGAAAAAGTGAAGTATGGCGAACTTTATTCAAAACATATCAAAATTTAAAATTAAAACCATACTACAATGATTTAAATCCAAAAACTGTGACAAATGATGAACTATTTGGCATTATCAATCCAGCGACACGTGAATGGAAAGATGGTATTGTGTCAGTATTAATTCGTGATCAATCTCAAATACCTGGTCCGGGTCCGAAATGGTTAGTTTTGGATGGTGATATTGATCCCATGTGGATTGAATCATTAAACACTGTTATGGATGACAATAAAGTATTAACGTTAGCCAGTAATGAACGTATTGCTCTTACGCCACCAATGCGATTACTTTTCGAAATATCTAATTTACGAACGGCCACACCAGCAACGGTTTCACGTGCTGGAATTTTATACATCAATCCAGCTGATTTAGGATGGAATCCGTAAGTTGTTCTTTAAATCATTTCAAGCTTCCCTGCACAAAATATTCGCACTATCGCATCATATTAATTAAATGTAAGAACGTTCATGTGCTACGCTAGTGTCAAATCAGTAGGTACTATCTTTAATAAAATTTATTTAGGATTTAAAAAGAGTTGTAAATTAAGTATATCAATAATCTTACAACGATTTATAACCCTTTTTTATTTGTCCTAAATAAAAGTATTTATTGTAAAATATCAGGAAATGAAAATTATAAATTGATTTAACTTGATTTGGCAGATCTGACAATAAACTATATTGTATGTGTATTTTTTTTACTGGGCGCTGTCCAAAAATATAGCACTCCCCAAAAAAGGGGACCTATAATTCAACTTCCAATGCAAAACTCTTGCTTTAGGATTTAGGAAAAGTATAAAAACTTCTTTGAGCAGAATACTTCAGCATTGTAAAGGAGGTGACGAATAAAATTTATCAATAGTGCTGGAGAAGCGAATCTCGTCTTAAGTAGAAGGGGAAGCACAATGGACCATAAGGTGGAAGTGCAATACTTTTTAGACCCCAAAATGTATCTATCTGTCTATCTAACACTTAATTTTATTAAAATACCTCAAATATTACCTGATGAAGTTGAAAATAATCAACGAAACGTTGCAACATTTGAAAACTGACGAGAACATCAATTATTTTTAATAATATTTAAAACGGTCTAAAATTTTATAGATATGTATCGTCATGGATCGAAACTCGCGAGACGGCATCAGAAAAAGCTCAATTAATAATATTATTTGACAAATATGTGAATCCATGCTTGGAAATATTACGAACGAAATTAAAGAAAATTACATCAATACCGGAATGTGCCCATCTTGAGATGCTATGCTTTCTTTTAGATAGTTTATTAATACCAGCAAATGTACCAAAAGATTGCCCACGAGAATGGTAAGAATTGTCTGCGTTCGTGTCTCACCTTCTATATAATACAAATTTTTTTGTAAATCTCTTTTTTCAGGTATGAAATATATTTTGTATTCGCGTCTGTTTGGGCATTTGGATCGTCAATGTTTCAAGATCAACTTGTCGATTGGCGTAATGAATTCCATAAATGGTGGATAAATGAATTTAAAACTGTACGATTTCCCATAGCAAATACTGTTTTTGATTATTATGTCGATCCGCAGACAAAAAAATTTTTACCATGGTCAAATCGTGTGCGAAAATTTGAATTGGATACAGATATTCCTTTATCGGTAGGTGTTCTATTTTTTTTTTTGCATCTTGAACCATAAATCGAACCCAAAAGTTCCCAGATAGATCCGTTTCATGGTTTTAATGATAATTTCTTTTAAGAGTACACTTGTGGATACAAGCGAAACATCACGTTATCGATTCTTTATGGATTTATTGTTACCAATCAAAGCCCCAATAATGCTTATTGGCACAGCCGGGACAGGCAAAAGTGTTATTATATCCGATAAATTGGGCACATTACCCGAAAATTATTTAATATGTAATGTACCATTTAACTTCTATACAACATCTGAGATGTTACAACGTGTACTAGAAAAACCGCTAGTAAAAAAAGCTGGCCGAAATTATGGACCACCTGGTACAAAAATGATGATATATTTTATAGATGATCTAAATATGCCAGAAGTCGATAATTATGGAACGGTACAACCGCATACATTAATACGACAACATATGGATTATGACCATTGGTATGATCGTGTTAAGATCCAATTAAAAGAAATCCATAATGTACAATATGTTGCTTGTATGAATCCAACAGCTGGATCTTTTACAATTGATCCACGATTACAAAGGCATTTTTGTGTTTTTGCTGTCAGGTTAGTAATTTCAAGTATTTAGAATCACCATAACCATTTTTTTGAGAAAAAAACTGAGAATAATTAAGAATAAAACTTCTCTTCTTTTAAAACTCTGAATAAAACTTCTCACAGTCTTATTTTTCTGAAAATCTCTGAAAAAATAAAATAAATGTTTTATAAAATGATTTAAAGACAGAAATATTTAATATTTTGGACTCTGCCAGAAGAGTTATTCAAACTTAATAATAGTAATTCAGACTTTTTCAGAGAACTAATAAAATAAAAATAACAACTAGCCCCGGCGAGATTCGAACTCACGATCTCCTGTTTACGAGACAGGCGCTTAACTAAGCCATGACACTGTTATGTATAAAGTGTTGAACACATATATGATAATCACAATGGACCTTATGGTCGAAGTGTAACCCGTCCAGGGCAGTCTCTACAATCTATCTATCTATCTATCCGTATTATTCGAGAGCTATTTCTATACATTTACAGACTAAGTGCGCGGCTGCGGTTATAATAATTTAAAAATATGTATATTTACAGTTTTCCAAGAACTGAAGCATTAATGAGAATTTATTCAGAAATCTTATTACAACATTTGAGCACACCATCTAATAAATATCTACCATCGGTTGCTGACGATCTTGAAAAAGTTATTGGAATTGTATTAGAAACACATAGAAAAGTAACCGAAAACTTTCTACCAACAGCTGTTAAATTTCATTATATTTTTAATATTCGAGATCTATCGAATATATTTCAGGTAATTATATGTAGGAAGCTGTACATCGCTCCTTCTCAAAAATTATGGAAATTGACTTTGGTCGAATCCTCTAAATGTCAATTAAATTGCATAGTTTGTAGTCTCCTAATCAAGAGTCATAGACTCATTGGCACAAGTCTGAGGTTCATGAACCCCAAATAATCTCCTTGTATTTACACCTAGTGTTTCCCGTAAAAGTATTAATAGTCCTTGGTGGAAATAATTCTTTTCAAAAACTGAGAATAAAACTTCTAAAAGTCTTATTTTTCTGAAAATCTCTGAAGAAGTCTGAAAAAATAAAATAATTGTTTTATAAATGAATTAAAGACAGAAAACATATAATATTTTGAACTCTGCCAGAAGAGTTTATCAGACTTAAGAATAGTAATTCAGATTTTTTCAGAGAACTAATAAAATAAAAATAACAACTAGCCCCGGCGAGATTCGAACTCACGATCTTCTGTTTACGAGACAGGCGCTTCAACTAACTAAGCCATGACACTGTTATGTATAAAGTGTTGAATACATATATGATAATAAATTATCAATTGTAACACGTGTTACAATTGAAAAATGATATAGATAGAAAACTCAGAGGATTCTATTAATAATATAAATTTTCATAGTTTTTAGAAAAGAGAAGGATCCTTAACTATAGTTTGGGCTTAATTTATTTGGGCATATTCTGTTTTCAGGGAATTTTATTTACAACAGGTGAATGTATTAGAAATGTATCGGATTTATTACGTGTATATATGCATGAAGCTACACGTGTCTATTGTGATAAATTAGTTGAAGCCGACGATATCAAATCATTTACTAGAATTATTACTGATTGTATTAAAAAGGGTGAAATTGAAGTAAATATTACAAAATTATTACAAGTGTTTAACATTGGAATCGTATCTTCAGAATTCAGTATCTATTTGAGGTTGTAGTGGACTCGCTACTAATTCTCAATATACTTTCATATTTAGATACCTTTGCGGAAACATTACGTATGTCCCTGGTTTTTTAGGTAACTATATGTTGTTACCTCAGTAACTACCAACAAAAATATTCTGACATTATTTATTAGGAAAAATAAAGTTTGGTTTTAATCCTAAAATTATGTCTATTAAATCATTGTAGAATTAGGTTCTTGGTAATTGGAATCATTTTACTTTTACTCCAACAAGATCAATAGTCTGGTGACTCCACGCAACAGTGGACACAGCATTATGAACATTATCGGATATTCAGTCTCTGTTTCAATAGGTTGCCCACTTTTCAAAACAAAAAATAGCTTACCCTATAATTCTCAGCACGAAATGATTCCAAAGTTAACAACTATTCGATAAAATTAATGCACACATCTAGAAAATTTCTTACATAGTGACAATTGTTTTGTAGGATTTATCAGAAGCTTCCATATTTACAGAACCTTTAATATATTGTCATTTTGCCGAAGGTATAGGTGATCCAAAATATTTACCAATTAGAGATTGGGATCAATTGAGTAAACTATTAAATGAAGCTTTAACAAATTATAATGAATTAATTGCAATCATGAATTTAGTACTGTTTGAAGATGCTATGTATCATTTATGCAGGTAACGAATAATTATTTATTGACAAAAATTTAGCAGGAAACTGGACGTATTTAATAAAAAAAGATACTTTTATTAATTCAGCAACGTTTCGTTCTCTTTATTGGAACTTCATCAGGCTTATAAAACACGTAATATTAACTTTAAAATATGATAACAATATTATTTTACCAATACAATAACAATATTGTAATATTGTGTTTTAGAAGCCTGATGAAGTTCAAATAAAGTGAACGAAACGTTGCTGAATTAATAAGTATTTTTTTTATTAAATGTCCAATTTCCTACTTCAAGTTGTTGTCAATTATAAATTATAGATGCGAATACGTCATCAAATAATTATGTATATTGCTTGTAACAACTATCGGATATAGCGTCCAAGTTATGTAGACCCAATAGTATACTCATAAGATATGTTACAGAATAAATCGTATAATGGAAGCACCACGTGGAAATGGATTATTAATTGGCGTAGGTGGTTCTGGTAAACAATCTTTAACGAGATTAGCAGCAAGTATATCATCGTTAGAAGTATTTCAAGTTCAATTGCGTAAAGGCTATTCGATAGCTGATCTAAAAGCCGATTTTGCCGTATTGTATATGAAAGCTGGTGTGAAAGGAGTTGGTATTGTATTCTTAATGAATGATTCACAAGTGGCAGATGAGAAATTTTTAGTCGTTATAAATGATATATTGGCAACTGGTGAAATACCCGAATTGTTTCCAGATGATGATGTTGAAAATATTATATCTGCTATGCGAAATGAAGTAAATAATGAAGCCTCTTAACAGACCAATACTAAATATTTTCAGTGGCCTAGTGGTGATTGCATTACTATTCGCTCCGAACGCAACCGTACTCAGCGCTATGCGTGGTCAAAAAAACAACTTCATGACCAATGTCAGTGTATAAAAAACCATAGGCGTTTAACAAAAATAATTAATTAAATCATGAAGTTGTTTTTTTGACCACGCTTGATGGCGCTGTGTACGGTTACGCTCGAAGCGAATAGAAATAATTTGTATGGTGATTTTAGACCGCATTTCTTGGCGATATATTATCAGCGATATCGAATATTTTTTATTGGTCTGTCAAAGGCTTTAAATAGGGGCAACCTTTAAAACATGGAAGAATTTGTCCAGACTGAAGAAGGAAATATGCCTTGCTAATGTTATTTCGCTATTGTATTGTTTTATTTAGGTGAAAATAGCTGGAATACCAGATACACGTGAAAATTGTTGGAAATTCTTTATTGATCGTGTTCGCAAAACAATGAAAATTGCTTTGTGTTTTTCACCAGTTGGATCAACATTACGTATTCGAGGTAGAAAATTTCCAGCTATTGTAAATTGTACATCAATTGATTGGTTCCATGAATGGCCACAAGATGCATTGGAATCTGTATCAGGACGTTTTCTCTCGGAATTACAATGTTTACCGGTATGTAAGTCACAAACGTTGCTGTACTAAATCTGTCAATTTTTAATATTAAGTTTCTGTTTTGCAAGTTCTTGTAAGAGAACTTACAGATTGCCTGTTTTGTCTCAGATCTCTATAGTCCATTCAAACCGAAAGTATTTGAAAGTTGGCTCTTACGTCAGAATTGTCTTTGGTGTAGCGGTAAGCACGCTGGACTAGATATCCAGAGAGCCGAGGTTCGATTCCTGGTTGACTTGTTAATTTTTTCTTATCAATATTTAATTGAAAGTATTTTTGTTTCTTCTTCCCTGAGTTACTCCTAATAGCGGGTACAGATTTAAAGTATAAACATCACACGTAGACAAAATATCTATGAAAACTGGCATAAGCTAATGTGGGATAAGATAGATAGATAGATTGTAGAGGGTGCTACACTTCAAAATTTAGGTCCATTGTGATGCCTAAAGATGTGAGGATGTGAGTGGAGGTGAAGGAATTTGTGTATAGACTAGGAATTGGTAGGAAGGATTTGCGGCTGTAGCCGACTGATAGGAATTATGCCGATATTCATCTGCAGTTCGTAAAGGAAACTGCAGAAAACCTTCTCAAGCATAGCCGGTTACTTCGTTCTTGTCCATACGCCGACAGTTTAGTCAATTAACAGCCCCCCCTTTTTTTTCATAATTGACAAACTGCCGATGTCGGGATTCCCATAACCTCATAGTTTCCAAGTATGCATACTGCGCAGGGATAAGATAGTGTGGCCTCACATTTGGCTGTAGAAAGTCTGGTCTCAAATTCGAATGATTAAGGCAAATGAATACGAAAATCGATGCATTGTTTAGTCGAGAAGGCGATTAAATGAATGCCAGCTGCTATTGTCCGAGCTTTTAAATAAAATAAATTTCTGTTTGCAGAGTGAATTAGTTGTTCCAGTTTCGCTGTACATGTCATATGTCCACACTATTGTGAATCAAATGTCTCAAGTTTATTTGGCAAATGAAAAGAGATATAATTATACAACGCCAAAATCATTTCTGGAACAAATTGATTTGTATTCTAGATTGTTGACAAAGAATATCGACGAAGCTAGAGATCGAATTAATCGATTAACTAATGGATTAGAAAAATTGAGAACTACAGCCGGTGAAGTTAGTATTAGGTCTAATTTAACTACAAATTTCACCCACAACAGACGCTAATATCAAACACCTATTGCTTTGATCTGCTTTTAACAAAATTTGTCTCAGATCAAGATGCCTAAATTAAATAATACAAATAATAATTTTAGGTAGCAGGATTAAAAGAAAAATTGGGACTTCAAGAAGTTGAGTTAATAGCCAAAAATAAAGCTGCCGAAGATTTAATTAAAATTGTAAGTGAAGAGAATGAAAAAGTTGGAAAAGAAAAAGATTTTGGTGAGTAATGAAATTGATTGAAGCTAAACTTAATGCGTATAGATTAATTGTTTTCTTTTAGCTGCGAGTGAGGAAAAAAAAGTACGAGTTATAGAAGAAGATGTAACCAAGAAAGCAAAAGCTTGTGCTGAAGATTTACGTAAAGCTGAACCGGCTTTAATCCAAGCACAAGAAGCATTGGATACTCTAAATAAAAATAATCTAACAGAATTGAAATCTTTTGGTGCACCACCCGAAGCGGTTGTTATGGTTTGCGAAGCTGTTATGGTACTAATGGCCAAAAATGGTAGAGTTCCAAAGGATAGATCTTGGAAAGCTGCAAAGGTTGTTACAACACATTATACACAGTCCAAAAGATTACTAAGCAATTCTTAAAACGAATCTGTCCCAATAAAAATTGTTTTCTAATGATTCTGAAATGCATCAATTCGTTACTTTCACTTTTTAATTCAAAATGTTGTAACTTTCAGGTAATGATGTCCAAAGTTGATAAATTTTTAGAAAACGATCTCAAACAGTATGATAAAGAAAATATTGCACCAGAAATCGTCAAAGTTTGTAAACAACAGTACTTAAACAATCCGAAATTTGAACCGGAATCAATAAAGGCAAAATCAACAGCAGCTTATGGTCTATCACTTTGGGTCATCAATATTATCAAATTTCATGATGTGTATGTTGTGGTTGAACCCAAAAGAAAGGCACTGCAAAAGGCAAATCAAGAATTAAAAGATGCACAAAATCGATTGTTGGAATTGAAATTAAAATTAGAGGTATAAGAATTGCTTTTTCAAAACTGCTTTCTTAAGATATTGTTGTCCATCTGTCTGTTGTCTATTGGTGTTTGTTCCTTCTTTAGGACTAGGATATCTAGTGGCAAAAATTAGAAACAGAGTAGTCAGGCTCAACTGTGATAGTTACATATGCGTTAAAAGGGTTATGTTAGTAAAATAAACAAGTAATTATTATTGTTTAAATGTAGCCTGACTAATACCGCCATTTTATAATATAACGTCATGAGTAACTTTACCAATAATCAAAGGAAGAACTTGAAATTTTAGCCTAGTGGTGTCTAATACAGAAATGTTTCACGAAAATGTCTATAGCATTAGGTCTTGAGACGTTCGTTTTTCTACATCGCGGAGATAATGAGAGAGACTTCGTTCTGTTAAATATGAAAAGTGGCGGGTTTATATTTTTATCTTATATTTTTTATAGCAACTAGAAGAACAATTAGGAGAATTGAAAGCACAATTCGATTCGGCAGTAGAAGCTAAAATTAAATGCCAACAAGAGGCAGATGCAACAGCATTGACAATTGATTTAGCCAATCGATTAGTGAATGGTTTGGCATCAGAAAATATACGATGGAAGGCTTCTGTCATCAGGTATTGTGTTGTTATTACTTTCAGAAATAGATCCTTTTACAAAACGACTAAAAATATTTACTCTCAATATACGGCCACTCCTATAATCAGCCGATTTGTGAACAAAACCACCCTGAGCCAGAACAGAGCCAGAATTTCATCTTGAAGAGGCTATTAGAACAAAAGATATGGGGTTTTACCTCCGTTTCTGAGACACCACGGTCTATAACAAAGATCTCCCGCATCATTATTTTTTCAACCTTTATTCATTTTCAACTGTACATTTTTTATGATGTGAGTGGAGGATAAGGAATTCATATTCAAGGATTTTGGTAGGAACTATGCCGATATTCATCTGGAGTTCGTGAAGGGAAACTACAGAAAATCTTCACAAGCATAGCCGGTTACTTCGTTCTTGTCCATACGCCGACAGTTTAGTCAATTAACCGCCCCATTATTTTTTTTTAAATTGACAAACTGCCGATGTCTGGATTCGAACCCATAACCTCCCAGTTCCAAGTAGAGTGCCTTAACAAGCACGGCTACTTGGCTGGCTGAAATGTAAAGGGGAAGAGATAGTTGCGAAACTTGAAGATGATACAGTAGAACATCTTTAAGTCGAACCTCTATAAGTCGAAAACCTCCAAAACTCGAAAAAATGTTTTGTTCCCTTCCTTTCAAGCCCCAAAACCATCATTACTCGAAATCTCAACCCTCTATAGGTCGAAATAATCCGTGAGTCCCTACAAGCCATTTCGGTACATATTTTTCCTCTCGAAAAAATAAATTGGACTTCTGTATTTAACCTCTCATCCTCAAAATTAGTTAGAATGAATCTTAACCTCTACAAGTCGAATATTTCCTTACAAAATCCGCCAAAGTCGAAATCCTTCATAAGTCGAAAACTCTATAACTCGAATTTTTTGGCGTCTCCTTTGAAGTTTAACTTACAGAGGTTCTACTGTATTTATTCCCTTTTTAGCTGGGCAAGTATTTTGCATGCTTAAGCGTAATTTTAGCGCTGATGGTACGTAAAGTAATTGAGAGTAAAACTATTTCGTCGTTTTCGGTCATGCCGCAGTCTAGGTACTTACTCAACTAATTATATTTGTCTGATTCTCAAGTTTAAACGATTCGATCCTAACATTACCTGGTGATATATTGCAAGTGACAGCATTTATTTCGTATGTGGGTTGTTTTACAAGAAAATATCGGGCAGATCTCATAAGTAAATATTGGGAACCATTTATAGACAGACAACCAATACCTAAAACACCGGACTTAGATGCATTAGCATTGCTAACAGACGATGCTCAAATTGCACAGTGGAATAATGAAGGTTTGCCAAGTGATCGAATGTCCACAGAAAATGCGACAATATTAACAAATTCATCGAGATGGCCACTAATGATTGATCCACAGGTAAGGTTCTAAGTATTGTAGGATCAGAAGAGACCTCAAGAAGCTATGGTCTGAAAATAAACCACCCACCAATTGACTATAAATTCGAATTTTAATATACTGTAGTGTTATTCCAGATTTAGTTTCTGGCACAATTGAGCTGTTTCCAAAAATATCACACTAAGCAATCCAAAGCTCCGATTGTGTTTTGATTTTCATCAAATTTCATTCCAATCAAAGATTTTGACAGCTTATAATTCCCAAAACTTTTTTTTAATTTCGAAATGTTTTTTTAATAATGTGGCAAAAATATTGTCGAGTACTTTCAATCGGAGGGTAATCCTTTCTGGAACTGTAGTCCAAATTTTTAAGAGTCTGATTAGATAGATAGATTGTAGCGGCTGCTCTCGACGGGCCACACTTCGACCACAAGATCCATTGTGATGCCTAAGGATGTGAGGATGTAAGTGGAGTGGAAGGAAGTTTGTGTGTAGACTCGGAATTGGTAGGATGTGCGGCTGCAGCCGACTTTGATAGGAACTATGCCGATATTCATCTGGAGTTCGTGAAGGAAACTGCTGAAAACCTTCACAAGCATAGCTGGTTCCCTCGTTCTTGTCCATACCCCGACAGTTTAGTCAATTAACCGCTCCCTTTTTTTTCGTAATAATTGACAAACTACTGATGTCGGGATTCGAACCAATAACCTCTCAGTTCCAAGTAGACATAACTCCTTAGACCGCTCGGCTACTTGGACGGTAAGAATCTGATTAAATTGAGTTTCTGATTTAAACAAGAACAATATGTTTTAGTTGCAAGGACTCAAATGGATAAAAACGAAATATGGAGACGAATTAACAGTGTTACGATTGACAATGAAAAACTATTTAGATAGATTAGAACGAGCTATTGAAGCTGGCGAAACTGTTTTATTGGAAAATATTGGAGAAGCAGTGGATGCAGTATTAGATCCATTATTGGGTAGAGTGTTAATAAAGAAAGGGAAAGTGTTAAAAATTGGTGATAAAGAAGTTGATTTTAATGAAAAATTCCGTTTAATTCTTCATACAAAATTAGCAAATCCACATTATAGACCAGAAATGCAAGCACAATGTACGCTGATTAATTTTACCGTTACAAAAGATGGGTAAGTAAAATTATAGATGTCCGATTTATACCTGTTGCCCTTGAAAGACAGGCAAAGATCTATATATCAAAATCATATCTTTGTAACTACAGTTTATTTCTAAAATGGGTTGACTCTCAGAGCTGGACTCGTTGGAATATCGCTTTCACAGCTTTACTCAACACCAAAGTGGCTAAAAGTGTTGAAGGGCATATCTTTATCTTCTTTATCAAATCAGTGATCAGTAATCACGTCAGCACCGGTAGTAGGCATGAAGCAATTCTAAGGTGCAAAAACAACCTTTTTATGGGCTCGGGAGCTACAATTGACGGGAAGTCTTATATTAAATTTGGAATTAGATATTGAGTTGACGACGGACTAACCACTGAGTCGTCATTTCTAAAATACCATCGCTCCATTATAACTTATCTAAAAAATAAGATTACTTAATTGCTATCCCTTGAAAAACATATTAACTAGAACCCAAACCAAAGCACTGCGTTTTTTCTCGTAAACACCAGCAGAACTTTTAAGAGGTCATCAATTATTTGGACATGTCATTACTTGGTCTAGCACCTAGACCAAGGGGTCCTCTGTGCCCTCCTTGAGAACAACCTGTCACCCGAAGGTGAGACGTCTCCGGGTAAGAGGTGCCATTTTAAGTAGATGAAGCTATAGGATTCCGTTCAGGCCAGATTGATGGATCCAAAGTTTCGGACCCAAACATTCTATATCTGACACCTTGCAGGCTATGGAGGTTTCATCGTCCTCCATACAGGCCCTACAAGTGGGATCATCAGAGATCCCCAAGTTATGAAGGTGATAGTTTAATCGACAGTGTCCTGTCAAGAGCCCCACCACCCTTCTCAAATGTATTCTATTGAGCCTCAACCGAGCACAGTCAAATGGCCTTGCTGTTCACAAGCACAACTTGGCCTGTCGCATGCCCTGCGCAAAGTCCCAGTAATCGAGATGAGCCTGTAACAGCCACCTCTTGATTCGGTAAATTACGGAGCATCTTGTTATGGGAATGATAGGCTCAGGTGAAAGGGGCGCTTGAGATGACTCGTCTCGTACCAACGATTCCACTACTTCGTTCCCCTTAACGCCAGAGTGACCCGGTACCCAGATCAGTCCTCGAAGCATTCATAGGCTATCCTATTGGATTGCAGATGTCATTGCATTCTATTTGATTTAAAGATGTCATTGCATTGCATTTTATTTGATTTGAAGATGCCATTGCTTTGAATAGAAGAGGAATATTTTCAGCAGGGCCGTTTAAGCTCCAAAAATTTTATTGAATTGAAAACAAAACTAATTTTGAAGTTCATACATGTTTGATTACAGATTGGAAGAACAATTACTAGCTGAAGTGGTAAAAGCTGAACGACCCGATTTAGAACTATTAAAATCGGAACTAACAAAACAAAACAACAATTTCAAAATAACATTAAAGAATTGTGAAGCTAATCTCTTAACACGTTTGTCATCTGCCAGTGGTAATATATTAGGTGATGTGGCCCTAGTCGAGAACTTGGAAACAACTAAACGAACTGCTGCCGAAATAAATATTAAAGTTGAGGAAGCTAAAGTAACAACAATACAAATTGATGAAGCACGTGAAGCATATAGACCGGCTGGTGCCAGAAGTTCATTATTATATTTCGTACTAAACGATTTACAAAAGATCAATCCGATCTATCAATTTTCATTGAAAGCTTTTAGTGCTGTTTTTAGCCGGGCTATTGAAAATGCTGTACCGGATGATGTTGTCGCAGAACGTGTGAAAAATTTAATTGATAATATTACATTTTCCGTATATCTGTATACGAATCGAAGTTTATTCGAAAAAGATAAATTAATTTTCTTGAGTCATTTAACTATACAAGTATGTTTTACTTTTCTTTTTTTTTTTATTCGAGCAAATTCTAACTAAAAGGTACAATTTTTATTTAAAAAAAAATTCGTTACGCAAGAGCTGCATCAACTTAGCGAATTTCCTTAGAAAACATAAATCACTCTCTAGCGGTCATAATTTTAGTGTGATTAAAATGAAATATAATATCTGATATGACTTTAGTATTTGCAACAATAGCTGCATTTCCTTTGGAGGAAATTCGCTAAAAATTAAATTTATTAATAGCCAAAATAGAACGATGTATAACGATTATAGTTTATAGTTAATATGGAAACGACAATCAAAATTTTTTACAATAAAATATATGTCATGTATTTATGTGTCAAACACAAAATATTAAATATCTCTCTTAATATTAGAATAATCGAAAAATGTATAAGGAGTAAAGTTGTAGAAAATCAAGTTTGCTACAATTCATTACCTGATCATTTTTCTCAAACTCTAATGTGAACAGAGATATTTAGAATTTTAACTTTCAATCTTTAATTGTAAATATTTCTGTAAATATTAGTGTAACAGAAAAAATGATAAGAAACAAAATTACAGTAAAACTTAGTACCTACAAATTAACTTCTGATAAATTTTTCGATTTTTCAAATATTAAGGGAGATATGTCAAATTTTGTTTTTTCCCCTCCCTCTAAACCACACTTTTCCCATGTCCGATTTTGCCCATTAACGAACTTGGCCTTTCAAATATCAAAAGTATCTCTCATACCTAATTTCATTTCGATTGGATTAAAACTGTGACCGCTAAAGTGGCTACAGACACATCATCAATTGCTCTATTTCCTTGTAGAAACAAACTTTTAGAAACAAAATGTTTATAGCAGATGATCGATTTGTACCGAATCATACCTTTCTACAAGGTTTTTATTTCGAAAGACCTCGTCTAAATTTCTGCAATGTTAGGAAAGAAAATATATCTGCCTCTTAGTACCACTTGGCTTAATCTTAAGTTAGTATTTGCTCTGTAATCAAGTGACGCATGGAATCTATTTAGGAGTTCTTAAATATATTTTGCGAGCTCCTAAACAGCTTTCTTCCTCTTTCTAATATATTTTAAATTGAATAGATCCTTTCAGCAAACAAAGAGACACCTGCTGATGAAATCGACTTTCTATTCAGAATGCCACTTCAACCAGTGAACGTATCACCACTCGATTTCCTTTCCACAACTGCATGGGGAGCAATTAAAACATTATCTTCTCTTCCTGAGTTTCAAGGTTTAGGTAAAGATATTGAGGGTTCGTGGAAACGATGGAAAAAATTCGTCAATTCAGAAGCACCAGAATATGAAAAATTCCCATCCGAATGGAAAAACAAGACTCCTTTACAACAATTGTGTATGATGCGAGCATTAAGACCTGATCGTATTACTTATGCCGTAAAGTATGTAATAAATATTCAATACAGGATGTCCCCCCCACAGTTAGCACACATTACATGATAAATTAATTATTTCAGAATGGAAATTTTCGGTGGGGGGCCTCCCTGTGTTTCTTGTCTGCTTAATTTTAATAAAATTTTCTATTTTAGGGTATTCGTCGATATTAAATTAGGCCATAAATTTATTGAAACTCATATTATTCCATTTCCTGTATCATATTCAGAAGCTTCAGCTTTTACACCTATGTTTTTCATTCTGTCACCGGGAGTCGATCCAATGAAGGTAAAATTATTGTCACATACGAAAATTGTTATTGTGATGGATTTCCTGATACATCTTAGGCTAAAGCAAGACTGTAAAATAACACGTATTGAATTGATTTTCTTTGTTCATTTTCCTAAGCCGTATTTTGATCAGTTCAGTTACAACTCGGTGCAATCTACAGCTAAAATTTGACCAAAACCGGTCGCACCGCTCTGAATCTATGACCTTTGAAGAATGAGAGCTATGATCCCTTGGTCTCACAACCCGAATTCACGGATAAGAAAAGAAGTCATCTAAACAAAATACTGCCTAATCATAGGGCATAATATTTTGAGCTTAGATGAACTCTCCCACAATATAGACTTGAATGAATGAGAATGGGGGGAATTTGGTGCACTGCGACCTGTAAGATCTATAATTGTGCTCCCCCACCTGGTGCCTAATGAGGAATGGTCTCGTCTTAGAGCACCTCATCCAGCCCTGTTTCTTCCAGGAATTGTAGCTCCCCTTCACGTATCTTGTAGACTCCCAGATATTTTATTATTTTGTGTATGAAGACGTCATTCTATTAGGAAGTGTTCCGGAGTTTCCTACATTTCTCCACAAAACCAGCAGTTACCCTCATTTCCCAAGCCTAGCTTCATAAAGTATCCCCGGAGTCTACAATTCCCCGTAAGAAACCTCGTCAAAATTCTCAGTCTATTTTTGCTCAGGCCAATGCAGGTTTTGTATCTTTGTGGTTAAAGTTTCCGAGAAGATTCCCGGCCTACCTGAGCCCCGGAATGTCCCTCCAGACTTACTGGAACAAGCAAGCTAAAGCTTCTGCATTTGCCTAAAATCTATCTAAAAATTCATGACAGTAACAATTTATACATAATCATGAGGAGTGGATTTGGTGGTTCAAAATATCCCAATCCGCCCTCTCTCTCTGATAATGATTTACAAAATATGAAATTAAAAATTATTTTTGATAGGATGTTGAAAAATTAGGCCATACTTTGGGATATTCTACTGACAATCAAAACTTCCATAATGTATCACTAGGACAAGGTCAGGAAGAAGTTGCAGAATCAGCAATGGATTTAGCATCTAAGGCCGGACATTGGGTTCTATTACAAAATATTCATTTAGTTGAAAGATGGTTACCGACATTAGATAAGAAAATGGAACAAGTGTTAGAAGGTGTGCATGATAATTATAGGTGAGGATTATTGTTTATCAAGAGGAACATCTTCGAGGGCAGTCCAATTGACATAATGTTTTTATTTCAATATTTTCCATTATTTAGATTATTTATTAGCGCCGAACCAGCCGCAGATCCAGCATATAATAAGTTACCGCAAGGTGTACTCGAATCATCAATCAAAATAACAAATGAGCCGCCTACGGGTATGGCACCGAATTTGCATGCAGCTTTTCATCAATTCACGGAAGATACTTTAGAGATGAGTAGCAAAGATACAGAATTCAGAGCAATATTATTCTCGTTATGCTATTTTCATGCTGTGGTTGCTGAGCGTAGAAAGTTTGGAGCACAGGGATGGAATCGTGTTTATCCATTTAATGTTGGTGATCTAACGATTTGCGTTTATGTCTTATACAATTATTTAGAAATTAATCCGAAAGTACCATGGGAAGATCTACGATATTTATTCGGTGAGATCATGTATGGTGGACATATTACCGATGATTGGGATCGTAAATTATGTCGTACATTTTTAGAAGAATATATGAATCCAGAATTGGTAAGCAAAATTATATTCTCTACTAGGCAGTTTATCCCTATCTTACATTCAACTATAAAATCCTTTGGGAATACAAATGAGGTGATAGGTTATACAAAGTGGCAGATTTATCGGGTACGCAAGGTAGGCAGTTGACTAGGGCGGCAAATTTTGATAGTTTGGAAATGAATCCTAATAATGTTCCCTAATAATTTGCCTATATGTTCAAAAAACTAGGTGAGTAAAGTTGTAATTTCATGGGAGCGTTTTCGATGGGATTGCGTGATTCAATTTGACGTCCAAGCGTCAAAGCCGTTTTTCTGGCGTCAGCGGTTGCTTTTGGCGTCAGCGGTTAATTTGACAGTGAAATTATCTCATCTTTCTAAATTAATTCTTCTAACACAAACAGTTTCTACGTGGATGACAATTAAGGACGAAAATACCGAATTTAAAGTAAATCAACTCTAATTAATAACGATTGACGTCCAGCAAAGAAGTTGGTTTTATTCTGACTTTTAGTGTTTACGAGGATGGCATCAAAACTGGTCACGTGACTGATCGCGTGGCCCATTTTGACACAAGACCCCAGCGTCGAACGTCAGCATTAAAATGTACCTAAAAACCACGGAGCGACAATTTTACAGCTTACCATGGCAGTGAATTGTCTTAATCTGCCCCTGGATATAAACTTCTCTTGCAAGAATCTGAGCAAAGGTATATTAGGGAGAAAACCTTAGGAGATTAAGGCTCATAACATCTGGAAAGAGGGAGATTACAGCTTATATAAAAAGATGGAGGTAACTCCTGTACCTTTTTGGGGAATGTGGTGCCATTATAAAAAAGAGAGCATGATACTTGAGAGGATACGAAATTGCAAAGTTTCCTTACCTAAGTTAATCGGCCTCGGTGAGGGTCTAGACTGACGAGGAAAAGATAGATCTATTATAGGTCGAATTGCACTAAATTCCCCTAATTCACTTATAGAAAATTCATTTGTTTTAGCGTTTGCGAAATAGCAAATCATATTCAGATTATACTTATGTTTTTAAAAATTCTAGATTGACTCTGAAGTATATTTGGCACCTGGATTTTTAGCACCTCCAACTTCAGATTACCACGGCTATCTGAAATATATTGATGAAAATTTACCACCAGAAACGCCATATCTATATGGATTACATCCGAACGCTGAAATTGGATTTTTAACAACTGTCGGTGAAGTGCTATTTAAAACTTTATTCGAATTGCAGCCAAGAGATGCTGGTGCATCAACGCAAGCTGTACCCAGAGACGAGAAGGTTGATATCGATAGCTTTCAAATAACTATTCCCAATTGTGGTATAGCGAGTGTTTTAACACGTATTTATGTATTTCCATAGATTAAAAGTATATTGGAAGATTTTTCGGATAAATTACCAGATTTATATAATATGGCCGAGCTTTATGCAAAAGTTGAAGAATTGACACCATACATAATTGTAGCATTCCAAGAATGTGAGCGTATGAATCATTTAGTGGACACAATGAAAACTCAACTCAAAGAAGTTGAATTAGGTTTAAAGGTACATGTAATCCTGGGGGGTCAACAATGAATTCTGTTAATGAGTCATCGTTTTATATTTGACGTGTGAATTCATCATTGGCTTCCTAGTCCAGTAAATAAGCCGGCAAATCTGGAAACAAAAGTCAAGAACAAAATCCAGGAACAAAAGTATTTTTAAAAACGGTGCTGTTCCACTACTTTTCCAGATTCTACAGTATTTTCCGGCTTATTTACTGGGCTATCCGGAGTAGTGCTTCGTTTAGACTACGATATAAGTTGCGACACAAATGCCAGACATAAATTTCTTTAATGTTCACACAGCCCCGGATTTAGGGGGGGGGGACCGGGGCACCTTCAGGGGGCGCCAAAATCATAATATACCTAATGTTTGAAAAAAAACTTGTTTCACAAAGAGATTAGCATCCAGCGCACGTTGTTTCATCAATTATTCATTTGATGTTAAAACTTTAATTATTCATAAAATTAATAAATTATTTAAATTCAAATTCCCGCGATTAGATGGCGTCAACAATCTGCAGTGCTGCAGCTGCTCGCAGCGCATTTAGGAATGTGTTTTCAGTTGATTTATGAACGTATCCTAAGTCAATTTTTGAACGCGTGCATAGTGTACTTGATTTATAGTCAGGGGAAACCCAGCCCCGGATCTACGATTTTTAAAAGAATGCCGAGACCTAAAGATTGAAGTCTTGATTGTCTAATGTCTTTCATGGTTATATGTAAATATTCATATTTAATTTTATGTTACACAAATGAAAAAGTTATTAGTTAATAGATAATAAAGAGTGCAAATTTATATAAAGAGTACAAAGGGTTCTTATTCTCCCGGTCACAAAAAAATGCGACCCATTGTGAGTTTTTTTAAACAATTTATCTCAAACGCGCGAGAGATTGAGCGCCTGTATCAAGTTTCTGCCCCGGGGCGAAAAAATCGTAGATCCGGGGCTGTGTTCACATTTAAACAGATTTTTGGTGTCTGGACACTATCTAGACACAAATGTACGGAACTTGTGCCCGAGGTGTTTACACACAAAATAACTTATTGCTGCTAATATTGTAATTAAACAACGACGTAAATGCTATATTTATTACTATATAATATGTATATGGAATTTATGGAGTGTATGAAAAAATGTCGAATCTGTCCTGAAGAGGTACTTGGACACAAGATGTTTACACAGCCGCTGATTTGACACTAATTATAGTGTCGCAATAAATGTTACAATTAGAGACACCCATGTGCACACATAGACACTCGGTGTATACACTGAGTGTACAGTGTATAGTTTCATAGTCTAAACGAACCTTAATGGTTTTTCAAACTCTTCAGAAATGATCTGTTTTGCTCAAAATAAAAATGTCTGATAGGGTGAACTGACAATAACAAAAGCTATGGAAGATCTACAAGAATGTTTATTTATGGATGTAGTACCATCAGCTTGGGAGAAGCTAGCCTATCCAAGTTTATTACCATTGGGTGGTTGGTTTGCAGATTTAACTGTTCGAATGTCTGAACTATCAAATTGGACATCCGATTTTTCAGTAAGTTTACAAAAATGCTATCGCGATACGCGATGACACATGTATCTTGGATATTTCTGGTCGACCAAACTAATTAGAACGAAAATTCCCCGCACAATTCAGTGATTATAAATTGTTTCTCAATTTCTGATTCAAATTTTATGTTTTGCTATTTCGCTTTATTTGAACTCGACAAGACAGTTTTAGAGATCTGATGTTACATATCGTTGCCGAGTATCGAAATGTCAAGTATCGCTAACTGCGAAATAAAAAGGTTTAATAAAATTAACGAAATTTTATCTTCCAGTTACCTTCAACTATTTGGTTAGCTGGATTTTTTAATCCACAATCACTTTTAACAGCTATAATGCAACAGACAGCCAGAAAAAATGAATGGCCATTGGATAGAATGTGCTTAAATTGTGATGTTACTAAAAGACAACGTGAAGATTTTACGTAAGTCCATCATTTTTGTTCTAATGATCTATCATGACCTTTTGTCTTATCAAGACTTTTTTGTGGCTTTGTGTACCTTAAATTGGGTCTTTTATATCCTAACGCAAGCCGCGCATAGATCAACACGAAACTTTGAAGGAAAACTTATATTACAATTATTGCAAATTGCAAATCGCTGGGAAAATTTCCCAGCAGAAAATATTTCGCGTTGATCTGTAGAAGGCATTAAGCAGAGTATGAGAGAAGAAATATGTAACGGGGTGGATGATACGCCCTTCCACCTTCAGGCAGAGTGTCCTCACAGAGCAAAAATAAGGTATCTAGCATTCGGCTCACCCGCAATGGGAGAACCTGAGGTAAAACAATCATATCATTTTCAAAGAAGATGGGGGTAGGTTTGACAACGAACGCATGGATAGAGGAAACTACATCCAGGTGTGATCGAGGATAGAAGAGGGTTGAGGGGATGAGTTTCCCTGCTCGGGCGCCAATTTGTAATGTAGATAGTTATATTAAATTATTATTATTTAAATAAATAATAAATATATATAAAAGATATAATTGATCTTTATTGATTTGATTTATGAAATGTTATTATTTTTAATATGTAAATTACCAAGGTTGTTAACATTCAAAGCAACCGTGATAATAGAGGGAAGTTATAGTTGTTATGCAATAGATAAAAATGATGAACAAAATTATAATAATAATTTAATGATGAAGAGACGCCGCTACAAGTTCCTAATGGGTCAGTAAAAAAGCCTCCCCTCCCCTCCACTGCTACTACTGCTACTATCAGAGAAGAATTTAAACACAAATATCTGCAAAATCGGCCCGGGTATGATAAAATATGTATAAATTTATTTCAATCAAAATAGGGCTGCACCACGAGAAGGAGCATATATTTGTGGACTTATAATGGAAGGGGCACGTTGGGACACAACACTTGGTAGTATTGTGGAATCCAACATGAAAGAACTATTTCCACAGATGCCTGTTGTGTTCATAAGAGCTGTAACGCAAGATAAACAAGACACTAAAAATGTTTATGAATGTCCGGTATATAAAACTAGGTAAGATTTGTAATCGCTGAGATTACTTCTCGATCAGTGTTTTTCATTTTAAACATTAAATTTTAATATCAAAATTTGTTTCCCAATACCTTAGAATGCGTGGACCAACGTACGTTTGGACATTTAATCTAAAAACGAAAGCCAGAGCTTCCAAATGGATTTTAGCAGGAGTTGCATTGATTTTACAAATTTAAATGTTTTAAATACTGTAACAATTTTAATTCTTTAAGCATTTAATGTGCAATTAACCGAATAAAATAATTTATCTTTAAATCAATCGTTGTTTTCTTTTCTTTGTGGAAGGTTCAAGGAAATTCCTTAGTTTAAACTCATCATCAGGAAATAAAACGCTGCTAAAAGAAAGAAAGCTTGAGAGACAAAATAGCAAATCTCAAGATCCAATTCAGATTCTCTATTAAGCGCCACTTCGAAACCAAATAACTGACCACTTCAAAACTATAGAAGGTAGCGAAATAATGATAAAAGAAGATCCTAGGTAAATTTCCCTTAAAATTGAATCTGATGGCACTGATGATACTTTGTACTATTATTAACGAAGCAGGTAATAATATACACAGGATACAGCTTGTAATTGTAATTATAATTAAAGCGTCTTCATCATCAGAACTTTTCGACCATGATTAAATTTCCAACAATGTCAACATTCGTAGGTTCTTCGACGCCATATTGCATTGCACTATTGCTTTGACCTTGCTAGTCAATGCAAGGCGGTGCGCACTAGGAGTGCTCTCTACCGTCAATCGAAAACGAAAAACCTCAGTGCGAGTAATCTATAATAGTCAATCGAACATACATTTTATGATTGGAGTGCTCTCAGTGCGCACGAAGGCAATCAAAAGAAAACGCTAATAATACAGTAAAATTTTAACCGATTTCGATGAAATTTTTATCCAATCCTATAAAATTGATCCGTGACAATTCATGAGGCTGTCAAAAAATCTATGCGACACACTTATTCAGTCATTATTCTGATTAAGGACGTTCGAGCACTGTGTTATGCAATCAGTACAACAAACCGGTTTGATTTTGTTATAGCACCAATACATAAACACACATATACAACACATAGACAAAAACACTGTTCACATATACAAAATAATGTTATGTTGAAGAAAAGGAATAATTTTAAATTTTTATATTTCGAAAACAAAACGCGTAACACACGATTTTTTTAAAATTCATATAATAAATATTTATCTTTACTCTCCTAGTTTTTTTTTAAATTCTGTCGAGTATTTTTTCTAATACAACAGATAATTGTTGGGCGGGCATGAAGTTTCACATGCTTCTAATGAGAGAGAGTGAGAGAGAATGATAACTTTGATATTCATTATCTCGCATTCTAAACGGTCAAAAATTCTGAAACTTCGGGATTTATTAGAAAACGTTATTTTTAGCCTGTGAACAAAAAATGAGCAAAATCTGTCGAAAAGTGGTGGTATGCTGGTGGAACATCCTTAATATTTACAATTAGTACGAACATTTATGAATTTAATAAAATTTTACACACAAATTTATTTATCCGGTTTTTTATTTTTTTCATTTAACATAAATTCTGTAGACACTTGACATAACGTATAAATACAAAAGAATAAAATAAGATTTGCCTGAAAATTTGCTGAAATGAAAAAAAAACATACTTCTCTGAATTATTACTCTTAAAAATAATTAAAAGTTTGAAAAAAAAATTTATACTCTTACCATTGAATACTTTTTGTACAAAATATAATCCAACATCCATACCACCGAAAAAGAAAAAATTGGATAATGCCGATGAAATCATTAATGGAGTTGCAAAAAGTGCTTTTAATCGTTGCATTGATCGTTTTGAAACATTTTTTTCGATGCGACATTTAAATAAATTCGTTTGTGCTATACTCATCGATAAATTTTCAATAACAACACCAAAATAATTTAAGAGGCTCCAAATAAATATAAATGATTGCATTCCATGCCAAATAAAAATGAATGCAAAACATAAAAATGATGAGAATATTTTTGAAGATTGTTTCCACGAACGAGGAGATTTAACACAAGGAATATAAATATATCTGTGATAGAAAAAACAAAATTATTCCCTTTATTTTTACGTCGTATGCCGTTTTTGGATACCACGAATCGTCTTTCGTATTGGGATCTTTGACAGGGGTGGAGCTTAATATTTCAATCAACTAGCAGTAGTTGCTAAGTTGTCCACCAAAGTGCGGTCATGAAACTTGTGGCCCGAAGTGTATGCCACGGGGGTTGGAGTAAGAAACATCGACCTACTAACTCTAGTTTATGATTTAAATCACCAGCGAGCATATCCCAGTGCTGGAGTTCCCAATATGATAAACTTGGTTTTAAATCGAGACTAACGCCATCCGAAGGGGGTAAATTGAAACTAGCAACAATGTATTTACGATACGACCGCAAGATGTCACTCGTCGCTCCTTTCCAGCGACAAATTGAGTCACGTGGTACAATTTTATTTCAATGTAAACCGTGTAAATTTTGTCGCTTGTGTATCAAAGAATCGATACAAGATTTCCACTTCTGATAGTGCTTTTTTCGCCTAATTTTTCTAATTTTCGCTCGGTGCATAATTTGTGGACACCGTTTACACATTACACATGTATTAATAACTCTAAAACTATTTAAGATAAATCAATTTTAAAGCAAAATTCGGAAAATATGACTAAAATTTAATACATTTTCATACTAAGTTTATTATAATCGTATAAAAATTGCCTTTGCTAGAGCAAAATTCAATTTTTTGGTATTGGGTAACGTCATCAAATATTACAACCGATTTTAGATCAATTTTTATGAAATTTTTTTAATCTAACTATTTTTAGGTCAAATTATTCATTTTTAATATTGATATTATCGATACTGGAATCGCAAAGCTTTAAACTGGAAAACGTACGACTTGAGAACGAAATGTACAAAACCTTATAGAAAATTTATTATTTTAGGGAATAATTAAGCAAAAACATACCGAAGCAAAAATGTATACAATCCATAATCAAAATATTTCCACATATAAGAGTACAAATGTATTCGACCAATACATTTTGGTGTTGGTGGTGCCTTAATATTTTCGAATGTCATGATCGCTGCTGGGAATCCATATATTACGACATATTTTATGTGAAAAAATTGTCCCATACAGTACCCTAATCCATATGTAGCCCAAAAACTTTTATCTAAAATCTTAAATCATAAAAGTATATACATGTAAAATGGCTTACACGTCTTAATGGCTGTTCATAAAGAAGAAAGGCTGATAATAAGTAGTTATAGCATAGGTTGATAATACCACGCCGAATAAATAGGAAAAAAGACGTGGAATTAACAAACTACGTACTATTATCTGACTCCCCCTTAATAATCCTCTCCCTTAATGGTGTTTTTTTTTAATATAACGTCTATCAGTAATGATACACATACAAATTTATATTTATCCGCTACTCCCCTAGTAATAATAAGTGTTATCGCGATTATTCCGTTAAAAATATCGATGCGTTATCTATATAGTAACGTTAAACACGATATTTAAAATTTAGTATAAAAATACACGTAATGCCGGCAGTACACACTCGGCAAGAGCACTCGGCGAATGTCTCTGCGAGACATTTGTAAGGCGAGGAGCCGCGAGTGGAGCTGAGTACACTCTCGACGAGTATTCAGCCGGCAATACAGTTCTCATCAGTGTTGACAACGTGGCTTGGCCAAACCTTACGTTTGTATACCTGGAAAGTTACATTTTTTAATTAAAAACTACGGATTAGTAATTTTTTTATTGAACTATTATAAAGACTGTAGAAAGAGAATGTAGACGAGAGTGTTCTAAGGGTTCTCGCATTCACCACTCGCTTTCTTTGACTCGTGTCAAAAAACCGACTTAATGGAGCGTTGACGAGGCACGACGAGTCGAGACGAGGTAGACCAAGCGTTGTGAGTACAATCTCGTGCTTGTTATGTCTCACCTTGCCTCGACGAGAGTGTACTGCCGGCATAAAGATGCGCCACTTCAAATATAGAACAATAATACTAGCGTAACGGTATTTTTAACGGAATATAGAATAATATTTCATGCACAAATATAAGATTTTCAGAAAACTTACCGTTAAATTAAATTGTAATGCCGTAATATATACATAATGTAATGTTATTTCAATGAATATTAACCACATCAAATATCTACATAATTGTACAATAAGTATTTTAAATCTATATATAAAATTGTTACACCCTGTATCTAAATAATTTTATTGGTTAAGGTAAGTAGTTATGCACTGACAAGCCGAGCAGTACGTGAGCCGTTCATGAGGACCTGCCATTCAATAATTCGTACGGAGTAATCGATCTTTGGCACTGACCTCTATATAACTACAGAGCTAATGCAGCGCTATCTAACCGCCTCAACTAGCCAAGGTACTAAAGCTTTACGTGTGTAGTGGAAATGCATGTGACAGCCACACATACATTAATAAACATTCTTATTAAACATACATGACGCGTAGGCTCGTTGAAGCAAAACTTATAGCTCCTTGGCCAGTTGAGGAGTGTTTAAATTGGGGTTAAAATAGGATAATTTGTTCAGTTATTTAGAGGTCAGTGGTCCTTAATGGTAATCATTCATGAGTCGCTTGGATTGATTTTACATCTGCCAAGACAGCGAACACACAGGAATAATGGCAAGTATGTAAAATTGTTCAATTTTTTCTCGGGTTTTCTCGAAAACTCGATGGAAAATATTGACAGAATGTTTAGATGCAAATATAGATGCAAGTATAGTGCACGTGCGATTAAAAACAAGTAATGTAACAACTAACTGAGTTAATTGTTTGAATACCCAGTATATACTGAGTTGTATATCAATGTTTGAATTGTGAATATTTCTGCCTATTCAATGTTTATAAAATATGAATTATTTGTAAATGTTTGTTTTGTGTTAATAATTTTTCTTGAGACTGTAAAAATGTTCTTGCATTTAAAAAAATTTATATTAATGTTCTTGCGATTTTTATATATTTAAATATTGAGTTATATAATTGAGTAAATCAACGCGACGCGGCTGTTAACGCAAAGCATTGTTTAAAACGAGCCGTTAGGCGACGCGAAAAGTTAGTCAACGCGAAGCTTTAGTAAATCAACGGAAAGCGTTGGTAAACGTAAAGCGTTGGTAAACGCAAAGCGCTAACCGCAAAACGTAAGCTAAAGCGATCCGTAAGTCAGTCAACGCGAAGCGTTGGTTAATGAGAAGCGTTAGTTATTCAAAGCGAAGCATCGGTGATTGTCGAAGCTTGACGTCACGCGAACGTTAATCAACGCAGAGCGGTAACCAACGCAGACCGTCAGATTAAGCGAGCCGTAAATCAGCCAACGCGAAGCGTTGGTCAATGAGAAGCGCTAGTCAATAGGAAGCGTTAGGTCAACGCAAAGTGTTAGTTAATCCACGCAAAGCGTTTACAAACGCCAAACGTAGGCTTAAACAAACTGTAAATCTGCCAACGCGAAGCGTTGGTTAATGAGAAGCATTAGTTATTCGAAGCGAAGCGTTCGTGATTTGCGAAGCGTGATTTCACGCGAATCATTAAACAACGCAAAGCGTTAACCAAGGCGAACCGTAAGCTTAAGCGACCCGTAAATCAGCGACGCGTTGGCGCAATGGGAAGCGTTTGTCAATAGGAAGCGTTAGGTCAACGCGAAGCGTTGGTAAACGCGAAGCGTTTACCGACGCGAAATGAAAGCTAAAGCGAAACGTAAGTCAGCCAACGCGAAGCGTTGGTCAATGAAAAGCGTTAGTCTATAGGAAGTGTTAGTTTAACTCGAAACGTAAGCTGAAGTGAACCGTAAATCAGCCAACGCGAAGCGTTGGCCAATGAGAAGCGTTAGTTATCCAAAGCGAAGCGTCAGTGTTCGGAATCGTTAATCAACGAAAAGCTTGAACCAACGCAAAACGTAATCTTAAGCTAGCCAAAAGTTAGCCAACGCGAAGCGTTAGCATAACGTTGGTTAACGCAAGGCGTTTACCAAAGTGACCCGTAAGATTAAGCGAGCCGTAAATCAGCCAACGCGAAGCGTTGGTCAATGAGAAGCGCTAGGCAATAGGAAGCGTTAGGTCAACGCAAAGTGTTAGTTAATCAACGCAAAGCGTTTACAAACGACAAACGTAAGCTAAAACAAACTGTAAATCTGCCAACGCGAAGCGTTGGTTAATGAGAAGCATTAGTTATTCAAAGCGAAGCGTCCGTGATTTGCGATGCATGATTTCACGCGAATCATTAAACAACGCAAAGCGTTAACCAAGGCGAACCGTAAGATTAAGCGACCCGTAAACCAGCCAACGCGACGCGTTGGCGCAATGGGAAGCGTTAGTCAATATGAAGCGTTAGATCAACGCGAAGCGTTGGTAAACGCAAAGCGTTTACCGACGCGAAACGAAAGCTAAAGCGAACCGTAAGTCAGCCAACGCAAAGCGTTGCTTAATGAGAAACGTAAGTTATTCAAAGCGAAGCGTTGGTGTTTCGCGAAGCGTGTATTCATTCAAATCGTTAAACAACGCAAAGCGTTTACCAACGCGAACCGTAAGCTTAAGCTAGCCGTTTGTCAGATAACGCGAAGCGTTTGTCAATGAAAAGCGTTAGTTATTCAAAGCGAAGCATCGGTGATCCGCGAAGCGTGATTTCACGCGAATCGTTAATCAACGCAAAGCGTTAACCATTACGCGAACTGTAAGATTAAGCGAGCCGTAAGTCAGCCAACGCGAAGTGTTGGTCAATGAGAAGCACTTGTCAATAGGAAGCGTTAGGTCAACACAAAGCCGTGAACTACAACTGCCGTGAACCAACTCGAAACGTAAGCTAAAGCGAACTATAAGTCAGCCAACGCAAAGCGTTAGTAAATCAACCCATTGCCTTGGTAAACGCAAAGCGTTAACCGTCGCATCACGCAAGCTAAAGCGAACTGTTAGTCACCCAACGCGAAGCGTTGGTCAATAGGAAGCGTTAGGTCAACAACGCTAATATATATATATATACATATATATATATATATATATATATATATATCCAACGCTAATATATATATATACATATATATATATATATATATATATATATATATATATATATATATATATATATATATATATATATATATGTATATATATATATATATATATATATGTATATATATATATATTAGCGTTGGATAACTAACGTCGCTTAGCTTAACAGCTTAGCGTTGAGTTGCCTACGCTTCGCGTTAACTAGTGCTTCGTGTTGATTGACGCTACGCGTGAAATCACGCTTCGCGTTGAATCACTGACGCTTCGCATTCATTAACTAACGCTTCGTGTTGACCTAACGCTTCCTATTGACCAACGCTTCGCGTTGGGTGACTAACAGTTCGCTTTAGCTTGCGTGATGCGACGGTTAACGCTTTGCGTTTACCAAGGCAATGGGTTGATTTACTAACGCTTTGCGTTGGCTGACTTATAGTTCGCTTTAGCTTACGTTTCGAGTTGGTTCACGTTTTTCGTTGGTTACCGATTCGAGTTGAATCACGCTTCGCGATATCACTGGCGCTTCGCTTTGCATAACTAACGCTTTTCATTGGCCAACGTTTCGCGTTGGCTGATTTACGGTTCGCTTTAGCTTTCGTTTCGCTGACCATCTGATCGCTTTTGCTTACGTTTCGCGTTGTCAAAACTTCCTATTGATTAACGCTTCTCATTGACCAACGCTTCGCGTTGGCTGACATACACCTCGCTTAAGCTTACAGTTCGCGTTGGTTAACGCTTTGCGTTGTTTAACAATTCGCGTGATATCACGCTTCGTGAATCACCGACGCTTCGCTTTGAATAACTAACGCTTCTCATTAACCAACGCTTCGCGTTGGCTGACTTACGGTTCGCTTTATCTTTCGTTTCGCGTTGTTAAACGCTTTGTCTTTAACAAGCTCCGGGTTCCCGTTGATTAACGCATTGCGTTGTTTAACGATTGGCGTGAAATGACGCTAATCACCGACACTTTGCTTTGATTAACTAACGCTTCGCATTAACCAACGCTTCGCGTTGGCTGACTTACGGTTTGTTTTAGCTTACATCTCGTGTTTGTAAACGCTTTGCGTTTACCAACGCTTTGCGTTGATTAGCTAAAGCTTTGCGTTGACATAACGCTTCCTATTCACTAGCGCTTCTCATTGACCAACGCTTCGCGTTGGCTGACTTACGCCTCGCTTTATTTTACGGGTCACATTGGTAAACGCCTTGCGTTAACCAACGCTATGCTAACGCTTCGCGTTGGCTATTTACTAACGCTTCGCGTTGGCTAACTTTTGGCTAGCTTATGATTACGTTTTGCGTTGGTTCAAGCTTGTCGTTGATTAACGATTCCGAACACTGACGCTTAGCTTTGGATAACTAACGCTTCTCATTGGCCAACGCTTCGCGTTGCCTGACTTACGGTTCACTTTAGCTTACGTTTCGAGTTAACCTAACACTTCATATAGACTAACGCTTTTCATTGACCAACGCTTCGCGTTGGCTGACTTACGGTTCGCTTTAGCTTTCGTTTCGCGTCGGTAAACGCTTTGCGTTGATTAACATAGCCGCTTCGCGAATCACCGGCGCTTCGCTTTGACATCTAACGCTTCTCATTAACCAACGCTTCGCGTTGGCTGACTTACAGTTCACTTTAGCTTACGTTTCATGTTGGTTAGCTCTTTGCGTTTAACAACGCTTCGCGTTGACCTTACACTTCCTATTGACTAACGCTTCTAATTGACCAACGCTTCGCGTTGGCTAACTTAAGGCACGCTTAAGGTTACGCTTTGTGATGGTTAACGCTTTGCGTTGTTTAATGATTCGCGTGAAATCACGCTTCGCGAATCATGGACGCTTCGGATTTGAATAACTAACGCTTCTCATTAACCAACGCTTCGCGTTGGCCGACTAACGGTTTATTTTAGCTTACGTTTCGCGTCGGCTAACTCTTCACGTTGTATAACTCAAGCGTGCGTTCGCTTCGCGTTAACTATCGTTACGATTTGACTAATTTTTCACGCTTACTTTAATCATTCGCGTTGAATCAGCGACGATTCGTTGTCACGTAGTTCACGGCTTTGTGTTGACCTAACGCTTCCTATTGACAAGTGCTTCTCATTGACCAACACTTCGCGTTGGCTGACTTACGGCTCGCTTAATCTTACAGTTCGCGTAATGGTTAACGCTTTGCGTTGATTAACGATTCGCGTGAAATCACGCTTCGCGGATCACCGATGCTTCGCTTTGAATAACTAACGCTTTTCATTGACAAACGCTTCGCGTTATCTGACAAACGGCTAGCTTAAGCTTACGGTTCGCGTTGGTAAACGCTTTGCGTTGTTTAACGATTTGAATGAATACACGCTTCGCGAAACACCAACGCTTCGCTTTGAATAACTTACGTTTCTCATTAAGCAACGCTTTGCGTTGGCTGACTTACGGTTCGCTTTAGCTTTCGTTTCGCGTCGGTAAACGCTTTGCGTTTACCAACGCTTCGCGTTGATCTAACGCTTCATATTGACTAACGCTTCCCATTGCGCCAACGCGTCGCGTTGGCTGGTTTACGGGTCGCTTAATCTTACGGTTCGCCTTGGTTAACGCTTTGCGTTGTTTAATGATTCGCGTGAAATCATGCATCGCAAATCACGGACGCTTCGCTTTGAATAACTAATGCTTCTCATTAACCAACGCTTCGCGTTGGCAGATTTACAGTTTGTTTTAGCTTACGTTTGTCGTTTGTTAACGCTTTGCGTTGATTAACTAACACTTTGCGTTGACCTAACGCTTCCTATTGCCTAGCGCTTCTCATTGACCAACGCTTCGCGTTGGCTGATTTACGGCTCGCTTAATCTTACGGGTCACTTTGGTAAACGCCTTGCGTTAACCAACGTTATGCTAACGCTTCGCGTTGGCTAACTTTTGGCTAGCTTAAGATTACGTTTTGCGTTGGTTCAAGCTTTTCGTTGATTAACGATTCCGAACACTGACGCTTCTAAATCATCACGCAAGCTAAAGCGAACTGTTAGTCACCCAACGCGAAGCGTTGGTCAATAGGAAGCGTTAGGTCAACACGAAGCGTTAGTTAATGAATGCGAAGCGTCAGTGATTCAACGCGAAGCGTGATTTCACGCGTAGCGTCAATCAACACGAAGCACTAGTTAACGCGAAGCGTAGGCAACTCAACGCTAAGCTGTTAAGCTAAGCGACGTTAGTTATCCAACGCTAATATATATATACATATACATATATATATATATATATATATATATATATATATATATATATATATATATATATATATATATGTATATATATATATATATTAGCGTTATATATATATATATATATTTATATATATATATAAATATATATATGTATATATATATATATATATATAAATATATGTATATATATATATAAATATACACATATATATATGTATATGTATATTTATATATATATACATATATATATATATATACATATATATATATATATATATATATATATATATATATATATGTATATATATATATATATATATATATAAACATATGTATATATATATATAAATACATATATATATATATATATATATATATATATATATTTATATATATATATATATATATATATATCTATATAAATTTTTTTGATGATTT
Source organism: Nineta flava (assembly GCA_963920215.1). NCBI lineage: Eukaryota > Metazoa > Arthropoda > Insecta > Neuroptera > Chrysopidae > Nineta > Nineta flava. Next base: position 141,602,638 of record OY986040.1, read on the forward strand.
TTGATAGGATCGATGGACCTTTGAATAAAATTTTTGCAAAATTTTGACATCTGTACGAGACCAACTACTTCTTTGAAAAGGAAAATCACTTAATCCTTGACCTTATGGTTAAAAAAACTGAAATAAACATAAAAACAATACTATTTGATGTATGTTATGTTTGTCATGTGCCCGTTTGTACATGGAGACCATGCCTTCATTCGCTTATCAATTGTATTTATCATTTTTTTCAACTTTGAGGCCAGATTTTGAGAAAACTATTGAGTTTATGAAAAAGTATTTCAAACAAAAGTTGTTTATTATAAAGAGAAGAAGATTTTTTGTTAATAAATTTTTTTTCTGACTCTTACGGTTTCAAAGATGTGTAATTCCCCCTTTTTATTTGCTCTTTCTGCACAAATTATGAGAAAACTATTGAGTTTATGGAAAAATTTTTCAAACAAAAGATGATTATTTTAAAAAGAAGAAGATTTTTTGTCTCAAAATTTTTTTTCTATCTCTTACGGTTTCAAAGACGGATATTTCCCCCCTCTTAGCGGGGGGAAACATGTTCCGATATTGCCCATTAACGAACTTGACCTTACTTTTTTGCTCTAGAACACACACAAAAATTTTCAGCTCGTTATCTCTTTTCGTTCTTGAGTTATCGGCTTCACAGACGGACGGACGGACGGACGGACATGTGAAAATGGCCGAATTAGGCCATTTTATTAATACCTTTTTGAAGCATTTTTGTCAAGGATTAATATTTTCAAGCGTTACAAAGTCGGGACTAAACTTAATATACCTTGTATATTTACAAATATACTGGGTATAAAAAGTTTGAATGTCCGCTCACGTACCGCTCGATATACCACCAGATGTATACATACCTTTCTGAATAAAATTTGTATATAATTGTATAGGACCAAAAATCAACTGTGGCAAATACATCATATATGCAAATATATCAATAATATCATTATTCTCTAATTGTAAATCATTCCGTGTTGTATAAAAATCCAAAGTACAACTTAAAGATTTTAACGTGGACCATGATATCGTTATTATTAACAAATGATATAAATCTTCATCAATATTTAAATAAATGTACAATGATTGACCTTCAGATCGTATCACATTTATTAATATAATGATTATTATATTTGTTAGCCATGTTAATGTACGATTGTTTAGTAATATTAAGAGTATGGCTAAACATGGTTGACTCCATATTAATAATGTTGATAGTATACCAAATACTTTTATACAAAAATAGGTTGATATAAATATGTACCATATTGGAATTAACTGTAAACAAAATTAAATGTAAAACTTATGAGTATCCTTTTTAAGAAGGTTGTCGTTCTCAAAGCGATTCTGTCCGCAACTGAATGTGAGGTTTATTAATCGAAAATAATGAAAACCAAGAATGTGGCAGTTTGATATACAAGAAAAATAGATGGAGGAAAACTAATAGGGACAAAAACAGCGATAGTAAAATGTTTATAAAAGTAGTAACATTTTAACATATTGTAATGTTAAAATTATATTTGCAAATATTCAAAATTGATACATTTTTACTTTGAAATGTCATTGAATTGGCTATAGGTGCGCAGTTGTCGAGACTAGCGACAATGTGATATAAAATGCACAACACTACGGGACAGATTCAAAACTCGGCTATAGTTTGTCATGTGGATAAAAGATGGCTTTTATAAATATTTAAATATTCAATTTTTATATAAAATCCATCTTTCAACTGTGGAATGTGGAAAACTATAACTGAAACATAAATTGTCTCACAAAAATTGAATATTTATAGAAGCCATCTTTTAACCACATGACAAATATAGTCGAGTTTGGAATCTGCCCCTTAATGTTGTGCATTTTTATCACATTATCGCTAATCTCGACAACTGTGTACCCAGCCAATAAAGTTGGTAATATTTTCAAAAAGCAAGTACTACCGACAACAGATTTGTGCCGAATCCATTTGCATTTCCAAAAAAATGTTTCGAATAAATGTACTTTATTATAAAAATACTAACAACTTTTGTTATAAACATTTTCTCGAAAATCGAATGGATTCGGTACAAATCAACTGTTAAATTTTGTAAAAGGAACGCCACTTTTGGATTCGATAGTACAAAGTGAGCTAGAAAAAAATAACAGTTTTGTTTGTTTGTTCACAATTAAATGTGTAAATTATTTCAAAAAACATTTGCGCATTAAAATTGTTTGTTAATATTTATATTTAATTAAAAATAATCAATTAATATTTAATGTTTACATTTTAAAACTTTTTTTGCAACGAGGTCATGGAAACGCATGTGGAAGAAACATGTGCTCTGTTCACGTACTCATTACACGTTTTAACACATGTGTAACACTATTTTTCATAGTTTAAAGCGGCATACACATTTTATTTCCATGTTAAAATAATTGCTAAACAATATTTGGCGTAGGTATTTAAAACTATGTAAAATACTGTTACAAAATTAACATCAGCATCTCAGCTTATAGAACTGTATAAAAATACAATGGGTCAATTCAGTTTATCTTTATACGTATAAAAATATGAATATTCTCATATCGATGTAAATTTTAAAATGTATTTGCAAATAAATTAGTACTACATTTGAAATTACCTGATGAGCGTTGCATTTTCGTAATATTTCAGCAACAATTAGATGAAAAACAATCCATGGTGATACAATTTTTAAATAATATTTAACTAGTATCCATTCGTAATCGGGCATATCCTTAGCACGATTTAAAAATATCCAACCATCTTCCAAATAATTATCTTTTGAATAATACAAATCTGGAAAAGTTTATTTAGTCAATATTTTCTCAATATAATTTTCCATTTATTTACCTTGTGATATCAGAAATACATTATAAATCGAATATCCCACAGATGAAATCCATAATACAAAATACGCGCCAATTTCTATAGTTGATAAACGATTATTTGTATCTAATTTCATGGTAGTTTATCACATTTGGTTAATTTTTCAAACTTTCAAAAATGTTTATAGAATGACTTGTTGACTTGACACAGTAATAAGTTAACTTGTAAACTAATTTTCTTTTAAAACGAAAAATGAACGATTTTATAAAATGTAAAAAGTGTCGATTTAATATTATAAATTTATCAAACACGGTGACCGAACATGGTGATGAAAGCGTGTGTAAAGACTCAAGTCATACACAGAAGATGTTCATACCTGAATCGTTTTATCCATCATGGATTTTAGAAGTAATCAAAGAGAGTAATTGGACAAAGGGGAAATTTTATTGTCCATCGTGTAAAAATAAATTAGGATCGTTTGATTTTGTTTCAAGTGGCAAATGTTTTTGTGGACAATATTGTGTACCGTCTGTTATTTTAATGTCTAGTAAAATTGATTATCCTTCTGTTCATGTAAACGATTTAATTAGTTGATACTAAATTAATTTATTACAAAATTTTTATAGTTTTATTTAAAACTCTTATGAATTCCTTTATCAAGTCCTTATCTCGTTATCAAATAGATTAATGCGTTTGGATATATTTTTTTTCATTAAAACTACGGGATCGTTTTTAATTGATATATTTAAGAGTGTAAATGATTTGTTTTTCTTCAAATCCAACGTTGAATTCACTGTCCTTATATAACAGAGGTCAGTGGTTGGATTAGTCGGGTATAAAAGGTCCAACACTTTTTGAAACTACGTGGAACTATCTATAACTTAAATGGTTACTGTAAGACGTAAGTCATCCTTCGAAGATAGACATTGTTAATGCAAATTTTTCTGTAGGCCTTTTAAAGACCTACAATTCTACAGTGCATCAATTTTATGTTCAGTTATGTATGTTAGTGTAAGCGCCTTAAAAGCGTCTTTTTACGACTTGGACGTAAAGTTAGCAAAGAAGAGATTCGGATTACTTTTCATAGGCACAAAACCTTTTAAGGAATCCCAAAAACAGCATGTAAACAAGTGGATAGACGTTAAACTCCGTGATCACTGAGAAAATATACAGCAACAAAAACTCAGGATAATACTGTTGCATCCAAGAGGCTGTCCCTCGATGCATTTAACCTAAACAGAATACAACTGCAGAAGGTTGCCGGATTCATCACCTACGAAAGCATCTGCACATAATGGATCCATTGTGTGTAGACTGTGGGCCGAAAAGGAAGAAAAATTAAGCCACATCTTCTTTAGCTACGAATCTCCTGGTGTGCCGCGGATACAAAATATTCGATGCACCTCGTCCTGAATATATGAAACTTCAGGAAAACCTGATTAGCAAGCTCTCCTGGCTACTGGGAAATTGGGATTCTGTGGCATTCGGTAAAATTTGAGGAACTGTTTGATTTTACAACGAATAAAGACAAAACATCAACAAAATACTTATAAATTAACATCTATTGACTCTGTTGTTTTTTTTTTCTTTTTTTAAACTTACAATATAAAATTTGTTTTTAATTTTTTTTATCAAATATTTCCAATAAATTTTTTATACAAACATACAACTTTTCTCACCGATTATACATCAAGGAACAAAATTTTCACGTGTATAATAAAATATAGCAAAGAAAAAATCAGTAATTATTTTACATAGTCTCGCGCGGAGGTGCCCGCCCATAAATGTAATTGACAATAATATATATAAAAAAAAAAGAAAATTAATCGTTAATAATAATAATAATACAGTAAATAATATAAAACAAAATTTGTTAAGTAACTTCGATAATTATTTGGCATGGAACTATTTCTTTCCTTCGTCATTCACATCTAAAAAGAATAATAAAATACAGATCAGTAAATTTATAGTAATGCTAGGGCCGCTATAATCCCTTAGGGCTACTACAAATAACATTATTAGGAGATTTATTACTGTAGTAAAAAGATTTTAAATATTAATTTCAAGGTCGTTCAAAACAAACCAGAAAATTACCGCACTAAAAAGCGTTCTATATATTATAGATATTGTGGCAAAAACTATAGTACTCGGTTGGCATAGTTACCGAATTGAATTTAAATAGTTTTTGTCACAATATCTGAAATAATTATATAGAATGTCTTTAATGCGGGGGCCCAAAAACACACAAACCCGACCAACTCGAGGTATGGCCGATGAAGTGAAAGATTGTAGTATTCGGTTGGAATAGTCATCGACCATAATTCTTAAATAATTTAATAATATCGACATTCTTTGCAGTTTTTCACCTTTTTTTATAAATAAACAATTGAAAATGTCGCTCTCCTCCCGGTTTTTATTCATCCAGAGGCTCAAATATACCCCTTTTTCGAATTATTTTATAAGTTTTATAAAATTTTTATAAGTTTTTTTTGGCAAAAGTCGCTTAACTGAAATTTTACCCAATTCAAACAACTTTTACTGGAATATTTTCGATAACGTAATTGTAATTACGAAAAATCATATTTCGGTCACTATTTTTAAGATAACGACTGTTTTACTGAAAAAACGCCAGCAGATTTGAATTTTCTCGTTTACCGGTTAACTCGAAATATTATTTCCTACCGAATATTGGCTGTATCCAATTGTTATGGCCATATTAATATTAAATAAATAAAACAGTATTGATTAAATTGTTCAAAGAAATTTTCGTATTTTAAGGACCCTTCAAAATTTTGAAATTCTCAATCACTAGTCACTCTGGGTTACAGAAAATATTGTTAAAAATTTCCTTGCTAGTAAATACAAATTTTTTGAAATCTTTTTACTTAAAATGAATCGCCTATTTGTCTATACTCGGCATTATAAATTATTCCAGATTTTTGAATCCTTAATTAAATAAAGCTGAAGGTATTTCATTGAATTTGGCGCCAATTTTTACAAACAAAAAAAATTAACGATTAACTCTTGACCCAAAACACCGGTAGAATAATACTAATTGGCAATTTAAAAAAAATCAGATAATTAAAATACATACTTTTTCCATCACACGCAACAATCTTCACTTTATCCACCCGAGCAATTTCTTGTACTTCTCGAAATTCAACATCATTTAACATAAATGTCCATACATTATCACAGAATCGGTATGTATTTAATTTACCGGCTTTAAATGTTAAACGTGATTTAACTCTAGTAGCTAAAGCCTGATTAATATGTTTATCAAATTGTAAAAGTACCTTTACTGCCAAATTTGGTGTTATTTGTCCATACTAAATTAATTAAAAAATAATACTGGTCATATTTTTATTATTTTGCATATTTTTTTCGTTATTTATTACCTGAATTAATTCATCCAAACTTTCTTGTAAACTATTGCCGATGGTCGTATTTCTATATAGTTGATAAGACATCTTGCGCTTCTCGTGTCTCTCTATCAATTACAAAGAAACACTGCGCACTTCAGATCGGTTATGAATAGCTTTTATATAATACGTGATATTTATGAAATTATCGGGTGGCAGCCAGTATGTGCATGTTTTATTGTTCAAAAAATGGCGGTAAAATATTAACAAATTAATTTATTGATATCACTCTTTCCAAAAAATAAATGCTTTATAAGAAGTTCGGTTCAAAACATATATTGCTAAATTGATTTTACGAACACAAATAAATCTTGCCATATCCAATGTTTTCAATTTGATCCATTGTGATCCAAAATGAGGGTTCCTTCGACGCTGATGATATAAAAAACGCAGCTGACTTTTTTTCTGAACATAAATCATACATAAATCATCAATTAAAAATAAATAGAAATCACGGGTTCAAAGCACGAAGGTAATTTACCTTTGTGGTTCCAAGTGTTAATTAAATTTAAAAAATTTAAAGGCCACATGACCTCTATATATAGAATATAATTTCAGACTTGAATAGTAAAAGTATTGAAACTTTCATCTGTCAAGAAATTTAAAATATAAAAAAATTTACATTTCAAACTATCAAAATTTAGAAAAACAATAATTATTTTTATAGGACGCCTTAATTGTGAACGGAATTATTCAATGGAGACGTTTTTTCCGGAGGAGCATTTAAATGAATTTTGATTACAGATCTATAGCTCTCCGACAGAGCATAACATATTTTAATTTCAATATCTCAAAAACCATTGATTTTCGTCATCAAAAACAATACCTCTTTATTACACACCACATTGTGGACTGTGTATAGAGGTTGTCATATACTTTAGTGATATTTAATTAAAGATCTTTTCATGTTGGTGATAATTAAATAATATTACATCTGAAAAATTTTGACATAAATTGAAAAATTTGTGTTGGTATTCATTCAGAAAATCACGATGGAAGAAAAGAATAATAAAAGGTAGGTCAGTAATTATTTAAAATGGCAGATAGTGAGTTATGTGAGAAACTTTCTATTAGAGATTCAGTGAAATCTCTAAAAAAATATGGTAGCACATCAAAACATATGAAACGTCATGAAAATTTAATCAAACATTCCATTGAGTCCACTGACACCTTACAAGGGATTGCCTTAAAATATGGAGTTACGGTAAATACTAATCTTTATTCTGTAGTCTTCGTATCTGAAACACGTATTGTATGTTAACTTGTTCTGTGCGTTTTGTTTTTTAGACTGAACAAATTCGCAGGACGAATAGATTGTGGGCTTCCGATAGTTTATTTTTACGGGAATATTTATTGATCCCGGTTGCACCTGACAGTCCGTTTAGTCCAACAAGTGAAGTGAACACAGATATGTCGATTGTTAATACGAATAATAATAGTTCTAATAGTAAGCCTGTATCGCCGTCTAGTGATCTCGACGAACCGACAATCGATGATTTCTTATCGAATATCGATCATTCGATAGCAAATACGAAAAAAGAAGTTCGAAAATCACAGGGAAACAGTGAGTAAGTTACATTTTCTTTTATACATTTTTTTTCTAAACTAAAATATAATGATTTTTTATGAGTGGATTTTTATTGTTGCCCCCGTTTTTGTTTTGCAAAAATCGTATTTTAGCGAGAAAATGTTTACTGAAAATCGTCACTTGTCAAAAGTAGTTTAGATTTTTATTATGTATATAGTTTTGGAAATGGGAAAGCCTTTTTTATCCAAATTTTTCACACTTTCGTTGTTATTGGAAGGCATACGCTAGTCGGGGTCGAATTTAATATAGAATTCCATATAAAGGCGATGTTTAAAGTACTCATTCTAACTTACTATTGAAGTTGAGTAACGGATTTTAATATCCTATATATAATGAGTTCAGTATCAATGAGTGAACTGTTTAATTTACTTTTTACACACGGACAGAATAATAAAAATGTGATGATGCATATAACCAAGGCACTATTTTATAATATTTTAATTTCATAGTAATTAAAATAAATAAATTTTTAATATATTAATCAAATTACAAGTTCTAGACAAATATGTGACCATTCGATATACTGATAAGAAACTAATCATTTTTGTTTTGTAGTTTTAAATAATTTGATTTTTTTTAAAATAATAATTTGATAAATCGTTATCTGAACACTTATCTGTTATTTATTTAAGAATAAATTATCAAGTTTTAATACTTCTGACATTTAAGACATTATTCTCCTACAATTTAAACAAATACAGTTGTCCTATTCAGAACAACTAAGTCCTCTAAAGGACTTGCAATTTTACTTCACGATTGTAAAAGATAGCTCACATAAGACACCTGCCTTTTGAATTTCATCAAAACCGATGGAAAGACGGCGGAATTGTAAGCCTGTCACATTTTCGATGAAATTATAAGGATTTCGCGTTTGTTTGCAATTTGGCTAAAGAGCCAAATCCTCGGAGAACGCTTTGAGATTCGCACCTGAGCTCTAGAAATAGTTAAAGTCAATATTATTGAAATGTGAACAAATACTCAATGAACAATTAAACGTAAATTAATGACATGGCATTAATTTTGTTGTAACGTCAACATGAATAATAATCAAGACTTCAAAATGCAAATTAATATATTTTGTTGTGGCCTTGCTTTATTTAAAAAAAAAAGAAATAATTTTAAAAGATAAATCGAATTCAAGCAAAATAAATTTTCTAAATATTTTGATAAAATGCTGATATTCAATATTATTGTAATATAATTAAAAGCTATTCGGATTAAGGACGTTCATGTGCTACGCTAGAGTCTAATGAGTATTATATTTAATAAAATTTATTTAGGATTTTAAAAAAAGTTGTTAAGTATATCAATAATCTTACAACGATTTATAACCTTTTTTTATTTGCCCTTAATATTTTAAAAGTATTTATTGGAAAATATCAGGAAATGTAAATTAGAAATTGATTTGACAGTGTATATGTGTATATTTTTTTACTGTGCGCTGTCACCAGTTTTCAAAATATGGTGGCAAAAACAAACCTAACAAAACAGTTTTAATTTTATTAAATAATTAATTCAAACGTTCGTCAACACCATTTTTTTAATGCAATTATATAAACTGCATATTTTAAAGAATATTTATAAACATTATTTATTATGGTGTTTACTTTGATAATATAGTTTTTATAATTTTAAGTACACAAAAATTCTGTTCTCCATAAGACGCTGTGTTAAAAGTTTGATTTTTAATCGATAATTACCCTTTGTAATACTCGACGACAGGTTTTAAATTTTTGACGGAGGATAACTACTGAATTGAGCTATTCAATTCATTAAAAATTTTTTTAACTACTATTAAGCCTCATGCATGAACATCCTTAAGTTTAATTAAAATTACTATTTAATCAAATAATTAAATATTGATTCAATGCGTATTATAATTATATACAGGTTGTGTAACGAGTAATTAGATTATATACATACAGCCGGGGAATAAATACAATGAGACCTGAGTAATTAAATCTATTTTGGTTAATAATTTTTATATTTTTTTATTTTTGTGTTCAAGTTGAATATACCGAATCAGAATACAAAATGTTTATTAAATCCACGATTGACAACACTGCTGACAAATTAGTAAGTGTGGTCTGCGAGAAACACGTTGAACTTAGATGCTCAGAAGTAAATTTTTTTTTTACTGACTTACTTAGTTTACTAAGGACTTAGTTGTTCTAAACAGGACCAATCATATAGGGATAACTCTTTACGCATAAAATTGAGGGACGAAAAATTTTTATCGTACACCTCCTCATGATGTGGGATATCGTCAGACATCTTTAAAAACACAATTAAAACTCTGAAGTAACTTTTTGTCTCAGGTTTGAGGCATTTGTTTATGTTTTTAGTGATTTCTTTAAAAAGAAACACTCTCCAATGCCTTTCTGTTAAGAATTTGTGAAAATTTTTCCCTATTTTTTTTACCCTTCCTCGTTTGATCTATATTCAAATATCTAAAATAGAAATTGAAATAACCACCGTAGTAATATTGAGTACATTCGATAGGTTGTACTAAAAACAACTTATTTTAATATTTACAGGTTTATTTCGGAGGATGATTACGAGTCTAGCTATGTAAAAAAGAAACATGCCATATCACGATTACGACAAGCATCCACAACATCCGGATCATCAAATTCATCATCATCGGCGATCATGAAATCAATGTCACATCCCCCGCCAGATATTTTAAGTATAGGTAATAATTCAACGTCATCGTATCAACAATATAATATACAACCGCACACAGTGCCCACGGTTATTACACAAACCGGTCGTAAGTTACGTACATCGTTACAGAGGTTAGAACAACAACAGGAAGAAATATTTGAGTTGTAGCATCCCATATTATATATCCTCCATTTATATTGATAGCATTCATTTTTTATTTCTAAAAAAATAAACAGAACATACATCATACTCTAATGGATATTCCTAAAAATATTTTGGAAGTGTATAGAGTACCACATACGGTATTTATTTTAGTCAATGTGTGGTTAAAATACCGCAAATAACATACTAAAATTGTTTCTACTATCGTGGTTTTAAAACATAAACAGTACACACACATCATGCTCTTAGAAGTAAATAATATTCCTAATAATATTTTGGAAGAGTATAATAGAGTCCCACATACGGTATTTATTGTAGTCAATATGGTTAAAATACCGCAAATATGTACCAAAATTGATTCTACTATCGTGGTTTTAAAACATAAACAGTACACACACATCATACTCTAGGAAGTAAATGATATTCTTAATAATATTTTGGAAGAGTATAGAGTCCCACATACGGTATTTATTGTAGTCAATATGGTTAAAATGCCGCAAATATGTACCAAAATTGATTCTACTATCGTGGTTTTAAAACATAAACAGTACACACATCATGCTCTAGGAAGTAAATGATATTTCCAATAATATTTTGGAAGAGTATAGAGTCCCACATACGGTATTTACTGTAGTTAATGTGGTTAAAATACCGCAAAGACGTTCTAAAATTGTTGCTACTATCGGGGTCTTAAAACATAAACAGTACACACACATCATGCTCTAAGAAATAAAAGATATTTCCAATAATATTTTGGAAGGGTATAGAGTCCCACATACGGTATTTATCGTAGTTAATGTAGTTAAAATACCGCAAATACGTACTAAATAAAAAAAAACTCGGTGGCATTCATTTTTCACAATTTCACAGGTGATTTGTGACGAATCTACTCTCTATTTTTGAAAAAAATGTTTAGATTAAAAGTTGTTTGCCTTGGTATAAAGAACAACTTTGATTTGAAACATTTTTTCGAAACCTAAATAGATTCGGCACGTATTGACTGAAACCGATTATAAATTCGTGTCATTTTAATAACCCTCGACAGAAAATCTCCAAAAATAAAAAAATCTTTTAAAGACAAACCAATTTTATTTGAAACACTTTATCGTACACTTGACAGGATCGTTTATAAATTTTGAGAATTGATACTTCATCGGTACAACTACATCATATTAGTTTTTTTGATAGAATTTTCTTTATTAGAACGTTTTTCTTATAAATCCGAAATCCAAATTACAATTTCATAGGGTGATGAAACACCTCTTTGAAAACTTATATACAAATTTTCTTCGTGCTAGGACAACCTTAACTATGTGTTTGATTTGAGAGGGAGCTTCATATACCTCGTTCAATGAAAGATCGTCTGCGGAAAAAATGTATGATTTCTTGTGTACTGTGAACTGTTAAAGGAAGTAAATTTACTTTTTTTTCCGGAAGTTTATACAAAAAAGGGTATAAATACAATTAAATCCACAACTCCCTATCAACCCCCTCCCTTCTAACCTGACTATATGATTCAATTAAGTATTACATGATTCTTTTGTAAATATCTTTATAATATGTTAAATCTATTGAATTTTAATAAGTTATAAACCGATGATTGGTTATAGAACTAATTTTGTTAATTTAAAAAAGATTTCTAACAAAAAATATGCTGGCATAAATATTATCCAGGCCCGTTTTTACACATGTAACTTCAGATGTAATTTTTCATGCGATTGATTTGATGAAATAGAAAAGAATTCTATTTTGACGATTTATTTCATGAAATCCCTGTATGTAACGTAATATGTCAGAATAGTGTGGACGATATGTTTATATCCACTTCCTTGTGATTGGTATACTTTGATCATGTGACTGAAGTGGTTGACAAAGAAAGAAATTGTAAAAAAGACGAGAGTTATAGCTGTTAACAAACATGCATTTTCGTCGTGTGGACTGTAATGTAACTTTAGTTATATCAAATATTTTTATTGCTATTGAAAACTTTCATCAAAACTTTTATGTGTAAAAATGGGCATAGATAGAACAATCTAAAGGTACGTTCTCTTGATACGACTAACACAATGATCGTTCAACGATAAACGTTTCAATTTTGCTTAGAGCATCTACGATTTATTGATTTATCACTAATCGCGTGTTTTCATTCGCAGTCACATCGTTCTACAGAAGGTGTCTACCTGAGAGCACATTCTAGAATATCGGTTGTGCGAAGTATTTATTGTAAAATATCAGTAAATGTAAATTAGAAATTGATTTGGCTTGATTTGACAGTGTGTATGTGTATATTTTCTTACTGTGCGCTGTCGCCAGTTTTCAAAAAATGGTGACAAAAACAAACCTAACAAAACCGTTTTAATTTTATTAAATAATTAATTCAACGTTCGTCAACACCATGTTTTTAATGCAATAAATATATAAACTGCATATTTCAAAGAATATTTATAAACATTATTTATTATGGTGGCTACTTTGATAATATAGTTCTTATAATTTTAAGTACAAACAAATTATGTTCTCCATAAGACACTGTGTTAAAAGTATGATTTTTAATCGATAATTACTTTTTGAAATGATTGTCAATAGGTTTTAAATTTTTGAGGGAGGATAATTACTGAATTGAGCTATTCAATTTACTGAAAGAAAAAGTTTTATCTACTATCAAGCCTCATGCATAAACGTCCTTAAATGCCTTTTGATGGAGTAGAAGGAAAATGGTTTTCCAACTCTATTGATAATCTCAGACCACATATCAGTCCTTGACGCTTTGATTCTTGTAGAACGCATGTAGACTGCTGCCACAATGATTCTTGTTTTGATTGTGTGTATATCGTACAAAATTTCGATAAATTTTTACAACATGACAAAAAAATAATAAATAATGATAAGTCTAAATGAAATTATTATAAAAAAAAGGGGTCTCTTGTATTTTCCTTTTAAAAGGTCCTATTTTGTTATTGTGTACATATTATGTATTATTTTCTTGTACTCCTGTACACTCCCATTCATTGAACTAGTTGAAACATTCTAAGTGTTACTGTATGTAATATTATACATATATATATATATATACAGTGAAACCTTGATATAACAAATCTGAAGGAGATTAGAAAATATTCGTTATACAAAGGAATTTGTTACAATGAGGTTTGTTATATAGATGTTAGGTTGGTCTAAGATTCTTTTTAGCTAGATAAGCAAACTTAAAAAAAAGTAAAACACATTGTAATGAATGCATTTTAATATTTATTTAAAAACACAATATGAAAAATTGACACAAAATAATAAAAATTTATTAAACAATCAACATTGTGGTCATGGTAACCTAATTTTCATTTTGTTTGTCAAAGGCAATAATAATAATTATTATAAAGAAGGGCACGGCAAATGGGTCCCCAGCACCTAGACCAAGGGGGCCTCTGTGCCTTCCTTGAGAACAATCTGTCATCCGAAGGCAAGACGTCTTCGGGTTAAAAGCAATAAAAACAATATTGTGTCTGAACCTGTCAAGACATGAATTATTGTTAGATGGATTAGTAGAATACTTTATGCAGAGGTTAATTATACTTTCTATTTATGTTTTGTATTGATTGAAAAATCGTTATAAAGAGGTTTTTACAAAATTTATTCGTAATGTAAAGGTTTATTTTGCAATAACTCTTACGGCCAGTTCTAAGGGATTTCTAAGAATTTGTTAAATCGAGGAAATCGTTATATTGAGGTTTGTTATACTAAGGTTTCACTGTAATTAGTAATATATATATATACGCTTAGAATGTGACCTAGTGCTTCAATTTTTATGAACGGGAGTGTACATACAAGTAATTGTAAATATTGTATTTAAAAAGGATTACAATATTAAAATTAAGTGAATTTTTTTTTTTTTTTTAATTAACTGGTGGATTGTGCAATTTATATAATTTTGGGGGCGGTTTCACTATCTTCTGATAAAATAGTTTAATTGGAAATTATTCAAACAAACGGTAACTATAACGGTACGACTACATAATGTCGCTTGTCGCTCCTTTTCGGTGACAAATTAAGTCACGTGACATTGCTGTGTCACGTTCCGAGTTAACGTATCTGTATCTGTGACATTACTGTAATCCAGTGTTTGTGTATAAAAATATTATATTATCTTGCTAAAGGTTAAGTACATCTGATTTTTTTCAGAAGATCTATAATCGTGTCCTTGTAGTTCTTGGGATCGCCAAGTACCGGACCAAAGAGTATAAAACGCTAACATTTCAAAAATATTCTACCTTTTGCAAATATTCCTAAATATCTTAATCAAAGCTTTTAATTGAAGTTAATGAAACCTACCCTATAAAATTTATTTTCCGAACTGTAAAAGATTTTTGTTATTTTGTGTTAAGGTTTTGATCAGAGTATATATCAATGATTCTTTGCGGACCCTATAATAAAACCCTTCACACTACTCCCCCCCCCCCCCCATTACTAATAATAATTCAGAGCCTATTTCTAGATATAAAATAACAAATTTTTCATTTGTAATCAGTTTCTTACATTAATGAACTCTACAAACAAAAGTTGTTTTATTTTTAATGGATGTAAAACGTATTGGATGTCTTGTGTACATTTGACTTGGTCAGCTCAAAATAATCATCTTAATTTATTGAAAAAAAATATTGTAGCTGTTAGAAAGAAATTGGTTTTAGTTGCTAGATAATATCAAACGGCCCATAAACACAACGATTTGTTTCTAATTCATCAGTATACGAACAGGCTCCCATTAGAGATCGGTCTCCAAGACTTAACTTACAAGTGGACACATTAATATGAACTCTTTCAAGTCTCCGATAATGTTTTCTTGCCTCATCCACTTATGAATTGAGTCTTGGAGGGCAGTCTCGAGACTATTCAGCGTCAGTATTACCAACACAAGTATTTTAGATAAAATACCTAACTAGTAAAATATGACAAATCGTTGCGTTTGTAGGCGGCGTTTTTTTTATTAGGAAAATATTTTTTTTCGGATTACCGCATACAAATATAATGCTCATGTTATTTACTTTAAGTTTATCGTGATTGTAAATCTTGCCTTGCAAGTAAATTTATCAGATGCAATAGCTCAGAATCAGTGATTTTTTTATTGTTTATACTTTCTTTTTTTTAATATTTAAATAAATGCGGTAATATCTGAGATTTAAAAAAAGATCTTCTAGTCGATAAAATGGAAGATTTTGTCATGCAATATAAATATTAGGTTTGATTTTATTAGTAGTAAATCACAAACTATAGAAAATTTACTACCAGAACAAACCTACTTAATCACAAGAGGCAGCTTATTTGATAATTTTTACAGTTTCATTAAAAATTTGAACAGAATAAAAAAAAAACCCTATTTATATTTAAAAATAATAATAATAATACTTAGAAAGTACATAGAAAAAATTTAATGTTTACTTTTCAATTTATTTTAAATAATTGTTATATTTTGTTTAAAAAATATATTTTTTTAAAAAGCACAATACATTTTTATTTCATTGATGCAGTAAAATCAAAACAATCAACTTTGCAAGGAGAACACCAAAATCTATAAATCATCCATGGATGATAGTAGGCCAGCAACTATAGCCGTGTACTATAAATCTGTAATAAACACTGCAACAATAACTGTCCTCTAATGAAATGCTTCAACTTTCGTCTGATAAATTTTCCACTTTCTAGCTTATAGCATTTACTTATGACTGCCCTCGTGTGCACTGGGAGCACTCGTATAAAATGTGTGTTCAATTGACTATTATAGATTGATCGCACTGAGTTTTTCAAATAATAAGTTCAAAATTCCAAACCGTTCCAAAGTTATAGCTAGTTTCTAACCGTTCCAAACTTATAGCCGACCCAGATTTCTAATATAGTTTTTATAGAAATACCTACATTAACAAAATTTTGCAAATAAATTAATTAAACTGCCAAAATTTAGAAAAAAATAATTATTTGACAAATATAAAAACACAAAATGGATTACTCTTTCGGTTGCACACAATAAACAGTCATTTTTATTAAGCCCCGCCCTCAGGTCAGTTCTATAAAAAACTAACTATAAGTATGCACACTGCTGCCAACTTTCGAAGGTGTTATGCAGTTTTATCGACTCCTCCTGTACTCCGCGCATTTTAGGTTGGTGAACTTCAAAAAATAGGCGGTAAATTAAATTTTGAAATTGTTTTTATTAGAATAAAATATAATATTAATTTTCTGCAATAAAATTTGTAATAACATTGAAAACGATTAGGTTCACATACGGGTCCCTACCGCTAATTGCAAAGCTAGCCAGTGGTCTTGTACATTCGTTAGAAGGGTAGATAGATATGGATCCTTCCATATACCTAATACAACTCAATCTATTATCTATGCATATACCTTCCAAACCTATTATGAGGTTTACACACACAGGAGCCGTTCTGGATCGGCACAATTTTCGTGTTCAAGGTAAATAATTTGCAAAAATTAAATAATAAATTCAATTCCCTAACGAAGTGTCTTAACACTCGCTAGTTTCACAATTGCCGTTAGATGACACTTATACGAATCTAATTACTGTCAATGGATTCGAAATTATATTAAAGTTGTTAATAACTGATCGATTCGTTGTTGATTTCGATAGATTTCTGATTTAAGGACACTATTCCTTTCCTTTTGTTTTTCAATTTCCTCATCCATTTCGGTATATTGTTTACGTAATGGTTCAAAACTTCGATCTGCTAATCTAAAAAGTAAGAAAACCGTTTACGAATAAATTTTTTACCAGCAAAGCTGAAGAATTTTATTACATTTTCTGTTGTCCAATATCTTCATTTAATTTTCCATTTTCATTCCGCCATATTTGTAGTTCACGGGTAATGTTATCATAATCTTCTTGAAGAAAATTGATTATTTGCCCTAATGGCAATGCAGCTCGGGTAATTGTTTGAATTTTCATTCGCATATTTTCTATGTAGCGTTTTTTTGTTTCGCGATTTCTTTGACTATCTTCCTCCCATTCCTACAAATATATTTCGATAATTTTAGTCTTCGTCGGTGAATCTTATCGATACCGCGCAATCTAAACAAATCTGGGAAAACTTCGGTCAATAAATGGGTTACACAGTTTGATAAGGAAACATCTTGTAAGATTCCTTGAGTTGGAATTTCCCATATATTTTGAGGATTAAGCAACCCATCCCGTTATAAACGGTTTCCTAATCCACAGGACTGGACCAATCTCCTCTATTCCTTTCAAAAAGAAAAGAGAAATCTTTCCCAAAATTATTTTAAACTTCAGAGTCATGGAAGATTCCTTTAATGCACAACCTTTAGATCCCACCGCCGTTACTGGTAGATATAATTTCCCAATTCATAAAAGACCTTTGGACCAATAAGGGAAATTGATATCTCTATCCTATCCAAAAGAAGCCTGGTGCCTAAACGAAGCTAACACTCCTTGACCAAGCGCTTAGCTGAATGTGATCTAAAGTCTCAGTTTCCAGGTTGCTTTAGCCCAAAAGAGGAAATCCAATGAGATGGATAGTTATATCTTGGGTATAAAAAGTATTGCACTTCAACCTTATGGCCCATTGTGCTTCCCTTTGTCAACTTAAATGGTAACTTCCTTAAATGTCAACTTACAATTTGCATCGGAACTTTTGGTGTGTCTTCCATTAATTCTTTTTGTGTTTCTAAAATTTGTGCCACAAGATGTCCTTGCGGTTGTTGGTCTTGAATAGTGGGCGTTTTTAACGGCAACGTTATTTCAGGAATGTTTGTTGTCGATTCGACCACAACTAAATTCTCATTATCATCGTCAGAATTCTTATCAAAGTTTTCAACGATTACATTAACTTTTCCCAATGGGACTACTTTCTCCGGTGGTAAAATCACATCATTTCGATCTCTGATACGTGGCGCCGCGGGTCGTGCACTAGGTGGTCTAGCACTTGGTGGACGTAGACTTGTTCGTGGTCGTGCTGATGGTTGTCTAGGTTTATCAATTTTCAAATCGGATTCAGATAATTTTGGTATCATTTTGTCCGTCTCTTGCGTTGGTAGGTTGGATGATTCTAATAGAATTGGTTCGTTCGATGCATTTTCTAAATTTGTTGGATTTTCCTTGAATGTTTCATTGGTCGGTTCGGGAATGTCCGTTTCATCTAGTTCAGTTACATTACTACTCCGATTTGTCGTATTTTGGTATTCGATTTTCTCTTCATTTTCCTTATTTTCGTTGCTACTGTCAAGGTCAACGTTAACTGCACTTGGTATTTCTACAGTCAATTCTTCTTTCTTTTGATCTTCAGTTGAAATCAAATTAATCTCTGGCTGAGAACTATTTAGCAATGCATTGTTGCTATTACTACTCTGAGTATGAAGCAATTTTTCCGGTTTCACTTTTTCCAATTTATTAATATCATTCTTCTGTTTTCGAATTTTCTCTCGTGATGTTAATGGTGTTTCCACATTTTTCTTATCAACTTTTTTCAATTTTTCATTTGATGATTTTTTCGATAGAGTTGTATCTCTTGTTTTTCTTCGGCTTATCGATTCACTTGTATCTTTTTTTGGTTTAAATTTTATATCTTTTGTTAAATCTAAATTTTCCTCTTTAATTTGTTCTAGAATATTTTTTGCTGTTAGATTTTTTAGAATTGCTTTAGCTATTGCTTGTAACAGTTCGTTAGTTTTTGTTGGTTCGTGGCCAGCCACAATTTTACTGGGACGGGCAGCGATATCCGTATTTGTTAGAAGTTCTGAAAATCAACAAAATCATTGGGGGAAAAATGTCTTCAGATTTAGTATGGTATAAAATGAGATTCATTCAGCGAGATTCGGTAATCGACATTAAGGTGATTATCATATATAAATATATTTTGAGATTTAAGGATCCAACAAAATTCAATTCCATAGAGAATCAAAATGGTGGTGTAGGCAACTTGTAAGACATTGGTGTGATGGTGTTGTGTAAACTCGACAATAAGTAGCTACTTATTGAATCTTTTTGGGATCAAATATATAAATTTTGGATGGAAAAATAGATCTAGTTGAACGTTTCACATCTCTCCCGAGCAGAGATCGTTCGCCCAGAGATACTATTATATAAAACAAATTAAAATTCAACTTGTAACTTACTCATTGTATTAATTAGTTTAAATAAAAATTTAATTTTATCATCTTTCTCCTTAACATTTTCCGATTTTAATTCCGTTTCCGTAAAAATTCCATCAAATATTTTATAATCCTTATTAATTGTCGTCACAATGTCATGTAAAAAACGAAACGGTGGTTTTTTCAATAGTTTTTCAGTTAATGGTGGTTTTTTCACATATTTTCCAAGAGAATCTTGTGTTCTTTTTATCACATCCAGTTTTATATCTTCACTCATCTTATCAACTGTCTATCTTAACGTGTCTTCATCGATTCGTCTGTTAAAATTGATTGAATTGACTAATTTTATAAAAAAATGTGAAATTCCAAAATAAATATTGTATGTTATTACGTTTGTTTTGATTATTGTTACCATGGAAGCATATAGGGACTGCATTAAGGAATATTTTAACGTGGAATATTATCATCAATGAATGATTGCGCATATTAGTATTTTAGCATTTGGATATGCTCTTTGGTGGGTAAATTATAAACTATTATAAACTGGTATCCCCATGATATACCATTCCGCCAACAAGTTTCTTGGCCGCACTCTGTTGAACAACTTAGTAACTACTGCTAGTAGGTTATAATATTAAGCTCCGCCCCCTACCAGAGATCCTAAGTCGATGTATTTAC
The DNA here is from genome assembly GCA_963920215.1 of Nineta flava. Taxonomy (NCBI): domain Eukaryota; kingdom Metazoa; phylum Arthropoda; class Insecta; order Neuroptera; family Chrysopidae; genus Nineta; species Nineta flava. Next base: position 141,623,096 of record OY986040.1, read on the forward strand.
TCTCCACTTCCGCGCAGATTTTTAAATTTTAAAGGAATATAAATAAATGCATTTTTATAATATACGTATTATATTATAACAAGAAAGATTTGATTATATCAGTTTGCCACAAGGTTGCAAACAGCCAAAAAATAAATCTATTTTTTTTCATAATGAATACTTGTTTTCAACTCTCAAAATTTTGTTTAAATAAATTTCGCCTGCGCGATCACCATTTGTCGGTTTGAAATGGGTTTTCCCAAATCACAGGATCTCAACTTTGAAATGCTCACCGAAAACATCCTAATCTGTAATTGCTTATTCAGGGTCGAAATTTCTTTTTGTATAATCCATCAAGAATATCGGCAAGTGGTGAGAGACTTATTTTACTATGGATTCCATGGAGAAGTCTCCATGATGGATTCAATCATTTAAGTTCACTTAGAATGTGAAAATAAGTAAACAATAAGTACACTTATGTAAATACAAAAATATTTTCAAAGATTATATGTACAGTGTCTTCATTTATTATAATTGCATTCCTTCATTTCTTAAAAGTGATACTTTTACTACTTTTTTTTTTGAGTTCGACTATAGCCCTTTTGTACATGATTTTTTGAAAACATGACTTTAAGGTCTTTTACTATTTTTTTTAAATGTACGCATCTAGATTTATCGAAAACAAAATTCAAAAACACTACCGTAAAAAAAACCTAAAAATAAATAAAAAAACAAGTTTAAAATTCCCGCTGAAACACTCATGCCTGTCAACAACACTTAAGTATTGTGACGTCACTCGTTGCTTAACTGCTTAGTTTGTTATACATAAATGTGAAAAAAAACTAAAAATACATTATCATATATTTTCTGATGAAGAAGTTTATATAGTCAAAATAAAATTATTGTTACCTAAATCTCAAATATTTGTTTTATTTAAAAATAAAAATATATTAAATACATTTGACTACTCATATGAACGTATAACGTCAATTCTCGCTTTTGATTACGTGACTTTCGGCAATATAAATAAATAAAAGTGATAAACATAAATAATGTAAAACCAATTTTGGTTTTACCAACTAAAATTTTTAATCCAAATCAAGTGTTCAAATTGAAGACCCTGTATACTTCAATTTTTGTCGAACGAAAGCAATCGCTTTTACGGATATGACGAATGTTAGCATAGCTACTTAATGCTTGAATGTAAGTATACTTAAATGTGAATTTTTATTTTATTTATAAAACAACAAAACTTGATAATTTTTCAACTAATTTACAAAAAATCAAATTAAAATTTATGAATAAATCGATAGAAATATTGCAAATATATTGAATAAAATCATAATTTTTGAAAATAACGATATAAAAGACATGTTAAGTGCGCAATGCAATTATATTATTTACCATATAAATGGCGTTTAATTTATGCTAGTGTACTCAATTTATTATTTTTCTATTAGATTTGACAATAATTGATCATTTAAAGTTGTTTCAAATCATATAACAGGTATTTATTGTACAATTTTTTATATAAAAACTTGATCGAAATATCGAAATTGTTTTATCGTCACCTCTTGAGTTACTTAAAGTTAGTCAAATTTACTTAAAAATATGTATTCATGACAAACAGATTGATGGTATTTTAGGAGCCAAGACTTTCTCGTATGTATTCGAATATGTTATGTTCTATATTTATAATTATTTGAATTTGATTATTTTGATGTATTCTTTGAAAAAATTACGGTTAAAATTTGTATTTCAAATTAAAAAACACTCGAATTAGTCAGGTTAACTTGGTTAAGTGTCGAATTTTATAGGTTTTTAAGGGGTTACACCTATATCATGTAGATTGATGTTTTTTTGTATCACTTTGTTTTACAATTTTCTTAAGTGAAATAACACGGGGAAATTTTTATTTCAAAAATTTTTATAAAGTTGCAGTACTTTTCTTGAAACGTATTTCGTGACTGTGTTTATGTGCCATGTCATACAAAAATAAACCGTAATTTTAGACCCAAAGTTTTAAGATTAATATCTAGGCGAAAAGGAGGTTTCGAAAATAAAAATTTTGGCAAAATGGCATGATCTAATTCGTGTATCGCGGTGGAGCTATTGGTTCCTCGATATGAATATACCATTTAAGAAAAAAAACAGTATCTTAAGAAAATAATAGCCCTTAATTACTTAAAAATTCTTAAAACCTAAACAGTTAGCATTCATCAGAATACGCTTATCTGATGCTGAAGTAAAAAGATGATTGTTTATTCAAAGATCGGATTATTTGTTTTGCTCCCAAAAACATTTTGTTTCAAGAATGAGAATAGTTGCTTTATGATCTCCAAGGGGTTTTCAATGTACCCTCGTTAATTCTGGATTTTAATTTTAAATGTAATTCCAACATTTTAAGTTATAGCCTAAATTTTTGATAAATGAAAAATATGATGAATTTATTTTGAAGGTACACTGATAGTTATTCAAAATGGAAGAAATGATCACTGATGAAGTAATTGATTTGATACCGACTGAAGTCAAATCAGAATCCAATGAAGATCAAATTGATGCAGTCGATGCGATCGGTTTAGAAGAAGTACAAGTTGATGATGCAGAAACCCAAAACGAGCCATCTTCAGAGATTACAGACGTTAAAATGATTGAATGTCCTGTTTGTAGATTGAATGTCATATCATTTGTAAGTATATTACTCTTGGTCTTAAAATTTCTTAAAAAAATTAATCATATACAATTTGAAAATATTCATCAGAATTAATTGTAATTTTCCTAATCAGAACATTATTCGATTATGTTCAATCTATTCCGATTATTTACAGATTTACTCCCAAGGAATTCTTTATTTTCAATGAAATTTTATTTCTTTTAATGGTAAACTTATTCAATTTCGAAAATAGGACTAGTAGTAATATATGACCAATTTTTTCTTATTTAAAATCAATCGAAGTTTATACGCTTTCCAATTATTCCGATTGAATGTCAAAGGGATCCTACCAACAAGGGGCAGAGGACCTGACTGTTCATTCTGTCCCAGAAAAAGATTGTTTATCTATGAGGCTGTAAATCTACAGCCTCTTCATCGATGAACCGATTATTAGAATCAGAAACTCATTTTTAAAATAAATTTATTATATTATTTACTATTGGTAAAGTTACTCATGACGTCATATTCCAAAATGGTGGCTTTAGTCAGGCTACATTTCAACGATTATTTATATTTTTCATAAAAAAGGTGATTTTCTTTAATAAAATAATAATTGTTTTTTTTAATTTTATTGACGAAACCCTAATAACGCATATGTTACTATCACAGTTGATCCTGACTACTCTGTTTCTATTTATGGCCACCAGATGTCATAGCCCTAAGGACAAACACTGTTTAAACAAAACTGTATATTTATTCGACTGTATATTTATTAACGAATTACGATTGTTTGAACAGATGATGGAAGAACATAAAAATACGTGTTCCGGTGCGGATGAAAGTATACTAGGAACTGATAATTATTCAGTCGATGATTTAGATGAAGAAGAGGAAGAAGAAGATCGTAAAGATATCAGTTTAGAGCCTGATTCTGCTGATGGTGGTGGTAATGAAGATGATGAAGCCGATGGCGATGATAAAAAAGTTTATAAATGTCCAAATCAAGGTTGTACAAAAGTTTACAAAAAGAAATTCTACTTAAGTCGACATTTAAAACATACCAATTGTACCGGTTTATTGCAAGTTAAATATGAATGCAAGGTAAGAACCAGAAATCGAACCCGGAACGAAAATAGACAGTGTCGGATTGAGTCCTATTTTTTTTTTCTGGAAGTACATCGGACCCAGATTTGTTGTTTAACTAACAATTTGTTACTTAATTAACATATCGGATTAAAGTTTCACTATTTTACTTTCTGTTTGTCTTTTGTAGGTTTGTGGTAAAGCTTATTCACGACCAGATAATTTGAGGGCTCATTTAAAATCAGCTCATGTTGATAATAACCAAGCTCCGCCTAAAGATAAATCGATCACTTGTCAACATTGTGATAAAGTTTTAAAAAATAAAGCTATTTTATTGGTGCATATGCGAATTCATACTGGTAAGTTAAAATTTTTATTCATATAGTTGTCGATCATATTGATGCCAAAAATAATTTAGCTTACATTATAAAGAAATACTTGTATCCCTGTCTGTGACAAGGAAAATCTATTGTGTTCCTGATCTATTTACAAATATCCATAAATAGAGATAAATAAGTCGATAAATAGATCAATACGTTTATAATATCCATAAATCGATCGGTTTTTATCGATTAAAAAATATTTATACTTATTTTAAAAATTTTACACAGGCGAAAGGCCGTATAAATGTGATATCTGTCCAAAGGCATTTCCAACAAGTGGTGCTTATCAAAAACATAAGCGAGTACATACTGGAGAACGACCATTCCAATGTCCACAGGTAACAACATTACTTTTTAATTATTTTCATTAATGAATATTGTAAAATTTTGCAAAATATAAGTATATAATCCTTCAAAGAAATCCTTAGATAGATAGATAGATTGTAGCGGCTGCCCTAGACGGGGACTACCTTCTATCTATCTATTCTACTCGACCATAAGGTCCATTGTAATGCCTAAGGAAGGATGTGAGTGGAGTGGAATGAATTTTTGTGTGTAGACTAGGAATTGGTAGGATGTACGGCTGCAGCCGACTCTGATAGGAGCTATGCCGATATTCATCTGGAGTTCATTTTTAGTATGGTTGGCTTTCGGTTATATTATACCAACAGAAATGACTAGTGTTTACTTAATTTGAAAAATGATACACATCTAAGGTGGGAATCGAACCCACGAATAATTTTGTTTCTATCTTTTTTTTTTCCTCGCGGAACACTTATTGTGCACGTAGACTTTATTGCACTTGATCGATTTTTCTTCTATTCGTTGGTACTAAAAGCTAATATTCTGTGCTATATTACAATATTTTTGTACAGCTAACGCTGAAGATGAGGATTTGAAAGTATGGTGAGTTCATTTATTGTATGTAGTAACTGTTGTGTTCGTTGGTTTTGAATAAAATTAGAAACCATGAATTGCTTGAATTCAATTTATTAATTATTATTGGAAACATTTAATTACATTCCGATTGAAAACGGTCAAGGAAGAAGCACGTCATTCACCATGTTATATTTATTTCCGTTCCCCCACTTGTTATGCCTTTTATTCATGTCATAACACCAAAATGTCTGCCTAACCACACGCGGCACTATCATAAAGATAATATATATAGAGTGCGCAAGTCATAGGCGCGCGTGTAAGTGGAAACGTTCTGTCAATAGAAAGAGGGAGAGAATCGCGTAGGTTGAGCTATCTCTTTTTAATAACTAATATATAACATAGAGATAATATATTCTCTATGATATATAATGACTATATATCATAGAGTAGATATTATCTCTATGCTATATATTAGTCATTAAAAAGAGATAGTTCAACCTACGCGATTCTGTTTCTATCTGAGGGACAACTTTTGATTCGACTTGCCTACTATATATATATATATTATCTCTATGGGCACTATTTTGCACAATACTGCACAAATACTTGTTCATAACAGTAACCATTATTGTTGTTTGTTCCTTAAGACTATGACATCTGGTGGCAATAATTAGAAACAGAGTAGTCGAGCTCAACTGTGACAGTTGTGTTTATATGTATTCCTAAGTTTACGTTGATAACATCAACAAAAAATTATTATTTTGTTAATGAAACTGTTTTAATGTAGCCTCACTAAAGCCACCATTTTGGAATATGACGTCATGCCGCTCCTTTTCAGTGACATATTAATTTGCGTGGTACAATTTTAAATTTTAGGCGACCTGAAAAAATGTAACGTCAACATGGCTGTAATGAGCGTCAAATAAAATATTAATATCGAAATTTTTTATATATTTTTACAGTGTAAACGTCGATTCACAGCCAAAGAAGTGTTAAATCGACACATGAAAACACATTCATCAATCAAACCGCACGTTTGTATGTTCTGCAACAAGAGTTTTGTACAAGCAATGCAGTTACGTGCACACATGTTCCATCATACGGGCGAATACTCATGTGTTTGTAAAACATGTGGAGCTGCCTTTAGCAAACAGAGTGCTCTTACGCTACACGTTAAGTATGAACATCAAGGAGCGAAGCCGTTGGAGTGTGAGGTATGCAAGAAAACATTCTTAACGAAAAACTTTTTGGCACGACATCAGATTATTCATTCTGGTGTCAAAGGTATGTATTCTATTTTAGTGAAATTTATTGAGTGTAGTCTTACTTTGGGTGTATTCGTTTTGGGCGCTCACGTTGGCTTATGAACGCTTACTCTACTCTTGAAAATGCCGTTCGTTTCAGGCATTATAAGTACGTGTAAGCGTCAGTTAGACATCAATATTTAATATGGTGGATGAAAATAGTTTAGCTGTTTTTCAAGCAATAGAATGTTTGTTTGAGTGACTTCAAAAGCCCCTAAAGTCAAAACAAAACCCCTTAAAGTGACAATTTGATAAAGTATGTCGGTAATGTAGGATTTTTCTAATAAGATTTTATATTTTTTGTTGGGTTTTTTGTTTATTCAGAAAAAGAACTTTTAAAAAATTAAAAAAGGCAGTGAACGTGGTGTCTATCGTGGAACTCAACCATTAGCGCGCTTTGTCAGCATACATAGCGTCACGAGGAACACTAAAAACAACGTTTAGTCGAGCTGAAAGCGTTTAAGCGCCCAAAACGAATACACCCATAGTATACTGAGTTGTTCTGAACAGGAACAACAAATTCTAGAGGTTTTAATGACTTGATCATTTTCGCTTAAGGACGTTCATGCATGAGGCCTGATAGTAGATAAAATAGGTGAATTGAATAGCTCAATTCAGTAGTTATCCTCCCTCAAAAATTTAAAACCTGCCAACAACGATCATTTCAAAGAGTAATTATCGATTAAAAATCAAACTTTGAACACAGCGTCTTATGGAGAACAGAATTTGTACTTAAAATTCTAATAAGTATATTATTAAAGTAGGCACAATAATAAATAATGTTTATAAATATCCTTTGAAATATGCAGTTTATATATTTATTAATAAAATATATTTATTAATTATTTAATAAAATTAAAACTATTTTTGCCACTATATTTTGAAAATTGGCGACAGCACACTGTAAAAAATACACACACACATATACAACATAGTTAATTGTCAGATCTGTCACATCAAGTCAAATCAATTTCTAATTTATATTTCCTGATATTTTACAATAAATACTTTTAAAATATTTAGGACAACTAAAAAAAGGTTATAAATCGTTGTAAGATTATTGATATACTTTACAAGTTTTTTAAAATCCTAAATAAATATTATTAAAGATAGTACTCATTTGACTCTAGTGTAGCACACGAACAACGTCCTTAAGTAGATAACCTTAGTTAATTGAGTAGACAAAATATTGAGTAGTATAAAGTATTTGATTTTCTTTATCCTTAGATCACGAATGTACCAACTGCAAAAAACGTTTCATATCGAAGCCAGCATTAAAGACACACATGCTAACACATCGTCATGAAGAACCAAGAATCTGTTACGATTGCGGCCGAGCCTACATTCGTTTGGATTGTTTAATTCGTCATATGCGTGCTAAACATCGTGACGTTCTACAAGATATGATTGCATCGGCTGAAACGAAAAAAATCCGACAACTTGTTTTATCCGCTCAGCCCCAATTGGAGAAAGGCACCAGTTGGTCGGATGATATATTCGTAGAAAATCTAAAAAAATTATTAATCATTTTAATTGATGAGATAACATTAAAAAATTTCGGTTGGCCACAACGACCGATTGATAAAATTTTAGATTCGTTAATTGTACGGTGCGGTAGTACACCGGTTACCGATGACAGTATCGAATTTATCGATCGTTTACGGGAGAATACGAAAATACTATTTACGGGAATTATCAACGATGATGCGTTGGAAGTACTCTTGAATAATAATACGGTGGATGAAGTTGTTAATTTTGTGTTACAGTTATCGGCGGTACCATCGGAAACAAATGAATCGGATGACGTTAAACTGTTCATTAAAGCTTAACAATCATCATGAAAAATTGAACATTCGATATGTTCGATAATGAATTTATCGTTTTTTTTTTGCGACCTTTTTATAAACTTTAAAAATTTCTATTTGGTTAAACAGGGTGTTCATTTTGAACAATACACCGAAATATTTCTTCAAAATATTTTTTGGCAAAAAATGACCCGGACCACAGCTGTTTGCCCCTACATGCCGTTTCAATGCAGTTCTAACTGAATTACCTAACAACAACTTTAATTCTAACCATTTTATCCTAAAAAATTCGGCACAAATTGGAAATGTACCTGCTTAAAAAATCTATATAATTCAATGTAAACCAATTCAATCGAAATAAATGGGAATTATTGGAAAGTATAATCAAATTCGATTGATTTCAAATGAATTTCGAGTGAACCGATTCAAATCGGTTTTTTTTAGTACAACTTTTGTCCGCAATAAGTATAGTCCGTAATACTTATTTAAAGAAATTGAACTTCTAGATTTAGAACTTAAAATGATGGGTGGTTTTTTTTTGTAAATGGGGAAGTATCTGTTGAATAATATTTTTTTTCTTATTTATGTTATAGTAATTTTGTTATTTTCAATATTTAGTGCCTTAAACAATTTCCCTTTTACGAAATATTTTCAATTGTAAAAAAAGTAATTGAACTTTCAAAAAGACAATTCAAATTATATATTATTCCATAGTTATATATTATTAGTTTATTCCATAAATGTTTTTCTAGTGCAACAATTTTTGCAATCATTAAATTTACTTATTTTCAATAAAGAAATCAAATATTTTTGTATATGTTTCGTTTTATTTAGTCGATATTCAACATAAATCATTGAAGGATTTTCGCTATCTAACCACTCAGCGAGCAAATTAAAACTTTTTGATCTTAACTGAAAATAAAGCCAAATTGAGGTTTGGCTTTTGGATTATAAATGGCATATATTTTAGCACATCATAAAGAAAGATTCAAGGTCATTCGACCCTAACCGAATTTTTTTCGTGAGACAATTTCGCAAATAAAAGCCACCTAAAGCTATAACCAGCAATACAACGTAATCTATTATCTATGGCTATAACTCAATTATAACAGCAAACAACAGATGGCAACGACCATAGATAATAGATTAGTGGCAAACTAATCTATTTAATGTTCACCAGAGTGAGACCATGTCAGGGGGGTTGGGGCAGCAAATATCGACCTACCAGCTCTAGTTTATAATTTACCCACCAGAGAGCAAATCCTAGTGCTAGAGTTCCCAGTACAACTATGACGCGCGATAGCGACACTACGTTAGGAAGACAAACTATTGACAGCTAACCTTAAATTATTTAGTTTGAATCGTTACGTAATTGTTTTTTGATTAATTTTAAGTATTGTAGCAAATCTATAATAAGATTTAATGAATTGAATTCTTCGAAACTGACATTATGTCCGTTGGTTATTTATTATTTTTGAAATACTTCGACGAAGTTCTCCGATAATGTAGGTATCTATTCGATCATCAGGTGGCAAGCGGTAAAATATTAATATTATAACTGTTTTCTCCCAAAATGTCTTTTTCATATTATAGTTTTATATTATAGTTTTTGCGAAATCCATCATTAGATCACCTCAATGGTAAAAAAACAGAATGTAAAGCTAAATAAAAGCGTTGAAGCATTATACTATGTCTATGGTTTAAACAAATCTCCTGAACTTAAATGCTCCATCTTACATGCGAGTATTTGTAAGTCTATTGTATTGCTATAGGGATTAAATACGTGTACAAACTATGATGACAATCGGTTCAGTAGAAAATTGGTTGAAAATTCGTTTTCAAGATTTAAAGTAAACAAATAAATGCAATGAAAAGCTAAAATTTTAATAATATCGTTGTTCAAATACTCCATCTCATTAGGTATTTGTAAGTCTATGATTTCATGAATAGAAATGACGTGAATGTAGCACAATGAAGGGATTGTTAATCAGTTAAGGAGAAAAGAGAGTGAAAATTAGTTAGCAAGATTTAAAGCAAACAAATATATGGAACGAAAAGCAAAATAAAATAATTTTTTAAAATATCGTTGTTCAAATACTCCATCTCACTATGTATTTGCAAGTCTATGATTTCATAAATAGATATGATATGAATATAGAACAATGAAGGGATACCAACTGAACAATTGAAGTGTGTGTAAAATAGAAGCCTAAAAATGTACATATGTGAAAAAAATTTATGACAGAACGCAAAATTTGTGTTATAAACATTAAAATAAAATGCTTCGAAAGTGAATTAGTTTTTCAAATAGAAAATATTTAATTACGAACGTTCACAATGAAAGATACCGTGGTCGAAAATTTTGTGAAAGAATTTAATGAAGCAGCAAACTTGATTGACTTAAAACTAATACCTGTAAATATAAGATTTTTTAATATTAAAAAAAAAAAATTTTTCGTAAGTGAGGCCGATACACGTTCAATGTTTTCGTTCCTGTTGATGGAAATACGATCGTGATAAGAATCGATGTTTAATTTTGTATACCCTGTATTTACATAATATGTATAGTATACGGGTGTTAATTGTTCAGTGTTTATATCATTACTATCAACAAAAGTGGTGTTCTTTACAAAAATTTTTAGTTGATTTGTGCACGAATCCATTCGGTTTTCCAAAAAAATGTTTGGAACAAAAGTTATTAGTATTTTTATAACAAACAATTTTTATTCGGAACATTTTTTACGAAAATCAAGTGGATTCCTCACAAAACGATTGAAAAATATTTGAAAAAAGAACGCCATTTTTGGCGCCTATAGTACAACGGGCTACAAAAGTAGTGCTTAAAATTTAATAATTAATTAGTGCCTTATTCATTCAGTTTTTGAAAAAAATGATTCGGATAAAAGTTGTTCATTATAAACACACTAACAACTTTTATTCGAAACATTTTCCCAAAAACACGAATGAACAAGAGACAAATCAACTACAAAATTTTGACAGTAGATTACACATAACATGATAAAGTGTACAATGAACAAAAATATTGAACGTGTATGGACCGCTTAATTCAGTATAATAATTTTTTTGAAATTTGAATATTTAGAATACGGAAAATCTTTCAAGCAGCGAAGATAGAAATGACATTGGAAATGCAGCAGCATTTAATTTGGAAATTAAGAAGGATACAGAGGTAATAAAAAATAATTTTATAATCGCGTTGTCAAAAACGACTCCAACGATTTGGATAATATTTTCAGAATTGGGGTTTTTGGGCACAAAAAGTCGATCTAGCTAGGTTTTATCCCTGAGAAAATTTCCGTATTTCTAGTTTTTCACAAACAATAAAATAGCGTGTAAACTTTTGTGCGATGTTGTGTAAACTCGACAAAAAGTAGATACTGGATCTTTTTCAGATCTAATATATAAATTTTGGGTTAAAAATAGATCTAACTGACGTTTCACATCTGCTTCGAACAGACATAGGTCGCTCAGGTATTATATTTGTAAAATAATGAAAATTTGAGCAATTTTAATTTTAAAATACGTAAAATCCGAAACACAAATAATTAAGGATCCGAATCTATTAATAAGGTGTAATAAGGGGCGCAATTTTTTCGCTACTCTTTTGCAAATGTGGTGAAAATTTGTAGGCAGCATGTGGGTAGGAACTAGATAGTATAAAATTTCTCAGCCATCTGATGAGAATAAATGAAAGGGATGCAAGGAGATTCAAAACATTTAATACCCCCTTAATATAATCAGATTCGATTAGGATCCGTCCGTATAGAGGTTTTCCAGTTGATATATCCATTTGCAGCGGTTTTTCTTATTGTTGTTTAGGATGCAGTCGATGATATTGTTATTGAAGTAGTGAAAGAAGAAATTGATAAAGATTTAGATGATGAAGAAGTATCATTAGACGAAATGGATGAATCAGAAGATAATTCTGAAGAGGAAGATGTCAAAAAGTCGAAACGGCCGACAAATTTATCTTGTCCAAAATGCAACAAGACATATTTACGACAAGTGTTTTTAGATCGTCATATCCAATCTATTTGTGGTCAAGTGGAGCATATTTGTAAGGTAATTAATTGTATGATTAATGATGGATCAAATATAGGTAGTTTATTTAGGGTTCCGTGTCCGAAAATAACTTTTGAACCTTATAATTTTTTTAAATAAAAATATCATATATTTATTTATACAAAATAATACACAGTGTACCACAATTTAATGCCATCAATTACCAAAAATTTCAGAAACAAAAAGGCGTGGTTGTGTCGTGGACATGGCCGTGTTTTACGTGAGTACGTGTACGTAACGGGCTATCACTGGATTGATCTTGAGAAGCCCTTACCAACCGTATACGATCTCTACATTTTGATTTGGCTTTTCGACGAGTTTAGGCCGACATTGTATTATTTATTTTAATTTTTTACTTTAACACCCTATATAATAATTAAATTAAATACTGATATGAAAAAATTAACTCGTCAACCAGGAATCGAACCTCGGGCCTCTGGATAACTAGTCCAGTGTGCTGCCTCTACACCAAAGACGATTGTGATGTGACAGCCAACTTTTTCATATTATTCTAATTTTTATATATATATATATATTTTTTTTATATATTTATTAGACAGTATAAACTTCTTGTTGAAGTGATATTTTTATTTAATATTTGTTTATTTGTGTATACTTTCGTGTCAACATACAAGTGTTTGTCCAAATTCCTTTCGGTTACGTATGACAAACTGTAGAAGACTATAGCGTATACCCGACACATTTCATTTTCATTGAATTTATTAATTAAATTAAATACTGATATGAAAAAATTAACTCGTCAACCAGGAATCGAACCTCGGGCCTCTGGATAACTAGTCCAGTGTGCTGCCTCTACACCAAAGACGATTGTGATGTGACAGCCAACTTTTTCATATTCTAATTTTTATATATATATATATTTTTTATATATTTATTAGACAGTATAAACTTCTTGTTGAAGTGATATTTTTATTTAATATTTGTTTATTTGTGTATACTTTCGTGTCAACATACAAGTGTTTGTCCAAATTCCTTTCGGTTACGTATGACAAACTGTAGAAGACTATAGCGTATACCCGACACCCTATATAATCACTATAACTATTTCACACGAATGTTTTATATACGCAATCGATAGATCTTGGCGAGAGCTGGCGATTAAAACTCAAACGAACGTTCTAGTTTCTCCGAGTCAAAAGTTATACTAAACGGAAATTATGTAAAATTTTCAAACCCATGTAACCCCTTAAAATTGATATCTCATGCGACTACAATGTTTTGGCAGAAATAGTTAAACGTTTATTCTTAATGTTATTTAGTTTTGTACCATGGTGACACTTCGGGTGCATTCGTCTTGGACGCTCACACGCTTTGAGCGCTCACGCTTATAAGCACAAATTATTGGTGTTCATGTTGGCTTACGAACGCTTAGAATCGATCAGAAAATATCGTTCGTTTTGGACGTTGTGAACGTTCGTTTTTTATCAACATGGCGACGTTTTATTTTGTCGAAAATAACAGAAATAGTATACGTTTTACCAGATTCTGAATCATTTAAATCGATCGAAAAAAATCTGGGTAAATAGTTAGCCATTTTTACTGATTTGTCAAAGATTTTAATTTTAAGTAATTTAATAAATATGACAAAAGTTTGGTTAGCTTACGCTTACATAGCATTCGTTTTGATAAATAGTAAGATTTGGCGCTCACGCTTTTGCTGCCCTACCTCTGTGGAGTAAGCGTCTGTGAGCACGAGATCTACCTCATGAACTCAGCCACAAGTGTGATTTTTTGACACTCACCGCGCCAAGTCGAACGATGAAATCGACGATTGAGCGCGCTGAAAGCGTGTGAGCGTCCAAGACGAATGCACCCTTCTTAAGACCTAAATTTTCACGTACATGTCCCTACTCTTAATTTTGTTCGAAATATTAGTTTTGGTGCTATTTAAAATAAATACTATTTGATATTTTAGGTTTGTAATAAAAGTTTTAAATTATTATCAAAATTAAAAAATCATTTACGACAACATATTGGAAAACCATGTGAGAAGAAAAATCAATTTCATTGTGAACAATGTAATCGTGATTTTGCGGCTCGAAGTCTTTACATCAATCATATGCGCTCTCATACAGGTATTTATTTATTTTTAAATAGAGCGCGTTTTCTTTTGAAGCGCGAAAAAGAAGATGCTCGTTACTCTGTGATGACGTCATGCTCGAGAATTGTACGGCAATTTTTTTCAATCGAATGTGTTTATGATCATTTATTATTAGGTTGACTATCAGTGTCAAACACTGAAGTACATTTTAGCTATTGTTTTGGATTACTGATCAGACTGTAGAGGCAGCACTGTCAGCACTGTACATATAATATATTCTTTGATGTCTAAATATGTCCATCCGTGTGCGTAAAATAAATATTATTAAATAAAAATGTAAATAAAATTGAATCTGATGGCACTGATGACACTTTGCACTATTATTAATGAAGCAGGTCATCATATACACAGGATGCAGCTTGTAATTGTAATTATAATTAAAGCGTGTTCATCATCAGAACTTTCTGACGATGATAATAGTTCCAACAATGTCAACATTCGTAGGTTCTTCGACGCCATATTACACTGCACTATTGCACTGACCTTACTAGTCAGAGCAAGATGGAGCGCACTAGGAGTGCTCTCTATCGTCAATCGAAAACGAAAAACTCAGTGCGAGCCATCTATAATAGTCAATCGAACATACATTTTATACTTAGAGTGCTGTCAGTGCGTATGAGGGCAGTCAAAAGAAAACGCTATTAGTAAGTGTAGTTTTTTCCCTTAAATTTAGTGTAATTAATGCAGTCTAGTAGAAAATCTAGATAATTTATTCTTGGGATTGTCGTATTTTAAAATTTTTGTATTCAAGTTGAATATAACGAATCAGAATTCAAAATATTTCTACTCGATACAGGATGGCTGTCGTGCATTATTTTATATTATTTAGTCCACTAAATTTGGGGAAAAATCATCCAATTTGGCAACACTGCTGATAAGTTAGTGAAACACGCTAAGAACTTAGATGCTCAGAAGTAAATTAAAACGTTTCATCAAGTTGAATCAATTATGTTGCTCCCAATTTTAGGTGAGAAACCATTCAATTGTGTTTGGTGTGATAAATCGTTTGCAATAAAGGCAGCTTTGAAAAAACATGAGCGTACGCATACTGGGGAAAAACCTTACGAGTGTAATGAAGTAAGTGGACTTTTATAATAATTGTTGTTTTTTTTTTTACTTTACACAGGGTATACCAAAATAATCGATTCCTTCCGACTTTCGACAATGATTTATATTCTTACAACTACTTAGAAACTTCTCTTGTTCAGAAATGCTTTCTGTATCGAGATATAACGGATATGAAACATCTAAAAAATTGTTTATTTGTATAAGAACTGTGTCCTAAAATTTAGGAATAATTATTCTGGCATACTCAATTTTTATTATTTCTTAAGAGTCTGAAGTATGGATGGATTTTCTGTGAGTTAAAGTACGTGCAAAATTTTAATCTGTAAATTAATTAATTAGAGGCTGCCCTGGACGGGCTATCCTTTGACCATAAGGTCCATTGTGATGCCTAAGGATGTGAGTGGAAGGAATTTCTGTGTATAGACTAGTAATTGGTAGGACGTGCGGCTGCAGCCGATTATGATAGGAACTATGCCGATATTCAACTGGAGTTCGTGAAGGAAACTGCAGAAAACCTTCACAAGCATAGCTGGTTACTTCGTTCTTGTCCATACGCCGGCAGTTTAGGCAATTAACCGCCCTTAATAATTGACAAACTGCCGATGTCGGGATTCGAACCCATAACCTCCCAGTTTTCAAGTAGGCTTAGACCGCTCGGCCACTTGGACTGGTTAGATAACATCTAACATCACTAGTAATCGGATTTATGTAATTCTTTAATTACTAAAAATAATAAATAATCGTCTTTTGACTCTATTCAAGTATGGCGGACGAAAATTTTCGACAATTTTTTATCTTTTTAATTCAGATCTTTACAAAACTCTTCGTCAGACTATTTTTTTTTTAATTTAAACGTAATGTACGAGATTTAATTTATAAAAGTAAGAAGTTTTTTACTTTTTAATCTATAGAAAGTGGAGCAACATTATCGAAAATGTATGCGTTCATTCAACATTTGCTATTCACAACATGTTCAAATTCCAATTTTTAATGATAAATTACATGAAAACCCCCCTTCATCAGATTTTTTTCCAAAAAAACTTATTTTATACGTATGAATTAGCAATAGGGAATATGCATGCAAATTTTTTTTCACTTGAATTGAAGCATGTTTACTTGATAAATATCAAGATAAAATTACTTTTTAAAAACTTTAAAAATAAGCGAGATATGAATGATTGAAATTCCCGATTAGACAAAGAGGGTGATAGCCCTCTTGATATGTTATGTGACGTCATATTACACTTTCACCATTTAAAATACACGTAAAACTCCGTTTTTAGTATTTATACAAGAAAGAGACAGATAATAATCTTTAAAAGCTTATAGCTTCCTTGATATTTGTCGGATTTTAATTTCGTTTTTAAATATTATTACAGTATTAACAGTATTTTCATATTCTGAAAATAAATGTGAAAAAAAATTTTCATGCATATTCTCTATTAATAACATATCAAAAATTCAGATTTTTTATCTATACATTGCCGATTTAACCTATACGTGTGTCCGATCAACCTTACATACGAATCAGATTTAAAAAGCCGTTATAAAACAAATTTTGTCAAGTATATTCTTATATAATTATTAAGACGAAGTCCGCTTAGGCGGTGTGCTCACAAGTTATTCACCAAGAGAGATTTTACCTATACATGTGTCCCATCAACCTTAAGCTACAATAACTGCTGTTATGTGAAAACAAAGAAGCCAAATAC
Source organism: Nineta flava (assembly GCA_963920215.1). Classification (NCBI taxonomy): domain Eukaryota; kingdom Metazoa; phylum Arthropoda; class Insecta; order Neuroptera; family Chrysopidae; genus Nineta; species Nineta flava. The sequence goes on from OY986040.1 coordinate 141,640,167, forward strand.
TTTATGCACAGGAAATTTTTCAATACTGTTTCAATTACTTGCTTCAATTACTTGTTTTAAAAATGTTCAATTTATAAAATTCAATGCATTCTCGAACGGAGGAGGACTAAAACGGTAAGATTACTTTCCTCTTCTTGTTTTCAGTAAATTTTAATTAAATTGTCTTGGGGACGAATTCTGTTTCCTAAGTTAACAATTTGTTTGTTTGTTTTTTTCTATTTCAAGTGTCACGCAAAATTTGCTGCAAAAGAAACATTAAATCGTCACGTGCGCACACATACCAACAATAAACCACATGAATGTCATTTTTGTGGACGAAGATTTATACAATTGGCACAGTTACGTGCTCATATCTTCTATCATACTGGTCAATTTGGTTACACGTGTCAACATTGTGGTAAAACATTTAACAGACGATTACGTTTGACCACACATCTGAAGTATGTCCATGAAGGTGAACCACCAATGAAGTGTCAGCAATGTGACAAAACTTTTATACGTAAAGAGGATTTAGCACGGCATACGTTAATTCATTCTGGTCGTAAAGGTATGTTCATAATTTAGCATTTTTAGGCGAATTTCCTCTACAAGAAAATAGTTCTATTGGTATTGTACCGATGGTAAAATTTCTATTCCTAAGCTACACTTCGACCATAAGGTCCATTGTGATGCCTAAGGATGTGAGTGGAGTGGAAGGAATTTTTGTGTATAGACTAGGAATTGGTAGGATATGCGGCTGCAGCCGACTGTGATAGGAACTATGCCGATATTCATTTGGAGTTCGTGAATGAAACTGCAGAAAACCTTCTCAAGCATAGCCGGTTACTTCGTTCTTGTCCATACGCCGACAGTTTAGTCAATTAACCGCCTCTTTTTTTTTCTTAATAATTAACAAACTACCGATGTCGGGATTCGAACCCATAACCTCCCAGTTTTCTAAGTAGGCATGCTGCGCAGATATAACGCCTTTCTGTAGCCATTCTAGCGGTCACAGTTTTAATTCGATCTGAATTAAATTTAATTAATAAGCAAAATCTGACATAGAAAAAGGGTGGTTTAGAGGGGGAACTCAAAATTTGGTATATCTCTCTTAAGGAAGGCTTTCAAGAAAAACTTCTGAATTATTTTGCTAATTTAGTTTTGATATTTTAATTAATGTGACATGTTTCTACTAATATAGCCATAAAATTTTGACTGTTAGAGAATTTACAAATACTTGGAAAATATATTTACAGTCGAACCTGGATAAGTGAGAGCTCAAGGGACCGTGATCTCTTTTTTGCTTCTGGAGGTTTCTCACTAACCCGAGTTCCTAGCTTATAGAGGTACAGGAGTTACCTTTCTCATTCATAGAGGTTAATGAACGATATACCCTCAGATATCTGTGCATGCACCTCTACTTATAACACATTGTTAAATTCCTTTGAACTGAACTTAATTTTGGATGGGCCCAACACCTGTTACAGATATTTCACTTAGATACACTGCGATCACAATACAAAATTAATTTATCCCACTAACCTGTATATTCAAACCAACCAATGTTCAGTTGTATACGCTTCTTCCAGATACGTTAAATCAAAATTTTTGTTACCGATGACAGAGCTTCTGGTACGATCGTATCCTGGCGGTGATGAACCTTGATCTAATTTTAATTCACCAAATCGATAGTAACTTAATTTGTACATTAATGAATTTAATAAAGTTAAATTCCTTTGAACTTAACAATGTGTCATAAATAGCAGCTGCAGGTGTTCATACATGCTCGACTATCTCTTATAAAGTTACAGATAAGTAGAAGTCTCAATTATAGAAGTCCACGCACAGAGGGTCCACGACTCTCTCTTATAAAGGCTTCTATTTTTCACTCATAGAGATTTTAGAGACTAAAAATGACGCGACCAGGCATTTACTCTTTGGCAGGAAGCGGGGCTTAATATTTCAACCTACTAGCAGTAGATACTAAGTTGTCCAACAAAGTGGGGGTAGGAAACATCAACCTTCTAACTCTATTTTATAATTTACCCACCAGAGAGCATATCCAAGTGTTAAAGTTCCCAATATTTTAAAGCGGCCACATTTTTTATTCGAACGGAATAAAATTTATTCTGAGGAAATTCGTTTTTTTTTTACTATTCAACAATGAATATAAAGATAAAAATATTTGTATTTACAGATCATGAATGTCCACAATGTAAGAAACGTTTCTTCTCCAAGAGTTCATTAAAATTCCATCTATTGACGCATCGTAAAGAGGAACCACGTATATGTCACGATTGTGGACGTGCCTTTATACGTTTAGATTGTCTGATACGCCATTTACGTGCCAAACATCGTGATGAATTCGATAATGTATTGTCGAGTATTGAAAAAGAGAAATTACGTGGCTATATTATGAATATGAATGATCAAAAATCGGAAAAATCCGATACAAAATTTGAATTCATTGAAGATGTTTACATCTCAAATTTACAAAAACTATTGCTACTGTTGACGGAACGTTCAACGTTACAACAATTCGGATGGCCCGATGAACCAATTGATAAAATTCTGGATTCGTTAATTATACGTTGCGGTTCGGTACCGATTGTCGATGATAATATGGAGTATATTGATCGGCTACGTGAGAATACCAAATTATTATTTACGGTTATTATCAATGATAATTTCTTGGAAACGTTGCTCAATAATAAATCGGTTGATGAAGTTATTGAACATATTTTACGTTTAGCTGGTAATAATTCGGATGATAAAATTGAGGAAATATTTTCGTAGTGTTTTTTTTTTTTATTTAGTGCATTTGAGTTTTCTAATCAATTTATTATACAGGATGTCACACACACACACACATTTGAGATAATCCAGGAGAGGTTAGTTGATTGTTTTTGGGCGGGAAAATTTGAGTAATTTACTCAGTGAGAGTTATTGAAATTTAATTTATAAATTAGTTTTTGTTTTGTTTGGAGAATCAATTTTCTGAGTATTTGCATTCCCAAACCGATTTGACTCACTTTTTATAGTTAACGTGTAGTACAATGGCAGTCCTATCGCAAAGGGGGGCTATGGAAGATCACGGGTGGGTGGTGAGTACTTCTTCAGATACTGCTATGTGGATTGGTTTTTGGAGAAAGTCAATCAATTTCCTGAGTGCATTCATTTCTATACAAAATAATAATTATTAGAAAGAGGGGTACCGTAAACGATCCCTAGTACCTAGACCAAGGGATCCTCTGTGCCCTCCTTGAGAACAATCTGTCACCCGAAGGCGAGACGCCTCCGGGTACGGACCTGACATACTTTTTATAATTAAAGTAGTAAACTCCCTAGCACAGATCCTGTGACGTGAAGAATTTCCCACAACTGGGAGTTACATCTCAAGTCAACCAAAACCTGGTAACCGAAGCCTCGTAGCCCAAAGTTTGGAACTTCGAGGTTTAAGCTTCATTGGGCTTTAAATATAAGCCGGGCCATCGGGTTTATTGTCGTTTAGGAGTCCAGGATTATTAGGCTATTCAAGTTAATTGTCTGTGGTTCTCCTCCTCTCCCCACTCGACCTTGGCTTGTTATCGCAATCAAAAGTGATTCACTTTGTTTGCGCCAAATTTATTCACTGTTCGAATGTTTCTATCAAAAGTTATGCATTATAAAAATTCTATCAAATTGATTTGGCACAAATCGACTTCTGTCTAGATAGGCTATGGCCACGGATATATTTTTAAATTGAAAGTTGTGGTAGGGGACATCCTGTATCAGAGCTTTCTTTCTTTTTGTTTCAATTTCAAAAGTATTTTGTTTGTATCCCGGGAATCAATTATGGATTCCATATGCCATTGAGTCACGTTTATTCTGTAATGGTCTAGCCAGAGAATGAATCACACTTTGTGTGACTCTCGTGTCCAGATCGAGTACAAATGTCGTCCGTCGGCCTTGTGGATCTTCAATAGTCAGCAGTTTGCCGTGTCAATCATTAATAGCCGTGTGGAACTCAAATGTTTTAACCAAAGTAGCCGGAACTACCTTCGGTGTCTCCTCCTCCTCCGTATTTTAACGCATATAATTTATCTCTGGTTCCCCGACCAATTTATTGTATTTGTAAATCATTTTTGGTAATAAGATTTCTTTTTTTTAGTTCAGTTTTCGTTATTTGTAAGATTATTAATAAAAAATAAATATATTATTACTTTTCAATTTGGTTTTTTTTTTAAATCTTTTTATAATAGTCTTGCTACCCCTTGGCTCTTCCCTTTCAAAAACATGTTCTCGACTTTTGGGGCAGATTTCCTAAAACGGCTTTGCAGGAAAATTTAGGAGGCAGGATATTTCATAAAAGTGTTGGTTAAAAAGGTTACCTACTGAAACTAAGTTTTCAAACAGGGTGGCGATTGACCTGGAAATGTCAGGGAATTTAAAATTTCTGGAATAGGAATTTTAATCTTAGTCAGGGAAATTTGTAGTTTATTGTTTATTATCTCAATAGCATTCTAAAAAATTTTAAATTCAAAAACAAGACATTTCAACTACATTTCAAACTACAACAATGACGTTTTTATGAAAACCGGGTATTCCAATCATATTTTCTTTTTGTAGGAATTTTCTTTTTTGTCCTGGAATTTTATTTTTAGTCATGGAAAAGTCGGAATTTTGAAATTAGATTTCAGTCGCCACCCTGTTAAAGATGTTAAGGATTTATTGTTTATAGCGTTTTCTTTTGGAGCAGGAGATAGCTAGCTCGATACTCTGTGATGACGTAATGCTCGACTCAAGTACATTTTAGCTGTTGTTTTGGATTACTGATCAGACTGTAGAGGCAGCACTGTACATATAATATATTCTTTAGATTTCTAAATATATCCGTCCGTGTGCGGCGACACTCTGTACTATTATTGTCGAAGCAGGTAATCATATACACATGACATGATGCAGTTTGTAATGCTGCTGTTTTCGCGTACTAAAAAAAGCGTATAGATTAGTTTATTAATGTCCAACAGACGGCAGTTGTGTTGCGGAGATCCTCTTTTTGCTCCTTACTGCGCATGACAATTTCAAATCCTTATAAATATTTATTATGGAGTTTATAATTAAATTTATAATTTTTTTAAATAAAATACATTTTTTAAACAATATTAAGTGGTTTATAAATTCCTAACAAAATAAGTTATTTAACAAACAAAATGGTGAAGTGTTGTGCAGTTTAAGGGTTGTAAGAGTGGTAGAAAATCAGAACGAACAAAATTAATAATTATTAATAATAAATGAAATAAAGACCAATTATTATGTGATGTATGTTTACAATTTTATAAAATATCTACTTTATGTTTTATTTACATTATTGAATTCGAGGGGACCTCCGCGACAATGACGCCGTCTACAGTCTGTATCCAGTTTTAATGCCACAAGTTTAACATGATCATTCTCCTTTTATATAGTTTTCGTGAGTTAAAACCTCAAATATTATTAGTTTCTAAATACGACAGTTGTAAATATGCACACTGTTGCCAATCTTTCGAGGTAGGTAATATAAATGCCATGTGACTGACTTGTTTCTATTCCCCACACATTTAAGGTAGGTTAACCTCCTTAAATAGGATAATAATTTGGAATTGTGGAAGAATAAATAAGACATTGTTTTTGTTTTGTAAAAAAAAATAGTCTCATTTAATTATATTTACATAATTTATGCTTATTGATGTCGAATTGTTTTAAAAGCAAAATCAAAAAATACTTTTTACATACAGAAGAAAAAGTATGGAAGTTGTTAAAAGTGCTGTGGAAAGACCTCCGATAAAAAACATGCTGAAACAAACTAATGACCGGCTCCCGGATATTCATTTCTCATAATTCATTATATATGGAAAAGAAAATGGAATTCTTACGAGAAGTACAAAATATATCTATTTTCGGATTCTTACGAGAAGTACAAGATTTCGAATATCTATTTTCGGAGGGTTAAATAAACCTTTTACAATAGTCGTGTTCAAACCCACTTTGTCCTTACTATAAAGTCAGTCAGATTAACAAAAAATTACTTCCAAGCCGCTAAGTTCTCTTAAGACACTCTTACTAACTTATCAGCAGTGTTGCCCACATTGGGGGGATTTTCCCCGAATTTAGTGGATTTAATAATATGAAAAAATGCATGATGGCATAAATATATATAAAAAAACATTTTGTATCCCGATTCATTAGATTCAACTTAAATAACGACAATCCCAAGAATAAATCACTATTAGGCTTTATTAAATCCACTAAATTTAAGGGAAAAATCTCGCAATCTGACAACATAGCAAAACGGTGTCATAATCTATGTTGCTTAGTATCTGTCAATTGTAACGGGGGGTGGATGATACACCCTTCCACCTTCTGGCAGATTATCCTTACAGAGCCCGAATGAGGTACCTCAATTGAAATAAGGAAATCTAAAGTAAAACTACTAAATTGGAGCTCTGTTCTGTCGTTTTTAAAGGTGGCGGGTAAGTTCGACAACGAACTGAGGGTTAGAGGAAACGGACAAGGCGTGGTAGAGGATAGAAGAGGTTGAATTTCTCATGGGTCGATAAAAAAGGCCAGAAAGCCTACGTGTCAGGAATTGGTCTTCTCTCTTCTACATCTGTCAAGTGTCTTAGAAAAAAACTTAGATATACTTAGTAACTTATTTAGTTTAGCAAGGACTTAGTTGATCTGAACACGATCTATGAATGTACAGAATGAATTTTTGTGATCCCATTTGCAGAACTGTTAACGACTTCCATCAAAAAATCAAATCAAAATAATATGACTATCGTAATTTTAAATATAAAAGTATCCCTAATATCATGGCCTCGAGTAGGATAATCATAATTAGAACACATTTATTGTACAGGACTTCACGACTCATACGCCGTAATATATTTTTACTCTGATCTAGACCTTCGTTTGCATTATGTAATCGTTCATTGGCACGCAGTAATGTTTCACGTTGTTCTTCCAATTCATTGACAACCGTTGTACCAATATGTTCGGTTTCAATGGCAACACGAGTTGTACGCGCTAAACTCTCTGATGTTCGTTCCAGAGCAGCACGACCTTCTAATGCAATTCGACGATTTTCTTCCTCCCAACTATAATCACCAAATGCGGTCATAATTGCGGCAATTTGTTGTTGCGTGTATTTACGAAATTTTGGAATTTAGAAAAGTAGTTTTTTTGTTTTGGCGTATCTCTGGAAAAGAATGAATTTTTATCAGAGCTCATTCTGAACCAGTTTTGACTATAATGCTGTTTTTGTTAGGAAATGGTGAAAATCTTTCCTGGGTTTTGCCCTTTCTTCCTTTGTCTACAAATATAACTTAAAACCAAAGTGTGGAGAAAAATTTTTTTGGAATAAAACTTTTATAGCAAATTTCCCACGTTGTCTTTTAGGAATTAACTTGCATCAACTAATTTTTATATTCTCATCATTAATTTTTCAGCAAAATCAATTCGATATGCTTAAAGAAAGTGGAAGAATTGGTCATTATCTTAATTCACGAGTCATTAATTTTTTAGTTTATTATATAAAGTACCTGGGCGGTTGATCTATGCTCGAGACAGAAACGTTCAACTAAATCTATTTTTAAATTCAAAATTTAGCTGCCTTCTGTCTATTTTACACATCATCACAACAATGTCCTACAAGTTGCCTAATCTTAAAAAAGTTTCACAATATTTTTTTTGATAAAAAACCGGGAAAAAAAGCTAATTAAACCTAGCTAGATCGACTTTTTGCCCCTTTTTGTTCGAACAAACAGACAATTTTATAATAGATATATCCTTTTATGTATTACATATACATATAAAAATTCCTAGTCTTCCCTAGAATTCATATCTAATAGAATTCATATCTAATCCTAGAATTGAACTAATTAGTTAAATTGAAAATTAATGACAAAAATATAGTGATCCAAATATTAGAGTCCTTGATAATATCTTACTTTTAAATAGAGATGTCCAGTAAATAATTATGTGTAGTAATTTTATTTATTTGCTACGAATAGAATTGCCATAGACATGGAATTACGTGTATTTCCACTATTGGTTTGCATGTTACAAAAAATTTTCCAGTGTAAATGAAAAAAAATGTTTTTTATATTAAAATTTAATCTACCTTGCGATAAATAACTCCAGTTTAAAGTTACATTAATTTAATCATAACATTTTATCACTTGTTTTGATATTTGACAATTGACATATAAAGTTTATATTATAAACTTTTACTTCAAAAAATATTATGATGTGAACGTCACACGACCTCTATATACAGGCTGTAATACTTCATAATTATACAGTTTTATGATTCGAAATTTGCTAAAATAGTTATTAATAGTTTGTCTTTCTGACGTACCGTCACGTGGGACGGTTGTATTGGAATTTCTATCAGGGAGCGGAGCTTAATATTTCAACCTACCAGCAGTGTTACTATAAGTACTCAGTTGTTCGGCAGAGTGCGACCTCAAAACTTTTTGGCCGAACAAACATCGACCTACTAGCTCTAGTTTATAATTTACCCACTAGAGAGCATATCCAAGTGCTAGAGTTCCCAATAAGGTGATTCGACAATGGAGTTGGTCGTTGCCACCTGAAGTTTATGTTCGCCACTACATGACGTGTCAATGGAATTCTAGTTTTACACATTTTCAATTTTCACCCATATAACTTATTGGATAGCGAAGATCTATTAAATATTTGAATTTCAACAAAAAATATTACTAAGAAAAGCCAAAATATTGATCCGAATTGATTGGAATCGGTCCCAATTAATTGTTACCATGTGATATCGAAAACAGTACCTCTCTATTTTACATATAACTTTGCAGCCTGTATATAGAAGTAAAAAATCGACTTAATTAATGCCAACATTAAATAAATAATAACAAATAAATAAAATTCATATTTAAAAAAATATATTTTATTTAAATGAAATTGTAATAAAATGTATTGAACTAAAATAAAATAATTATTAATAAAAATTAATAAAATAATTAAAAAAAATATTAATTATTCATCGCATTTGTAATTAAGTAGTGTAATTTGATTTTCTACGTGTCGATTTATATAGTTTCTTTTTTTTTGTTGATGCGACGTGTCATAATTGTTACGACTCTTGAATTGTTGGCAGCCGCATGAAAATGGTGGGCAATGCAAGACCTAATCAAAGCCGGCAAAAGTCATATAGCATGAATAATAAAGCAGGTTTAAGTAGTTTATTGATATTTACAATATTACTTTTAGCATGGATATCAGGTTTCTCATCCCGATTATTCGCCGTTATTAGATTTGAAAGTATTATACATGAATTCGATCCATGGTATGTATTTGTTGACAGTGTTTACATTCAAATTATAGATCCGATTACACATTTACCAATTTATTTAAAAACAGAAGCATTTCACTTAAATAAATCGCCAATTGAATTTTTTTTTGCTAATGGTTATTTTAAAAATTTTATAGGTTTAATTACAGAGCCACGGCTTACATGGTCCAACATGGATTTTATAATTTTCTTAATTGGTTTGATGAAAGAGCGTGGTATCCACTGGGACGTATCGTTGGTGGAACTGTGTATCCAGGGTTGATGCTTACATCTGGGAGTATCCATTATATTTTACATTCCTTAAATATTCCTGTTCATATTAGAGATATTTGTGTGTTTTTGGCACCTATTTTCAGGTGAAATATTTTTTTTCCAGACTATAGGGTGGGTACAAAAGTCACTTTATCATTTTAATTAATTAACCATTAAGTGTGTAAAGTCCAATTTTTTTGTGTGTAAAATCGACCTAAGATTGTGAGAAAACTAATTTAAGAAACATAGGAAACTCAAAAGAGTCCGAATATATTGATAATTGTGGTTAAAAAAATTTGTTACGCAAAAGCTGCATCGACTTAGCGAATTTCCTCAGAATTAGCTCATACTCGTGGCTTCGCTCGCGACATATATATATATATATATTTTCCATATATTTGTGAATTCTCTAGCGGTAACAATTTTAGTCCGATCAAAATGAAATTTTGTATCCAATATGCTTTTGTTATTTGAAAGGCCAAGTTCCTTAATGAGTAGAATCGGTCAAGGGGAACGGAGGGCTTAGAAAAAGAAAAAAACACAAAATATAGAATATATCTCTCTTAAGGACCTTCATGCATGAGGCTTGATAGCAGATAAAAACATTTTTTTAGTGATTTGAATAGCTCAATTCACTACTTATCCTCCCTCAAAAATTTAAAACCTGTAGTCGATCATTTCAAAGAGTAATTATCGATTACACACTTTTAACACAGCGTCTTATGGAGAACAGAATTTTTTTGTACTTAAAATTATAATAACTATATTATTAAAGTAGGCATCATAATAAATAATGTTTATAAATATTCTTTGAAATATGCAGTTTATATAATTGCATTAAAAAAAATGGTATTGACGAACGTTTGAATTAATTATTTAATAAAATTAAAACTATTTTGTTAGGTTTGTTTTTGCCACCATATTTTGAAAACTGGCGACAGTGCACAGTAAAAAAATATACACAAACATATACACTGTCAAATAAAGTCAAATAAATTTACAATAAATACTAAATAAATTTTATTAAAGGTGGTACTCATTTGATTTTAGTAGCGTAGCAAATGAACGTCCCTAACGTCCTGAACGTTCTATCTGAAGGAGACTAATTTTGCAGTCATACTCATAAAAAAAAAGTGCTAAAAATGAATGAAAGTCTCCACTCTTTTTTTTAAAAATATTTTTGGAATAGTAAAGTGATTTTTGATTCTGCCCGAAGATAATTTTTTGGTTTTAAATATAAAAAAATATTAACCAATTTGTTTTTATATTTGTTTTGGATGAACACACAGTGGATTAACAGCAATATCCACATATTTATTAACAAAAGAGTTATGGTCATCGGGTGCTGGTTTATTTGCTGCATGTTTTATAGCCATTGTGCCTGGATATATTAGTCGTTCTGTAGCTGGCAGTTATGATAATGAAGGAATCGCTATATTTGCATTACAATTTACATATTACCTTTGGGTCAAATCTGTTAAGACTGGATCTATATTTTGGGCAACAATGACTGCCTTATCATATTTCTATATGGTAAGTATCTTTCTCTGAATAATACATATTTTAGTACAAGAAAATGTAGAAGGTCTCCGATTGAATGAAGTCTACACTAGGTTTAAGGGTTTGGTCCGATTCTCTTTCAAGGTAGGGCAGCAAAAGCGTGAGCGCCACGCTCGTACAAGTTTTCAAAACGAACACTATATAAGCGTTTGTTTAATCCATTGCATTTTTTAATGTTTTAAATCATTTTTTTCTGAATAAACAAGAAAACCCACTGAACATAACAAAATCTTATTAGAAAAAAACCTACATTACCGACATACTTTATCAAATTATCAGTTTAAGGGGTTTTGGTTTGATTTTTGGGCTTTTGAAGTCACTCAAACAAACATTCTATTGTTTGAAAGAACATCTAAACGCCATATAGAATGTTGATACCAACTGACGCTTATACGTACTTATAATGCCAAAACGAACAGCATTTTCAGAGAGGAGAGTAAGCGTTCATAAGCCAACACGAACGTGAATGCGTCTAAGCGTCCAAAACGAACTTAGTGTTCATCGACACATTACTGTGTCCAATAACCCAAATAATTCCGTCAGTTCGGGTCCATGAGAGCCCTTCTTTACAACTCATCAATACCATTGATCTGATCTTGGGCCTGTTGTAACGAATGTCCTTTTTCTTCTGTATTTTAGGTATCAGCATGGGGTGGCTATGTATTTATAATAAATTTAATTCCATTACATGTGTTTGTTTTACTTATAATGGGTCGTTATTCACCCCGACTGTTTACGAGTTACACAACATTTTATATTTTGGGACTACTGTTTTCAATGCAAATACCATTTGTTGGCTTCCAACCGATACGTACAAGTGAACATATGGCAGCCTCAGGTATAGTATATTATTTAGCACACCCAAGTCAAATATCTATTATAGCGTTTTCTTTTGAAGCACGAGAGAGTACATGCTCGCTACTCTGTGATGACGTCATGCTCGAGAATAGGGAATATGCATGAAAATTTTTTTTCACATTTTTTTTTCAGAATATGAAAATACTGTAATAATATTTAAAAACGAAATTAAAATCCGACAAATATCAAGGAAACTATAAGCTTTTAAAGATTATTATCTGTATCTTGCAAAAATACTAAAAACGGAATTTTACGTGTATTTTAAATGGTGAAAGTGTAATATGACGTCACATAACATATCAAGAGGGCTGTCACCCTCTTTGTCTAATCGGGAATTTCAATCATTCATATCTCGCTTATTTTTAAAGTTATTTAAAAAGTAATTTTACCTTGATATTTGTCAAGTAAACTTGCTTCAATTCAAGTGAACAAAAATTTTCATGCATATTCCCTATTGTGCAGCCATTTTTTCCAATCGAACGTGTTTATGATCATTTATTATTAGGTTGACTGAGAGTATCAAATACTGAAGTACATTTTAGCTGTTGTTTTGGATTACTGATCAGACTGTAGAGGCAGCACTGTACATATAATATATTCTTTGATTACTAAATATGTCCGTCCGTGTGCGTAAAACAAATATTATTAAATAAAAATGTAAATAAAATTGAATCTGATGGCCACTGATGACACTTTGTACTATTATTAACGAAGCAGGTCATCATATACACAGGATGCAGCTTGTATTTATAATTAAAACGTCTTCATCATCAGAACTTTCTGACGATGATAATAGTTCCAACAATGTCAACATTCGTAGGTTTTTCGACGCCATATTGCACTGCACTATTGCTCTGACCTTACTAGTCAGAGCAAGACGGAGCACACTAGGAGTGCTTCTTTATCGTCAATCGAAAACGAAAAACTCAGTACGAACAATCTATAATAGTCAATCGAACATACATTTTATACTTACAAGTGCTCTCAGTGCATATGAGGGCAGTCAAAAGAAACGCTATAAGTTATGGCATAAACGCGTGCAAATAGCCTGAATGACAAACTAATTTTTTATACTTTTTTGTAGGTGTGTTTGCATTGTTAATAGCCGTAGGCATACTAAAATACCTTCAATCGATACTATCAAAATCAGAATTCAAGTACCTGTTCACAGTTGGTCTTTTATCAGCTGCTGGAGTTGTATTTTTAACAGTTGTTGCATTAACATATGCTGGATTTATTGCACCATGGAGTGGACGGTAAGTGTTTTGTTCATTCTTATTTTTATGTCCTATAAACCCCCCCCCCTCCCCCCATTGTCTTCCAGAAAGTAGGTTAAGCCAAGTTTTAGCGACTGTCCAAGATGTACTGTCAGGACACACTTAGATCATACAATTAATTGTGTTACCAAGAGGAGCTCATTTGGAGCTGTTAAAAATACGGCAATAGGGTTTCGACGCCAGTAGGCTTTAGCTCAGAAAGAAGGGTGAACTTGTTCATAATAGGAACTGGGCAGTGACAAAGCAGGTGAGTCATTGCCTCTTCCTTCTTCCGGTAGTAAGTCGTAGTTCACTGTCAGTCTCAATCTCTTTTTTTTGCTCGGGGGTTAAAAAATAACCAAGCCACTTTTAGCAACCACACTTTTAATCCAATCAGAATGTGTTTTTGGTATTTGGACGTCCAAGTTCTGCATGTTTTGCCGCCCAGCTAGTGTCCTGTCATGGCTGCTATAACGTTGCCTTTTTAATGACCTCTATACAGAGATAATATTCTTGGAAGACCTCTTGCCTCTTCCTTCTTCCGGTAGTAAGTCGTAGTTCACTGTCAGTCTCAATCTCTTTTTTTTTTTTACTCGGGGGTTAAAAAATAACTAAGCCACTTTTAGCAACCACACTTCCAAATCCAATCAGAATGTCTTTTTGGTATTTGGACGTCCAAGTTCTGCATGTTTTGCCGCCCAGCTAGTGTCCTGTCATGACTACTATAACGTTGCCCTTTAAATGACCTCTATACAGAGATAATATTCTTGGAAGACCTTGAATTGTGCTTTGATCAGATCTGGTTGGCAGTACTTGTGTATTCATATGGTTTTCGAAAAAATGACACTCTTTGTACTTCTTCTGAAACCAACCATAGGATTTAAGAAGAAGGGTTTTGATGCCAGTAAGATTTAGCTTGTAGCGGTATCGCTTCTTCATTAAATTATTATTATAATTTTGTTCATCATTTTTATCTGTTGCATAACAACTATAACTTCCCTCTATTATCACGGTTGCTTTGAATGTTAACAACCATGGTAATTTACATATTAAAATAATAACATTTCATAAATCAAATCAATAAAGATCAATTATATCTTTTTCATATATTTATTATTTATTTAAATAATAATTATTTAATATAATAATCATTTACCTTTACAAGCTCAATAAGAAATATTGACTCAGAAGAGTGAGTCTGTTCATAATAAGAGCTGGTGGCTTTCTGAGGGAACGAAGAGAGGGAATAATATCCTGAGAACGCCGTAAATTGTATTCTGCTTAGATCTACCTGGTTATACCACAAACGGAAGTTCCTTCCGTTAGGCCTTGCATAATATAGTTTTTTTCTTCAAAATTAGCTTGAAGTTCGTAAAGAGCACATCTGGATGCTTTGTAATGATCGAATCCACGAAGTTTTGTACCATTTCTAACCGCCTAGACCCTGGTTTGACTATAAACTTTAAATTTCCTCAAGAAAGTAAATCTAAATAAAAATTATTGTTGTCTAGGTTTTATTCATTATGGGATACAGGGTATGCAAAAATTCACATACCAATTATCGCATCTGTATCAGAACATCAACCGACCACATGGTTCTCATTTTTCTTCGATCTACACATTCTAGTTACCACATTTCCAGCGGGATTGTGGTATGTGATTAAGAACATCAACGATGAACGAGTATTTGGTAAAAATATATGTTAACTGATCAAATTTAGATCTAATCCGATCTAATGATGTGACTTTGATCCATTTTGTTTTACAGTTGTTTTGTATGCAATAAGTGCCGTCTATTTTGCTGGTGTTATGGTCCGTTTAATGTTAACACTTACGCCGGTCGTCTGTATGTTAAGTGGTATTGCATTTTCAGTACTCCTTGAGTTATTCTTAAAAGATGAGGACACACCAGCCAATGAGGATGGCAGTGATAAAGAAGAGGATACATCTAATTCAAATAATCGTAATCTATATGACAAGGTATGTTTTATTGTTTCAAAATTTTAGTGGTTTTTTTTTTTTTGGGCCGATGGTTCAAAAATAATCAAGTCACGTTTAGCAGTAACAGTTTCCGATCCGATCGAAATGAAATTTGGTATTGGTAAGCCCAAGTTCTTTAATGGGTAAAATCAGACATAGGAAAAGGGTGGTTTAGAGGGGAAACTGAAAATACGGTAGATAGATTGTAGAGACTGCTTTGTATGTGATGATGTGAGTGGAAAGAATTTTTGTGTATAGACTAGGAATTGGTAGGATATGCGGCTGTAACCGACTCGTGGAGCTCGTGAAGGAAACTGCAGAAAACCTTCTCAAGCATAGCCGGTTACTTCGTTCTTGTCCATACGCCGGCAGTTTAGTCAATTAATCGCCCCTTTTTTTTTCTTAATTGACAAACTCCCGATGTCGGGATTCGAACCCATAACCTCCCAGTGTGTAAAATCGGACAAGGGGAAAGGGGGGTTTAGAGGAAGGGGGAAACACAAAATTTGACATATCTCCCTTAATATTTGAAAAATCGAAAAATTCATAAGAAGTAAAGTTGTAGATATTAAGTTTTACTGTAATTTTGTTTCTTATCATTTTTTCTGTTACACTAATATTTACAGAAATATTGACGGTTTAAGATTGAAAATTAAATTCCTTAATATCTCTGTACACATTAGAGTTTGAGCAAAAATAATAAGGTGATGAATTGTAGCAAATACAATTTTCTACAACTTCGTTCATTACGCTTTTTTCGATTGTTCTAATATTAAGAGAGATATTTTACATTTTGTGTTTTCTTCTTTCTTTATAGCCCCGCCCCCGCCCCCCCCCCATTTCCCCTCGACGTATGTCATTCATAATAAAATTGGACTTGGAAATACTAAAATCATATACGACATTTCATTTTGATCAGACTAAAATTGTGACCGCTAGAGAGTTGTTTATGTATTCTAAGGAAATTCGCTAAGTTGAAGCAGCTCCTGCGTAACGAATTTTTTTATGTATAGAGATTATACTGAACACTAAAATTGGTTTCTTTATTTGGCTACCAAAAGAAAAGTCATGTATTTATTCTGAGAAGATTAGCTCAGTTGACCCAGCTCTCCTACGTAACGATATTGTTTTCTTGTTTACAGGCAGGAAAATTGCGAAAAATGAAACACGAACAACAGAAAGAAGGTGACGGTCTGGGAATGAATTTACGTAGTGTTGTAGTGATTGCCATACTTATGCTGTTAATGATGTTCGCTGTACATTGTACATGGGTCACTAGCAATGCATACTCCAGTCCCAGTGTGGTACTAGCTTCGTATGGTCCAGATGGGACACGATACATACTTGATGATTTTCGTGAAGCATACTATTGGCTCTCACATAATACAGCGGATGATGCACGTGTGATGAGTTGGTGGGATTATGGTTATCAGATAGCTGGTATGGCAAATCGAACAACACTGGTGGACAACAACACTTGGAATAACAGTCATATTGCTCTGGTGGGCAAAGCTATGTCATCGAATGAGAGTGCTGCGTACACAATAATGACATCGTTGGATGTTGATTATGTGTTAGTGATATTCGGTGGTGTTATTGGTTATTCCGGGGATGATATTAATAAATTTTTATGGATGGTTCGTATTGCTGAGGGTGAACATCCAAAAGATATTCGGGTAAGTTGTATTGTCATGTGAATCTTTGAAAATAACTTTTCGTTTAACAAAAAACATCCAAAATTTATAGAAACCTAGCTATTATCTTCCCCATACTAATATAGGACCCATATACAGTCGAAACCGGATATAACGGGACATTGAACAGACCACATAACTTGGACGCCATATTCGATAGTTGTTATAAGCAATATACAGTCGAAATCGGATATAACGACATTGAAGGGACCACATAACTAAGGACACTATATCCGATAGTTGAAATGGCACAGAACGCTCAAGAGGCACGGGTGGGGTTGGGAAGAAGTGTGTAGCTAATAATAAGACAAAATAATCCGTCTTACTTACTGAAAAATATGACGGTTGGTCGTTATAGCCGATAAATTATATAGGGATTCGGGCGGGATCTTTCCATTTAGTCGTAATAATCGATCCGTCGTTGTAAACGATGTCGGTATAGTCGGTTTCGATTTTAGTTCTATGGGTTCTGTTAGACTATCTCTGCCTTAAACGAATGGGTGGATAAGTCTATGAATAGGAAATGGAAAGATACAGCAGGCTGCCTGCAGACAAGCCAAACAAATGATAGCTGGATAAAATGCTGCAAGGTCAACCTCTGGCGTTTTGGCAAAAACCGAAAAGAGATAAACCTTCTGGTTGGGGTTTCTATTCCTCATGAGATTGAAAGTTTCAACTTTTGGCGGAATGTCCTTACAGAGCCAAAATGAGATACCTAGCCTTTGGCTAAATCGAAATGAGGGAATGTGAGGTAAAACGACTAAATTGGAGCCTCTGTCCTGTCATTCGTGAAGAAAATGGGTAGCTTCGACAACGAACACAGGGCTAGAGGAAACGAACAAGGCGTAGTAAAGGTTAGAAGAGGGGATGAGTTCCATAGGGGTCGATAAAAAATTGTCTAGAAAGGCATACTTGCCAGGCCAGGATACTACTAGTTCCCCATACTATTGAGAATACAATGTATGGAAAGAGGGTCCTGTCACGGGAAAATCAGAAGCCACCCACATCATAATTCTTTTTAACATTTATCAATCCCAATTACATTACATTCATGATGTAATGATTGCAGCCTTCATAAGCAAAGCCGGTTATTCCGTTCTTGTCCATAAATCGACAGTTTAGTCAATTAACCGCCCCCATAAATTATAATTGACAAAATGCCAATACCGGGATCAAGCAAAGAACGCGTTTGACCGTACCCTTTTGACTGGTTTATATATCAAAATTTTTATCTTCCAGGAAGTTGATTACTTTACCGAACATGGTGAATTCCGTGTAGATTCTAAAGGAGCACCAACTTTATTAAATTCATTAATGTACAAATTAAGTTACTATCGATTTGGAGAATTAAAATTAGATCAAGGTTCATCACCGCCAGGATACGATCGTACCAGAAGCTCTGTCATCGGTAACAAAAATTTCGATTTAACGTATCTGGAAGAAGCGTATACAACTGAACATTGGTTGGTTCGAATATACAGGTTAGTGGGATAAATTAATTTTGTATTGTGATCGCAGTGTATCTAAGTGAAATATCTGTAACAGGTGTTGGGCCCATCCAAAATTAAGTTCAGTTCAAAGGAATTTAACAATGTGTCATAAATAGCAGTCGAGCAGGTGTTCATACATGCTCGACTGTATCTTATAGAGTTATTAGATAAGTAGCAGTCTCAATTATAGAGGTCCACGCTCAGATATCTGAGATCCACAACTCTCTCTTATAGAGGCTTCTATTTTTCACTGATAGAGGTTTTAGATACTAAAAATGACGGGACCAGGTAATTACTCTCATTTATAGAGTTTTCGCGTTTATTCAGGTTTGGCAGTATATCGATACTTTGATACCAAATGGCAAAAAAAAAATCTAGCGAAAAAACTAAATTACTTATTAATTAAATTATTACTTTTGGATGCAGTGTCCACTCTGTATATTATTCGTAAATCAATAAATACAAATTTGTAATTGTTTATTTCAGAGTAAAAAAACCCCATGAATTCAATCGTCCACGAATTCCTCCAACAAAACGAACTGTAAAACTAAGTCATAATTTTATATCAAAAAAAGTAAGTCTATAAAATTCCATAAAAAAGAATTCATAATTTTGGGGGGGGGGGGGGGTCCAGTGATGATTTTTATACGCTTATAATTTTGTCAAGTTATGTCAACGAAAATTATGTTCACAATCGGGTCAATAAAAGCATAATTTTACTTTTATAAAATTTCTTTAATTTTGCTGCTTTGGACCGGAAAGCAAAAGGTCGTGGGTTCGATCCTCACCCAAGATGTGAATGATTTTTTATATCAAGCATTGATGTATTCGAAACGTCAAGTTTGTTGTGGACAAAATCGGGAAAGACTAGTTTAGAGGGAGGTCAATTAATTAATGGGCAAAATCTGACATAAGAACAGGGTGCTTAGAGGGGAAACTCAACATATGGCATATATCTTTTAATATTGCAAATATTGAAGAATGTGTAAGCAATAAAGTTGTAGAAAATTAATTTTACTACAATGTAGTATCTTATCATTTTCTCTGTTACTCGAATATTCTATATTTTGTGTTTTCTTCTTTCTCTAAGTCCCACTTTTTCCCTTAACCGATTCTACTCATTAACGAACTTGGCCTTTCAAATACTAAAATCATGTCAGATACGAAATTTCATTTTGATTGGACTAAAATTGTGACCAATAGAAAGTATAAATATATATGGAAAATATATTTATTTATATCTATGTGTCTGTAGCCATTCTAACGATCATAGGTCGCCTTGAACATAAATACGATAAAAGTCAATCAAGATCTGTATCCAAAATAGAAGTCATGTGTTTAATTCTCAGGAAATTTGTTAAATTGACGCAACTCCTGTGTAACAAGTTTGTTTTCCTGATATAAGACTAATAGCGTTTTCTTTTGACTGCCTTCGTGAGCACTGAGAGCACTCTGATCATAAAATGTATGTTCGATTGACTATTATAGATGGCTCGCACTGAGTTTTTCGTTTTCGATTGACGATAGAGAGCACTCCTAGTGCGCTCCGTCTTGCTCTGACTAGTAAGTTCAGTGCAATAGTGCAGTGCAATATGGCGTTGAAAAACCTACGAATGTTGACATTGTTGGAACTATTATCATCGTCAGAAAGTTCTGATAATGAAGACGTTTTAATTATAATTACAATTACAAGCTGCATCCTGTGTATATGATGACCTGCTTCATTAATAATAGTACAAAGTGTCATCAGTGCCATCAGATTCAATTTTATTTACATTTTTACTTAATATTTCTTTTACGCACACGGACGGACATATTTTTTACTGACAGTGCTGCCTCTACAGTCTGATCAGTAATCCAAAGCAACAGCTACAATGTACTTCAGCATTTGACACTGACAGTCAACCTAATAATAAATGATCATAAACACGTTCAATGGAAGAAAAAATGGCCGCACAATTCTAGAGCATGACGTCATCACAGAGTAGCGATCATACTCCCTCGTGCTTCAAAAGAAAATCCTAATAGTTAACTACCCGATCTTTTTTGACTAGAACTTGACTGAATTATGAAATATAAAATGAATCACTAGCTCCGGGGGGGGGGGGGGGGGAGCGTTGTTGGTATTCGTTTCAAAATCACTAATCGACAATTTTTTTTGTTTGTTTCTTTTGTTATATAGAATTCTAGGCGCAAAAAAGGTTCATTAAAATATAAACCAATTGTAGTAAAAGGTAAAAGAAATTCTAAACAGCAACAGCAGCAATCATCCTAGTCTTTTTTTTTGTAAATTGAAATGTGTTCATATAAAATAAATAAATAATAATATTTAAAAAACTAAGGGTACGTAGACAAAAAACAAAAACCCCTCTCTCATCAAAAACAAGCAACAACAACAACAAATGAAGTGAAATATATTACCCAAAAACAAATCTCTCTGGGCAATTTTGATAAATCAGAAGAAGAAAAACAAATAAAATAGAATTAAGTTACATTATATACATTGGCTCATGTGTGTGCATTTAAGAAAAAAAAAAACCGGCGTAACTATTCGCCCGATCCACGGCATACTTAAAACTTTGATAATTATGGTAATATTTATGTCGAATTTTGAACTAATCCAGAGCATTGCCATCAATTCTCAGAATTTATTCAAGTAATAAAATTCTGTTGAGTACGATTTATTACGTATTTTTAGCCTGAATTAAGAATGTTCCAGCATACCACCACTTTTCGACAGATTTTGCTCATTTTCACAGGGTAAAAATAATGTTTTCTACTAAATTCCGAAGTTTCAGAATTTTTGACCGTTTAGAACGCGTGATAATTAATTTCAAAGTTATCATTCTCTCTCACTCACTCTCTCATTAGAAGCATGTAAAACTTCATGCCCACCCAACTATTATCTGTTGTATTAGAAAAAAATACTCGACAGAATTTAAAAAAAACTAGGAGAGAAAAGCTAAATAGTTATTATATAAATTTTAAAAAAAAATCGTGTGTTATCGTTTTGTTTTCGAAATATAAAAGTTTAAATTTATTTATTTTCTTCAAAATAACATTATTTTGTATATGTGAACAGTGTTTTTGTCTATGTGTTGTATTAGTGTGTTTATGTATTTGTGCTATAATCAAATCAAACCGGTTTGTTGTCCTGATTGCATAACACAGTGCTGGAACGTTCTTAATTTCACTATATAAATATCGACGGATCCACGGGTCTTTTTACACTATATAAATATAGTGTAAGTAATTCAGGTTAAAAATACGTAATAAATTGTACTAAACAGAATTTTATTGCTTGAATAGCTTCTGAGAATTGATGGTATAATGCTGGATTGATTAAAAATTCGACATAAATATTCTCATAATTATCAAAGTTTTAAGTGTCCCGTGGATCGGACGAATAGTTACGGCGAAAAAAAAAACGTCCCAAATTTATTTTTATAATATAACTCTAATTCTCGTCCCACCACATTCGATTTCCTTTTCTCTCAAACAAAAAACCGCAATTTATTTGTATATCGGGTGTGTTACGGTTAAAATGTTTGTGTTTTTATCTGAGCAGTTGTTGGTCCTTCAAAAATTGAGCCATCGCGGGACGACGCCTGGCAGATGTGAAACATCAAAACCAATTTGTATAGTAAGTTTTTGAACCTGTATACGTACTGCCATCTATGAGCAACTTTTTTAAACAAATTTGCTGTCAGATTGGGGGATTATCAGTTTCTCAGATAAATATTTGTAACAGTTAACGTGAAATACGCGGTATTCGATTTTTTTAATTAATTTATAAAAACATAACCTTTAAACGGTTGTGAGAACTCGAACCTAAAAATTATGTTTGTAGAAATTTGGATATATATTCGGGAAAAAATAATATAGTTTGTCGATATTTTCTATATTCATGAAATAATTTTCATTTTCCACATAGAAAAGGAAGAAATCATAATTTTCGTAATGCTTAGTGATTAATTTTTAACGGAAAAACTGCCAGTCGAAAACTATGACCCCACAAAAATCTTTTGGAGTCTTTTAGGACCAAAATAAACGATCTATCTAATTCGAATACATGAAAATTCGAGAGAGAAAATCAATATGATATTGGCGTTAATCACTAAACATAAAAACAATTGCAATAATTTATCATATTTTTAGAGCAATAATTTTAAAACATATTAGGGGCCGCTGTCTCCAACTCTCATTAAAAATTCTAATATTATGGATTATTCTTGCCTGCATTTTTCAGCTCAATTTTAGGGATTTCAGATGCCTTTTAGAATCCTATATAAAAAAGTAAGGTGACTTTTCAAATTTTCGCGGGCTACGTACATTTGATTTTCGTATTTTGTTATGTTTGTACACTCGTCCCGAACATATGTTCACAGTTTCAAATATATAGCATTCTTTGTTTATAAGAGGCATAAAGGTTAGATCGCTTCTTTCAAATGGCGCATAACTTGAAGGTAATACTCCTTATGGACCGTACGACCTTCTGGTAAGAACTTCTGATGCACTACGCTACAGTAATCGAAGAAAACAGTGAGCGAAACCTTGACATTTGATTGGTTCGTCATTGGCATCTTCTCGGCCTTCTTGGAAGAGCTTGTACTACTTATAAACATTTTTTTTTAAATTCAGAGTAGACTCAAAAAATAAAAAATCGCCGAGCACACCAAACACTTCTAACCTTTATGCCTCTCACAAACATAAAATGCTATATAGTTGAAACTGTGAACATATGCTCGGGACGAGTGTACCAACACAACAAAATACGAAAATCGAATGTACGTAACCCGCGAAAAATGAAAAATCACCTTACTTTTTGAACACACCTCTTACATCTATAAATTTTTAAATTATGCCCAAACCTTACACAACAAAATATTTAATCTTATGTTAAAAAAATGAATATTAACGAGCAATTTAATCAGAGTTGGTGAAACTGGCCATAAAAAAAAATTAATATATTATGGGAGAATAATATTAATATCATTTGGATAGAGTTTCCTTAATCCCGTTTTAACACACCTTTTCATGGGGATTTATGCGCATTCGATTTTCGTACTGTCTACAATAAGATGAAAAAAGACGTGAAGTATTACTTCTTTATTTCTTCAACGTCCAACGAACTTAACTAATATTGGTCGTGTTCAGAACAACTAAGACTTTAGTAAACTAAGTATATTTAACTTAGTTTTTTTACCAGGACATTTGACAAATACACACCAACTTAGATTGTGACGTCCATTTGCTTAGCAGATGTTGTCAGATTGGGGGATTCCCCTGAATTTAGTGGATTTAATAAAGCCTAGTAGTAAATCTAGATTATTTATTATCGGGATTGCCGACACATGATGGCATTTATTCTTGGCAACACCTATGACAAGTTAATAAGTGTATCCTGAAAGAAACACACAGAACTTAGATGCTCGGAAGTAAGTTTTTTTTTATTAGATTGACTGATTTATTTAGTTAATTAAGGATTTAGTTGTTCTGAACAGTACTACATTGTATGTTATTTTATATTTAGACACCTATTATCCCCTATCCAGATTGTATTATTCAGATCATTGATTTTACTTGACATTTGTTTTATTCAACTTTTCATCTGTTATAAATATATTTATAATTTTTCTTTTTTTTTATGAAAACACAAAAGAAAGCATTTTATTCTACAGAATTATTTTTCACTTAACCCAAAAGTAACTTAACAAATATGGGACATGTGTTTGTAGACAATTGTATGAATGTGATTTCACTGTTGATATAAGTATTGTTAAATATGTTTGAAATACACTTCTTATAGTTAAACAAACGTTTATTATTTATCCTATTTGTCGCTCTATCCAGTGGCGGATTTATCGGGTAGGTAAGGTAGGTAGCTGTCTAGGGGACGGCAAATTTTTATCGATTACACACGCTTTTAATCGTACATAATTGGCATTCGTGTTGGCTTATGAACGCTTACTCTACTCTTGAAAATACTGTTCGTTTTGGCATTATAAATACGTGCAAGCGTCAGTTGTCATCAATATTCAATATGGTGGATGGAAACAGTTTAGCTGTTTTTCAAGCAATAGAATGTTTGAGTGACTCCAAAAGCCCCTAAAATCAAAACCGAACCTCTTAAACTGACAATTTGATAGTATGTCGGTAATGTAGGTTGTTTCTAATAAGATTTTGTATGCTCAGTGGGTTTTTTTTTGTTCAGAAAAAAAAAAATTTTTAACATTCAAAAAATTAAAAAATACAATGGAATACACTTAAAAAAATCCCTGGTGCACGGTGACAGATAAATAAACAAACTCTTATACAGTGTTCGTTTCGGAAGTTAGTACGATTTGGCGCTCACGCTTTTGCTGCCCTACCTTGAAAGAGAAAGCGTCTGTGAGCTTGGTGTCTATCGTGGAACTCAACCATTAGCGCGCTTTGTCAGCATACATAGCGTCAAGATGAACACTAAAAACAACGCTTGGTGGTGCTGAAAGCGTGTAAGCGCCCAAAACGAATACACCCTAGAATATAACGCTACTTTGGTTTATTTGATTGGCGTCAAGCGAAGAAGTTTTATTTTAACTTCTAGCGATTTCAACGATGGCATCAAAACAAGTCACGTGCCCGACGACGGAATGAAAATGTACCTTAAAAGGAGGAGAGCGGAAATTTTGCAGCTGCCTAGAGAAATGAGTTGTCTTAATCTGTCCCTGGCTGTATCATTAAAAGTAAAAATTCGTTACGCAGGAGCTACGCCAACTTAGCGAATTTCCTCAGAAATAATATATAATTTCACTTTTGGAAATAAATCTTAACTTCTATCTTATTCAAATATTCTTGTCGACCTGTGATCGCTAAAGTGACTACAGGCACATATATATATATATATATATATATATATATATATATATATATATATATATATATATCAATATATTTTCCAAGTATTTGTGAACTCTCTATCGGTCACAATTTTAGTCCGATTAAAATGAAATCTCGAATCAGATATGCTTTTAGTATTTAAAAAAACATGTTCGTTAATGAGTAGAATCGATCAAAGGGAAAAAGGGTCTTAGAAAAAGAAACTCGAAATAAAAAATATTAAAAAAGCACTTAAATTTTTATAATAAACGTTGTTTATGCGAAAAATTATTCAACAAAAAATGGTCTCTATGCTTCAATTTGATCGAGTTATGGCTATTGTAAACAACAAATTGAATAAGACACTTTCGAAAGTGGACCGTTAATTACAGGATGAAAAATGATTTATACGGAATCATATTAAAGGAATGTACTTCGATTCCAGCAAGTCAAAATTTAGTCAAAGAAAATAAATTAATTTCCCACCTGCTTTAAGATGAAATTCAATGATTTTGAATTAATTTGTCGAATATGTTTAGAACAAGCGGAAAATATGATTACAATATTTGAAAAAGTATTAAATTTCGATACAAAAACATACAGTGAAATGTTAGAAGAGTGTGCTTCAGCTCATGTAAGTTTTATAAGATTGAAAAATATCTCTCAAAATGTTAACTTTTGGTATTACATTTCATTTAGATATCCACAGATGATTTATTTCCTAAAAATATATGTATTAAATGCTCCATACAAACCGAACAAAGTTATAAACTTAGAACTCAATGTTTAACGTCTGAAAAACTATTACAGAACGTTATCGATAATTTACAATTCAAAGAGGAACAAACTTTAGATGACGAAATTGATATAAATGATAATTTTTCAATTAATCAGAGTATTTGTAAAAGTGAAGATTATACCATAAAAGATGAAAATGTTGAAACGACCATTGAAACGTTAAACAAAGATGGAATAAATCGATATCAATGTGAAAATTGTACAGAAAATTTTTCATGTGTAATCGATTTTTATACTCATAATAAAGAAATACATTTAAATTCAACAATACAATGTCCATTTTGTAAAAAAATATTCGATAGTGCTCATCCCCTTAAAGTTCATTGTAAGGAGTTTAATTGTTGTAATATATGCGGGGAAGAGTGTGGATGCAGAAAAAATTTATATAAACATAGAAAAATTCACGAAACGTGTGAAATATGTGGCAAAAAATTTCGTACCATAACTAAATGTGTTAAACATAAAATGGTAAAAACAGTATATGGTATTTGGTCTGCAACTGTTTTAAATATTAATTTTCTTTTTAAGATTCATTCTGGAGAAAAACCATATTTATGTCCTTATTGCGGAAAAGCTTTTGCCGATGATAGAAATATACAAGATCATATACGAATTCACACTGGGGAAAAACCATTTCAATGTATGATTTGTGGTATGTTCTAACATTGTACAAAATATGTCTATAAATTGTTCAAGATTATTTTTCTTCTAAATTTTAGATGCGAAATTTACAGTTAGGTACAGTCTAAAAGCTCATTTACTTACACATTCGAATGAAAAGAATTATACGTGCGAAATATGTAACGCTTCGTACAAACGAAAACCAGCATTAAACAATCATATGCAGATACATAACGATATAATGGTCCAATGTGATTTGTGTGATAAACAATTTAATACCAGAGACAAATTACGATGTCATCGAAAGATCCACACAGGTAAAAGGTCTTCTTTACCGATTTTCGTGAAATTTTTCTTGAAATTTTATAAAATAAACCATTTTCAATATCAAAATACAATTAAAGTTGTAAGTTTATTAAAATCAAATAAAAATTGATTTTAGCAAGAATTTATGAACAATACAAAAAACTTAACGTGACTCATAGATCAAAGCACAACTTAAACCTCTGCACTAAAAAAATAAATAATATTCTTGTGATTAATAAATTTGAACTGCTTACTAAATAGAAAACTTTATAATTTTAGGTGAACCCAAACATGTTTGCACTTTCTGTGATAAACGATTCCTAGAAAAGTATAATTTAATAACTCACATACGAAAACACACTGGAGAAAAACCGTTTGCTTGCGACATTTGTGGAAAGAAATTTACTCACAAACAATCGATTTATAATCATAGAAAAACTCATAAAAATCAATCAGATTCAAAATCCAATTAAAATGTTTTATATCAAAGTTGTTAAAACGATTATTAATAAAAAAATATTTTTTCTATTTACCTTTTTGTTCAATATCAAATTCCAATTTGTTGTTTAAAATTTTAACGGAAAAGTTTAAAAACGTCGTAAATTCCGTTAAAACAATCTTGTTTACAACTATGAAAGATTTCTAGTTTTGCCATCACGGCGCTGCGATCTTAATGTAAAAACCCATGCCGTCTTGTCATTAGACAACTTTAGACAGCCCGCTGTTTTTTAAATAATAAAATCGAAATCAATAATCATGGATGATTGCTTCGATTTTAAAACTGTTTGTAGAATTTGCTTAGAAAATAAAGAAGAAATAGTTTCAATATTTGATAATACATCATACGGAATATTATTTAGTGAAATGTTACAAGAGTGTACTTCTGTCTTTGTAAGTAATTTGAAAATTATTCTAAATTAATGCCGAGAGTACAATTTTCGTTGTATCAAATATTTTTGTGGAAATTTGTGCTTTTCCGTTAGTGTTCCACAGTTTGCCTTTTCATTTTTAGCGTCAAATTTGTTCATGTGGTAACATATCTAGCATTCATTCGTTATGGGAAATATCTCGCCGAAGAGGATAGGATGTGTTTTAGTTTCTATTGGACGGATTCTTCAAACTGATGGAACAAATCCGAAAACTTTAATTTTTCCAAAGCAACCCCCCCAAAATACCTTTTTTTACTTCTATTCATGCTAGAAGGGTGCAGGTTTTTGCATTATGTCAAGAACGTAAAGCCCAGGCCGAAGACCGCCCCCTTGCGAACAGAGCGAGTTAATTCATTATTATATTATTAACATAATAAGTATATTTTTAGGTTTCTCATAATGACCGGATATCAAAAAACGTATGCATTGAATGCTCCGAACAATTACAAATCAACTACAAATTTAAATTACAATGTATGAAATCTGATCATCGTCTAAATGATGCTGCTGAAACCGATCAAAATGTTTTATCTGAACCGAATAGCATTTATATTGTAGTTCATAATGAAACGTGTTCTGGTCAAGAAGAGAATGGAGGAACGTCAGAAGATAATGAGGAGATGTCAATTGATGAATTATTTATTAAGACAGAAAAATCAGAATTGCCACAAGCTAGTTATCAATGTGAAGATTGTGGAATAGAATTTCAATTGGAACAAGATTTTATTTCGCATATGAAATATGAACATAACAAAGATACGAAAAAATGTTTAGGTATTCAATTTTTAAAATTGATTATTAAGCTTTTATTAGTATTGCACTAAACGTCATAACAAAACATAGTTTATTGTCAGATCTGTCAAATCAATTTCTAATTTACATTTACTGATATTTTCCTATAAATACTTTCAAAATATTTAGGACAAATAAAAAAAGGTGATAAATCGTTGTAAGATTATTGATATACTTTACCAACTATTTTAAAATCGCAAATAAATTTTATTAAAAATAGTACTCATTTGACTCTAGTAGCGTAGCGCATGAACGTCCTTATAATCTAAAATATTAGTTTCTAAAGGTGCATTCGTCTTGGACGCTCACATGCTTTAAGCGCACTCAATTGTCGTTTTCAGCGTTCGACTTGGCGCTGTGAGTGCAAAAAATCACGTTTGCTGCTGAATTCATGAGGTAAATCTCGCGCTCACAGACGCTTACTCCACAGAGGTAGGGCAGCAAAAGCGTGAGCGCCAAATCTTATTATTTATCAAAACAAATCCTACGTGAGTGTAAGCTAACCAAACTTTTGTCATATTTATTAAAGTTCTTGAAATTAAAATCGTTGACAAGCCAGTAAAAATGGCTAACTATTTACCCAGATTATTTTCGATCGATTTAAATGGCTCAGAATCTGGTAAAACATATACTATTTCTGTTACTTCCGACGAAATAAAACGTTGCCATGTTGATACAAACTAACGCTCACAACGTCCAAAACGAACGATATTTTCTGTGCTTATAAGCGTGAGCGCTCAAAGCGTGTGAGCGTCCAAGACGAATGCACCCAATATAAATGTTGTATTATCGACTTTCTCTTGTATCCCGCGTATTTTATGGTTGGTAACCGCTTTAATTATTAAAATTTGTATAATTATTTGTTTAGGTAATACTTACACATGCAATACTTGTCATAATGTATATTCATCAGAATGGGGTCTCAAAAAACATTTAGTCACACATGGACAATGTAAATATTGTGGCGAATGTTTTGAGGATGATACAAAATTGCTACAACATATCGAGGAACATCGTCAATTAGGATTTACATGCAACGAATGTGGTAAAAAATTTAAAAACTTTGTACGTTTAAAAATGCATCGACAAATGAATAATATTAATGGCGTCCGATTCACTTGTGGTACAATTAAAAAAACTTAAATGTTTTTAAATAAAACCATATGAAAATAACAACTGAGTGAATTGCTTAAATACCCGATCAATTTTTAAATACCCGCTGTCACCATATTTTTATTTCGAGACGCATTTTCGATTTACATCATGAAATCATATCGATTAAAATGTTTATCATTACAGTTTTTATGTTTTAAGATCTGATCTTTAGACCTTTTGATCTGTTTCTAAACCAACAAATTTGAAATTGAACGAAATGGTTAAATAGAAAAAATATCTTTTTATTAATAATCGTTTGAACAACTTTGATATAAAACATTTTAATTAGATTTTGAATCTGATCGATTTTGATGAGTTTTTCTATGATTATAAATCGATTGTTTGTGAGTAAATTTCTTCCCACAAATGTCGCAAGCAAACGGTTTTTCTCCGGTGTGTTTTCGTATGTGAGTTATTAAATTATACTTTTCTAGGAATCGTTTATCACAGAAAGTGCAAACATGTTTGGGTTCACCTAAAATTATAAAGTTTTCTATTTAGTAAGCAGTTCAAATTTATTAATCACAAGAATATTATTTATTTGTTTAGTGCAGAGGTTTAAGTTGTGCTTTGATCTATGAGTCACGTTAAGCTTTTTGTATTGTTCATAAATTCTTGATAAAATCAATTTTTATTTGATTTTAATAAACTTGCAATTTTAATTGTATTTTTGATATTGAAAATGGTTTATTTTATAAAAGTAATTTCAAGAAAAATTTCACGATAATTAGTAAAGAAGACTTTTTACCTGTGTGGATCTTTCGATGACTTCGTAATTTATCTCTAGTATTAAATTGTTTATCACACAAATCACATTGGACCGATACATGTTTGTGCGACTCCATATGAACGTTCAATGCTGATTTTCTTTTGTATGAAGCGTTACATATTTCACACGTATGCTTCCGTTCATTCGAATGTGAGAGTAAATGAACTTTTAAACTGTACCTAACTGTAAATTTTGCATCTAAAATTTAGGAAGAAAAATAATCTTAAACAATTTATAGACAAATTTTGACAATGTTAGAACATACCACAAATCGTACATTGAAATGGTTTTTCCCCAGTGTGAATTCGTATATGATCTTGTATATTTGTATCATTGGTAAATTCTTTGCCACAATATGGACAAAGATGTGATCTTTTACCAGAATGAACCTTAAAAAGAAGTCAATATATAAAACAATTGCAGGATAATTTGTGAAAATTCTTGTTTACCTCTTTTTTATGTGTACCACAGTTAGTGATATTACTAAATTTTTTACCACATATTTCACACGTTTTATGAACTTTCCGATGTTTAAGTAAACTATTCCAGCATCCACACTCTTTTCCGCATATATTACAACAATTAAACTCCTTACAATGTACTTTAAGTGGATGAGCACCACCAAATATTTTTTTACAAAATGGACATTGTATTGTTGAATTTAAATGTATTTCTTTATTATGAGTATAAAAATTGATTACACATGAAAAATTTTCTGTACAATTTTCACATTGATATCGATTTATTCCATCTTTGTTTAACGTTTCAATGGTCGATTCAACATTTTCATCTTTTACAATATAATCCTCACTTTTATAAATAATGTTATCAATAGGAAAATTCTCTTCAATATCATTTTCGTTATCGAAAGATTGTTCCTCTTTGACTTGTAAATTATCGATAACGTTCTGTAATAGTTTTTCAGACGTTAAACATTGAGTTCTAAGTTTATAACTTTGTTCGGTTTGTATGGAACATTGAATACATATATTTTTAGGTAATAAATCATCTGTGGATATCTAATGAAATGTAATACAAAAAATTAGTATTTTTAAAGATACTTGTTCTTATAAAACTTACATGAGCTGAAGCACACTCTTCTAAGATTTCACTGTACGTTTTCAGACCCAAATTTAATACTTTTTCAAATATTGAATTCATATTTTCTGTTTGTTCTAGACAAACTCGACAAATCAATTCAAAATCATTCACTTCCATCTTAGAATGTAATTGAATAAGATACTAATTTGTTTCGATACGATTGTGATTTACTTAAACTGAAGCGCATTCTTTCATCATGCCACTGTATAAAATTCACAGAGATGAGTAATATACTAGAGTCTGCAAGTTAGAGCATAGACTTATAATAGTATCCATGCGTTAGCCAGAACTGCAATCGACAGTATTGTATTGAAAAAAGAAAGATGGATTATTATTACAATTCTTGACTGAACGCGAACTTTTGCCGTTACTTACGGCGAGAGTGAACACAGTTGCACTCGCGGTTCCTCGCCGAGTTCTCACCGAGATATTCGTCGCGAGTGGTACTGTCGGGATAAGAGATAGAACAAAAGTTCAAATTTAAAAAAATGCCACTTTATTAAAAACAAAACTCTTATTTGAAACTTTTTTCATAAACTCAGGTCAAATATCTATAATTACTTATAGATTGCAGAAGTATACGTATGAATATATATACATATACGGTACTTGTATATATAAAACAATTGTTTGTTTCTGTATATCTAGGCGTGTGTAGAAGTAAAATAAACGGTATTTGAACTGATAATAAATTCGATATATTTAAGTTATTGATCTATTTTTATTGTAGTGAGAAATATACAAAGTATTATAGATATTCGATATTTAGATCAATTTTTTATTTGTTTTGGAGCATTTAGAGCAAATCTGGTGTTGAAGATTTCGCATGAATTTTTTCATGTCTGGTAACTGCTTGCTTATGAGAAAATTTCCGTTCACATATACTACAAGCAAATGGTTTTTCTCCAGTATGGATTCGTGTATGCATTATTAAATTATCTTTTACCAGAAATCGTTTATCACAATACGTACAAACATGTTTACGTTCAGCTAAAAATTTAATAATTTTTCATGATTGATGTATTTGAAATATTTACAATTAGAACTCGTTTCGGTAGTAAATAAACAGCATAAATTACATAAATTAAATTAAAGACTTTCAGAATAAGGATTTTTGGGGGTCAAAAAATCGATCTAGCTGTAGGTTTTATCTTTGGAAAAATTATTTTTTTTCGAGTTTTCTCAAACAAAGAAATAGTATGAAACTTTTTAAAGGTTGGGAACTTGTAAGACATTAGTGTGATGATGTGTAAACTTGACAAAAAATAGGATCTTTTCGAGATGTAATATATAAATATTGAGTTCTTATTAAATTTCTACCTTTATGTACACGACGATGACCTAGTAATTGTTGTTTAGTCCTAAATTGTTTATCACAAAGATCACAATCAAATTGTACATCCTTATGAACATCCATGTGATTCTTTAAATCCGATAATTTTTTATACGAAGCGTTACATTTTTCGCACGTATAATTCCGTTCATTCGAATGTGAGAGTAAATGTACTTTTAAACCAGAACTAACTCGAAATTTAGCATCTAAAAATTTTGGAACAGAATAACATACATTATAGAAAAAATTATATATTTTTTTCGGACACATACCACAAAGTGTACATTGAAATGGTTTTTCCCCAGTGTGAATTCGTATATGATCCTGTGCATTTCCATATTCGGTAAATGATTTACCACAATAAGGACATAGATGTGGTCTGTCTCCAGAATGGATCTTCAAAAGTAGATATAGTGTATAAAAGAGGGTCACATTGCAGTTTAGCAAATAAATTGCAGTTACAAAAAAAGGATATATTTGGGTCTCTGGGTCAGTAAAGACCAGGGGCGAGAGCGACATTTTCAATTATTTATTTATAAAAAAGGTTAAAAAAAATCTGTGCAAAAAAGGTCGATATTATTATTATATTATTCACTTCATCGGTCATACCCCGAGTTGGTCGTGTTTGCGTGTTTTTGGGTCTCCGCACTAAACGGCGTTCTGTACGAGGTGTGTTCAAAAAGTAAGGTGGCCTTTTCAAATTTCGCGGGCTACGTACATTCGATTTTTTTTTTGCACAGTTATCCACCTTTTTTTATAAATAAACAATTGAAAATGTCTCTCCAGAATATACCTTTTTTTTAGCTCTAAAATTGGCAAAAGCCGCTAAACTGCTATTTTACCATGATTTATACCTTTTTATGTTTTGCACATTGGTTGGCATATCGAAATTTTTTGCCACAAATATCACACGTTTCATGAATTTTCTTATGTTTAAGTAAATTATTTCGACATCCACACTCTTTCATACATATCTGACAACGATTCAATTCCGTACAATGATTTTTCAGTTCATACAAACAAGTTAATATCTTTTTACAAAATGGACACTGTATTGTTGAATTGAAATGTCTACTTTTATTATGTTTAGAAAATTCGATTACACATGAAAAACCTTCTGTACAATTTTCACATTGAAACCGATTTATTTCATCTTTACTTAACGTTTCAACATTTTCATCTTTTACAGTATAATTTTCACTGTTGTGTGTACTGTCATTGGTGTCAGATGAATGTTCATTTATATCAATTTCGTTATCGCAAGTTTGTTCCTCTTTGAATTGTAAATTATCGATAACGTTCTGTAATAGTTTTTCAGACGTTAAACATTGAGTCCTAAGTTTATAACTTTGTTCGGTTTGAATGGAGCATTGAATACATATATTTTTAGGTAATAAATCATCTGTGGATATCTAAATGAAATGTAATACCAAAAGTTAACATTTTGAGAGATATTTTTTATCTTATAAAACCTACATGAGCTGAAGCACACTCTTCTAACATTTCACTGTATGTTTTTGGAACGTAATTTAACACTTTTTCAAATATTGAAATCGTATTTTCTGTTTGTTCTAAACAAACTCGACAAATTAATGCAAAATCATTCAATTGAATCGTTCGATTATTCATAATTTTTTTTCTTTTTAATAAGTTTTTGTTAATTTATCATACAGAAAAGAAAATTTTAATCAGAGTTATAATTATAATATAATTTAGGCCTAAGAAGTAAATAGAAAAAACATTCTTTAAAACTACTTTTTATACCCGGTATATGTAAATATACCAGGGTATATTAAGTTTAGTCCCGACTTTGTAACGCTTGAAATAGGGTTACCAACTCTCCAGTTTTATACCGGGGCTCCGGAAAAATCAAATTTTCTCCGGACTTCAGATTAAAACAATATAATCTCCGGACTTTTTCATTCTTTTTAAAAGAAAATACTAATTCTTTATGAATAATTATTTAATTA
Organism: Nineta flava; assembly: GCA_963920215.1. Taxonomy (NCBI): domain Eukaryota; kingdom Metazoa; phylum Arthropoda; class Insecta; order Neuroptera; family Chrysopidae; genus Nineta; species Nineta flava. The sequence continues at coordinate 141,675,217 of OY986040.1, forward strand.
ATAATCGCGATAAATTTATTTGAAAGTTGCTCATACTATAGTTTTAGTTACAATACTAACTTTTTACACAGAGTTAGCTACTGAGCGTTATTTTGAATGTTTACGCTTGCGCATACGTACATAAATTAATAAATAGCTAATTAGTTTGTTTTATTTTTGTAAATATCCTCATCGAATGAGTCTTTTTTAGTAATTACGTACGTCCGTAAATATTTCCGGACTGATGAGATCAATCTCCGGATTTTCTAAAATTTTGAGTTGGTAACCCTATTGAAAATATTGATCGCAGAAATAAATGTCTGGCATAGGTGTTCATAAAATGGCCTAATTCGCCCATTTCAGCATATCCGCCTGTCTGTCTGTCTGTGGACACGATAACTCAAAAACGAAAAGAGATAACGAGCTAGAATTTTGTATGTGTGTGACCTATTAGACCTTTTCATAGAGTTTTAATGTGCATACGATTTTCGTACTGTCTACAATAAGACAAGAAAAAACATGAAGTATTGCTTATTCATTTCTTCACATTGATTCTTTTGACAAATGTCCGAAACAAAAAAAATCCTGATTTGAAATGAAAAGGTCTACATTTCTGATTTCAGTGTATTATTAATAGTAAGCGTTAACATCCAAATGATACGCCTTAAAATAGCGATTATGAGCGTCAGCAGTGAAAGCGTGTAAACGTCGAACGGGACGCAGCCCAGTAATACGGACAGTAAGTGCTGACTGAGCGACTCATGAGTCAGTCAGCGCTAACTTCATCCGCTATTTTGCTGACTAAAATTCGATTTTTTTTTATAAAATTAATTAATTGAAATTATTGGAATCTTATATTCAATACAATAATAAAATAATAATTTCCATATTTAAAGTCAACAAACAGCGGTGTCTAGGATTGAGCGGCCGCCATTTTGCATTCAAGCGCTTTAATCGGCTAAATCATTGACCTTTAAATAACAGAGGTCAGTGAGCTAAACACACCAATGTACTTAATTAAGCTGGTTAATAAAAATTGACTAAAAGAGTTTAGATTTAGTATTAATTATTAATAGTGAAACAGTATTGAATACTCTTGAATTGCCTATTTATGAGGATCTAAATGATTAAAATTAATTTGTGAATAAATAGTAAAAGTATTAATAAATTATTCCGACATGAATTATCAAATGTCATTTTATGATCAAAACATTAAAATTGAACAACAAGAAGATGTCAAACCAAACTTAACAGTTCAAGATGAATATATTAAGGATAATCTGCAAACTATCAAATATGAAAATAATAAAATTGAACCATTACATTCGGAATTGATAATTAAAGAAGAAATACTTGTAGAACCTGATTTATGTGATGTGAATAATTCAACATTTACCCATGAACAGAGCTTAATTCTTGATGAAGAAAATCAACATTCTTGTGATGTTTGTGATAAGAAATTTGCACGGAAAGATACTTTAACTCTCCATAAACGAATTCATAGTGGAGAAAAACCATATTCATGTGATGTGTGTGATAAAACATTTACCCAGCAAGGTAGTTTAGTTGAACACAAACGAATCCATACAGGAGAAAAACCATATTCGTGTGATGTTTGTGATAAAATATTTATTAATCAAAGCAACTTAATTAAACATAAGCGAAGACATGCAGGAGTTAAACCACATTCATGTGATATTTGTGATAAAACATTTAATACACGATGGGAGTTAGGCAAACATAAACTTATTCATTCTGGAGAAAAACCCTATTCGTGTAATGAATGTGATAAAACGTTTACTACACGATGGAAGTTAATTAAACATAAACTAATTCATACTGGTGAGAGACCTTATTCATGTGACGTGTGTGATAAAAAATTTACATATAAACATCATTTAGTGCAACATAAACGAATTCATAGTGGAGAAAAACCATTTGAATGTGATGTTTGCGATAAAACATTTACACGTCACCATCATTTAGCTTTACATAAATTAATTCACACAGGAGAAAAACCACATTCATGTGATGTTTGTAATAAAAAATTTGCACAGAAAAATTGTTTAATTCTACATAAACGAACTCATACTGGAGAAAAACCATTTGTATGTGATGCTTGTAGTAAAACATTTACTACACGAGGAGAGTTAGGTCAACATAAATTAATTCATACTGAAGAAAAACCACATTCATGTGATGTTTGTGATAAAAAATTTACACGGAAACATTCTTTAATACTACATAAACGTATTCATACCGGAGACAAACCATTTGTATGTAATGTTTGTGATAAAACATTTACTGGACGACGATATTTAGTACGACATACAAAAATTCATACTAAAGAAAAACCACATGCATGAAAGCAATTTACTGGAACGAAATCATAAGTTACAAAAAGTATATTTATGTGATTGAATTTTGTGATAAAATATTTTTTCAGAAATGAGCATAGAAATTTTATTGTTTTTATAAAATATAATCAATTTTTTTCTAATTTCTTTTGTGGTCATTGCGAAATAAAGTTTTTTTTTAATCTTCAAAACGTCTTTTTTTATACCCTCCTCTGTACAATCCCCTGCAATAAAATTGAACCTATCTGAGTTTTACTTTAAACAAAATCTAAGATGTTGATAGAAAGTTTAATTTATTTATTTGATCCACAAATAAAAATTGATAGCTTATTCTTTCTAGTATATACAAACTATATATTGTGCATAAATTTTGTTTGTATTTAACATTGTCATTCTAAGAAGAAATCTATAGAAAAAAAAAGTCGTTTGTGTACTTATGTACGCACGTGAGAATTTATACTTCTTTGGCGTGTATAAATACACTTAGTACTGTATAGTCTATACACTACATACAGTTGGGTATCTTCTGGCCGAAAAGAATATAATCATAATAGTAATGTGTGTTACATCGGCACGCGCAACATCGTCCCCAGCTAACACTACACTCTGATCAATTTCTCCAAACACGCCAAAAGAAGTATAACTTCAGAAATAGTGAGCTGAAATATCTTGATCGTATTCTAGAGCATTGATAAATCAGATTTCTTAAATAGAAATTAAATTAATTATATATTTGCCTACAAACACAAAAATAATTATGAATTACGAAAAAATAAATTCGTTTTCACACCATTTTTGAAGTAAATCGATTGCGGGCTCGTTCTATTTTCTATGCATTCCAGTGTCTTTACATGTTTAGCGAGATAGTCTTGTTTGACTCGTTTTTGGATTTGACTAAACAAAATATTCTATTCAAAACCGTCAAGTTTTGTAAACAACAAGATTTGTTTATAACCAAACAACAGTTGGTTGTTATCATAGACATAGTATAATACTAGACTGCGCATTCAATGAAATTCATGTTTCAATTTTAGAAAAAGATACAAACACTGTTACAGTAGAGCTATCTCTGTCGTTCATTCACAGTGGAACAAAGATAGAAACACTGAAGATCGGAGGCTGTCTGTTTCTAAAGTTGGCACAACTTTTCAATACAGAAAGTATATGAATTGCGCAGTCTAGTAATGCTATGTCTATGGTTGTTATGATGTAAAACATCTGGGTACTATGTCATGCACTGACCTCTGTATGTAGAGTGAGTGATGTCGTGGCATTATCAATTCCATGGAGATGTTGTCTAGTCTCCATAATCAATTCATTTATTTTAATTCTGCCAGAGTGCCAGACATCAACACCTAGTGCTTGAATCGTATATTTATGTGGCTCTAATTAATGTATAAAATTAATTTGTGAATAAATAAAAGTATTAACATATTATTCCGACATGGATTATCAAATGTCATTTTATGATGAAAACATTAAACTTGAACAACAAGAAGATGTCAAACCATACTTAACAGTTCAAGATGAATATATTAATGATAATCTACAAACTATCAAATATGAAAATATTCAAATTGAATCATTACATTCGGAATTGATAATTAAAGAAGAAATACTTGAAGACACTGATTTATGTGATGTGAATAATTCAACATTAACCCATGAACAGAGCTTAATTCAACATACAAGCATTCGTACTGAAGAAAAACGACATTCTTGTGATCTGTGTGATAAAAAATTTACATTTAAGCATAATTTAGTTGAACATAATCGAATTCATACTGGAGAAAAACCATATTCATGCGATGTTTGTGATACAAAATTTACACGAAAAGATATATTAATACAACATAAACGTATTCATACCGGAGAAAAACCATATTCATGCGATGTTTGTGATAAAAAATTTGCACGGAAATATTCTTTAATCGTACATAAACGTCTTCATACCGGAGACAAACCATTTGCATGTAATGTTTGTGATAAAACATTTACTACACGAGGGGAGTTAAGTCGACATAAACGAACTTATACTGGAGAAAAACCACATTCATGTGATGTTTGTGATAAAAAATTTATTGCACGGTGGTGTTTAGTTCGACATACAAAAATGCATTCTAAAGAAAACCCGCTTGAATGAATGCAATTTACTTGAACGAAATCATAAGTTACAAAAAGTATAATTAAGTGAATGAACTCTGTAATAAAATATGTTTTCAGAAGTTCCCTTCATGAACATAGAAATTGTTTTGTTTTTATAAAATCAACTTTTTTCTGTTCTTTTGTGGTCATTGCGAAATAAAGTTTTTTTTTAATCTTCAAAAGTTCTTTTTTTTTATACCTTGTATACAATCCCCTGCAATAATATTGAACCCATCTGAATTTTACTCTGAACTTGGAAATTTGTTTGAGGTAAAATGGGCACCCTTAAATTTCTAATAAATCAAAATGATAACCTTATAAATAATTTTTTTATTTAATAAAAACATTTATCTTCAATATTTTTTCAGAAAAAGATAATGCAAATGTGGATCTGAGAAACATAGGGAATATTTCAAGCACGTTTTTTAAGGTAAATGGTTCCTCTTATTAATATTAAAAAAATTCGTTACAATCAAATTTGTATATTTTTATTTTCAATAAAATCATATTATTTAATAAAATTTTTTATTCTTGAAACATTTTACAATCTGATATATTTGTGAAACAATAAAATTTGAATATCTGATTCATAGACACTAAACAAGGATACATAACTCCATGTAAACAAATAATTGGCAAAAATAAGATGTCAGTAGTGTTCCTTCGGCACCGCAAACAGAACATAGAGTATACGAGTTTTAATTGAAAAACATTACACATTTATAGTATTATAAAAATTATTTCCAGCCAAAATATTTTTCCAATAAAATATTTTTTTAAATAAATGATAAGTAATTTCAATTTTTCAATAAGGAATTATTAATTAAATTAAATACTGATATGAAAAAATTAACTCGTCAACCTGGAATCGAACCTCGGGCCTCTGGATAACTAGTCCAGTATGCTTCCGCTACACCAAAGACGATTGTGATGCAACAGCCAACTTTTTCATATTATTCTAATTTTTTATTTATTAGACAGTATTACTTCTGTTGAAGTGATATTCTATTTAATATTTGTGTATACTTTGGTGTCAACATAACGATGTTTGTCCAAATTCCTTTCGGTTACGTATGACAAACTGTAGAAGACTATAGCGTATACTCCGACAAATTTCATTGTCATTGAATTTATTAATTAAATTAAATACTGATATGAAAAAATTAACGCAACCAGGAATCGAACCTCGGGCCTCTGGATAACTAGTACGCTATAGTCTTCTACAGTTTGTCATACGTAACCGAAAGGAATTTGGACAAACATCGTTATGTTGACACGAAAGTATACACAAATAAACAAATATAAAATGTTCAATAATACTGAATATTTCAAATTATATTATTGTAACTCGCTCTGCTCGCAAGTAGCAAACTAACTCGCAATATTTGATCACAAACTAACTTCACAAGGGTACACTTTTGGTAAATTATAATTTCGTTTATGTTTAAATAAATTGAATTCGTGGGTAAATGTTTCATCACAAACATCACACGAAAGTGGTTTGTGATGAAAATTTAATTAATTTTATTTATTTATTTTTTTAAATTTTGATATTTGGTTTTTCTTTTTTTTCCCCCATTTTTCTTTAGCATGAATTATTTTATGCCGTTATTGTTTTTCTCCAGTGTGAAATCGTTTATGTTTAACTAAACTCGATCGTGTGGTAAATGTTTTATCACAGACATCACATAAAAATTGTTTTTCTCCAGTGTGAATTCGTTTATGTTGAATTGAATGGCTTTGTTGACTAAATGTTTTGTCACAAACATCACATGAAAATGGTTTTTCTCCAGTGTGGATTCTTTTATGTTGAGTTAAATAGTTTTGTTGACTAAATGTTTTGTCACAAACATCACAAGAAAATGGTTTTTCACCAGTATGGATTCTTTTATGTTTAGTTAGAGTGCTTTGTTGACTAAACGTTTTGTCACAAACATCACATGAGTATGGTTTTTCTCCAGTGTGAAATCGTATATGTTTAACTAAACTCGATCGTGTAGTAAATGTTTTATCACAAACATCACATGAAAATAGTTTTTCTCCAGTGTGGATTCGTTTATGTTGAATTGAGTGGCTTTGTTGACTAAATGTTTTGTCACATACATCACATGAAAATGGTTTTTCTCCAGTGTGGATTCTTTTATGTTGAGTTAAATAGTTTTGTTGACTAAATGTTTTGTCACAAACATCACAAGAAAATGGTTTTTCACCAGTATGGATTCTTTTATGTTTAGTTAGAGTGCTTTGTTGACTAAACGTTTTGTCACAAACATCACATGAAAATAGTTTTTCTCCAGTGTGGATTCGTTTATGTTGAATTGAGTGGCTTTGTTGACTAAATGTTTTGTCACAAACATCACATGAAAATGGTTTTTCTCCAGTGTGGATTCTTTTATGTTGAGTTAAATAGTTTTGTTGACTAAATGTTTTGTCACAAACATCACATGAAAATGGTTTTTCTCCAGTATGGATTCGTTTATGTGGAGTTAAATAGTTTTGTTGACTAAATTGTTTGTCACAAACATCACATGAATATGGTTTTTCTCCAGTGTGAAATCGTTTATGTATAACTAAATTCGATCGTGTAGTAAATGTTTTATCACAGACATCACATGAAAATGGTTTTACTCCAGTATGGATTCGTTTATGTCGAGTTAAATTATTTTTCCATTTAAATTTTTTATCACAAACATCACATGCAAATGGTTTTCCTCCAGTATGCATACGTTTATGTTGAATTGAATGGCTTTGTTGACTAAATGTTTTGTCACAAACATCACATGAAAATGGTTTTTCTCCAGTATGGATTCGTTTATGTTGAGTTAAATATCTTTGTTAACTAAATTGTTTGTCACAAACATCACATGAAAATGGTTTTACACCAGTATGGATTCGTTTATGTTCAGTTAAAATATCTTCCCGTTTAAATTTTTTATCACAAACATCACATGAATGTTGTTTTTCTTCAGTATGAATTAAATGACCATGTTGATTAAATGTTTTATCACTCACATCACATGAATATTTTTTAATTTCAGTATCAATTTTTGTATGTTGAACTAAGCTCTGTCCATGGCTAAATGTTGTATCATAAACATCACACAAATCTCCGTCTTCAAACTCTTCATCTTTAATTATTAATTCCGAATGTAATTGTTCAATTTTAATATTTTCATCTTTGATTGCTTGAAAATTATCATTAATATATTCATCTTGAACGGCCAATTTTGTTATAATATCATCTGGTTGTTCAACTTTAATATTTCCATCACTAATTGACATTTGATTATTCATGTTGGATGTTCATTAATTTTTTTTTTTAGTTCTTACAAATTAATTTTATTTATTTGCATATCACATTGTATCAGATTTACTTATTTTACCGTTACAGAAATCTAATGTAGCAAACTTAAAATTTATTTTTTTATCGTTGATAATGGTCGTGTTCGGCCGAAGTAATCTTAGTAAGATAGTCAGATTATCTTACTTAGTCGTCGGCCGGGACACTTTATACTTACTAAGAAACTTTTCTTATGCCGCCATTTTTCTTAGTTTCTACGTCACGGACAGTGTTGCCAGATATCCCGTTTAACGGTAGATCTACCGCTTTTTTAGTATTTCTACCGTTCTACCGTTTTTTTAAATTTTTTGAAATAAAAAAATTTTGAATTTGTGTCATTTTTTTCAATTTCTTATAATAATAATTAATTTAAAACTCTCCAGTCGTACAAATACAAAATCAGTCGTTACAGACCATATTCCATTATTTGAAATAATGGAATATGGTTCTGTAATTACTTTAAGATATTATTTTATAATGGGATTTTAAACAATAAGTAATGCAATATATGACAAATAAAAAGAATTAATATTATTTAATATTTGAAGAAAAAAAATTCTATAATATATTAAATACTAATGTAATATAATTTTAATTATTCTGAATAAAAGTATTTATTTCAAACTATTTAAATAGAAATTTTCACTTTTTGAATCTACCGCTTTTTTTCTTAATCTTCCGCTTTTTAAGAAATCGGCTGGGTCATATAGAAGTTCCTCCATTAAAATACTCCTTATAAAATTATCCATTTTATTAAATTTTTATCTCACTTATTACAATAATAAAAATTTTCAACACATGAGAAATGTTCTGAATTTGATACATAAACAAATAGGTTATGATCAGTGTCGCCAGTCCGATTTCTTGAAAAACGGTAGATCTACCAAAATACAGCGGTAGATTCAAAAAGTGAAAATTCCAATTTAAATAGTTTGAAATAAATACTTTTATTCAGAATAATTAAAATTATATTACATTAGTATTTAATATATTATAGAATTTTTTTTCTTCAAATATTAAATAATATTAATTCTTTTTATTTGTCATATATTGCATTACTTATTGTTTAAAATCCCATTATAAAATAATACCTTAAAGTAATTACAGAACCATATTCTATTATTTCAAATAATGGAATATGTTCTGTAATGACTGATTTTGTATTTGCACGACTGGGGAGTTTTAAATTTATTATTATTATAAAAAATTGAAGAAAATGACACAAATTCAAAAATTTTTTTATTTATTCAAAAAAAAAAGGTAGATATACTAACAAAGCAGTAGATCTACTGTTAAACGAGATATCTGGCAACACTGATTAAGAAGAAAAAGAAAGTGTGTCCTGGCCGAAACTGGCTGACTCAGACGCTCAGAACAAAATTATATTTGTTCTGACTATCTTACTAAGATTTCTTACTTCTTAGTTCGGCCGAACACACACAATGTCTAAAGTTGTCCGAATAGTAGCTCAATTAAGTTAGCCCCTTCCAAATTTTATTTATTTTTATTTTATTATAAAGTTGTTTTACCTCAAACAAATTTCCTCCTAGATTATTATGATTTTTACTTTTGAATTTTTTTATCTGTAATGTAGTTTATTGTAACATCCAAAGTTTTAAATGCCCGCCTTTACTATTAAATAACCGCATACGCAGTACAAGTAGTAGAGCAATAATAGTTAATTAAGGATGTCCAGCATAAAACCAATTTTCGGTAGATTATGCTCATTTTTTTCCCAGGCTAAAAATAACTAATAATTTTCTAATAAATCCCGAAGTTTCAGAATTTTTGACCGTTTAGAACGCGAGATAATTAATAGCAAAATAATAATTCACTTCCATTCTCTCTCATTAGAAGCATCGTCCAACTATGATCTGTTGTATTAAAAAAAATACTTAACACAGAATTAAAAAAACTAGGCTAGTAAAGATAAATATTTATTAAATAAATTTTTTTTTAAATCGTTTTTTACCGTTTTGTTTTCGAAATATAAAAGTTTAAAACTATTTTTTAATTCAAAATTACATTAATTTGTATATATGAATAGTGAATATATCTGTGTTGTGAATGTGTGTATATATATATTTGTTCTATAATAAAAGCAAACCGGTTTTTTGTCCTGATTTTATAAGACCGTGCTGGAACTATTTTAAGGTAAAAAACTACTATATGCGCTTATGCGCTACTTATGCGCTTCTATGTATATTGTATTCTTTGGTATTAGTATATAAATAAATGTATAACAGACAAAAAAGAAAAAGATTTATATTAAACAAAAATGGCTACTTAGTCAGCAAGTCTGCCCAGCGAAAATCGCTGTACTCAGTCGCTAAGACCTTAATTAATTTTTATGCTGAGTATCTAACTTAGGGTAAGTTACAAAATTTGCTGCGTTGGCAGCGCTTCACCGCGCTTTCCAGATTTCATGACAGCACGCTGCAGCAGTACTGTGAAAAAAAGAAATAATGAATTTTGATATAATTTCCTGCTGTGACTGCTGCCGTTGAAAAGGTGAAGCAGTGAAAGCAATGAACATGGCGGCGTGCTGTAAGTGCTATGAGCCGCGTTCCAATTTGCAGTAGCAGTGGCAGCACGCTTGCAATTTTGGAACGCTGCTCGCAGCGTGATTCATGGCGTTGACACTCACAGCGCTGGCAGCAAATTGGAACTTACCCTTAGATACTACGATATTTGTTCTTCCAAACACCCAAATGGCATATATGTAATACTCCTACATATATGAACAATGGACATTACCCATTGGTCGCTGTTCGTTTGTAACATAACCTTCACAGTCTGAAGACGTAATGACTAAATAAAATTAACAAAAAATTTAAACAAAATGGCAAATAATCATATCAATGAGGAAAATATTAAACTTGAAGAAGAATTAATAATAAAAGATGAAAGTTTTATAATGGAAGATGAAATACCTACAAATGAAACATTTATTGAAAATGTTAAAATGGAAGATGAAATACGTACAGCCGAAACATTTATTGAAAATGTTAAAATGGAAGATGAAATACCTAAAGACGAAACATTTATTGAAAATGTTAAAATGGAAGAGGAACAAATTACAGAAGAAATATTTAATGATAATGTTAAAATGGAATATGAAGAAATTACAGAAGAAATATTTAATGGAAATGTTCAAGCGAAACATGATCGAATCCATGATTATGACAACATTAAACTTGAAAAAGAATTGAATACAGAATTAATCATTAAAGATGAAACATTCGATGGAAATGTTCCGGAATATCAACCAATCCACACTGAAAAAAAATACACATGTGATGTTTGTGACAAAACATTTAAATATCAAAGCAAATTAACTGTTCATAAACGAATCCACACTGGAGAAAAACCATTTTCATGTGATGTCTGTGATAAAACCTTTAGTCAACAAAGCATTCTAACTAAACATAAAAGAATCCATACTGGAGAAAAACCATTTTCATGTAATGTTTGTGACAAAATGTTTAGTTATAAACAGAATTTAACTGAACATAAACGAATCCACACTGGAGAAAAACCATTAACATGTGATGTTTGTGACAAAACATTTAGTTATCAAAACAGTTTAATTAAACATAAACGAATCCACTCCGAAGAAAAACCATTTTCATGTGATGTTTGTGACCAAACATTTAATCAACAAAGCAATCTGACTCAACATAAACGAATCCACTCTGAAGAAAAACCATTTTCATGTGATGTTTGTGACAAAACATTTAATTATCAGAGCAATTTAACTAAACATAAACGAATCCACTCTGGCGAAAAACCATTTTCATGTGATGTTTGTGACAAAAAATTTAGTCAACAAAACAGTTTAACTAAACATAAGCTAATCCACTCTGAAGAAAAACCATTTTCATGTGATGTTTGTGACCAAACTTTTCGTCAACAAAGTAGTTTAACTAAACATAAGCTAATCCACTCTGAAGAAAAACCATTTTCATGTGACGTTTGTGATAAAACATTTAGTCAACAAAGCATTCTAACCCAACATAAACGAATCCACTCTGGCGAAAAACCATTTACATGTAATGTTTGTGACAAAAAATTTTCTCAACAAAGCAGTTTAACTAATCATAAGCTAATCCACTCTGAAGAAAAACTATTTACATGTGATGTTTGTGACAAAACATTAAGATATCAAAACAGTTTAACTCAACATAAACGAATTCACTCTGAAGAAAAACTATTTTCATGTGATGTTTGTGACAAAACATTTCGTCAACAAAGCAGTTTAACTAAACATAAGCTAATCCACTCTGAAGAAAAACCATTTTCATGTGATGTTTGTGACAAAACATTTAGTCAACAAAGCATTCTAACTCAACATAAACGAATCCACTCTGGCGATAAACCATTTTCATGTGATGTTTGTGACAAAAAATTTAGTCAACAAAGCACTTTAACTAAACATAAGCTAATCCACTCTGAAGAAAAACCATTTACATGTGATGTTTGTGACAAAACATTTAGATATCAAAACTATTTAACTCAACATAAACGAATCCACTCTGAAGAAAAGCCATTTTCATGCGATGTCTGTGACAAAACATTTCGTCAACAAAGCAATTTAACTATACATAAGCTCATCCACTCTGAAGAAAAACTATTTTCATGTGATGTTTGTGACAAAAAATTTCGTCAACAAACCAATTTAGTTCGACATAAACGAACGCATACTGTATAAAAACCAATAAACATTTAACGAGTAAGATCTTTCATTCCTGATGTCATTGTATTATTAATTTATGCTTATTTACTATTCTCATATTTTTAAATTGTAAACTAACGTCTATTTATTTCCATTGTTAGTAACATCTAAGGTAGCTCAGTTGGTAGAGCATTGGTCTAGAATGCCAGAAGTCATGGGTTCCCTAGAGGTCATGGGCTCCCCATCCCTAGATGTGTATGATTTTTCATATCAAGCATTTGATGTCAAAAAATGGTATCAGTTTTCAGACATATTACTTAAATGTCAAATAAAGTTAACGCTAGTCGCTTCCATTGGTATAATATAACCGAAAGCCCACCATATTAACAGTGGAAATAAATAGACGGTAGTTTACAAAAAACAGTAAAGTTTTTGTGAAAATTTAATTAATAAATATTTATCTTTACTCTCTGTGGCGTATTTTTTTTACCACAACAGATAATAGTTGGGCGGGCATGAAGTTTTACATGCTTCTAATGAGAGAGAATGATTACTTTGCTATTAATTATCTCGCGTTCAAAACGGTCAAAAATTCTGAAACTTCGGGGTTTATTAGAAAAACGCGGTTGCTCAGCTACACCTTGTGTAGCTGATATTCTATGTATTTGTGAACTCTCTATCAGTCACAGTTTTAGTCCAATCAAAATGAAATTTCGTATCTGATATATTTTTGGTATTTGAAAGACCAATTCTGAAACTTCGGGGTTTATTAGAAAACGTTATTTTTAGCCTGTGAAAAAAAATTAATAAAATCTGTCGAAAAGTGCATACCGTTAGGAATACCTTAATAAGAACTAGGGAAATAAAACTCGAAAATCTCTATTTGACGGGACTATCGTGTTCTCTACAACGGGAGCTGAAATTTTATGTTGGCAACTTTGCGGATACGCGCCTTCAGTGTGCTTCAGTTCAACTTTCAAGTATGTTAAACAAAATTCCGTTCAAAATGGAACGAAAACTAATCCAAATTACTGATTTGAATACAATATGTAGAATTTGTATGGATAATAAGAAACCAATTATGGTATCTATTTTTGACGTAATGTTATCGGAATTAATTTCATACAGTGATATGTTAAAAGAATGCACTTCAATTCTAGTAAGTCACAAAAATACCAAAAGAAACATTTAAAATGCCTAATTTTTAACGAATTTGCGATGAAAATGTAGTTATTGAGATTGTCCGGGTGAAACGATTTCGTAAAAAATCTCTTCAAATGTCCACGATTCTATCTATTTTTTCTGTTCCGGATTCTTATCATTTTTCCTGTTATTCTAATATTTACGATTGAAGATTCAAAATTAAAATCCTAAATAACTGTATTAGAATTAAAAAAAAAAATGATCAGGTCATGAATTGTAGTCAAGTTGAATTTCTACAACTTTACTACGAATACATTTTTCGATTTTTACAATATTAAAAGAGATTATTCTATATTTTGTGTTTTCATTAACGAACTTGGTCTTTCAAATACTAAAAATATATCAGATACAAAATTTCATTTTAATTGGACTAAAACTGTGACCGATAGAGAGTACACAAATACATAGAATATACAAGGTGTAACTGAGCAACCGTGTTTTTATAAATTTAAAATACTAATTCTAATTTGTTAATATTCATTAAAAGAGTTTTATGTTTACGTTAAAAAAAATGTATTATTTAATTATAAAAAAGCATTTTATTTAAATTAAGTATAAATATAATATATAAAAACACGATTGCTCAGTTACACCTTGTATATTTATATATTTATGTGTGTCCGTAGCTACTCTAGCAATCTAAAGTTTTTAATCAGATCGCAATAAAATTTATTCCGTTATTTGTATTAATTCTGAGGAAATTCGCTAAGGAACGAATTTTTTGCAGGTTTCAATCGATGATATGTTACCCAAACAATTATGTTTAGATTGTAAAAATCAATTGGAATTGAGTTACAAACTCAAAGTACAGTGTCTTTATTCTGAACAATTTATGAACGATTTAATTACAAATGCATCGATACAGATTCATTTCGTGGATAATAACTTATCTGATAGTGAAGATATTAAAGAAAATTTTGGTAATTATTCAATACAAATAAAATATTTATTAAACACCCTGTCAAGTGGATGTCATACACGAACTTAGAGAGCTCCGTATAATTTATTAAATTATGTTTCGATCTACTCAACAAGCTAATCATCTTTGGTGTAATAGTAGCGCACTTGGCGCGATAACCAGAGGTCGGGGATTCGACGGATCAGTTAATTTTTTCATATTATTATTAATGAATTAAATTTGCTGGTAATTGAAAATTATGGATATCTATAAAACTTGTGTCTATTCTTATACAAATCCAATTGGCCATGCCTTGTGGAGGTTCTGAGGGTTTTGGTAGTTGGTAGCATTAAATTTTGATACATTCTGTATTATTTTGTATAAATAAATAAATGATTTTTTTAAATTTAGGAAATGATTTTTATTAAAACGTATCTGTTTGAATTTTTTGTTACAATTAAGGAGAAATGACTCAATATAGGGGAAATAAGTGAGAGACAAGCCATGAGTGCGAGAAAGGAAGGATTTACATTTTACATTTGTATTAGGAGAACATAATTACGTGTAATTATTGTTGCCTATATTCATATCTAAAAATGGACTTTTTCAAAAATCGTACAATTTTTGATAATTTTCAACGTTTTAGTAATGTACAATGCCTAAACCATTTAAAAAATGAACCTTTGTACTGATTTTTGTAATAATTGAAGTGAAACTTCTTTAGCGAGGTATCTATTTGAAATTTTATTAAACCGTTGATAACATTTTTAAATAATAAAACTAAAGAAGATTCACTTCTCCCGTTAGCTTATGTGGGTGAGCTTCACACGTTTTTTACAATCACATTTTCAGCAAACTTAATTTAGAACTTGAATTAATTTGTATTATACTCTCGAATATTGCCACAGTGTGCGTGGATCAGTCTATTTTCAAAATAAAGGGAATGAAACATATGAATGTTTCCCCCATTTTAAGTCCATTTATCATTTTAGTTAGAGGTGTGAAATATGATCAGTGATAATCAACAAGTGTATCGTGTCTTATATACAGTACGACAACTAGAATTCACATATAGATTGTTTGGTGCCACTGATCTCAAATTACTTAATATTAATAAATAAAGATGAATATATGATTATTACTCTATACCTACATATTATTTTTATTATAGTAGGCGTAGCAATATATACAAATTTCAAATGGAAAATAAGAAAGGACAATTTTAATTACATGATAAAAAATTATTTGTCCTTTAATAATAAATATTTTGTCTTTTATTTTGAATGACCATGGATATATTGTCTGATATTTGTTTACAGAGAAATATTTTACATTCTTTTTTAGCTTATAAGATTCTGAGATGAAATCTCTATAAAATTTCTCCTCCAAGTAAGGAACATTTTTTAAATATGATTAAAATAAGTTGCCCTATTCTACTTTGAAATATTTTCCCCTTACGCGCATATAAGGTTCAATACATTTGAATTCGATTCTAGTACCTACGTGATACTGAACCCTAAATTGATATGTGTGTGACACACATTTGGCCAGTTTTTATAAATTTTTCACCCATATTTAATTATGTAAGCTAGATAATGATCAAAATTTATTTCTAGACGGTGACATTGAAATGGACATAAAAGATGAAGCTATAATAAAAAATGAAATTCCAGTAAAATATACGGACAAAGTTAAATCCCCAACGTTTTCCGAGAATATCCAAACAATTGAATACAAGTGTATTCGTTGTTACAGACTTTTTCATTCCAAAAATACTTTTGTTACACACGTAAAGACTGATCATAATAAATCAATTCGATTTTGTGACTATTGTGATCAAATATTTTGGTCTGAATCAGGATTTAGACGGCATAATACACAGCATACAAATCATCGTCATCCAGAAATTGAAACAATTGATATTACAGAACATACTAAAGAAGAAGTAAACCCACATGTTGATGGAGACGATGAAATTCCTTGTAAATATTGTCCAGAAAATTTCCAATCAAAACCAGATCTTATTACACATGTCAGAGAGATTCATCGTAACTATATTAAAGAATGTCATGTATGTAACGAAATAGTTTGGACGATAAAAGAGAAAAAACTACATTATTTAGATCAACATAATCAATGTTATTTATGTTACGATGAAAATATTGAAGATTCTAATGAACTAAAAGAACATTTACAATTACATTCAAGTGAACCATTTTGTCAGAAATGTGGTAAAAATTGTAAAAATAAGAGAGCGTTAAGATATCACATGCTGGTAAATATATTTTAGTTTATTTAACTCTGGGGGAATCATCTTACTCTATGAATATACACCATCAAAATTAATAGTACCTTTCGAGTAAACATTCGGTATAGTTTTAGTGCATACTATAGGTGTATTTGTTTTGGGCGCTTACACATTATCAGCACCACCAAGCTTTGTTTTATAGCGTTTTCTTTTGACTGTCCTCGTGCGCACTGAGAGTACTCTAAGTATAAAATGTATGTTCGATTGACTATTATAGATGGCTCGCACTGAGTTTTTCGATTGACGATAGAGAGCACTCCTAGTGCGCTCCGTCTTGCTCTGATTAGTAAGGTCAGAGCAATAGTGCAGTGCAATATGGCGTCGAAAAACTTGCGAATGTTGACATTGTTGGACCTATTATCGTCGTCAGAAAGTTCTGATGGTGAAGACGTTTTAATTATAATTACAATCTGCATCCTGTGTATATGATGACCTGCTTCGTTAATAATAGTACAAAGTGTCATCAGATTCAATTTTATTTACATTTTTACTAAATCATATTTGTTTTACGCACACGGACGGACATATTTATAAATCAAAGAATATATTATATGTACAGTGCTGCCTCTAGAGTCTGATCAGTAATCCAAAACAACAGCTAAAATGTATTTCAAGTATTTGACACTGACAGTCAACCTAATAATAAATGATCATAAACACGTTCGATTGAAAAAAATGATCGCACAATTCTCGAGCAAGAACTGAGGTCGAGCATGACGTCATCACTGAGTAGCGAGCGTGCTCTCTCGTGCTTCAAATGAAAACGCTATAAGTGTTCATCTTGACGCTGTGTATGCTGGCAAAGCGCGCTAATGGTTGAGTTCAACAATAGACACCACGCTCACAGACGCTTTCCATTTCGAGGTAAGAAGCCAAAGGTGTGAGCACCAAATCGTACAACCTTCCACAACGAACACTGTATAAACGTTTGTTTATTTATCTGTCATGTTCTCCGGGTTTTTTTTTTTAGTGTATTCCAATGCATTTGTTTATTTTTTTAATGTTTTAAATCATTTTTCTTTTGAATAAACTAAAAAAAAACCACATAACATAGAAATATCTTATTATAAAAAAATCTACATTATCGACATACTTTATCAAATTGTCAATTTAGAGGTTTTGGCTTGTTTTTAGCGGCTTTTGAAGTCACCACGTGACTTAATTTGTAGCTGTAAAAATTTAAAATACCGAATATGTAGGACCACGAAGACTATATACAAGGCGACCGATCGGGATAGGAATTTCTGCTGTTTTCGCGTACTAAAAAAGCGTACAGATTATAGTTTATTAATGTCCAACAGACGGCAGTTGTGTTGCGGAGATCCCCTTTTGTTGCTTACTGCGCATGACGATTTCAAATCCTTATAAATAAATATTTATTATGGAGGTTATAATAAAAATTTAATTAATGTATTTTTAATTTATAATTAAATTTATATTTTTAATAAAATACATTTTTGAAACAATATTAATTGGTTTATGAATTTCTACTGAGTTATTTAACATACAAAACTGGTGAAGTGTTGTGCAGTTTAAGGACTGTAAGAGTGGTAGAAAATCAGAACGAACAAAATTAATAATTATTAATAATAAATGAAATAAAGACCAATTGTTATGTGATGTATGTTTACAATTTTATAAAATATCTACTTTATGTTTTATTTACATTTTTGTATTCGAGGGGACCTCCGCGACAATGACGCCGTCTACAGTCTGTATCCAGTTTTAATGCCACAAGTTTAACATTACGATCGTTCTCCTTTTATGTAGTCTTATATATCTCTTTCGAATACTTTGTCTGACAAACTCGATAAAAACAAAACATAAATTTGTTTTTTGATGGCACAGATTCACATCGCTCCAAAAACAGTTGATATTACGGATCATATTGAAGCGTTGATTGAAGAAGATGTAGAACCAGATGGTGAAGAATTTCCTTGTAAATATTGTCCAGAAAATTTCCAATTAAAACAAGATCTTATAACACATGTGAGATATACCAATCATACTAAATATATTGGCGAATGTCATGTATGTAACGAAATATTTTGGACGATGAAGGACAAAAAACTACATTATTTAGATCAACATAACAAATGTTATTTATGTTTCGAAGAAACAGTTGAAGATTCGAATCAATTAAATCAACATTTACGATTACATTCAAGTGGACCATTTTGTCATGAATGTGGAAAAAATTGTCAAAATAAGAATGGTTTAAGACATCACATGCGGGTAAAATTTGCTTTTAGTTTAGTTAAATCTGGAGGAATCATCTTACTTTATGAATATACACCATCAAAATTAATAGTACCTTTCGAGTAAATATTCGGTATAATTTTAATGTATACTATGGGTGTATTTGTTTTGGGTGCTTACACGTTTTTAGCGCCACCAAACGTTGTTTTTAGTGTTCATCTTGGACGCTGTGTAGGCTGACTCAACCATTAGCAGTTGACTTCCACGATAGACACCACGCTCACAGATGCTTTCTCTATCGAGGTAGATCGGCAAAAATGTGAGCGCCAAATCATGTGCATCGGGCCTTTTTTTAGTGTATTCCATTGTATTTTTTAATTTTTTGAATGCTTTAAATCATTTTTTTCTAAATAAACAAAAAAAAAACCCATAACATACAAAATCTTATTTGAAGAAAAACCTACATTACCGACATACTTTATCAAATTGTCAGTTTAGCTTTAGGTGGTTTGGTTTGTTTTAAGGGCTTTTGAAGTCACTCAAACAAGCATTGCTTGAAAAACAGCTAAACTGTTTCCATCCACCATATTGAATATTGATATTAACTGGCGATTCCACGTACTTATAATATCAAAACGAATACAAGCACAATCATATGTTGGGCGCGGCTATTATAGTATAAAGACATGCAACATTTTTTTAAAATGTGCACTGCGCATGATATTTATGACATTTAAATGAGCGCGAAAGTAGGATAAAAATATATAAGCACTAATTATAAAATTTTTGTGTTTGTTGCCACAGATTCATAACGTTCCAAAAAGTTATTTATGTACATATTGTGGGAAAAAATTTGCAGTTCTTAATAATTTTAAAACTCACTTACGTATTCATACCGGCGAAAAACCGTACAGCTGTGATTTATGTGGTACGTATAAAAATTTCAATACTTTTAGACTTATGTACATAGTCCTACAAAAATTGTACCTTCACGATCCGGGTTTATAAACAATTTTGCTCCGAGAACGAAACTAATCTGGATTTTCTTAAAAAATTTTTAGGTGAAAAATTTATACAATGGTATTCATTGCGCAGTCACACAATAACACACACGCAAGAGAAAAATTTTAAATGTACACTATGTGATCGAAGTTTTCCCAGAACGAATTCATTAAAACGACATATTCTAAGTCATTCGAACGAACGGAATTTTCCATGTGATTTATGTGATAAACGTTTTAAAACTCAACGTGAATTAACATGCCATAAAATCATTCATACAGGTAGGATCATTAATTTGTAGTTAACTAACACCCCTAAAAGAGTAGAGTACTATCTTTAATAAAATTTATTTAGAATTTTAAAAAAGTTCTAAAGTATATTAAGTTTTCCCCTCCCAAAATGTAAACCAATAGAATTTTTTTATCTGTTTTGTTTTAGGCGAACGCAAACATGCTTGTACAATTTGTGAGAAAACATTTATAAGACGTTATCATCTTACAATGCATTTACGAACTCACGACGGAGTTCGGCCGTTTACGTGTACAATCTGTAGTAAAGAATTTACACAAAAACATATATTGAAAACTCATATGAAAATTCATGTATAAAAAAAAAAAACAATAAAAGTTTCCAATAAAATATTTTCTTTTTATTTGTTGACGAATTGAAACCTTTATAGTGTCTTGCCCATGAGCAAGTATTTTATACGGTGTCGGGAGGAACGTACTTGTGATATTATCAGTCATCTCTGGCCAGAGTACAATTCGAGGCGTTCCGAGGATATTATCTATCTATGGAGATTATCCAGAACATTTGGGACTGCCAAAACAGCAGGACTACCACAGGTGCAGCCTCAATGATGTGGAGAAAAAATCGACAGCTCACTTCACTTCTCGTTTGACTATTTTTAATCCATTTTTCAATTAATCTTCCAATAAAAATAAAAGACGATCGCTCACTGATCGATTATTGCCATGGATTATTGTTTCTGAATGCAGCCAATTAATATAAATATTCTTTGACGCACCCAATTTCATAAACATATGTATATCATAAATGGATGGTGTTGTGCAAAAAGCATTCAACCCACAAAACTTGAAAATCCAACCCAAGTGGGAGAAAACATTGTTCCCTACAATATGCAAAAATGATTCAAGTCCAATCAGCCTATTAAAACCTTATAAAATAAAAATTCTAAGTTAGTATTACATTTATCAGCTATCATATTACTTGATTTTGAGGCTAATTATCATCTTAAAATCAGCCACCTGTGAGTTAACTCTTTTTTGCATAACACCACACAAATCAATAGACGTAATTTAATTGAATAGGTGATAATTTTGTAGTAATAAGTCGTAATTTAATTGAATAGGTCATAATTTTGTATTAATTAATCGTAATTTTAATCATAAACAAGCACAAAATTCTCAAACAAGCAACTGTCATTAAAGTGAGTATTCATTAAATAATATTAAGGAGGTTATAGTAGGAGCGACAACCGTAAAAAACGGTGCCCATCGAGTTAAGGGATGAAACTTTTAGAAAAGATAGTACATTATAGTGACAATCACTTGTCTAGACTGCCTTGCGAAAACATGATCCGACAGAGGGTTACTTCATCCCTAAATCTTTTATCACGCATGACTTTTTCTATAATAATTACGAGAAAAACACATCATAGGTTAGCTTATAATCTATCACATATGATAGATTATAACCTAAAATATTATTAAGTTTCAGAGCTGGTTTTGTTCCAACCTCTAGGTAAAGTGTCGGGTAGCCTACTCGGCGGGTAAACTCCTAACTGACGGTTTTCCAACTTCTAGGTAACTTTACCTCCCGGGTAAATTTACGCGTTTTTCCGAGTCAAAAGTTGTCCTTCAGATAGAAAGAGAGAGTATCGCGTAGGTTGAGCTATCTCTTTTTATTTAATGACTAATATATAGCATAGAGATAATATATACTCTATGATATATAGTCGTTATATATCATAGAGAATATATTATCTCTATGTTATATAGTCTCTGGTTATATATTAGTCATAAAAAAGAGATAGCTCAACCTACGCGATTCTCTTTCTATTGACAGGACGTTTCCATTTACAAGCGCACAATAATTATTAATAATAAATTAAATAAAGACCAATTGTTATGTGATGTTTGTTTACAATTATAAAATATCTACTTTATGTTTTATTTACATTATTGAATTCGAAGGGATCTCCGCGACATTGACGCCGCCTACAGTCTGTATCCATTATATAGTCTTCGTGACATCGATGCCAACTTTCGAAGCCGGCAATATAAATGCCGTTTTACCGAATTTCTCCTTACCTTGTGCATTTTATGGTAGGTAACCACTTAAAAGTAAAGAATTGGAGCACTTTGTCGATTCATAAAATATAAAAAGATGAGACATGAACGCCACTCTCCATCTCCTTACAGAATAGAATGCTTAGGAAGAAAACCCTAAAAATAATGTAGCCATAAAATTTGTGTATACGTCTGATGATAATAATACATTTTGATTTCAGTGAAATTGAATCAAATAGAACTGCCAGTCTTGATCCGGAGACTTCATTTATTTAGACTTATCTCCGGCCTCGGAGCTCTAGAAATGAGTTTCAGTACTTAAGCCATCATATACTTAAATAATTAAAAATAGGAAAAAATAGTTCAACCATCAGGGAATTTCCTTGTGGTTACTTTATCTTTTTCTTATTTATATTAATTAATCTAAATATACTTTAGCTATTTTTAAATACAATTCGTAATTATCGTATTACATTTTTGGCTTGTCCTTAGTATTCAGGCATCATAGTTCACAAAAACAAATATTAATAATATTTTTAAAATGAGTGATATAAATAATAATGGTCTACCATTGAATAAACAATATTATATACCATCAGAAATATTATCATTGATATTAAGTAATGTTGATGTGACAACATTGTACAAATATTGTACACTTGTATGCAAACGATGGAATGCAATCATCAAAGAATCGGTATGGAAATTAAAATGTGAACAAGAATTCATGAAAGGCAATGAACATAAAGATAAATTACAATTATTACGACAAAAACAATATCCCTACAATGTGTATCAAACAATCAGTGTTTTTAAAAATTCATTTTATACAAATCTGATAAAAAATCCATGTGGTGAGCATGCTTTGAAATATTGGAAGATAAATAAAGATTTTGCTAATTTAATTACAATCGAAGATTGTACAAATTTCCATAATAATATTTTGAAAGTGAATGATGAAATGATATCACAAAATATAACGAAATGTTTTTCAACATTAAATTTACCACTTCATAAAATACAAATCATTGATTTGTACAAACAAGGTTTAACACAACAATTTATTGACGAGTATCAACCACCAATCTATGTAAGCGAATGGTATGGAACTCGACGTGATAGTACGAAATGTGCTTATCAATTATGGATTCGATTATTTGATGCAAATTATACAGAAATCAAACGTTGTAATTGTGTATTTCATTTTGCACGTTTTTTTCAAGAAGGGGAAGGTATTTTCCACAAAGTATGTATCATCTTTTTAATATTAACATGTTCAACTTTATTATATATAAAGATATGAAAAAGTTGGCTCTTACGTTAGAATCGTCTTTGGTGTGACGGTTAGCACGCTGCACTAGATATCCAGAGGACCGAGGTTCGATTCCTGGTTGACGAGTTAATTTTTTCTTATCAATATTTAATTAAAATTCAATGACATTTGTCTATAAAGTAAACACCAGTTCTCTCATATTTGTCTTACGTAACCTAAATGGAATTTGACAAGTATTGTATTGTGACGCTTAAGTATACACAAATAGTAAATATACTACTTTGGTATTGAAATCTCTGGCTGCAGAGGCTGATCTTAATAATTCAACTTACTAGCAGTAGTTTCTGAGTTGTTCAACAGAGTGTATGGGCTACACTTAGACCATAAAGTCCATTGTGATGCTTAAGAATGTGAGTGGAGTGGAAGAAATTTTTGTGTGTAGACTAGGAATTTGTAGGATGTGCGGCTGCAGCCGACTCTGATAGGAACTATGCCGATATTCATCTGGAGTTCGTGAACGTAACTGCAGAAAACCTTCACAAGCATAGCCGGTTACTTCGTTCTTGTCCATACGCCGACAGTTTAGTCAATTAACCGCCTCTTTTTTTTCTTAATAATTGACAAACTGCCGATGTCGGGATCATAGAGATAACATATATAGAGTAGGCAAGCCGAGTCAAAAGTTGTCCCTCAGATAGAAAGAGAATCGCGTAGGTTGAGCTTCTCTTTTTAATGACTAATATATAGCATAGAGATAATATCTACTCTATGATATATAGTCTCATTATATATCATAGAGAATATATTATCTCTATGTTATATATTAGTCATTAAAAAGAGATAGCTCAATCTACGCAATTCTCTTTCTATTGACGGGACGTTTCCACTTATGACTTGCCTACTCTATATATATTATCACTATGGTCGGGATTCGAACCCATAACCTGCCAGTCCCCAAGTAGATATAACGCCTTAGACCGATCGGCTACCTGTCTGGTGTGTTGTTAATTATGTGTTGTTTGTTTATAATTTATAGGTTCAACATGTATTTAAAAATTATGGAAAAAATGTTAGATTTGTATATTTTTATCATTGTGGTATTGGAAATAGTCCAAGACGTGAAATTGATAATTATGGTTTTAGTGCACGATCGAATTTTAGACAATATGGTACTAAATACACAAATGCAAATGTACAATTGTTTTATCCAAATGATACACATTTAGATCATCTAATAAGACCATATGAAAACCATGAACTTTGTGGAGCATCTTGTGCGTATTTATATCCGGCATTTTTGGCCCCAATAAGTTTGTAACGGTTGAAAATATTTATATTCAAATGATCTTATTAGTCTATTTTCGCATATACGAACTGTCTGAACTTTGCATTCATAATAATATAAAATAGAGTAACGTAGAGATTGATTTAGCAATGAAACCGCTCTTCGCTTTCGCGCAGATTTATTAATGTGATACAAAATAAATGCATTATTAAACTATGAGAATTAATAAAAAATTTTACAAGAAAGATAAGAGATCGATTTTATCAAATATTTAAACAAGGTTGTAAATAGCTATAAGATCGTAATTTTTTTTTTGGCAAAACTTAAGAGAGATGTACAAATATGTAACTTACGTACTCATTTTATTTAAGTCTCCGATTGGGAGAATAATTAGAAAAATTTTCTTTCGGCAATATATTCTTAAAATATACCCTGTAAAGTATACCTATTTAAGTTAGCTTCCATTTTCTTTACCTTGTATAAACAATTTTGACGTGTAAATAATTTTTGGAGAAATGTAAAGAGAATTAAAGAGAACTAATGTTGAAGAATTACAATTTCAATTTATGGAAAATAAATATATTTTTTCAAATTAAGTTTTTGTTTTTCAATTTTATTTTTTACCATCACGATTCCTACTTAAAAGATTTTCTCTTGATTTTTCACAGAGCGAATCATAGACCAAAGAACTCAATGCATGTCGTATTTGTTAGATAATCCCATTGATAGCTGACATAATCATGGTTAATGACATCATATCTTATTAATATTGAATAATCCTAATTTATGGCTTTTTGACTTTTGGTTGTAAACACAGAGTTGGTGCTCCTTTCCCCTACCCTCCATAATTGTATTCAATAACCATAGAAAAATACAACCTGTTGAAGATGTCGATGGACAGTGGTCGACATGAATGTGGGGCTGTTTGGCCGAACTAAGAAGTTCGTAATCTTAGTAAGATAGTCAGATTAACTTACTTAGTCGTTGGCCGGGACACTTTGTACTTACTAAGAAACTTTTCTTATGCCGCCATTTTACTTAGTATTACGTCACGGGCAGTGTTGCCAGATATCCCGTTTAACGGTAGATCTACCGCTTTTTTAGTATTTCTACCGTTCTACCAATTTTTTGAGTAAATAAAAAAATTTTTGAATTTGTGTCATTTTTTTCAATTTTTTATAATAATAATTAATTTAAAACTCCCCAGTCGTAAAAATACAAAATCAGTCATTACAGACCATATTCCATTATTTGAAATAATGGAATATGGTTCTGTAATTACTTTAAGGTATTATTTTATAATGGGATTTTAAATAAGTAAAGCAATATATGATAAATACAAATAATTAATATTATTTAATATTTGAAGAAAAAAAATTCTATAATATATTAAATACTAATGTAATATAATTTTAATTATTCTGAATAAAAGTATTTCAAACTATTTAAATTCACTTTGGTTGTTTTTGGCGCTGGTTGTTTTTAACTTAATGGCGTTGTCCTCGATACTTTTTTTTGTAGGGCTCGCGTTGACCTTGACCAGACAAAATTTAGCTTTCGCAATCTCTTTGGTGCAATAAGGATTTAAGGCAGTGATTTAAATGAAACAAAACGAAAATAAAGTTGATGAAATTTTATATTTTTACCAAAACAAAAAGAATTAAGCCCAATTTAAATTCCTATAGTTCACGAATGCGCTTTAGATATTTTTGAATCGGTTTAGTTATTCTCGAGATATCTTTGTCACCGCCAATGAGGTTTCAGGACTTAATTAACAATTATAAACTTTGAATTGTTTAATTTATATTTCTAACTTTTCAACATTTCTATCTCAATAAACAATTTATTAATTTTACATTTTAATTATTTAATTAACATTTCAAAATTAAACAGTTATTTGTTAAGTTGCTTATTTTCCAATGAGTTGAGCTTTTCCTGTAATTATTTGATGTCGAAAACAAATATCAGAACAATATCGTTCGTTTTCTATTCATTGCTTTATGAATTCGTTAGTCTCAAATATCTAGCTAAATGGCTTCGATCGTTAAATATCTTATCACAAACATCACATGGAAATGGTTTTTATACAGAGTGGATTCGTTTATGTCGAGCTAAAGAGCTTTGTTGACGGAATGTTTGGTCACAAACATCACATGAAAATGGTTTTTCGCCAGAGTGGATTAGTTTATGTTTAGTTAAACTGTTTTGATAATTAAATGTTTTGTCACAAACATCACACGAAAATGGTTTTTCTCCAGTATGGATTCTTTTATGGTGAGTTAAACTGCTGTGTTGATTAAATGTTTTGTCACAAACATCACATGAATATGGTTTTTCTCCAGTATGGATTCGTTTATGTTGAGTTACATAGTCTTGTTGACTAAATGTTTTGTCACAATAATCACATGGAAATGGTTTTTCTCCAGAGTGGATTCGTTTATGTCGAGCTAAAGAGCTTTGTTGACGAAATGTTTGGCCACAAACATCACATGAAAATGGTTTTTCGCCAGAGTGGATTAGATTATGTTTAGTTAAACTGTTTTGATAATTAAATGTTTTGTCACACACATCACACGAAAATGGTTTGTCTCCAGTGTGGATTCGTTTATGTTGAGTTAAATTATGTTTATAAGTAAACATTTTATCACATACATCACATGAATATGGTTTTTCTCTAGTATGGATTCGTTTATGTTGAATTGAATGGCTTTGTTGACTAAACATTTTATCACAAACATCACATGAAAATGGTTTTTCTCCAGTATGTATTCTTTTATGTTGAGTTAAACTTCTTTGATAATTAAACGTTTTGTCACAAACATCACATGTATATTTTTTTTCAGTGTGAATTGGTTGATATTCCGAAACATTTCCATCGAATGTTTCATCCTTAATGAGTAATTCTGTATTCAATTCTTTTTCAAGTTTAATGTTGTCATTTTCATGGATTCGTTCATGTTTCGTTTGAACATTATCATTAAATATTTCTTCTGTAATTTCTTCATGTTCCATTTTAACATTATCATTAAATATTTCTTCTGTAATTTGTTCCTCTTCCATTTTAACATTTTCAATAAATGTTTCGTCTGTAGGTATTTCATCTTCCATTATAAAACTTTCATCCAATATTTCATCTTTTATTATTAATTCTTCTTCAAGTTTAATATTTTCCTCATTGATATGATTATTTGCCATTTTGTATAAATTTTTGGTTAATTTTATTTAGTCACTAGTCTTCAGACTGTGAAGGTTAGGTTGAATAGACACTCCGAATAAATATATGAATTTTTATTTATATTTGAAGTTTGTAGTCTGTAAGTGAACTCTAAAATTTAAATTTTTTACATGTATGGAACCTTTGATTCAGTCGGTATGATATTGACGTTTGTCCGAATTGATACTTAAAACATGTTTGTCATCATAAATCTTGTATAAAAATATGGAAACATTCGTAGATTTTACACCGTTTTGTAGAGTTTGTTTAGTTAAAGAAGAACAAATGATTTCTGTATTTGATAAATCTGAAGAATTAATAACATACAAAGAAATGATTGAAGAGTGTGCTTCAATACAAGTAAGTAAAAACTAAAAGTAAATATTCCGATTAAGGTATCCATTTAGATAGAATTCTTAGGATTTACTAGTTGTAGTGAGTGTCTTTATAGGTACGAAAATATCGCACGTAGTTAAAAAAGTGTTCATCGAAGATTAATAGGCTGAGTTTGAAGAATCGTATCGTTTCTTGCTGTATGTTTTACACTAACCGTTTTAAGTACCTCTAATCTTTATCTTTGATTTCGACTTATTTTAGTTTCTAACTTAATCTAGTATGCTATATCTTAAGCCCATCTCCAAAATTAGCACTTTTAAACAATAAAATTTAAACTCTGAATATCTATAACTAAGAATGAGCCTATCGTGCATCCGAGCGGTTGCCTTAAACGCCCACATACAGCTCCCACTGAATATGCCATACAAAGAAAAAACTAGAATTTGTCGATTTGTCTCAGATTCACTACTAATTTTAGCTTGAATGTGATGGAATATACAATTATTTGAATAATAATTCATTAATAAAAATTTATTCAGATATCAACCGAAAAATGTCTTCCAAAAAATGTTTGTTTTCAATGTTCGAAATTATTAGAACAAAGTTACAAATTACGAGCTCAATGTTTTATTTCCGATCGAATATTAAATAAATGTTTAACACAAAAAATACCCAATAATTCATCGATTATGGATGAAGAAGATTTTTCTACAAATGATTGTGACTATCAATTGGAGGATAATGATGACAGTCAATCAAATTCTTCAGACGTTGACGAAGTTATGATTGAAGAACATTTAGATATATCTGATGAGCAAAATATGAATGATTTAAGTGATACGAAAATGTCAACTGACTTAAATGTAACTGAAATGTCTACAGACTTAAAACAAACGAAAATGCCAACGGATTTAAATCAAAATAAAACTATTAAATGTACGCTATGTGAAGTTGTAATTGAATCAGAGGAGAATTTTATAAAACATACAAAGGAAATACATTTCAAACAGCTGCATAAATGTAATTTATGTGACAAATATTATTTAAATTTAAGTGCATACAAGCTACATTTATATAATCACGAGAATCGTTGTAAATATTGTATGAAAACATTTGAAAATATTGTAATATTAACGCATCATATCCGGATGGATCATGACGACAAATCCGAATATCCATGCTCAATTTGTGGCATTTTATTTAAAACAAAAAATGCACTTAAGAGTCATGTACGAGTAAGTACCAACATTTTGTATTTTGTAAGATTTCCTGAATAAACTGTTTTTTTTTTTAAACTTGCGTCTATATATATGCATTGTAAGTATGATTGCCTTTCGGTTATATTATACCAACGGAATTGACTAGCATTTGCGTAATTTGACATTTAAGTAATATATCTGAACATTGATAACATTCTTCGACATCATTGATATCATTCTCTGCCTTTGAGCTTCCTGAGATGTTATGGTAGTGGAATGATCTCTCACTGTCTTGATATCAATGTATTTATTAATAGGTTGTGGGTTCGATTCCCATCCTAGAAGTGTATGATTTTTCATATCAAGCATTTGATGTCAAAGAATATTATCAATGTTCAGACATATTACTTAAATATTAAATTAAGTAAACGATAGTCATTTCCGTTGGTATAATATAACCGAAAAATCATTTATTTATTTCTATAAAATAATACAGGGTGCACCACAATTTAATGTAACCAACTATCAATTTCCACTAATTTGACCCGTAGTGCTATAGATTTTAACGATATTACTGTACAGTTGCATTATAGATAAAAGCTTCAGAGGTATCATCTTCTCCACTAACCAACATATTAATTATTGGTGTTTGTTCCTTAGGACTATGACATCTAGTGACAATAATTAGAAACAGAGTAGTCAGGCTCACTTGTAATAGTTATATATGCGTTGATAGAGAAAAATATAACTAATTATTGAAATGTAGCCTGACTAAAGCCGCCATTTTGGTATATAACGTCATGAGTAACTTTACCAATCATGGGGTCGAGTTGGTGGAGGTTTCTGTGGTTTTTGGTAGTTGGTTATTAAATTGTGGTACAATCTGTATTATTTTATATAAATAAATTTATGATTTATTTTTATTTAAACCAATTTTTTTTACTATAATTCAATATGAACCTTATTACTATTTATAATAAGAAGTGAATATATTTTTTTTAAGAAACACACCCAAACTGAACAATATTTATGTCCGTATTGTGGTAAAATACTTAAAGATGGAGCTTTTATGAAAGAGCATATGGGATTACATACCGGAGAAAAACCATTCACCTGTAAATATTGTGGTAATTATGACATTTATTTGTAATGATATTGAAAAATAAGTGTAGACTTTCTCGATCCATAGAAACTTGAAATTCTTTTAGTCTCAAATTTCAACACGTAGAGTTTGTTGTGTAATGAACATATGGAGGTTAGAGTATAGAAGGAGAACTATCTCCATGTTATAAAAAGTGTCCCCCCCTAAATAGAAGAAAATTGAGATGGCGCTGGTGTACTGTAATACCAATTTTAAAGAAATTAAAAATAGATAAGGACAGGATAACATCCGCTTTGTAAAGGTGGGATTTTTAAATTATTACATAAATTATACAAAACCTCAGATGTTAAAGAAGTAGAAATACTATTTATTTAAGAAATTCCTTGAATATAATAAACAATGAATTGGTGATGAATTTTTAAGTCACAATAAATTTGAAAAGTTAAAGGTATTTTAATAACAAAATTATAATTAAGAAACTTGAACTAATATATATTTCAATTAATAAATTTTTAACAGATGGGCAATTTTTAATTGCACAAACTTTTCCCATATTATATGAAATTATAAAAACACGATACAATTTAATAAAAAATTGTTTGATAAAAATTTAATGAAGCATAAATTGAATATTTCTATATTAAACTGTATATATATATATTTTTTTTATGTAAATTATTTTTTATTTATAAATAAAAATGATCACATGGGATTCAATGTGGTCTGTAATAAAAAGCAATTATGAAATTATATAAACACCCTATATTTCTAAATGTAATAAAAACTCTCTGCTATTTATAAAAATGGTATAACTCAATCACAATTCACAATAAAGTTTTTAGGTTATCGAAAATAAGTTAACTACTCAAGTCTGTGTGATTATTTAGTGATATTTTATACTACTTCTGGTTGGCAACTTCACTTCATCTACAGTAACTATCTTCAGAGCAAGTCCACCTTCTCACAAGCGCCATTGTGGCCATTCACTGAAACTTAATTTTACATTTTTCAGTGGACAGTTTTTTAGTTTAACAACCATATGAGATAGTTCTCTTTATATACTCTAACCTCCATAAATGAACATCACGACTGCGAAATATTTGTTAACCCATGGAATGAATAAACACTACTTGAAAAGAGAGGAATCCACAATTTTTATAACAAAATCGTTCTCATCTCATAAAAATTAACAAAAGTGTACTTTGCAGCCTAAATTAAAAATTAAATAAGACTGTAATATTATTCGAAAGTGATTGTTTCATTCACTGACCTCTATATATAGATTGAGGTTCGTAATGGCACAAAAAAAAAACCGTCTACAAATGATGAACATATATATATATATATATATATATTCATCATTTGTAGACGTTGTACAGTATATATATATAGGTATACACATACTATATACTTACATGCGTCAGCTGCCTCGCAGCATACCCTGTGTACGTCGGCAGCACACAAGTATCTAATATACTATACAGCTAGACATGAAGCTGTGATTGACTGACTGACCCCGACTGAAGTATACAAGTTATACACACACTTTACTAAAAAGTGCGCACAATAGGTTGTGCACAAAAAACATAACGAGGTCATTCTATCACTAAATTTTACTCTTCATATTTTTATCATACCGCGAGCGCCTTATTTGAAAATCGATTCGTAAGGAGTAAACTCCAAAAATAAAATTGTTTGTGCATTTTGATTCTAGATTTACGATTTGTATTTCGAACGGCTTTGTACAGTCATATGGTGACACATACACAAATACGAAAATATAAATGTAAAATCTGTTTGAAAAGTTTCTTTCGAAATCAAACGTTACGCCGTCATATATTGACACATGCAAATGAACGAAAATATGCTTGCTGTATTTGTGCCAGACGATTTAAAGATCGATCTGATATGCGAAGACATTCTCTCACCCATTCAGGTAAATTATGGCCATTTTTTTTTTAAAAACATATTTCGAATTTTTAGTCTGAGAGTTAGGACCAATCAATGGTCGTGTTCAGAATAATTCTGAATAAAACATAAATTTCTATTTGTATTTCAGGTTTGAAAGCACATAGTTGCACATTTTGTAAAAAATCATTCTTTCGCAAGTATCAATTGACCATGCATCTACGCACGCATATGGGTGTCAAACCATTTTCATGTACAGAATGTGACAAGAAATTTAGTCAAAAGCATGTACTTATTAGTCATACGAACAGACACCATGAAAATACATAAATTTTCATATAAATAAATATGTTAATAAATTGTATTGTTTATATTTATAACATTCCATGTTTCTTATGTGTTACGATATATAGTACATTTACATTCATATTTTAAAAAAATATTCGATGATACAAACGGTGTCACTAAGTAGTATAAGTATATTGTCCACCAGAGGAGAAAAACATTTCTGTACGTTTCTGGGAACGCTGAATTCGGTCTTGGTTTAACTCGATCAGATCGCATTTCGATCGTAATCTCACAAAACTGATGAAAGTTAAATATTCGCATCTCTTTTTTGTGGTTAAGAACAAAATTGGATTCGACCGAGACAAAAAAAAACTCGGAATCCGACTTAGAATGTGTCGGATTATCGGTCTTGAAGAAACCAACTATAGAAACAGTTTTCAGCATCTCATTTCAGTGTCCAATTAATGG
Source organism: Nineta flava (assembly GCA_963920215.1). NCBI lineage: Eukaryota > Metazoa > Arthropoda > Insecta > Neuroptera > Chrysopidae > Nineta > Nineta flava. The sequence continues at coordinate 141,708,708 of OY986040.1, forward strand.
GTGAGCCGTATTGGCGGATGCACGGATTCTACTAAAAAACAATTGTTTACTTTATTAACTTTGTACATGTAAACAACATACAAAACAGATAAATCAATAACGATTACAGCTAAATTAAAATTTGTTACTCGATTCGGGTATGAAATTATTAACATAGAGAACGTTTGGAATGCTATGAATATAAAAAATATACTACATCATGTTTTTGATAAAAATAAAATATATTTTCTATGAAAACGTTTTAGTTTATTTTTGAAAATTTTCAGATATAGTTTCTTTTACGGTCTCGATTCTTTCAGAGGAATTTCGCAAAAATTTGTAAAAATAACGGATCTATGAATTTTTGTGTGATAACGATGACCAATTCGATTAGCTGATCACATATCTCTCCCCAAAAATAATATATTACTGTTATCCTTGTTAGAGAACTCACAAAAACCTGTGTCCAGGGGTCAAAGCAATGCTTTATCCAAAGTATATGTATAAGCTTTCAGTAAAATATAATACGGGTAAAGCTGCGGGAAACGGGCAGTATAAGCAAGTATTATGACTAAAACAAATTATGTAGTACTTTAAAAATGCAATTTTATTATTTATATTTCTTTAAAACAATTTACAATTACAAATATTTATAATTTTAAGGACGTTCATGCATGAGACTTGATAGTAGATAAATTTTTTATTAGTAAATTGAATAGCTCAATTCAGTAGTTATCCTCCTTCAAAAATTTAAAACCTGTTGACGATCATTTCAAGGAGTAATTATCGATTAAAAACTTTTAACACAGCGTCTTATGGAGAATGGAATTTGTTTGTACTTAAAACTGTAATAACTATATTATTAAAGTAGGCACCATAATAAATAATGTTTATAAATATTCTTTGAAGTATGCAGTTTATATAATTGCATTAAACAAATGATGTTGACGAACGTTTGAATTAATTATTGAATAAAATTAAAACTGTTTTGTTAGGTTTGTTTTTGCCACCATATTTTGAAAGCTGGCGACAGCGCACAGTACAAAAAATATACACATATATACTGTCAAATCAATTTCTAATTTACATTTCCTGATATTTTACAATACTTTTAAAATATTTAGGACGAATAAAAAAAGGTTATAAAGGTTATTGATATACTTTACAACTTTTTTAAAATCCTAAATAAATTTTATTAAAGATAGTACTCATTTGACTAGCGTAGCGCATGAACGTCCTTAAATAATGATCTGGTGCCCAAAAAAGGAACCAAGTTTAGTGTGCAGTATATAATCTTCTATATATATTAAAGGGAAATATATTATGTGTTTGTCTGAATTTTTTGGAGAACACTATAAAAGATAGGGAAATAATGATGAGACAAGACTCTAGGTAAATCTTCTCTTATCATTATTTCCCTATCTCCAAATCTCTGGCTGTAAAAATAGAAACCAAATTTAGTGTGCAGTATTATTTAACTATTAATTTCTTAACGCTGATCAAAAAGAGGTTTTTATCTTACAATTCCATAATCTTGCTATATCCGAAAACTCAGCACTGTAGCTCTTTTCGTTCAAAAGTTACAAGGAGTCGGTCGATTTTGGCTCTAATATTTGATGTAGTAACATCAGTACGCAAGGCCACACCCCCTTAAAATCGGACTGACGCACTACCGTGCTATAGATCATCTGTACCTAGAAAAGAAAAAATTATAGGACATAAGATCCTATGTCAATTTTTTTTACGACTCCAGAAAACCTACCAGAAATTCAAAATTCCAAACTGTTATAGCTGTTTTTTTTATCGTTCTAAAGTTATAGTCAACCCAGATCTCTCAACTAGTTTCTATTGAAATACCTGCATGAACAAAATTATGGAAATAAATTAATTTAATAATTATATAAATATGATAACTGAATGTAAACAAATGGATTATCCATTCGTTGCACATAATAATCCAGCCATGCTTTTTTAAGCCCCGCCTTCAGGTAAGTTCTGAAGAATATATTAATATGCAGTTTTTCCAAGATCTGAAGATTCAATTTTTAACACAAAATTATTTAAAGGCAAAATTTTCTCACTAACACCATGAGCTTTCTGTTGATGTCCCACTAATATTTTTCTACGTGTAAATCCTTTACCACATATATCACATGGAAAACGTTTTTCTCCGGTATGAGTTCTTTTATGTTGACCTAAATTATTTTTATGTGCAAACTTTCGATCACAAACATCACACGTATACGGTTTCTCGCCCGTATGCGTCCGCTTATGTCGCTGCAAATGACTTGGACGTGCAAAACTTTCATTACAAATATCACACGTATACGGTTTTTCTCCCGTATGCGCTTTATAATGTTGTACTAAAGTATTCCGATGTGCAAATATTTTACCACACAGATCACATTTATACCGTTTCTCGCCGGTATGAATTCGTTGATGCACTTTTAAAATACCCCTTGTCGTAAATGTTTTCTCACAAACATCACACTTATACGGTTTTTCGCCAGTATGCGCCCGTTTATGACGCCGTAAATGACACTGTCGATTGAATCTTTTCGGGCAAATATCACATGCATACGGTCTTTCGCCGGTGTGAATTCGTTGATGCCGAACTAAATAACTTTTCACACCAAATGTTTTGCCACAAACATCACATGAGAAACACCGTTCTGTCGTGTGCGTCAATTTATGCTCATTTAAGTAGCGTTGCTGCGTAAATGTTTTGTTGCAAACTTCACACGGGAAGCTTTTATCACCGATATGAATCTGTTGATGTTTAACCAGATTTGTTTTGGCATGAAATGCTTTACCACAAACATCACATGAATAAGGTTTCTCACCGGTATGCCGTCTTCTATGCTGAACATACGAGTATCTTGCGCTAAATTGTTTGCCACAATAATTACACGGGTACGGTTTTTTTAACGAATGAATTGCCCGCTGATGCTCCGTCATATATTTTTTTTTTGTAAATGTTTTACCACATAAATCACATTCGAAAGGTCTTTCTGGATTCTTCGGAGGTTGATTACTTTGTATGGTATCATCATTACCACCGGTATGAATTTGTTGATGCCGCTCCAAATAACTTTCAAGACCAAATTTTTTACCACAAATATTACAGGAAAAACCAGATGAATGTGTCAGTATATGCTTATTTAAATACCGTTGTTGGGTAAATGATTTGTTGCAAACATCACATGCAAACATTTTTTCTATAGAATCGTCATCAGATGACGAAGATTTTTCATCCATGTGAATTCGTTGATGTTTAACCAAATATCTTTTCAGAGCAAACGATTTATCACAGGCGTTACATGCAAATGGTTTTTCTTCGCTGTGAGTTCGTTGATGTCTAATCAGATAATCTTTTGAAGGAAATTTTTTACCACAAACATCACATGCGAACGATTTTTCTGTAGAATCATCATCCGAAAGTTTATGTTCTTCAGTATAGATATCTTCACGATCCATAGAAACATTTCCATCTGAATCATATGAAAAATGTTTTTCATCAGTATGAATTACTTCTGGTTCCACTAAAACACATTCATCCAGTATTTCTTCTTTAAGGATGAATTCTGTATGAAATTGTTTTTCCACTTTAATGTATAACGGTTTATCTTCAATTTTCAAAATTTTATGCTCAATTAAATGGGTGAAGGCTTTTTCACAAACATCACAGGAAAAAGACTCGTCAGCATGGAGTTGTTTATGTGTAGCGAAATTGAATTCTGATTCAAACATTTGTTCGCAAATATCGCATGAAAACGATCCATTAGTATCGATTTTTTTATCTTCAATTGGCTTCAATTCCGTGTTCATTGAATCTGATGATTGTTCTCCGGGATGTAGTGTTCGTTTATGCCGATTTACACTGGCTTGTTGAGTAAATATTTTATCACATAAATCACATGAGAACGGTGCTTTATCTTTTTTATTTTGGGAATGAGTACGTTTATGGTCACGTAAATGAGCTCGTCTGAAAAATTTTTTATCACAAATATTACATGAGAAACGCCTTTTCTCGTTTCTATGCTCACATTTATGCTCAATTAAAGTGATTTTTGTGGTAAATGTTTTAGCACAAATTCCACACATAAGTTTGTCTTCATTTTGAATTGGTTGAAGTTCCACTGAAACACTGTCATCCCATAGTTCTTCCTTAACTACTAATTCTGTTTCTGGTTGTAATTCCTGTTCCATTTTAATATGTGCTTCACTAAAATTTAGAGTATTATTCGACATTTTTTATAATTTTAGTTCACAAATGCTTCCAATTTGCAAATACACTGTGATCCAATTTATCTAGTTCTGACACAGTAGGTAGACGCTATTTATCAATACGACCGATTCTGATAGTTGTGACAAATCAGATGAAATACTTTACACCGAATGCGATTAAAACTATGTATTTAGATAAGTAATCCAAAGAGAATAAGTTAGAGAGAAATTAAAGTACGCACATTACATAGAGGTCAGTGACGTACCTGTTAACGACGCTCTCAAGCTACATATTTTAAATAAATTTACGAATTCAAATATCAATTCGAATTTTTTCGATTGAAATATTTTTTTAATTAGTCTTTTTCCTCAGATATTAAAGAAAAAAATCAACAAAGAGCTATATGAGTAGGGATACACAGATTTTGCTGTTGCCATTAAAGTAACGTTAAACGTACGATTTTAATATTAATTACTCCGAAATTATAATTTTTTATACACACAGAAAGTGAATTAATAGACCTTTTCATTTTAAATTACGATTCGTTTTTGTTTCGGGCTGAATGTCAAAAACTTAATGTGAAGCTTGCTGAACTTCTAATAGGTTTTTGTAGGGTTGTGTGTAGTTTGTGTTTCAATACATTGATCGGCAGATGGCAGAAAATATTTAATTTGATATATAATTAAAATAAGTAGTCGATCCACAAATATACATCAAATACACTCCCGTTCAAAAAAAATGAACAGACCAGAAATGTTAATTTGCTTACATTTCATAAAACTCCTCACTTTTGCAACTCTCTGTATATGATTTATTTATAAACAAAGATAAGTAGTATATTTTTTAAATGTGAAAAAAGAAATGGAAGTTTTATATTTTTTATTTATGTAAACAAAAACATTTACTACAAGAATAATCTACTTTGATTAATTTTTTTAATTGTGATAGACTGATTCGGTTCAGATGTGTTCATTTTTTTTGAACGGGAGTGTACATGTTAATAAAATTCAATAACAAATAAATCTTATATCAGACTTTGAATAAAATAATTTCAATACAAATACTTAGTTAAAATTGCTATTTATATTTAAATACAAATTCCTGCCATCTATCGGGTAGTGAATTCAAACATAATCCAAATTTTTTAAAGATTAATAAAACAAAAATTAATAAAATATACAATTAAAAAATAATTATAATTACTGAATCAAATATTTCAATTTTGTATTGAATGGATCGTTACTTGACGAAAATCCATTAGAATTATTAAATAAAACAAATATTTCAATTTAAAAACAAATTTATTTCACAAATATGCTCTTATTCAAGACTAAAAAATGTTAGTGGTTATATTTTCCAACGCCACCATTAATTTATATTTCGGAGTATTTTCCTGGATCAGCTTGATGGTCCAGACATACAATTGGCTGAGTGGCAAACATGGAGGTATACCAATGAGTCACGACCATTGCAGGAGCCGCATCAATGAGAAGAACGATGACTCGTTCGCTGTTACTGCCCAGTTCTTCAAATGAAAAGACTTACCCTTCTGGGTCACCCATTCTTTGACCTCTTCTCCGAACTAAACGTCGTCAAAACTCTTTTATTGTATTTGGGTAGGTTTTCAAATACAGTAAAATGGTTTAAACGGTTACATATGTTTGAAAATTTCAAAAAATCTATTTTTTATTGTCTTAATAAATAGTACAATATGTCTAGAATATTCTCCCAAAGTTTTAAGTCAATTAGAGTAAAACTCTAGGAGATAGAGTCTTGGGAAATATATTGAGGCAGCTGCTTTTTACGTGTCATCAAAATTGCATATACTCGAATTTGCAAAGACTCAAAGCGATACAACAATTAGAAGTGGATAGCACTAAGTTTTATCATCAACGTGACTTTTCTTGTGTGTTGCTAAAATATTTCTCCGTGTAAATGATTTTCCACAAATATCACACGGAAATGGTTTTTCTCCGGTATGTGATTTAGTATGCTGGACTAAAGTGTTTTTCTGGGCAAATCTTTTGTTACAAATATCACATGAATAAGATTTCTCTCCCGTATGAAGTCGTTTATGTCTAACCAATATACTTTGGGTGGTAAATGATTTGCTACAAACATCACACTGATACGGTTTTTCTCCGGTATGAGTTCGTTTATGTGCATGCAAATGATATTGTCGGGCAAATTTTTTCTCACAAATATCGCATGTAAAAGGTTTTTCGCCGGTATGAATTCGTTGATGTTTAACCAAATAATCTTTCACACTAAATGTTTTACCACAAACATCACACGAGAAAGGTTTTTCTGTAGAGTGCGTCAGTTTATGTTCATTTAAGTGACGTTTCCAGGTAAATCGTTTTTCACAGACATCACATGAAAATGGTTTTTCTCCGCTATGAATTCGTTGATGTTTAACCAGATAATCTTTCACCGTAAATGTTTTGCCACAAACATCACAAGCGAATGGTTTCTCTGTGGAATGCGTAAGTTTGTGTTCATTTAAATGACGCTTCCAAGCAAATCTTTTATCACAAACATCACATGAAAATGGTTTTTCACCAGTGTGGATTCGTTTATGTTCAACTAAACTGTATTTCTCGGTATATCTTCTGTCACAGAGATCACATGCAAACAGTTTTTCACCGGTATGAATTCCCATATGTCGAACTAAATGAGTGTTTCGGGTAAATCTTTTCTTACAAATATCACATGAAAATGGTTTTTCGCCGGTATGAATTCGTTGATGATCAACCAAATATCTTTTCATAGAAAACGATTTATCGCATACATAACATGTAAATGGTTTTACTGTAGAATGGATCAGTTCATGTTGATTTAAATTACCTTTTGTGGTAAATGTTTTTCCACAAACATCACATGCGAAAAGTTTTTCTGTAGAATCATCACATGAAAAATTTGTTTCTTCATAAGCCACAGAAACATTTTCATTTAATTCATATGAAAAATGTTTTCCATCAGTATGAACTACTTCCGGTTCCACTAAAACACATTCATCCAGTATTTCTTCTTTAAGGATTAATTCTGGATGGAATTGTTTTTCTACTTTAATGTAAAACGGTTTATCTTCAATTTTCAATATTTTATGATCAATTAAATGGGTGAAGGCTTTTTCACAGATATCACAGGAAAAAGACTCGTCAGCGTGGAGTCGTTTATGTGTAACGAAATTGAATTCTGATTCAAACATTTGTTCACAAATATCACAAGAAAACGATCCATTAGAATGGATTTGTTTATTTTCGATTGGCTTCAATTCCGTGTTCATTGAATCTGATGATTTTTCACCAGTATGTTTTGACCGTTTATGCAGAGTTACACTGGTTTGTTGAGTCAATGTTTTATCCCATGAAAAACCTTTCTCTCTGGAATGAGTATTTTTATGTACTCGTAAATTAGATCGTTTGGAAAATTTTTTATCACAAATATCACATGAGAAACGCTTTCTCCGGTTATGAAAACGCGTATGGTCAGCTAAATTGATTGGCGTGGTAAATGTTTTATCACAAATTTCACATGTAAAAAGTTTGTCTTCATTTTGAACTGGTTGAAGTTCCACTGAAACACTGTCGTCCCATACTTCTTCCTTAACTATTAATTCGGTTTCTGGATTTAATTTCTGTTCCATTTTAATATGTTCTTCACTAAAATTGTGAAGCGGGTTTTTTTCATCAATAAATGAATCAGTTGACATTTTTTATAATTTTAATTCACATTTGTAAATATGGTTTGATGATCCAATTTATCTAGTTCTGACGTAGGGAGGAGACGTTTTGTATTAACATCGAATATGATGAATACCTTGTGGTTAATAGATTCGTATAAGTAATCCAAAGAGAATGAGATAGAGAAAAACTTATGTACTTATCCGATAGCCACGCCTCCAGTGAACAGGATTATAACTAAAGAAATGGCTGTAAGAAATGTATCTCCTAAATTTAGGGGGGAAATTATACCGGTGTGTTCTTTTTAGGGGGAAAAGTGTTTAGGGTTTTCTTTAGGGAAATAACTTATGCCCATGATTGTGGTTATTTCATTGTATTTTTTATTTTGTTGAATATTTTTTCTTCTGAATAAATTAAAAAAAAAAACCACATAACATAGAAAATTTAAAAAAAAATCCTACATTTCAGACATAATTTTTTAAATTTAGTTTTGATTTATGTATAGGGGATTTTAGGGATTTTTAAAGTCACTTTTAGAGAGAACAATATTTGATTGTTGGCAAGACTGCTCTAACCTAACCTTCGTACCATGGATACTACACAAGGATACCAAACTCAAACGGGAGAATTGACAAAATATGGGAACGAAATGGTAATAGTAATATTTACTTTTTATGCCACTAGCGTCGCTAGTTGTTCATCCGTACCGAAGTGAAGATAGTATAATAAATAGGAGTGAAATAAGCAAGTAACCAGTTTTATTTCATAATGATTATTTTGGAGTATGCAATTTGTTTCAACTAATTCCTTATTGAAAAATTGAAATACCCGGCATTTAAAGATGTTTGAGCTGAAATTGCGATGAAACTTTTCAGTTTATGCAAAAAAATTTCAGCAAAAATTGTTGTTTTTTTTTTATAAAAGTAAAATTTATTTATATTTATTTATTTCTTGCGTTTTTAAATATGGCAATTTATAGCCCATTCATGACCTTACCTTAATTTTTAGGTACAGAACATTTTTAACAGATGGATACGCTGAAATGAATTAATTAGGTCAATTTATAAACACCTATACAAATTTTTTTTCCCATGATTGATATTTTCAACCGTTATAAAGTCGGGACTAAACTTAATATATCCTTGTGTTTATTATTATACACCGGGTATAACATTATGTTTAAGAAGAATCTGTACAGGACAAAAAAAATTTGTTCTATTGTAGCGTCATTTAAATACGACTGATTGTATTTGCCTCTTTGGGATCAGATTTTGCGTAAAACGTGTTTGCTATTACCCATATTTTCAGAGTATTTTGAGGGATCTAATTGAACATGAGCTATCTTGTACATCTCTCTACAAGGTTTTAAATAAAACATTGTATAGCATTAATAAATAAATTTTTAATAATAATGTTTCTTTTACAAGACAAAAACCTAAAACCGTAAACTTATTTCAAGCTAAAATATATTTTTCACAAATAATTGTTAAGGACAAATTTCATTCACCAGTACGATGAGTTTTTTGATGTTTTAATAAAATATTTCTACGAGTAAATGATTTACCACAAATTTTACGTGAATAAGGAATTTTATCCTGTATGAGTTTGTTTATGTTCAGTTAAATAATTTTCCAGGGCAAATTTCTTATTACAAATTTCACACGAATAAGATTTTTGGCCGGTATGAAGTTGTTTATGTCTAACTAAAATATGTGCATATGGAAATTCCTTGTCACAGATATCACATGAATACAGTTTTCCTCCGGGATGAATTCGTTGATGATGAACCAAATAACTTTTCACGGTAAATTTTTTACCACAAACATCACATGAAAAAGGTCCTTCCGTAGAATGTGTCAGTTTATGTACACTTAAAACGTCTTTCGATGCAAACTTTTTACCACAAATATCACACGAAAAAGGTTTTTCACCGGTGTGCTTTCGTCGATGAGTCAGCAAATTTCTTTTTTCAAAAAATGCTTTATGACAAATATCACATGAAAAACGTTCTTTACCTGTATGGATTCGTTTATGTTCATCTAAAGTGTATTTCCTAGTAAATTTTTTTTCACATATATCACAAGAAAAAGATTTTGTTAAATTCGTTTTATGAATTCGTTGATGACAATCCAATGATTTTATGGTGGAAAATGATTTATCACAAACATCACATGAGAAACGTTTTTCTCGAGTTTGAGTCAGTTTAGGTTCATTTAAATTACCTGTGGTGGTAAATGTTTCATCAGAGTCATCACTTAAGTTATGTTTTTCTTCAGTAAAAATTTCTTCAATTTTCATTGAAATATTGTCATCTACTATTTCTTCTTTAATTATCAGTGTTTCTGGATGGAATTGTTTTTCTGCTTTAATGTAAAACGGCTTATCTTCAATTTTCACAATTTTATGTTCAATTAAGTGTGTAAATGCTTTTTCACAAACATCACAAGAAAAAGATTCGTCCGTATGGAATCGTTTATGTGTAACGAAATTGAATTCCGAATCAAACATTTGTTCACAAACATCGCATGAAAAAGATCCGTTAGTATGCATTTCTGCCTCTATTTTAATATGTTTATTATTCGACATTTTCTGAATTTTTATTTACAATTTGTAAATATATCTTGTAATTAAAAACGTCGTGATTATTAGTAAAGTATGTAAAAACCATAGATAATAGATTGAGTCATTGGCCGTGGTCGGCCGAACTAAGTCCTTATTAAACTTAAGTAAGTTAGTCACAGTACTGAGCTAAGTTGTCGGCCGGGACACTTTTAGATACTTAAGAAACTTTTCTTATACCGCCATTTTACTTAGTATGTCACGGCCCTATGATACTATTAAGTAGCAAAAGATAGTGTGTCCAGGCCGAAACTAGCAGCACTCAGATGATCAGAACAAAATTTTATTTACTCTAACTTACTTAGTTTACTAAGGACTTAGTTCAGCCGAACACAGCCATTGAGTTGTATTTTATTTACTGACCTCTATATAAGGTCATGCTTTTAACAAACATTAATATTTGCGACACCTATTGGTACTTTTTTGAAGCTTTTATTACCTGGTAGCTTCATAAACCCAATGGTTGCTTTCAATTAACACACAGCGACGAAGTGTAGCACACGGGTGTGCATGCATCGCTTCGAGCTTCCATTAACAAGCTCGTATTACACCGTGTGCACACAGAGAGACACAAGAAAAACTTGTGTGTATACTTTTTTGCTGTTATCCATATTTTCAGAGCAATTGAGGAATCTAATTAAATGAGCTATTTTGTATATCTCTCTGAAAGGTTTTCCAAAAAAAATCTTTTACCATTAAATAAATAAATTTTTAATGATGATGTTCTTTCATAAGACAAAATCTAAAGCTTTAAACTTATTTAAAAGCTAAATTACATTTTTCACATACAATTGTTTTAAGGATAAAATTTATTCACCAGTACGATGAGTTTTTTGATGTGTTAATAAAATATTTCTACGAGTAAATGATTTACCACAAATTTCACATGAAAAAGGCTTTTCCCCTGTATGAGTTTGTTTATGTTTAGTTAAATAATTTTTCTGTGCAAATTTTTTATCACAAATATCACATGAATACGATTTTTCTCCGGTATGAAGTTGTTTATGTCTAACTAAAGTATGTGCGTATGGAAATTCCTTGCCACAGATATCACATGAATACGGTTTTTCTCCCGTATGAATTCTTTTATGTCTATGGAATGCCGGTGAGAATATAAATGTTTTTGCACAAACATCACACGAATATCGTTTTTCTCCAGTATGAATTCGTTGATGTTTAACCAAGTAACCTTTCACGGCAAATGTTTTACCACAGATATCACACGAAAAAGGCCTTTCCGAAGAATGAGTAAGATTGTGTTCACTTAAAACGCCTTTCGATGTAAAAGTTTTACCACAAACATCACACGAAAAAGGTTTTTCTCCGGTATGTGTTCGTCGATGTATAAGCATATTGTTTTTTGCTATGAATGCTTTATCACAAACATCACACGAAAAACGTTTTTCTTCTGTATGGATTCGTTTATGTTCATCTAAAGTGTTTTTCGTGGTAAATTTCTTATCGCATATATCGCAGGAAAATGGTTTTTCTCCTGTATGAATTCGTTGATGAGCAAGCAAAGATGTTTTCCTGGTAAACGTTTTACCACAAGCATCACACGAGAAAGGTTTTTCTTGGGTATGAGTCAGTTTATGTTGTTTTAAATTACCTTTCGTGGTAAATGTTTTATCACAATCATCACATAGAAAATGTTTTTCTTCATTAAGAATTTCTTCATTTTCTATAGAATTATTTTCATCGAATATTTCCTCTTTAATTATCACTGGTTCTGGGTGGAATTGTTTTTCTGCTTTAATGTAAAACGGCTTATCTTCAATTTTCATAATTTTATGTTCAATTAAATGGGTGAATGCTTTTTCACAAACATCACAGGAAAAAGATTCGTCCGTATGGAATCGTTTATGTGTAACGAAATTGAATTCCGAATCAAACATTTGTTCACAAACATCGCATGAAAAAGATCCGTTAGTATGAATTTGTTCAACTAAATTGAATTCTGAGTCGATTGAATCGGATGGAAATAGTTTTTCTCCTGTATGTTGCCTTCGTTTATGCCGAGCCAAGCTGGTTTGTTGAGTAAATGCTTTATCACATTCATCACAACTGAAAGGTTTTACTGTAGAATGAATAAGTTTATGTTCACGCAAATTGCATTGTTTAGCAAATTTTTTATCACAAACATTACATGAGAAACGCTTTCCCCGTTTATGAATTCGATTGTGGGTAGCTAAATTGATTTCTGTTGTAAATGTTTTATCACAAATTTTACATGAAAATAGTTCCACTGAAACTCTATCTTCCCATAATTCTTTCTTAATTATTAATTCTGTTTCTGGATGTAATTCTTGTTCCATTTTAATGTTGTTATCGTTAATGTGTTTTTTTTCATCATAAAATGGTGAATCATTCGGCATTTTTTATAATTTACAAGTTGTAAATATTTTTTTTTATTTACAAAGACACTGTAGTTTAGTTTATCTGACAGTCATAAAAAAAATACAAAAGAGAATGGGTTAGAGAGAAACTAATGTACTTATTCGATAGCAGCGCTACAAGCGAATATATTCATAACTAAAAAGCTGTTCACTTTGAATAAATTTGTTAATCAGAAAATTAATTAGAATGTTTTCATTTGAATTCTTTTTTAATTATTTATAATCTAGGAATAAAGGGTTTCGTAAGTTGAAACTGTAATCTGTTTAGACGCTTTAGGTAAGAGAGAGTTTTTGACAAGAATACGTCTTTAAATTTGCTTCCATAGTGGGAGGCAGTTCAGAAAACTTACAAAATTAGGGGATACAATTTGATGTTGCAGCTACATATCTATCATCTACATCCAAAATTTAATCACTCGATAGCTAAAGGATCAAAAATTCGTTACGTTGAGTGAGGACTGTGACGTATCGCGCGCGGTGGATTGGGAAGCGCCGCCATTTTGAGATCATTTTGCTGCGTCACATAATTTCCGAATTCCATTTAAAAAAGAGATAACGAGCTGAAATTATGTATGTGTGTTCTAGAGCAAAAAAGTAAGGTCAAGTTCGAATGGTCAAAATCGCACTATGTTTGGGCAAAATGGATAAAACTGCCTATCTTTGAAACCATAAGAGATTAAAGACTAAAAATGTTCCTTTTTTTTTTAAATAAATAACTTTTGTTTGAAACTTTTTTTCATAAATTCAATATATACCGGGTATTTAAGCAATTAACTCAGTTAGTTGTTATTTTCACTTGTTTTATGTCAAATAATAATTTTTTTCTAAACTTTGAGTTTGAAATGTCAATTTTTTTAAATTTATTGACAGATTATTTATTTCCATTATTTTGTTAATGCAGGTATTTTTATAGAAACTATATTAGAGATCTGAGCCGGCTATAACTTATACTGCACGCTAAAACTAATATCTTTTTTGGCCACCAGACGTTGTGACAGTGGTTAGTTATCAATAGAGCATTTAATGAATCGAGTTTCTCAGATAATGGGTTTTAAAAAATGTACAAACTAGTTTTTCATAAAATTTTATTGTTTATATTTATTAAAAATAATTTATAATTACAAATAATTATAATCTACACTTAATTCTGGACACTAAGAGCTACTAGGTCTTAGATTAATTATTCACCAGTGTGAATTTTTTGATGTGTTACTAAAATATTTCTACGCGTAAATGATTTACCACAAATTTCACATGAGAAAGGTTTTTCACCGGTATGAGTTTGTTTATGTTTAACTAAAGTATTTTTCTGTGCAAATTTTTTATCACAAATATCACACGAAAACGATTTTTCTCCCGTATGAAGCCGCTTATGTATAACTAAACTATGCGCGTATGGAAATTCCTTGCCACAGACATCACATGAATATGGTTTTTCACCAGTGTGAATACGTTGATGCCTATATAAATCGGTTGAAAAGACAAATGTTTTTTCACAAACATCACAGGAAAAACGTTTTTCTCCGGTATGAATTCGTTGATGTTTAATTAAATAACCTTTCACGGTAAATGTTTTACCACAGACATCACACGAAAAAGGTCTTTCCGTAGAATGAGTCAATTTATGTTCACTTAAACTGCGTTTCGATGTAAACATTTTATCACAAACATCACACGAGAAAGGTTTCTCTCCGCTATGAATTCGTCGATGTTTGAGCATATTGTTTTTAGCATTAAATGTTTTATCACAAACATCACATGAAAATGGTTTTTCACCCGTATGGATTCGTTTATGTTCAATTAAACTGTATTTAGCGGTAATTTTTTTTTCACATATATCACAAGAAAATTGTTTTTCTCCGGTATGAATTCGTTTATGTGTTACTAAATTACCCTGCGTGGAGAATGTTTTATCACAAACATCACATACAAAAGGTTTTTCTTCAATGTGAGTCTGTTTATGTCGAACCAAATGGGTATTTCTGGTAAATGTTTTTTCACAAACATCACATGAAAAAGATTTTTCTCCGCTATGAATTTGTTGATGATCAACTAAATATCTTTTCATGGTAAACGTTTTACCACATACATCACATGAGAATGCTTTTTCTTGGGTATGAGTCAGTTTATGTTTTTTTAAATTTCCTTTCGTGGTAAATGTTTTATCACAATCGTCACATGAAAAATGTTTTTCTTCCGTACAAATTTCTTCATTTTCCATTGAAATATTTCCATCGAATATTTCCTCTTTAATTATCACTGGTTCTGGATGGAATTGTTTTTCTATTTTAATGTAAAACGGCTTATCTTCAATTTTCAAAATTTTATGTTCAATTAAATGTGTAAATGCTTTCTCACAAACATGACAGGAAAAAGTTTCATCAGTATGATTTCGTTTATGGGTAACTAAATCGATTTCCGAATCAAACATTTTTACACAGACATCACATGAAAAAGAACCGTTAGTTTGACTTTGTTCAACTAAATTGAATTTCGAATCGGCTTTATCTAAGTGTCGTCTTCGTTTATGTTTAACTAAATTAGCTTGTTGAGTAAAAGTTTTATCACAAAAGTCACAAGAGAAAGGTCTTTCCCCAGTATGAAGTCGTTTATGTGTAACTAAACTATGGGCATATGTAAATTTTTTACCACAAACATCACATGAATACGGTTTTTCTCCAGTATGAATTCGTTTATGCCTATGAAAATCGGTTGAGAAGACAAATCTTTTTTCACAAACATCACATGAAAAACGTCTGATACCGGTATGAATTCGTTGATGTTTCATCAAATAACCTTTTACGGTAAATGTTTTACCACAGACATCACATGAAAAAGGTTTTTCGCTTGAATGAATAAGTTTATGTTCACGTAAATTACATGACTTGGCAAATTTTTTATTACAAACATCACATGATAAACGTTTTGCCCGTTTATGAGTACGTTTATGATCAACTAAACTTATTTTTGTGGTAAATGTTTTATTACAAATTTTACAAGAAAAACATTTGTCTTCATTTTGAATTTGTTGGTGTTCCACTAAAACATTTTCTTCAAACACTTCCTCCTTAACAATTAATTCTGTTTGTAATTCTTGTTCCATTTTAATGTGTTCATCACTAATGTACAATGGATCTTTTTCAACAAGAAATGAATCATTCGACATTTTCTAAATTTTAATTCAAACGTGTTTAAAAATTGTAAATATATTTTGTAAACAAAGACGCCGTGGATTAGTTGAAAAACTTAGGTTTTTGTAATACCTAACACCGAATACGATGAGTATTGATAAAAGCTATTTATATAAGTAATTCAAAGAGAATAAGACAGAGCGGTTAATGTACTCTTATACGGAGTTAACGGAGTAGAGAATAATTTGCATAGTAGTTCTGTTTCTCACGATATAGTAAATTCCTCAGCTTCAAATTACCTTTTCTACAAAGGTATGTTCTGTGAGAATATGTCTCTTAGTTTCCCCATTTCTGTATACCAGTAAACTTCCTAGAATTTGTTTTAATGATAAAGTCCGTTAGCAGTTCCACTAGCACAAGTCAAGAAACGTTTTATACCTTCGCGATTGAAGCTCTCGAAAAGAGTTTTCGCTCACATGACTCACCAGAAAAATTCTCTCACAGTGTGGTCGATTCTAAATACTTTAATTATGGGCTCCATCTTGTTGGAACGGTTCGATCTGATAAACAGGTAAACATTGCGACCTATAAGATCTATTGTGCTCTCCCCAACTCGTGCCTAACGAGAAATGGTCTCGTCTTATAGCACCCTTATCCAACACTGTTTCTTTTATGAGGTACAGGATATGGATTGGGTTTAGAGCTGGTACCTACCCTGAACGTATCTGGTAGATTCCCAGACATTTTATTCTTACCTCGTCAGTAGCCGCAGTCAATTTTTACTCAGGGCAATGCTTTGTATCTTTTGCGGCTAAAGATTCTTAGCCTAACTGAATCCCGGAAGGTTTATCCGGAGTGTAGCTCTCTTAATGTCTTCTTCCTTTCTTATCTCCTGATAGAAGTGATTGTCTAGTCCGCAGAATGCTGCCGGCCCTGTTAGGGAGCTATATATTGTAAGACATACACTCATGTTAAAATGGTGAATGGATATGCCAAAAATCTTTGATTAGCGCAATAAATAAGCAATCTATATTACCTATAAAAATCTATGACTTCGAATTTTCGATATTAGCTGTGTACCAACATTAGCTGTATAACATCATGTTTTCTCATTTTGTAGTATCAGAGCAATATGTTATCAGTGTCTCGTTAAAATATTGGCAAAGAAAACACAACAAGTGTTTGTTAACAAATAAAGTGGGAATTACTTTTTTTTTATTTACTAACAAAAAATGTTGTCAAATTTAATTGATATATATTTGAAATATTTTAAAATTGTTTAAATAAAATGGATTAAATATGGATTAAATAAAATCAAATAAAAATATGTAATCATTTTTAATTATTGTTAAATATATTTACGTTATGTATAACACAGAGTGGCTCATAAAAAAGTGGTAAATTTGTATTATTAGCGAATTCTTCAAATGTCTATTAAACTCTCTGAAACTTTGAATTCTGCTAGTCCTTGATCTAACGACTCGAAGAGCACTAAATCCTAAACACTCATGGTTTTAAAATATAGCCGTTTGAAGTCGGGCTTCTGTAGTTTAGTAATTCTGCATGTATGTCACTATGTTCTTATTTATGCATGCGTATGTGACCTCTATCAAGGCTTTTAGGATAAAAATCGACCATTTTTTGCTATTTGGCTACGGAACCATTAAAAACAACTACATATTATCGCAGGAGCGTGACCAACAACCCTGTATGCATTTTAAGAACCAAGGTATATAATAAATAAATCGTGCGTCTACTATTTAAGTAATTGAACATGAAATCGTGTGATTTCAATAAAATATATATTAAAACGAGTGAACTGTTTATTTTACTCCTACATATGCACAACTCAATAGCAAAACTCAGTTCAGTTTATGACAATAACTTTTAAACAAAAGTTGTTTATTTTTCGAAGGCAAAATTTACTATGTGCCACAAAAGTAGGACTCAATTTTCAAAATTTTATGTTTGGCTAGTGTCTTATACGTTCGGTTTTCGAAAAAATGTTTCGGATAAAAGTTGTTCATTATAAATACACAAACAACTTTTATTCGAAGCATTTTCCTAAAAATCAAATGTGTAAGGTACAAATCAACAATATAACTTTGAAAAACGAGCGTTATTTTTGTTGCTCATCGTACACCACTAGACCTAAAAGTCGTCCATTAGATTGATGGAATTAAAGATTTAAAACAATTCAGCGTTATCAACTACCACCAGAAGGCCACCAACCGCGTCGAATGGCGCAAAATTGTTAAGTCGGCTAGAACCCTCGGATGGATTAACGCGCCAAATAAAATGGTTGAATGACTAATCTTCACATTCCGTTTGCCTGATTTTGTAGTAGATTTAACATTTTTGAATAATAATTAAAAATTTTTTTTTATCCGTTAGACTGGGGTTATCTGTCCGTGTTGTGAGCCACCCTATATAGATATAAAAACAGTTTACTAAAATAATTATTAACTTCTCTGTAGTTTAAACAATATTTAACTATATTAGCTATTTAGTTAATATGAACGACAATTAGTTAACATTGAATGTCAATATTTAATAATTGCAACAATTCACAGTCCAAAAAAATTTTGTAACCATTTATAAAGGAATTACTGCAATACATTGTTATTACTTAATTATAGACGTTGCGGCGACCAAACCATATAATTAATTGTTAAAACAGTATAGAATGTCGATGGTCTTCATTACACTCAACAATTGACTTTTATTTCTGAAAAAAAAATGTTCACCATTTGTCAAGGACAATGGTTGCAGTTTTATTCAACATTTGCTGGTAAACAAATTTTTATTTTACTTATATTCATTCTCGAGCAAGAGCCGACCGTAAGCAATAGGCTATACATTTTCGAAATGGGTCTTATAGTGCTAATAAATTGTCAAAAATTGAATTTTTATTTCATAAAGTTGTCTATATGACGTCACTGTGATAATATACATGAAAAGTCATCGTTATTTTGTATATAACATAAGTATATCGTCTATGGTTACGATACGTCAAACAAGGAAGTCATGACAATATAACCGGACAGCATTTTCAACTATTTGAATGGCGGATTAAATAATAGCCTTGGCAACACTGACTATAAGCCCATTGAACCATTTTCGAACATTATAAATTGGGTGTAGTATCAAAACAAATATTTTCAGCTTCAATATAATGGGCAGCCGTACGTGGGATAAAACTATCCGAAATTAAGTCTCGTAAAAGATCGATTTTTTCAAATATTTCAAATAAAATTTATAAAAAAGACCTCTTTAAAAGACTAGGATAATATTATGTCATTTGAGATATTTCATAACATTTGTTAGGCTTAAACGATGGATTTCCGGGAAGTAAAAGATCCAAAATTATCGGTAAAACGTAAATATCGTAAATATTTCACTTTCAACTAGTGACTAATGTTTACACTTATCACTAGTGTATCGATTGAATATGTAACACATGTTGTAAGTGATCACGAAATGGCGCTATTTACCACTAATTTTTAAAGAATAATAGCCAGAGACACTGTAACCATAAAAGCAAATTAACCCGACCAGTGACCGTACGTATCCGTAAATTACCGAACACAGCTAGTATACTGACTACTCTCGCGCTCGAATAATCTCTTCGTCCTCTGGAACTATTACTACTTCGTACTTTAAAATATTTATTGGTTTTCAGCAACGTTTTCAGTTTTCTCCTATGGTGTTCAACATGGTTGGACAGCACCTGCCATAGCAAAATTATTATCAAATGAATCTACAATACAAATCACAAACGAAGAATCATCATGGCTGGCATCACTTGAAATGATAACATTAGCAATATCTGCTATAATATGTGTTAACATCTCAAAATGTTTAAGTGCAAGAACTGTGTGCTTCTTACAAGTGATTCCAAGCTCAATTAGTTGGCTTCTAATCGCATTTGGAACAAACATTTATTATTTTTACATATCACGTATACTTGTTGGATTTGTGGATGTTCTCGATTTCCTATCGATACCAGCCTACTTAAGTGAAATATCAAATCCAAATATTCGTGGAGCGCTACTGGGTGTAATCCCAGTAATGTATTGTTGTGGTTCCATATATTCCTATTTTTTTGGATATTTATTATCAATTCGAACATTCGCTTTAATTTCTTTAGCGATACCGCTAATAAACGCCTTATTAATGATCAAACTGCCACAAAGTCCGTACTACTTAATCTTCCATAGTCGTTACGATGAGGGTAAACAAATTCTACAACAGTTACGTGGCAAACAAAATATTGATCTCGAATTTGATATTATCAAATGTAATTTGAATGAACAAAAAATGTATGAGATTAGTTGGCGTAAATTGTTTACAAATACGATAAATCGCAATGCGTTGATCATTATTGTTCTTGTTACAACCGTTCAACAAATTGCTGGTGGACAAACAATTGGATCTTATTTGCATTTAATCTTGGAGGAGACAAATTTGGATATTAATATTGAAGTATCAGCAACTGCTTATCCATTTGTACAATTGTTTACATCGATCGTTTCGATTTGTGCTATTGATCAAATTGGTCGTCGTAAACTGTTGATGTTTTCGTGTCTTGGGTGTATCATTATGTTAATACCATTGGGGTTGTTCTTTTATTTGGAAAATTACCGAGAACAACTTTATTGGATTCCATTACCGAGTTTATATCTGTATTCATCCTTTTTCCATATAGGATTAGCTGATATTGGTTTGATTCTAACGGGTGAACTATTTCCAACGTATATTAAAACGTATGGGGCCGCAATGGGATGTTTAACGTATGGATTATTTGGATTCATTAACAATAAATTGTATCAACCCATGGTGGATCTTGTTGGTTTATATTTTGTATTTTGGTTTTATAGTGGTGGTACTGTTTTAGGTCTAGTGTATATTTATTTCTTTTTACCAGAAACAAAAGGTAAAACGTTAAGTGAAATTCAAACAATGTTAAATAAAAAGACCCTCAATGAAAAAAGTGTATTGGATGTGAGTTTGTAAGTTCTGTAGTTAAAAAGGATTGCGTAAGAACTATAGGTGGCAGCACTCGTAGATAATAAATTGGCAGCACTTATTCTAACAATGGCGTCTTACGTCAGTTAAATGCACTAACCTCTATATAAACGTGAAATAGCGGTCTCTAAAATGATAAATAGAGGCGCTGTCTAACCGCCTCAACTAGCCGTGGTACTAAAACTTTATGTGTGTAGTGAAAATACATGTGACAGCCACACATACACTAACACACATTCTTATTAGACATACATGCCACGCAGGCGCGATGAAGCATAACTTAGTTCCTTAGCTAGTTGAGGAGCGTTTTAATTGGGGTTATTGGCGTAACAAAAATAGCGCTCATTTTTCAAAATTTTATAGGCGATTTGTGCCTTATTTCGAATAAAAGCTGTTAGTATATTTATAAGCTGTTAGTATATTTACCGAATGAATAAGACACAAATCAATTCAAAAACTTTTGAAAATTAATGGGTCATAGAGTACTATCAACTACTAAAGTGACGTTTAAATTTTGCCAATCAATTTGTTCCGAATCCATTGGGTTTTGGAAAAAATGTCTTGTTTAAAAGTTGTTCGTCATAAAAATACTTCATGTTCTTGTGACGAATATCCGACAACATAGAAATTTAAAGCATTTTATGAACATTTATACCAAATTTTTTTCTACGGTCAATATTTCCAACCGTTACATGCTTGGGACTAAACATTTAATACTCTTATTATAATATTTATGTGATTGTAAATTATTATCTTATTTTTGTAAATAAATATATTTATTATAGTTGTCTTTTAATTTTTTTTAATATCCTGTGTGAATTTATTGGTATTAGTATGGATTATTAGTATTAGATTATTAGTATGGATTATTAGTATGGTATTAGTATGCTTTTAGTATGGATTATTTACCAACAAATACGGCCATAATGATCAAAAGAGTAACAACTTTGTGTACTGACCTCTAAATAACTGGACAGATTATCCGATGTTACGCCATTAACCAGAATTGAAGTGCTCTCAACTAGCCAAGGTACTAAGTTTTGTTTCATCACGTGCTGCATGTAAATTTGTGTTATTGTATGTGTGGCTGTCACATGTAATTGACAGCTACATAACCAAAATTTTTCCACCTTGGCTGGTTGAGGTGGTTAGACAACGCAGCATTAGCTTGAGTTAGGGTCCGATATTTCACGTTTATACATGTCATATATATAATACTCCTATATGGACAGTTTCTATAAGTGGAAGCTGTCTCAACATTAGGGTGCCTGCGCATGCGCAGCATGGACAATATGTATCGTAGGTTGGAAAGAATCAATATAATAGGCACCCTAATGTTGGGACATTTTTTCCTACACCAACTAACCATGTAGGAGTATTACACCTATAATCATACTCTGTCTCAGTTGTATTGTTGTATAGAGGTCTATGCCTTTATGTCATCGTAAATGTTTCGCATGTGTGCAATTATTTCAAAAAATAATCATTGACTTTAAAGGAGTGTACTTCTTTTTGTTTTAGTAAACGCGAAATTAAAATAAATTAATAAATTTAATTAAAATAATAGAAAATATAGCAAATTTGTTATTTCATTGTCAAAAATATAAAATGTCACATTATGCTTTTCACAGACGATATACCGGAGAAACACAATTTTCAGCCAATGTTCATGCAAGTTCATTTGATCCGAAATTTAACTTATTGGAGCATAAACAAATGCATGCTGACTGGTCTTTTACGTGCGATGTTTGTGAAACAATGTTTGACTCGAAATTCGATTTAGTTACCCATAAACAAATCCATACAGACGAGACTTTTTCTTGTGATGATTGTGAAAAAGCATTTACACATTTAATGGAACATAAAATTTTGAAAATTGAAAATAAACCGTTTTACATTAACATAGAAAAACAATTTCATGCAGAACTAGTGATAATTAAAGAAGAAATTTTAGAAGAAAATGCTTCAGTCGAAGGTCAACTATTTCAAGTGAATAAAACTGAAAACATAGGAATTGAATCAGACTTACGTACAGATTTAATAATTAAAGAAGAAAAATTAATAGATAGTGTTTCGTGTTCAGTGGAATATGAACCAGTTCAAGTCAATAATCCTCGGTTAATTAAAAATGATTGCATTCAAATGGAACAACAGTTTCATACAGAATTGATAATTAAAGATGAAGATATTGAAGAAACATCGCAAGAAATTGATACTTGTTATGTTGGTGGACCAATAAGTTTTATAAATCATAAACGAATTCATCCAGGTGAAAAACTCTTTTCATGTGTTGTTTGTGATAAAAAATTTACAGATCGAAGCAATTTTGTTAGACATAAACGAATACATACGGGTGAAAAACCGTTTTCATGTGATGTTTGTAGTAAAAAATTTTCTTATGAGTATGTTTTAGTCACACATAAACGAATTCATACCGGCGAGAAGCCATTTTCCTGTAATTTTTGTGATAAAAAATTTACTAATCAAAGCAGTTTAGTTATACATAAACGAATACATACTGGAGAAAAACCATATTCGTGTGATATTTGCGATAAAAGATTTACTCAAAAACCAGATTTAGTGAAACATCAACGAATTCATACTGGCGAAAAACCATTTTCTTGTGATGTTTGTGATAAAAAATTTACCCAGAAACAGGATTTAGTTAAACATAAACGAATTCATACAGGAGAAAAACCTTTTGCTTGTAATGTTTGTGATAAAAAATTTTCCCGAGGAGAAAATTTAGCTAGGCATAAGCGAATTCACACTGGAGAAAAACCTTTTTCATGTGATATTTGTAGCAAGAAATTTAGTTTAAAACAAGATTTGATTCGACATACAAAAATTCATTCTGTATAAAAGCCGGTTGTAGTGTGATGTTTGTGAACTAAAACGTAAACTAGAAAATGGAACGCTGAAAGAGAAATTCGTTTGATAGAATGATTGTGATACGATTTGAACCGATAAAACAAATTAGTTTTCCTATGAAATTTAACGTGGATCATATTATGATTCTGAATAACCAAATTTTTCATAAAATTATTCTTTGTGGATTTTCCACTTCAACAACAAAAATACCATTATACACAAATTTTAATGGAATTTAAATAGTTTTTAAACGTTTTTCGACGTAACCTGCATAATAAATTATATAAAATAAATATTTTAAATTAATAAAAGATATCTTAACATAATTTTTGTCTTAAAAATATTTTTTCCCAATTTCAGCCTCTTGTTTGTGATGACATCTTAGTATCCGTTCAACACATCCATGATGTGAATAACAGATTTCAAACGCGACGTGATATAACGTGACTACATTAGCCATGTTGTAGTCAGATATCAACATCATAGATAATAAATTTACACTGTCAATATTGTTTGTATGCAAGTTTTTATAGCTTAATATTTTTCGAACATCTTCCATGTTTATCGCTATAGTTTATCATTGACACTTGTTTATTTTAGCATTGACCGACAGCAGAATGGCTAATTACTTCACGAATTATGGCTGTTAATGCAGGTATTTCTATAAAAACTATAACGGTTAGACAACAGCTATACCTTTGAAACGGTTTGAAGTTTTGAACTCTTATCATTATTTCGCTATCTCCTATAGCTTTATCCAAACAATTCGGACAAAAACACAACATTTATATATAGAAGATTATACTGCACACTAAACTTGATTTATTTTTTGGCCACCAGACTTCGTGACCAAAGTGGTCACGAAGTTCCACTCAAGTCACATCAATAAACATGTAATATAATCGACTTTGTAACCGTTGAAAATATTATTAGCAGAAAAAAAATCTCTTGATATAAGTGGATCTGAATCAATAGTCTCAATTTAAATTATTATACGGAAAGTTTCATAAGTCAATAATACGATTTCAGGATTCGTTAGTGTATTTCAGAACGCACCCAAAAATTCAATATGGCGAAATTATCGCCTTTTGTTAAATATTTAATCTACTGATTCGTGATTGATGAGTGAACTTAACCCTGGATTACACATCAATATCACGTATAAATTTTTTGTTTATGTTATCTGTGAAAACTACTTGATTACAATCGTTGTGACATTCACCTGTCAAATTAGACTAAACGCAGTTAATTGAAACAGACACAAAAATGTCGAATGAAGAAAATGATCCTCTGTCAACAAATGACAATCACATTAACATTGAAGACTACTTACACACAGAAATGATAATTAAAGAAGAAATATTGGATGAACAAGTTTCGGATGACATTATTGAAGACAATGCTTTATCAAGTGATGTTTGTGATAAAGTGTTTACTTTACAAAGTCATTTAGTTCAACATAAACGAATTCATACTGGTGAAAAACTATGGTCGTGTGATGTTTGTGATAAAGTGTTTGCATTCAAAAGTTCGTATGTTCGGCATAAACGAACGCATACTGGTGAAAAACCGTATGTATGTGATGTTTGTGATAAATCATTTACAAAGCTTAGCAATTTAATTGAACACAAACGAATTCATATCGGTGATAAACCATTTTCATGTGATATTTGTGATAAAACATTTACACGGCGGCATCATTTGCAAAGACATCAATTAACTCATACAGGAGAAAAACCTTTTTTGTGTTATGTCTGTGATAAAACATTTACAACGAACGATGATTTAGGAAAACATCAACGAATTCATACAGGTGAAAAACCATTTTCATGTGATGTTTGTGATCAAACATTTACACGCCGGCAACATTTGCAAAGACATCAATTAACTCATACAGGAGAAAAACCTTTTGCATGTGATGTTTGTGATAAAAAATTTAGCCAGTCGGTTCATTTAAGAGAACATCGACGTATACACAGTAGAGAAAAACCGTTTTCATGTGATATCTGTGATCGAACATTTACACTACGACATCATCTAGTGAGACATAAACGAACTCATACTGATTGAAAATCTTTTCAACTTATCTCAAAAGATATGTGTTTCCTTGATCAGCGTCAATGAAAATTTGGGTTCATCACCAAGAAATGACAAATAATAATATTGAAATTTATTCTTTTTAAGAAATGATTTTAATAAAAATTTATTTGAAAATCACTAACCATAATTTTTTTTGTAATACACTCCTCATCTTGTTTAACGAGCCCTATCCTATCCAGCGTGAGCTCCCGAGGCTTCCTACCTACAGGCAAAAGAATTTATACATCGAGAAGGAGGAATAGCAGGAAGAAATCGGCAAAGGTGGTTTAGATGAAACAGCATAGAACGCTATTTTTTTGTCTCAAAGAGATTCAGATACTGCCGAAGTTCCATACTACGTGCTTGTAAACTTTTATCCCAATATAGCAAGGGGGTATCCATTAATTACGTGAGCTAAACTGGGAAGGAATGGCATAATTGAAAATCTGACGCCAACTTTTGAAAAACATGAATTATTATACGCATAATAAAAAAATTCTCATGGCTATTAAAAACATTCCGAGAATAAGAAAGAAAAACAAATCTCACGTAAGGGGGACCGAGAGGACCCACCAAATCTCACCAAGGGGAAGGGAGGGGTCCAAATTAAAAGAAAAACAGCTTACGTAATTAATGTATGCTCAGTGTACTTAACTGTAATGTTAATCGTACAATTTTTGATAGTGATTTTTATCGAAACGGAGCTAGATACTTATATTTTAAATAATTCATAAAAAATTCAGCCAATTTTTCGCCTAAACGTGTTTCACACAACTATCAATCAACAACTATCTTAATTCCAATCTTTAAAAACAAATGGATTTATACCAATTACATCCATTATATAAATATTAGCGCTAGTATCGCATAATTTTCGAATATTTAACGAACTCAACCTTGTTAAATTGAATCATGGAAGAGAAACTACTCGATTTTGAAAATATTTGTCGAATATGTTTAGTCAAAAAAGATGAAATGGTTTCTTTGTTTCAAGAAATATCAATTCCTGAATTAACATCATTTAAAGATATGATACAAGAGTGTGCTTCAATACACGTAAGTTACTGTTCGAATTAATGATTGTTAAATATAAGATATTATTTTATGAAGTTTATGAATGCCCACAACATTTGGACATCATTCTTCCCGTCAAACTATCTGTACAGGGTGGTTAGGATTATTGTTCTCACGCTTGCGAGGTTTTGGATAGTTTGAGATATACCTTCCATGTGGTAATTGACTTCGGACTTCGCTGAGGTCGGGAGTACTCGCCACCCATTTCAGTCATCTCTAGAACTTGGCACATAAACCCTGATAGGTAATCTTTATTTTAGATATCCAATGATGATGTATTACCCAAAAGTTTATGTATACAATGTTCCAAACAATTGGAGCAAAGTTATAAATTACGATTACAATGTTTATTATCAGAGAAAATAATTCGTGTTGTAATCGAAAAATCCAATATTAAATCGGAAACAGACGACGAATACACAACAAATAATGATGATGATGGAATAGACGAAGAAAATTTAAATTCTTTTAAAACTGACGAATACAATGCAAATCATATAAATTGTTTGGACACGACTGTTAAAGAGAAATCGCCACACGTAACGATTTTCGTAAAGGAAGAAATATTCGATGAAACATCTATTTCAGCCAATCCCCAAAAATTATCATTTAAATGTAAATTTTGTAATTTAAAATTTTGTACAAGAATGGAATATATACCACATTTGGAACAAATCCATTTTAAAACAGTGTATACATGTGATAAATGTGAACAAATTTACTATTCGGCGGATGGCTTAAAACGACATTCACTGACACACGAGAATCGTTGTCGATATTGTTTAGAATTGTTTGAAAATAAATTAAAATTATTGCAACACGTGAAGGAGCACGTCGACAAATCGGAATTTCCGTGTGGCGAATGTGATAAAGTATTTCAAACGAAAGATACACATCGGATGCATCGTAAACGAGTATTTTTATTTTTATTATAGAATTGCCACGATTTGATAGATAGGGGATAGTCTAAGAGCTAATGACAAAGTTTACGTTCATTATAGAAACACCCTAATAAACTTAGGTAAATTAGTAACCAAACTAATGACGAATTTGGCCTTTCAAATACCGAAGGCTCGTCACATACCAAATTTCATTTCGATCGGATTAAAATAGCTAGAACGCAACGCTAGCGAAATTCGTAACAAGTTTTACTGTATCAAATCGTGGTATTCCGGAATTTTATAAATAAAACCTTAATAAATTAAGCGAATTTTTTTCTTCTAGATTCATAATATAAAATCCTTTTTATGTACCTATTGTGGACGATCATTTCGAGATTATTCAAATTTACAAGTTCATATCCGAATTCATTCGGGTGAAAAACCATATTCCTGTGATATTTGTGGTAATTATTATATTTTGTTAACGTAACTTCTGCGGCATTTACGTTTTAACCTAAATACATTTTTATGACAATATCACAATTTCATAACGCCCGCACAGAAGGTTTAACACAAATATGATTAGTAGAGAGAGATTTTGTATTTTCTTTCTAGGTGCAAAATTTATTCAATGGTATTCATTAAAAAGTCATTCCATAACACATTCCAAAGAAAAGAATTATCAATGTAAAATATGTGATAAAACATATTCGAGACGAAATGGATTAGCACGACATATTTTAACACATTCGGGTGAGAAGAATGCTGTTTGTAATGTTTGTGATAAACGATTTTTAGATAAAAAAGATCTGCGGGAACATCAAAAAATTCATACTGGTAAGTAGTTAGTAGGTTATGAAATTTATTACAAACGATCTGATCTTCCTCTATTATTATTTTTATACCCGGTATTTTTTATAATATACCCCAAAGGTTTATTAAGTTGAGTCCCGACTTCAAAACTTTGGTATTGGGGTTTGTTCCTCAGGGCTATGACACATCTGGTGGCAATTATTAGAAACATTGTAGTCAAGGCTCAACTGTGATAGTTACATATGCGTTACTAGGGTTACGTTAATAAAATAAACAAACAACTCATTCATGAAGACTAGATATAATAAAAGCAGAACGATCGTAATCTTAAACTCGTGGCATTCAAACTGGATACAGACTGTAGACGGCGTCATTGTCGCGAAGGTCTCTTCGAATTCAATAATGTAAATACAACTTAAAATAGATATTTTATAAAATTGTAAACATACGTCACATAACAATTTGTCTTTATTTCATTATTAATAATTATTAATTTTGTTCGTTCTGATTTTCTACCACTCTTATAACCCTTAAACTGCACAACACTCCACCATTTTGTTTGTTAAATAACTCAGTAGGAATTCATAAACCACTTATTGTTTAGAAAATGTATTTTATTAAAAATATTATAAATTAAAAATAAATTAAATGTTTTATTATAACCTCCATAATACATATTTATTTATACGGATTTGAAATTGTCATGCGCAATAAGGAGCAAATGGGGGATCTCCGAAACATAACTGCCGTCTGTTGGACATTAATAAACTATAATCTGTACGTTTTTTTTTAGTACGCGAAAACAGCAGAAACCCCTACCCCGATCGGTCTCCTTTTTATATCTAGTCTTCGTGAACTCATTGTTGAAATGTAGCCTGACTAAAGCCGCCATTTTGGAATATGATGTCATGAATAACTTTACCAATACTTGTTGATAAAATGATCTTATTAGTCCATTTCCGAATGTCCGCCTCTCTGCCTGCTCCCCTGTAGACACGATAACTCAAAAACGTAAAGTGATAACGAACTGAAATTTTGTATGTGTGTCCTTTTATAAACAATTTTTATTTGATACTTTTTTCATAAACTGCGTATATACAGGGTATTTAAGCAATTAACTCAGTTGTTATTTTCACTTGTGTTTTTTTTCGTTTGTTTTCAGGTGAACGAAAACATATTTGTGCATTTTGTGATAAAGCATTCCTGAAAAATGATAATCTGAAAGTTCATCTACGAACTCATACGGGAGATCGTCCATACGTTTGTAGCCGATGTGGTAAAGGTTTTGCACAGAAGCATGTTTTGAATAGTCATTTACGAACTCACGTCGAATCTCCTGAATAATGGGTCCATCAAATTTTTGTAATTGTTATATATACTTGTAAAAATTGTATATATGTATTTATTAAATTTGAAATATATGAAATTAAAGCTGTATAAGTTTATAAATGAATCTGTATGTACACCAGTGAACCAATTGAACCAGTTGATTGAAACATTCTAAGTGTTATTGTATGTAATATACATATATATTTAGTAATATATACGCACAGAATATGACTTACTGGTGGTTCAATTTTTATAAACGCTAGTGTTCACTCGATTATTATAATTTGTGGCCAGAATGGCGTTCAGCGGCAGTATATCATTATACTTGACTCAATAAACTAAAATGAGATGTATACTATAGTCGTTGGATGCGGCAGTTTATCATTAATCTAAACTTAAAAGAAATGTATACTGTCAAAGAATACAATATACATAGAAGCGTTTAAGTGCGATTTTTGTGTCACTGAAAATTTTTAGTGTGTATGCTGACCACTAGATGACAATAGCTGTTCGATTTCGGTATTTAGTGCCATTATCAGCACAACCAACTGTATTCTTTGGCAGAACTTAGTACCAGTTGCCCGGATCACATCGAAGCGGGGATATACTTCAAATTTATATTTAAAGGGAATCCACCAAAATTGATGAAATTTTTATGAATTTTTAGAATTAATTAGTCAACATTTTTAATTTTTTTTTACAAGCTGTATAAAATATTAATATTTGTTTTTGTAGTTTCAGTTGCTATTTTAAAAGAATACGCTTTAAATATAAGTTTTTTAAATATAACAAATATTAATATTTTATACAGCTTGTAAAAAAATTAAAAAATTTTGACTAATTAATTCTTAAAATTCATAAAAATTTCATTAATATTGGTGGATTCCTTTTTAATATAAATTTGAAGTACATCCCCGCTTCGATGTGATCCGGCCAACTGGTACTTAGTTCTGTCAAAGAATACAGTTGGTTGTGCTGGTAATGGCACTAAATAGTCTAGTGGTCAGCATACGTACTAAAAATTTTAGGTGATAGTACGGATAAACAACTAGCACGCTAGTGGCATAAAGAGTAAATATAATTTCTACCATTTCATTGCCATATTTTGTCAATTCTCCCGTTTGAGTTCGATCTCCTTGTGTAGTCTCCATGGTTCCAACAATGTAAACATTCGTAGTTTTTCGACGCCATATTGCACTGCACTATTGCTCTGACTTTACTAGTCAGAGCAAGACGGAGCGCACTAGGAGCTTTACTAGTCAGAGCAAGACGGAGCGCACTAGGAGTGCTCTCTACCATCAATCGAAAACGAAAAACTGAGTGCGAGGTAATCCACACGTGTGTTGTTAATAAGCGCACGCACACAAACACAATTATGCAAAATTAGTATTTGCCGAATTTTCCATAAATAAATCCCACAAAATCTTTGAAGTAAAAATAAATCCCAAATATTATAATTTTTCAAAATTTAAATAAACATACTTTAACCATGCATGTCTACATTTTTAAGTACACTTAAAATTTGGGAAATTCATAACGTAGCGAAATGGTAATGTTTTGAATATGGAAGACAAAATCATTGATTTTCAGAGTGTGTGTCGAATATGTTTGGATAAAATGGATAATATGATTTCGATATTTGAAGGAATTGAAGCACCAGATTTAATATCTTACAAAGATATGATACAGGAGTGTGCTTCAATACAAGTATGTTAGAAATGTCAAAAACAATATTGTATTTTAAATTTTAGTGTTTACTATTCGCTCCCAGAGTCCACTTTCAGTAGATCTCTGCGAGAGATCAAGTAAGGCAAAAACGTACGTGTTTGCTACGCTTTCAATTATTTATTAAAATCTTTTACATCAGACGAGATACTATTCTTGGTCCCACCTTTTGTTTTCTTTGACTTGTGATAAAACCTACTTAAAAAGAGTGGTTATTTTGGATTGCTCGGAGATAATTTTGCATGCTTTCTATGAGAGTTTACAGTAGACATTGAATATGTTAGACCAGAGTCTCATAGATTATATCAAGAATGGCTTACGACTTTGCACTATATTTGGACCATTTTTTTTTGGCGACCATTTTGTATAAAGTATAGCTGTTTTTGATAAATTTGAACTTTAAAAAAGTTTGCGGTAAATACTCTAACTTCTTCATTTCAAACCCAAACCATTTGAAAGAGCATTAAAGGGGTAATATTTTATGTAAACAGTATATCCGTCTGCCTGTTCTTGAGCTAAAAAGTAACTTCAAGTTCATGAAAGAGACAAAATCGATACATCCACTGCTCCACTGGGGGATATGTAACAGCTTTTTTTCATAAACTGAATATCTGCTCAAACATCTGTAATTACTGTAGATTAAAATAATATATATATGAGTAAATACATCTGTATTTATCCGACTGTGCGTATGTAAAAAGTAAAATAAACAGTTCACTCATTGATAATGGCATTTATAAACTTGATTAATTAGAAATTTTTAATGAAATAAGAAAAATTCTAAGATTCTTACTGCAGTAAAACATCATTAAAAAATAAATACATACATAATAATTCAACTAACTACAGTAAAACTTCGCCCAGTTTTATGAGACAGCAACAACTCAATATATACAGAATATTTATTTATTTTACCCGATATGTAAATGTTTTTAACAAAAGTTCCCTGTTTAAAAAGCACGACATAAAGCAATAATTATATTTTTGTTCCATGCATCCGTACCAGATAAACGGTACCAGATAGGGAAAATCTTTCAATACAAACAGCGTTTATCTCATATGAAACAAACAACTTGTGTTTGAAACTCGTTTTCATGTTAGTTGTTATTTTTACTCGTTTTTGTATTTAGATTTTAACTGTTGATATTCTACCGAAAGAAATCTGTATAAAATGTTCCGAACAATTACAATTAAGTTACAAATTAAAAATTCAATGTCTATTATCCGAGAAAATTCTGAAAAATTTCATCACGAAAACCGCCGCAACAAACAACATCAATGTAATAAAAACCGAAGAAGACGATTATGACGAAGATGAAATCAATGATGATATAAAAATAGATGATGAACCACAAAATATTGATGAGAAAATTACTGTTAAAGAGGAAAATTTCTATAGTGAAATAATGAATAATAATGAAAATACGACGACTACTACAAGTGATTCAATAAAATGTGAATCGTGTAATGAATCATTTTTAACACAAGCGAATTATTTGAGACATGTTGAGAGCTGCGAAAATCATTTGTATGGATGTCATTTATGTGATCAAGTTTTACAATCTCAAGTTCAACTGAAAAAACATTTATTGAGACATAAAAAACAACGTGTTAGAAGTAAAAATGAAATACGTTCGAAAAAATTCGATCAACCAAAATTAGAATATCAGTGTACAGATTGTAATAAAACATTTCAATTTAAGTCCAAACTTGAGCAACATATGAGTGTAAGTCACGGTTTTTTTCTCTCTCTCTGTATAAGTGTTAAAAGGCCCTCATACACTTACAGTTATAGTCTAAGAACTACTAGTAGCAGGCCGATGGATCCATTAGCAGGTTTATAGGTTTGAATTGAATCTTTGGAAAACAAAGCTTTTTCATCTTAGCCCTTCTCGACAAATAGTTTATGAACTATGAAGAATTTAGTCTGTCTTTGCCCTGGAGTTTTGTTCTAGGACTAAGGTACTCCAAAGATAGATACTACTGCACCCCTCAACGATTCTGTTGCCTTCAATGCCCTTATGACCCCCCGGCACCCAAACAATTGTGACTCTATTTTGGAAAGCGAAACCTTTTAGGAGAGATTGAGACAATCCCATGCATTCCTTGACGAAAGAGTGTTTGAACGCAATACCCTCAAGACTGATTGGACTGTCTAACATTATATAAAATTTTGGGACCTATGTCGTTGTTTGAGTCGATTTCTAGAGCAGATAGCTTAAATTTACTTATTTAAGTGGCTGCTATAGCTAAAATATCATAAATTCCCATGCCAATTTGAAATCGTCATTTGATAGGCTAGATTTTTCGTTTATAGTGGACCTTTACTGACTTTAAACTTTCCAGGCAACGTCAATAGACAAATACAAAACCTGTAAACCCCTAAAGGAATTAGCGGTTGAGATAAATCCCCGACAGATGTACTGTGATGGAATCCCCTGTTCAAGTCTAATCGTGTTAATAGTCCCATTTCTAATAGTTTTCTACTTAAATTAAAGGTACATTCGGGTGAAAATCAATATTTATGTACTTATTGTGGGAAGTCACTTCGAAGTGGTTCATCGTTACGTGTTCATCTAAGAACTCATACCAATGAGAAACCATATTGTTGTAAAATATGCGGTAAGAAACAAATCTTTTATTATTTTCATAGATGTCTATACTGAACCTAGATAACTTTCTTTTTTTTTTTAATTAATGCGAGGTTTAATACAGGCATCTGTGATTTCATAGTCGGTTTTAGAATATCAAGTAAATGTATTTGGTTTTTTTAGGCTTTAAATCAGGCTATCCATTACGAGACCATTTAATTTCACATACAAATGAAAAGAAATATGAATGTGAAATTTGTAAAAAAACCTACGCTCGACGGAATACATTAAAACGACATGTGCTAACACATTCAACGGAACGGAATTTTGTTTGTGATATTTGTGGAAAACGATTTACATTTAAACATAAATTACGAGAACATCAATATATACATACAGGTATGTGAGTGTACATTTTTTGTGGGATTAAGGACGTTCATGTACTATGCTAGAGTCAAATGAGTACTATCTTTAATAAAATTTATTTAGGATTTTAAAAAAGTTGTAAACTATATCAATAATCTTACAGCGATTTATAACCTTTTTTTATTTGTCCTAAATATTTTAAAAGTATTTATTGTAAAATATCAGATAATATAAATTAGAAATTGATTTGACTTGATGTGACAGATCTGACAATATACTATGTTGTATATTTTTGTGTATGTGTATATTTTTTTTACTGTGTGCTGTCGCCAGTTTTCAAAATATGGTGGCAAAAACAAACCTAACAAAACAGTTTTAATTTTATTCAATAATTAATTGAAACCTTCGTCAACACCATTTTTTTAACGCAATTATATAAACTGCATATTTCAAAGAATATTTATAAACATTATTTATTATGGTGTCTACTTTAATAATATAGTTATTAGAATTTTAAGTACAAACAAATTCTGTTCTCCATAAGGACGCTGTGTTAAAAGTTTGATTTTGAACCGATAATTACTCTTTGAAATGATCGTCAACAGGTTTTAAATTTTTGAGGAAGGATAACTACTGAATTGAGCTATCAATTCACTAAAACAATTTTTTTTAGCTACTATCAAGCCTCATGCATGAACGTCTTTAACACATAATACACAGTGTCTAGCTGTTTATACGCTATTGATATTTATTTTTAGGTGAACGGAAATACGTTTGTACCTACTGCAATAAACCATTCAATCGAGGTGATAATCTTCGGGTGCATTTACGAATTCATACTGGTGACAAACCATTTGTGTGCAGCCGATGTGGAAGAGGATTTTCAGCTAAACATGTGCTGAACAGTCATTTAAAAACGCACACTGAATCACCTGAATAATAAAAATCAAGTTCGAACTCACTGAAATTGATTTGATAATATCCTTGAATAATATCCATAGAAGTTAAAATCAGAAAGGGAGGAGGACCTATTTCAGGACAAATTGACAACTCTTATTGGTTGCATCATTTAACCAAGACAGGCGAGTGCATCGTTTATCTATATATT
Source organism: Nineta flava (assembly GCA_963920215.1). Taxonomy (NCBI): domain Eukaryota; kingdom Metazoa; phylum Arthropoda; class Insecta; order Neuroptera; family Chrysopidae; genus Nineta; species Nineta flava. The sequence goes on from OY986040.1 coordinate 141,744,612, forward strand.
CATCAACGAAGTGCGTAAAATTAGAAAGAATGAAAATTTATTAAAGCTTGACACTATATTTATTTTAATAATAAAATTCTTGTCGATTGGCCTACGATTTGTGGCTTATTTTTGTAAAAAGTGTCAGATACTATCATCCATGGTTTGGTCTGTATCCAGACAATTAATAGAGCCCTGGGTCTGGGTAAAATTTGTGTAATAGTTTGATTTTAAAAATATTACCAATTATATATTTTTGAGACATTTATAGTACTTACAAAAATTGACAAATATTTATTATAATGATGAAAAATTTATTAATAAAATGAAATTATTAATGTTATTCGTCTTTGTTTTTATTATATGGAACCATCATCAGTTGAATCAGTTTACATCGGGAAAACTTACAATAAGTTGAATCTTCTAGAATAAGCGTATTCTACAGAAAGTGTTATATAAACAGTTTTTCACAAAACATTGTAGGGCCTGAGAGTAGCTCAGAAAATAAAACACGAAAAGCAAAAAGTAATTGCAGATTCCGTGAAGTGATGGAGGAAACTCCAGGACATCTATTTCAATTAAAACTGTTTCCGGCATAGAAGCGACACTACTGACATCTTTTTTTTTGCCAATTATTTGTTTACATGGAGTTCGGTATCCTTGTGTAGTATCCATGGCTGTTACATTTAAAAAAATCTATTGACAAAAATGGCGGAGGGTGGCAACGCGCTTTGCAACAAAAATAAATCAATGTGCATTCGTTGGACAGAAAAAACGCGCCTTAAAGCGCGTCATGTTCGGTAAACACACCTATTGAACTAACTATTATGAATGTCAGTATTCAGTTGCTGTTAGCGATCTAAGGTTAATACACAAATCTATAACATATAAACAGTTATCTAGAAATTACACATTTAAATAAGAATGGAAAATCAAGTGAATGAGTCACTTGATTTCGATGCAATATGTAGAATTTGTTTAAAAATCAAAGAGAATTTTATATCAATTTTTGAAAATGGCTCTGTGGAAAAATTAAAAACATACTGTGAAATGTTAGAAGAGTGTGCTTCTGTTCACGTACGTTCGATAAAAGTTTTTAAACTTGATATAATCCCTGAATTAAACCATAAAAGGAAACATTAGTGTTAAAATATAATAGGCGATATCGATTTAATTGATAAATCCGTATCAGAGGTAGAAAATTTCAATATAAACATGTATTGGTCGAAGCTATAGATAGAAGACTTCTTCGATAAAGTACTACTTAAGTTGAAAGTGCTTAATCTACTTATTATGTATTGATATTTATGTGTTCTTTTATCTTTTAATTTAGGGGTTTATCCAAAAATTCCTAATTACGAATTACTGTCTAGGTATCTACAGATGATTCTTTACCAAAAAATTTATGCTCACAATGCTCTGAAAATTTAGAACAAAATTATAAATTTAAAACACAATGTCTCTGGTCTGAGAAATTATTACAACGATTAAATAGCACAAAAATTTCGAATTCATTGTTGAATTCTGACGATTCAAAAGCGAATGCGGTACCAGCCGAATGTGATATTTTCATCAAAGAAGAATTAATTGAATATATTGATGATTTCGATGATCTACCACAATCAGATGACCATGAAATCAACAAACACGAGTGTGTAGAATGTTCGATAGAATTTCCAAGTAAATTCGACTATATTGAACATAATAAATTGGTGCATTTGATATGCCAGTTCTGTAATAATAGGTACAGTTCGGCTTTTGTACTGAAGAGACATTGCCGTGGGACAATTTGTAAGATATGCAAGAAAGATTTAGAATGCCTGAAAAATTTAGAACAGCATCGCAGCGAGCATAAAAATTTAACGTATCTGTGTAATATATGTGGTGAAATCTTTACGAATCGACATCGTTTCAGGTGGCACAGACAGGTAATCTGAGGTAATCCCTCCAAAAAAATAACCCCCCGCTAAACTACCAACACAACCCAACCCTTTACGTCCTTGAAATCCTTAAAATTAAAAAAAAAATTTTTTATTTTTAAGTAAAAAATATTATAAAAAAAATTTTTTACATCTCTTTTCGTCTTATTTCGTCGAGTTCTACAAGAGTACGTTATCAAATCTTGGCGTTGTACGAATCGTAATCTCCCCGATCTTTTCATTTTGTAATTCGAAATTCTATTTTCTAGGGTCATATCAACAAAACATTTTTATGTCCTTCTTGCGGGGAAACATTTAACAGTAGAGAAAATTTCAATATTCATAAACGGATGCATAAAGGAGAAAATCAGTGTCATATATGTGGTAATTGGTTTTTTTTTCTCCAAATTTTCTAGAATATAGGTACAGGGCCACAATGTCATTGTGCAAAAGTGACGAAGGTATATACAATACTGAATCAAAAAACTATAACCATAAAAGTTTTCTGTCGCTTAACAAATTCGACGATATTTTTGATAATTACTCTTTAGTTTCAAATTAACGACTTAAAAATTGATTACAGATGCTAAATTTACAAAGCATAGTAGTTTGGAAAGCCATCTAATTTCACATTCGGAAGAGAGAAAATTTGAATGTAATATTTGTAAAAGTACGTACAAATGGAAAGAACAATTAACACGACATAAATTAACGCACACAATTGAGCTGAACTTTTGCTGTGAAATTTGTGACAAACGCTTTAAAACAAAGTGTGGTTTACGTGAACATAATCGCACACACAGTGGTAAGTTTCGAAGCTAACATGAATCGACTTTGCGCCCAGGGACAAAGTAACATTTTCAAAAAATAATTGTTTTGGATACACGCTACCGTGCAAATTGGTTTTTTTCCATGTTAACTTGTTGATATTTATCTTTAGGTGAACGGAAATATGTTTGTACCTACTGCAATAAAGGATTCAATAGAGGCAATCATCTAAAGGTGCATTTACGAACTCATACTGGTGACAAGCCATATGTGTGCAGCCGATGTGGAAGAGCTTTTACAACTAAACATGCGCTGAAAAGTCATTTAAAAACGCACACTGATTCACCTGAATAAATAATGCGGATCAAAACAGAAAAATATATTTTTCATTTCAAATCATAATTTTATTTTTTCCTTTCGAAAATCAAGTTGAAACTCACTGAAATCGATTTAATATCCTTGCATAACATCCAGAGAAGTTAAAATCAAATTGGAAGGAGTACCTATTTCAGCACATAATGGGTTTATGTATATGTTTTGGGCGCTTACAAGCTTTCAGCGCCACCAAGCGTTGTTTTTAGTGTTCATCTTGACGCTGTTGTATGCTGACAAAGCGCGCTAATGGTTGAATTCCACAATAGACACCACGCTCTGAGATGCTTTCTCTATCGAGGTTGGGCAGTAAAAACGTGAGCGCCAAATCGCACCTATATTACCGACATACTTTATCAAATTGTCAGTTCAGGGGGTTTTGTTTTGATTTAGGTGCTTTTGAAGTCACTCAAATAAACATTCTATTGCTTGAAAAACAGCTAAACTGTTTTCATCCGCCATATTTAATATTGATGTAAACTGACGCTTACACGTACTTATAGAAGTATATTCATTTGTAAAGAAGCCTCGAATATCGTCACAGTTTGAGTGGATCAGTCTATTTTCAAAATGACAGGGAGGAAACATATTAATGTTTCCCCCACTTTTAAACCATTTATCATTTTATTTAAACGTGTGAAATATAAAAATGGTTTAAATACTTTAAATAAGTTGCCCTTCTACTTTTAAATAATTTCCCCTTACGCGCATATAATAGTCAAAACAAATGAATTCAGCTCTAATGCCAAAACGAGCGGAATTTCCAAGAGTAGAGTAAGCGTTCGTAAGCCTACACGAACGCCAATAAATTGCATGTATAAGTGTGACAGCTTGTAAGTGCCCAAAACGAACACCCAATGACTATTATTATTAGTTACATCATTTAACCAACAGAGGCGTATCGCTTATCTATATTCATCAATAAAGAGCGTAAATTAGAAAGAAAACGAAAATTGGTTAAAGCTTGCCACTATATTTATTTTAATAATAACATCCTTGTCGATTAGCCCACAATTGTTTATCTAAAATCTTTTTATTAAAAAGTGTCAGATACCATCATGCATACTTTTGTCGAGTTTACACAAGATCTTGTAAGTTGTTAGAGAAAAAACTGGAAAAAATGATTTTTCCCAGAGATAAAACTTAGCTAAATCAACTTTTTGCCCCCGAAAACCCAATTTCTGTGTAAATTTTATCGAAAATGTTTGTGCCGTTTTCGAGAACGCGATACTAATAAATATATAAATATTGCTTGTTAAATAGTATAGGATTTAAAAGTTTGACGTTTCAAACATGATAATATTGTCAGATGTGGTAATCTAGTTTGAGGCTCCTCGGCTAAACGTTAGGTAGGGTGATTCATGAGAAAATTTCAGTTGGTTGTTGGCGATCTAATAAAAATTTACGTCATACAAAAACACTTACCTAAAAATTACCGAGACATTTAAATAAAAATGGAAAATCAAGTGAATGAATCACTTGATTTCGATGCAATATGTCGAATTTGTTTAAAAATGAAAGAAAATTTCATATCAATATTTGAAAATGGTTCAGTGGTTAAATTAAGAACATATAGTGAAATGTTAGAAGAGTGTGCTTCTGTTCATGTACGTCCAAATGTTCTACAAAAGTTTTTTATTTTATTTCTGAAACTTTGTATTGACTAGAGCAACAGAAGCCAACGACGAAAGATCGTAATTGGCTTCTACAGATTCGTTAGCCATCAAAATTTGTTGAATGCAGTGGCAGATTTCTATACTTAGTAGGTGTAGGTCGTAAAATTTTTACCGTCTGAACAAAAAGAAAAATATGTGATTATATTTTTCGTTTACAATTGTACCTACACAAAATTTTATATCTTTTTACTGTTGCCCGATGTCTTGGCCTATTCCATCTATTGGAAATTAACTCAATACTGGTTGAATGTGTAGGGTTGCCACCTCTCCAGATTTCGTCGGGAGACTTCCGAAATCGTACAGTTTCTCCCGATTTCAAAGGTAAATCTCTTGACTCCCCAGTTCAGTGGAGAAAAATTCAATGATTCGAGAATGTATCAGCCTTATTCGCTTTCAAATGAAAAATTAAAGTTTGGTGTTGCAGCTACATATCTATCATCTACATCCTGAATTTAATAACACTACTCGATAGCTAATGGATCAAAGAATTCGTTACGTTAAGTGAGGACTGTGACGCATCGCGCGTGGCGGAGAGTGAAGCGCCGTCATTTGAGAGGTCGCTTTGCTGCGTAACATAATTTCCGTTGAGTATAACTTTTGACTCAGAGAAGCTAGGACGTTCGTTTCAATCGTCAGCTAAGATCGTTAAGATCTATCGATTATATATATATATATATATATATATATATATATATATATATATATATATATATATATATATATATATATATATATATATATATATATATATATATATATATATATAAAACATTAGTGTGAAATAGTAATAGTGTATATATAAGGTGTTAAAGTAAAAAATCATAAAAAAAATTTTTGGTCACCCAAGTAGGGGTATATTTAGTGTAAACGATCAAAGTTTGCCCTCTAGGCAGCTACCTACCTTGCCTACCCAGTAAATTCTCTCCACTGCTCAGTTTACTAAATAATATATGGACCTCCCGATTTCCAGTCAAGATCGACATACTTAATACATGTTGATCTCCCGACTTTTCATAATTTTGAGGTGACAAACCTAAATGTTGGTACAACCAAACGCTCATTGGATATGAATCCTGCACTTAGCATTTATCTAAACCAGGGGTGTCAAACTCAATTTTGCAGAGGGCCATATATTAAATTTAGAATGTGTAGGCGGGCCAGATTCAAATTTAAAAAAATGTACTGAATTATTATAACATTTTATTTACTTAATTATAAAAGAGGGTAATTATTTTGAGCTCGAGGATCCAGATACCTGACTTCTCTTGTTTTTGACAAGCTCATTGATGTCAGGTATCATATTCGTTGTAATTATTTTAAGAATTGATTGGAGATGTTCATTCGTAAGTCTTGTGCGATGTTTGTTCTTATTTATTTTCATGACGGAAAACATCTGCTCACATAAATAGGTGCTACCAAACATGCACAGAATGCGTGCTGCATGCTTTTTTAATTGCGGGTAGTTATCCAAACTCTTGATTACTCGACTTAACTGACTAACGTCGTGCCGACGCACTCCTTTTATATCAATAAGGAAGGTTCTAGTATTTCCGCTTGTTGCTAAGAGATGGCGTTACTGTCTACCTCTCTCGCTTTTCTTGGCACGCTGCCGTTGAAATTACTTATAAATGTTGTAGTGTGAGCATTTTAAAAATTCCGTAGAGGAATCGAGTGAAGTCATGATTCTTCTGTCTGTCACACATTGCGATCGCGGGCCGTATCTTTGACATCCCTGATCTAAACTGTTCGTTGGCTATCGAAATTCGTTCATACCACTTTTGACTAGGTAAAAGATTTATTTCTTATATACATCGCTTACTCAGAGATCGTTACGCCATATAAACATTCATCTGGTTTGTTCATATCCCTCTCAACGAAACACCTATTTTACTTATCCCACTTTCAATCAACGTAATCTGCTCATTTACACGAGCAAGGACGATCTTTAAGGAAACGAGTTACATTAATTTTTCTGTACTATTTAGGTATCCACAGATGATTCTTTACCCAAAAATTTATGCTCACAATGCTCTGAAAATTTAGAACAAAATTATAACTTTAAAATCCAATGTCTCTGGTCTGAGAACTTATTGCAACGATTAAACAGCACAAAAATTTCCAATTCATTCGACAATTCTGATGATTCCAAAGAGAATGCATTAAGTAATGCAGCACCAGCCGAATGTGATATTTTCATCAAAGAGGATTTAGTTGATGATTTTAAGAATCCGTCAGAATCAGATATCCAAGAAATCAACAAACACGAGTGTGTAGAATGTTCGATAGAATTTCTAAGTAAAGTCGAATATATTGAACATAATAAATTGGTGCATTTGATATGCCAGTTCTGTAATAATAGATACAGTTCGGCTAAAGTACTAAAGCGACATTGCCGTGTGGCAATTTGTAAGATATGCAAGAAAGAATGTGAATGTCTGAAAGCTTTAGAACAGCATCGCAACGAGCATAAAAATTCAACGTATCTGTGTAATATATGTGGTAATTGTTTTTTTTTTTTATAAATATTATAATAGAGACGTAACGTCTTTGTGGATTTGGGCCGAATCAATTCGATTTAAAAAAAATGTTTAACACAAAAGTTCTTAGAGTTTTTATTACGAATAAATTTTATTATTAACTCGAAAACCAAATGGATTCGCCATAAATTGTCTTCGATAAAATGATCGTGTAACTTCTGAACGATTAATTTGATCAATTGAGGCCATATTCACCCAATAAATTTTTTGTCTAGACGATGCTTCATAGCTCTTGTATGAAACATTTTTGACGTGAATACGTTTTTAAATTTGCTTCCATTGTGGGAGGCAATTCAGAAAACTGATGATAAAAAAATCGGGGGATACAGTTTGGTGTTGCAGCTACATATCTATCATCTACATCCTGAATTTAATAACACTACTCGATAGCTAATGGATCAAAGAATTCGTTACGTTAAGTGAGGACTGTGACGCATCGCGCGTGGCGGAGAGTGAAGCGCCGTCATTTGAGAGGTCGCTTTGCTGCGTAACATAATTTCCGTTGAGTATAACTTTTGACTCAGAGAAGCTAGGACGTTCGTTTCAATCGTCAGCTAAGATCGTTAAGATCTATCGATTATATATATATATATATATATATATATATATATATATATATATATATATATATATATATATATATATATAAAACATTAGTGTGAAATAGTAATAGTGTATATATAAGGTGTTAAAGTAAAAAATCATAAAAAAAACCCGACTTCAAAAATCAAATATTCTAAAACAAAAAATGCACTAAGAAGTAAAAAAATAATTGCATATTCTTGTGCCAATTTTAGTTTTTTTTTAACATTCGATGTACACTTGAGCCGCAAAAGAATATAATACTGAACTAAGAAATTTGAACTATATTTGTGGAAATTGTAACCATTATAATTTGCGTATACCAACTCGTAGGTTTCTATTGCTTTATAAAATTTTACTCATGGTAACTCGTTACGGTTCAAGTTTCCACTAATAGAGATTTGTTATTCGGGATCATATATAATTTTGACGGTTAGTCTTTAGTTTGTAATTAACGATCCAAAAATTGATTACAGCTGCCAAATTTACAAAGAGTAGTAATTTGGAAAGTCATTTAACGGCACATTCTGTAGAGAGGAAATTTGAATGTAATATTTGTAAAAATACGTACAAATGGAAAGCACAGTTAACACGGCATAAACAAACGCACACATCTGAGCGTAATTTTACCTGCGAAATTTGTGATAAAAGCTTTAAAACAAAATATTGTTTACGTGACCATAATATCGTACACAAAGGTAAGTTTTAAATAGAAATAAACATGAGTTATATGTTTTGTATTTTCATATTAACGTGTAACTTTTGATATTTATCCAACAAAATTTTCTTTAGATGAACGGAAATTCGTTTGTACGTACTGCAATAAACCGTTCAATAGAGGCAACCATCTGCGGGTGCATTTACGAATTCATACTGGGGACAAACCGTATGAATGCAGTCGATGTGAAAAAAGATTTACAACAAAACATGCGCTGAAGAGTCATTTAAAAACGCACACTGAATCACCTGAAATAACAAACGGAGTTTAAATGAGAGATGCCTTTTGTTTTAGAACAAAAATTTGAATTAAATTTTAATAAATTTATTTTATTAAAAAGTTTAAATTGACTTTAATTGATTTAAAATCCTTGATTAAAATGTTTAGAATTTAAAAAAATATGGAAGGACGACATCTTATTTCAATAAAATCGAACGATATGAAAAAATTTTTAGAAAGCGTCCAATGAGATTTTTATTTCCGTTCATTTTGTTCGTAAATGATGTTTCCAATAAATAATTATTTTCGCAGAGCTTCGTACACCTTTTAATTTAAAATTAGCTTTTTACATTAAACATAATAATAAAACAATTTTAGGGCGATGCAAATCGCAATTTAAATATTTGAAGTGTAAAGTTTATATCTATATCGTATTCTATGGGTGTTTTTACATGTGCAAGTTTTCAATCGATTGTTTTACTGAGCAAGCGCGGTATTATTTTTGTGTAAGTTTTTAGTTATATCAAAATAGAGAAGGTTTCTATTTGATGCATCTTTGAATGTAACTTTATATGTTATTGCACTGTTAGCGTGTGTGTAATATCTCCTTTCTTATGATTGGTATACTTTGACCATGTGACTGGCCGGTTGACAAAGAAAGAATTATTAAACAAGAGGTGAATTATAGCAGTTAAAAATATAAGGTTGATACCTTTCATGTGAATTTCATCGTGTGAACAATATCATCAGTCAGTGATTCAATGGTTAAATCTGAGTCAGCTGGTGCGAAACTGTTAAACGAAATTTCTTCTTGTGTATCTCAGTCATTGTTAGCGATCTAGGATTAATATAAAAATCAACACATCATTTGTAATCCAACACATTAAAAAAATAATGGAAAACCAAGTGAATGAATCACTTGATTTTGACACAATATGTCGAATTTGTTTAAAAATGAAAGAAAATTTTATATCAATATTTGAAAATGGTTCAATGGAAAAATTAAAAACATACAGTGAAATGTTAGAAGAGTGTGCCTCTGTTCATGTACGTCCTAATGTTTTTTTTAAATTTCTAAAACTAAAATATCGGTTAGGGCAACAGAACCTAACGACAAAGAATCGTGTATGGTTTCTATTGGTTCGTTAGCCATCAAAATTGGTTTAATAATGTGACGGATTTCCATATTTATTAGCAGTAGGCCGTAAAACACAAAGTTAGGAATAACCCTCTGAATATTAGGAAAATAGAAAAATATTTAAGGAGTTAAGTTGTAGGAAAGAAATTTTTATCTGATCTTTTTTTCTGTAACTCGAATATTAAAATAATTATTTACAGTTTAAATGTTTTGTATCGTAATAGTAACATTTTTTTATTTTGATTCTTCCCTTCAAGAAAATTAGTTTAATTTACGTAGCTCCTACGTAATTAATTTTTTCATTTTATAATTGCACCTACAGGAACATAAGTTTTAATCGTTGTTATTTTGCGGTATTATTTTTCAAACTGGGTCCGTATTGCTCACGTCATCTTGCTAACATTCGCCCGATTCTTTAATATCCTTCAAACGAATCACCTAGTTTACTTCCCACTTTCTATCAACATAATCTGCCCATTTACACGATCAAGAACGATCTACCAGTAAACGAGTTATATTAATTTTTCTGTACTATTTAGATATCTACAGATGATTCTTTACCCAAAAATTTATGCTTACAATGCTCTGAAAATGTTGAACTAAGTTATCAATTTAAAATCCAATGTCTCCGGTCAGAGAACTTTTTACATCGATTGAACAGCGCAAAAATTTCGAATTCATTCGACAATTCTGACGATGATGTACCAACCGAATGTGATATTTTCCAAATAGAGGATTTAATTGATGATTTTAAGAATCCGTCAGAATCAGATGATCAAGAAATCAATAAATATGTATGTTTAGAATGTTCAATCGAATTTACAAGCCCAATCGAATATATTGAACATAATAAATTGGTGCATTTGATATGCCAGTTCTGTAATAATAGATACAGTTCGGCTTCTGGACTAAAGAAGCATTCTCGTGGGACAATTTGTAAGATATGCAAGAAAGAATTTGAATGTCTGAAAGCTTTAGAACAACATCGCAACGAGCATAAAAATTCAACTTATTTGTGTAATATATGTGGTAATTTTTTTTTTTTTAATATTGGCATACCGATCCGTGGTTTTCTTTTACTTAACAAATTCTATTCGTAAAAACACATTTTTGTTCGAGTATCCACTAATAGAGTTTGTTAATCATTTCGAGATTATAAATAATTTTAATGATTAGTATTTAGTTTGTAATTAACGATTCGAAAATTGATTACAGCTGCCAAATTTAAAAAGAGTAGTAATTTGGAAAGTCATTTAACGGCACATTCTGTAGAGAGGAAATTTGAATGTAATATTTGTAAAAATACGTACAAATGGAAATCACAGTTAACACGGCATAAATTAACGCACACATCTGAGCGTAATTTTACCTGCAAAATTTGTAAGAAACACTTTAAAACAATTGATTGTCTACGTAAACATAACATCTTACACAGAGGTAAGTTTTAAATAGAAATAAACATGAGTTAAATGTTTTGTATTTTTATATTAACGTTTAATTTTTGATATTTATCCAACAAAATTTTCTTTAGATGAACGGAAATTCGTTTGTACCTACTGCAATAAACCGTTCAATAGAGGCAACCAACTACGGGTGCATTTACGAATTCATACTGGGGACAAACCGTATGAATGCAGTCGATGTGAAAAAAGATTTACAACGAAACATGCACTGAAGAGTCATTTAAAAACGCACACTAAATCACCTGAAATAACAAATGGAGTTTAAATGAGAAATGCCTTTTGTTTTTTAACCAAAATTTGTATTAAAATTTAATAAATTTATTTTATTAAAAAGATTAAATTGACTTTAATTGATTTAAAATCCTTGATTAAAATGTATAGAATTTTAAAAAATATGAAAGCACGACATCTTATTTCAATATAATCGAAAGATATGAAAAAACTTTTAGAAAGCGTCCAATGAGATTTTTATTTCCGTTTATTTTGTTCGTAAAAGATGTTTCCAATAAATCATTATTTTCGCAGAGTTTCGTACACCTTTTCATCTAAAATTCGCTGTTTACATTAATCATAAAATTAAAACAATTTTAGGACGATCCAAATCCTAATTTAAATATTTGAAGTGTCAAGTTTATATCTATATCGTATTCTATGGGTGTTTTTATATGTGCAAATTTTCAATCGATTGTTTTACTGAGCAAGCGCAGTATTATTTTTATGTAAGATTTTAGTTATATCAAAATATAGAAGGTTTCTATTTGATGCATCTTTGAATGTAACTTTATATGTTATTGCACTGTTAGCGTGTGTGTAATATCTCCTTTCTTATGATTGGTATACTTTGACCATGTGACTGGCCGGATGACAAAGAAAGAATTATTAAACAAGAAGGGAATTATAGCAGTTAAAAATATAAGGTTGATACCTTTCATGTGAACAATATCATGTAATTTTTGGTAAAGGTATTCAGTGTTTTTAATACGATTGAAAACATGCACGTGTAAAAATAGGCTAATATGAGTGTATTCAATGGTTAAATCTGAGTCAGCTGGTGTGAAACTGTTAAACGAAATTCATTCTTGTGTATCTCAGTCATTGTTAGCGATCTAGGATTAATGTAAAAATCAACACATCATTTGTAATCCAACACATTTAAAAAATAATGGAAAATCAAGTGAATGAATCATTTGATTTTGACACAATATGTCGAATTTGTTTAAAAATAAAAGAAAATTTTATATCAATATTTGAAAATGGTTCAATGGAAAAATTAAAAACATACAGTGAAATGTTAGAAGAGTGTGCCTCTGTTCATGTACGTCCTAATGTTTTTTTTTTATTTCTAAATCTAAAATATCGGTTAGGGCAACAGAACCTAACAAAGAATCGTGTATGGTTTCTATTGGTTCGTAAGGTTCGTTAGCCATCAAAATTGGTTTAATGATTTGACGGATTTCCATATTTATTAGCATGTAGGCCGTAAAACACAAAGTTAGGAATATAAGGTTTATCTGATGCTCTTTTTCTGTAACTCGAATGTTAAAATAATTATTTACAGCTTGAATGTTTTGTATCGTAATAATATTTTGATTCTTCCCTTTAAGAAAATTCGTTTAATCTACGTAGCTCCTACGTAATGAATTTTTTTCATTTTATAATTGCACCTACAGGAACATAAGTTTTAATCATTTTATTTTGCGGTATTATTTCTCAAACTGGGTCCGTATTGCTCACGTCATCTTGCTAACATTCGTCCGATTCTTTCATATACTTCAAACGAATGACCTAGTTTACTTCCCACTTTCTATCAACGTAATCTGCCCATTTACACGAGCGAGAACGATCTTCCAGTAAACGAGTTATATTAATTTTTCTGTACTATTTAGATATCCACAGATGATTCTTTACCCAAAAATTTATGCTTACAATGCTCTGAAAATGTAGAACTAAGTTATCAATTTAAAATCCAATGTCTCTGGTCAGAGAACTTTTTACATCGATTAAACGGCGCAAAAATATCGAATTCATTCGACAATTCTGACGATGATGTACCAGCCGAATGTGATATTTTCCAAAAAGAGGATTTAATTGATGATTTTAAGAATCCGTCAGAATCAGATGATCAAGAAATAAATAAATATGTATGTTTAGAATGTTCAAACGAATTTACAAGCCCAATCGAATATATTGAACATAATAAATTGGTGCATTTGATATGCCAGTTCTGTAATAATAGATACAGTTCGGCTTTTGGACTAAAGAAGCATTCTCGTGGGACAATTTGTAAGATATGCAAGAAAGAATTTGAATGTCTGAAAGCTTTAGAACAACATCGCAACGAGCATAAAAATTCAACTTATTTGTGTAATATATGTGGTAATTTTTTTTTTTGTTTAATATTTGAACCGTTGTAATTTGCATACCGATCCGTGGTTTTCTTTTACTTAACAAATTCTACTCGTATAAACACATTTATGTTCGAGTTTCCACTAATAGAGTTTGTTAATCATTTCGGGATTATAAATAATTTTGATGATTAGTATTTAGTTTGTAATTAATGATTCGAAAATTGATTACAGCTGCCAAATTTAAAAAGAGTAGTAGTTTGGAAAGTCATTTAGCAACACATTCTGTAGAGAGGAAATTTGAATGTAATATTTGTAAAAATACGTACAAATTGAAAACACATTTAACACGGCATAAATTAACGCACACATCTGAGCGTAATTTTACCTGCAAAATTTGTAAGAAACACTTTAAAACAATTGATTGTCTACGTAAACATAACATCTTACACAGAGGTAAGTTTCAAATAGAAATAACATTCGTTCCATATTTTGTATTTTCATATTAACGTATATATTTATCATAAAAAAAATTTTTAGATGCAGGGAAATATGTTTGTACCTACTGCAATAAAGGATTCAATACAGGCACTCATCTAAAGGTGCATTTACGAACTCATACTGGTGACAAGCCATATGTGTGCAGTCTATGTGAAAGAGCTTTTACAACAAAACATGCGCTGAAGAGTCATTTAAAAACGCACACTGAATCACCTAAAATAACAACTGGAGTTTAAATGAGAAATGCCTTTTGTTTTAGAACAGAAATTTGTATTAAATTTTTATAAATTTATTTTATTAAAAAGCTTAAATTGACTTTAATTGATTAAAATCCTTGATAAAAATGTATAGAATTTTAAAAAATATGAAAGCACGACATCTTATTTCAATAAAATCGAAAGATATGAAAAAATTTTTAGAAAGCGTCCAATGAGAGTTTTATTTTCGTTCATTCGTAAAAGATGTTTCCAATAAATAATTATTTTCTCAGAGTTTCGTACACCTTTTGATCTGGAATTCACTGTTTACATTAAACATAATAAAACAATTTTAGGACGATCCAAATCCTAATTTAAATATTTGAAGTGTCAAGTTTATATCTATATCGTATTCTATGGGTGTTTTTATATGTGCAAATTTTCAATCGATTGTTTTACTGAGCAAGCGCAGTATTATTTTTATGTAAGATTTTAGTTATATCAAAATATAGAAGGTTTCTATTTGATGCATCTTTGAATGTAACTTTATATGTTATTGCACTGTTAGCGTGTGTGTAATATCTCCTTTCTTATGAATGGTATACTTTGACCATGTGACTGGCCGGTTGACAAAGAAAGAATTATTAAACAAGAAGGGAATTATAGCAGTTAAAAATATAAGGTTGATACCTTTCATGTGAACAATATCATGTAATTTTTGGTAAAGGTATTCAGTGTTTTTAATACGATTGAAAACTTGCACGTGAAAAAATAGGCTAATACGAGTGTATTCAATGGTTAAATCTGAGTCAGGTGTGAAACTGTTAAACGAAATTCATTCTTGTGTATCTCAGTCATTGTTAGCGATCTAGGATTAATGTAAAAATCAACACATCATTTGTAATCCAACACATTTAAAAAATAATGGAAAATCAAGTGAATGAATCATTTGATTTTGACACAATATGTCGAATTTGTTTAAAAATAAAAGAAAATTTTATATCAATATTTGAAAATGGTTCAATGGAAAAATTAAAAACATACAGTGAAATGTTAGAAGAGTGTGCCTCTGTTCATGTACGTCCTAATGTTTTTTTTTTATTTCTAAATCTAAAATATCGGTTAGGGCAACAGAACCTAACAAAGAATCGTGTATGGTTTCTATTGGTTCGTAAGGTTCGTTAGCCATCAAAATTGGTTTAATGATTTGACGGATTTCCATATTTATTAGCATGTAGGCCGTAAAACACAAAGTTAGGAATATAAGGTTTATCTGATGCTCTTTTTCTGTAACTCGAATGTTAAAATAATTATTTACAGCTTGAATGTTTTGTATCGTAATAATATTTTGATTCTTCCCTTTAAGAAAATTCGTTTAATCTACGTAGCTCCTACGTAATGAATTTTTTTCATTTTATAATTGCACCTACAGGAACATAAGTTTTAATCATTTTATTTTGCGGTATTATTTCTCAAACTGGGTCCGTATTGCTCACGTCATCTTGCTAACATTCGTCCGATTCTTTCATATACTTCAAACGAATGACCTAGTTTACTTCCCACTTTCTATCAACGTAATCTGCCCATTTACACGAGCGAGAACGATCTTCCAGTAAACGAGTTATATTAATTTTTCTGTACTATTTAGATATCCACAGATGATTCTTTACCCAAAAATTTATGCTTACAATGCTCTGAAAATGTAGAACTAAGTTATCAATTTAAAATCCAATGTCTCTGGTCAGAGAACTTTTTACATCGATTAAACGGCGCAAAAATATCGAATTCATTCGACAATTCTGACGATGATGTACCAGCCGAATGTGATATTTTCCAAAAAGAGGATTTAATTGATGATTTTAAGAATCCGTCAGAATCAGATGATCAAGAAATAAATAAATATGTATGTTTAGAATGTTCAAACGAATTTACAAGCCCAATCGAATATATTGAACATAATAAATTGGTGCATTTGATATGCCAGTTCTGTAATAATAGATACAGTTCGGCTTTTGGACTAAAGAAGCATTCTCGTGGGACAATTTGTAAGATATGCAAGAAAGAATTTGAATGTCTGAAAGCTTTAGAACAACATCGCAACGAGCATAAAAATTCAACTTATTTGTGTAATATATGTGGTAATTTTTTTTTTTGTTTAATATTTGAACCGTTGTAATTTGCATACCGATCCGTGGTTTTCTTTTACTTAACAAATTCTACTCGTATAAACACATTTATGTTCGAGTTTCCACTAATAGAGTTTGTTAATCATTTCGGGATTATAAATAATTTTGATGATTAGTATTTAGTTTGTAATTAATGATTCGAAAATTGATTACAGCTGCCAAATTTAAAAAGAGTAGTAGTTTGGAAAGTCATTTAGCAACACATTCTGTAGAGAGGAAATTTGAATGTAATATTTGTAAAAATACGTACAAATTGAAAACACATTTAACACGGCATAAATTAACGCACACATCTGAGCGTAATTTTACCTGCAAAATTTGTAAGAAACACTTTAAAACAATTGATTGTCTACGTAAACATAACATCTTACACAGAGGTAAGTTTCAAATAGAAATAACATTCGTTCCATATTTTGTATTTTCATATTAACGTATATATTTATCATAAAAAAAATTTTTAGATGCAGGGAAATATGTTTGTACCTACTGCAATAAAGGATTCAATACAGGCACTCATCTAAAGGTGCATTTACGAACTCATACTGGTGACAAGCCATATGTGTGCAGTCTATGTGAAAGAGCTTTTACAACAAAACATGCGCTGAAGAGTCATTTAAAAACGCACACTGAATCACCTAAAATAACAACTGGAGTTTAAATGAGAAATGCCTTTTGTTTTAGAACAGAAATTTGTATTAAATTTTTATAAATTTATTTTATTAAAAAGCTTAAATTGACTTTAATTGATTAAAATCCTTGATAAAAATGTATAGAATTTTAAAAAATATGAAAGCACGACATCTTATTTCAATAAAATCGAAAGATATGAAAAAATTTTTAGAAAGCGTCCAATGAGAGTTTTATTTTCGTTCATTCGTAAAAGATGTTTCCAATAAATAATTATTTTCTCAGAGTTTCGTACACCTTTTGATCTGGAATTCACTGTTTACATTAAACATAATAAAACAATTTTAGGACGATCCAAATCCTAATTTAAATATTTGAAGTGTCAAGTTTATATCTATATCGTATTCTATGGGTGTTTTTATATGTGCAAATTTTCAATCGATTGTTTTACTGAGCAAGCGCAGTATTATTTTTATGTAAGATTTTAGTTATATCAAAATATAGAAGGTTTCTATTTGATGCATCTTTGAATGTAACTTTATATGTTATTGCACTGTTAGCGTGTGTGTAATATCTCCTTTCTTATGAATGGTATACTTTGACCATGTGACTGGCCGGTTGACAAAGAAAGAATTATTAAACAAGAAGGGAATTATAGCAGTTAAAAATATAAGGTTGATACCTTTCATGTGAACAATATCATGTAATTTTTGGTAAAGGTATTCAGTGTTTTTAATACGATTGAAAACTTGCACGTGAAAAAATAGGCTAATACGAGTGTATTCAATGGTTAAATCTGAGTCAGGTGTGAAACTGTTAAACGAAATTCATTCTTGTGTATCTCAGTCATTGTTAGCGATCTAGGATTAATGTAAAAATCAACACATCATTTGTAATCCAACACATTTAAAAAATAATGGAAAATCAAGTGAATGAATCATTTGATTTTGACACAATATGTCGAATTTGTTTAAAAATGAAAGAAAATTTTATATCAATATTTGAAAATGGTTCAATGGAAAAATTAAAAACATACAGTGAAATGTTAGAAGAGTGTGCCTCTGTTCATGTACGTCCTAATGTTCTTTTTTAATTTCTAAAACTAAAATATCGGTTAGGGCAACAGAACCTAACGACAAAGAATCGTGTATGGTTTTTATTGGTTCGTTAGCCATCAAAATTGGTTTAATAATGTGACGGATTTCCATATTTATTAGCAGTAGGCCGTAAAACACAAAGTTAGGAATAACCCTCTGAATATTAGGAAAATAGAAAAATTTTTAAGGAGTTAAGTTGTAGGAAACAAATTTTACTACAATTTTTTTCTGGTCTTTTTTTCTGTAACTCGAATATTAAAATAATTATCATCTAGTTTACTTATACCACTTTCAGTTAACGTACTCTGTCCATTTACAAAAGCAAGCAAGAACGATCTACCAGTAAACGAGTTATATTAATTTTTCTGTACTATTTAGATATCCACAGATGATTCTTTACCCAAAAATTTATGCTCACAATGCTCTGAAAATGTAGAACTAAGTTATAAACTTAAAATCCAATGTCTCTGGTCTGAGAACTATTTACATCGATTGAACAGCGCAAAAATTTCGAATTCATTCGACAATTCTGACGATTCAAAAGAGAATGTGTTAAATAATGCAGCACCAGCCGAATGTGATATTTTCATCAAAGAGGATTTAGTTGATGATTTTAAGAATCCGTCAGAATCAGATGATCAAGAAATCAATAAATATGTATGTTTAGAATGTTCAATCGAATTTACAAGCCGAATCGAATATATTGAACATAATAAATTGGTGCATTTGATATGCCAGTTCTGTAATAATAGATACAGTACGGCTAAAGTACTAAAGAGGCATTCTCGTGGGACAATTTGTAAGATATGCAAGAAAGAATGTGAATGTCTGAAAGTTTTAAAACAGCATCACAACGAGCATAAAAATTCAACTTATTTGTGTAATATATGTGGTAATTTTTTTTTTAAATATTTGAACCGTTATAATTTGAATACCGATCCGTGGTTTTCTTTTATTTAGAGTTTGTTTATCATTTCGGGATTATAAATAATTTTGATGATTAGTCTTTAGTTTTTAATTAACGATTCGAAAATTGATTACAGCTGCCAAATTTAAAAAGAGTAGTAATTTGGATAGTCATTTAACGGCACATTCTGTAGAGAGGAAATTTGAATGTAACACATGTAAAAATACGTACAAATGGAAAACACAGTTAACACGGCATAAATTAACGCACACATCTGAGCGTAATTTTACCTGCGAAATTTGTAAGAAACACTTTAAAACAATTGATTGTCTACGTAAACATAACATCATACACAAAGGTTTCAAATAGAAATAACATTCGTTCCATGTTTTGTGTTTTCATATTAACGTATATATTTATCAAAAAAAAATTTTTTAGATGCAGGAAAATATGTTTGTACCTACTGCAATAAAGGATTCAATAGAGGTAATCATCTAAAGGTGCATTTACGAACTCATACTGGTGACAAGCCATATGTGTGCAGCCGATGTGAAAGAGCTTTTACAACTAAACATGCGCTGAAAAGTCATTTAAAAACGCACACCGAATCACCTGAATTAACAAATGGAGATTAAATGAGAGGCGCCTTTATTTTTATAAAATTATTTTATTTCCTTTGATTTTGTACGTAAAAAATAAGATTCAAATAAATAATTATTTTCGAAGAGTTTCGTACACCTTTTGATCTGGAATTCACTGTTTACATTAAACATAATAAAACAATTTTAGGACGATCCAAATCCTAATTTAAATATTTGAAGTGTCAAGTTTATATCTATATCGTATTCTATGGGTGTTTTTATATGTGCAAATTTTCAATCGATTGTTTTACTGAGCAAGCGCAGTATTATTTTTATGTAAGATTTTAGTTATATCAAAATATAGAAGGTTTCTATTTGATGCATCTTTGAATGTAACTTTATATGTTATTGCACTGTTAGCGTGTGTGTAATATCTCCTTTCTTATGAATGGTATACTTTGACCATGTGACTGGCCGGTTGACAAAGAAAGAATTATTAAACAAGAAGGGAATTATAGCAGTTAAAAATATAAGGTTGATACCTTTCATGTGAACAATATCATGTAATTTTTGGTAAAGGTATTCAGTGTTTTTAATACGATTGAAAACTTGCACGTGAAAAAATAGGCTAATACGAGTGTATTCAATGGTTAAATCTGAGTCAGGTGTGAAACTGTTAAACGAAATTCATTCTTGTGTATCTCAGTCATTGTTAGCGATCTAGGATTAATGTAAAAATCAACACATCATTTGTAATCCAACACATTTAAAAAATAATGGAAAATCAAGTGAATGAATCATTTGATTTTGACACAATATGTCGAATTTGTTTAAAAATGAAAGAAAATTTTATATCAATATTTGAAAATGGTTCAATGGAAAAATTAAAAACATACAGTGAAATGTTAGAAGAGTGTGCCTCTGTTCATGTACGTCCTAATGTTCTTTTTTAATTTCTAAAACTAAAATATCGGTTAGGGCAACAGAACCTAACGACAAAGAATCGTGTATGGTTTTTATTGGTTCGTTAGCCATCAAAATTGGTTTAATAATGTGACGGATTTCCATATTTATTAGCAGTAGGCCGTAAAACACAAAGTTAGGAATAACCCTCTGAATATTAGGAAAATAGAAAAATTTTTAAGGAGTTAAGTTGTAGGAAACAAATTTTACTACAATTTTTTTCTGGTCTTTTTTTCTGTAACTCGAATATTAAAATAATTATCATCTAGTTTACTTATACCACTTTCAGTTAACGTACTCTGTCCATTTACAAAAGCAAGCAAGAACGATCTACCAGTAAACGAGTTATATTAATTTTTCTGTACTATTTAGATATCCACAGATGATTCTTTACCCAAAAATTTATGCTCACAATGCTCTGAAAATGTAGAACTAAGTTATAAACTTAAAATCCAATGTCTCTGGTCTGAGAACTATTTACATCGATTGAACAGCGCAAAAATTTCGAATTCATTCGACAATTCTGACGATTCAAAAGAGAATGTGTTAAATAATGCAGCACCAGCCGAATGTGATATTTTCATCAAAGAGGATTTAGTTGATGATTTTAAGAATCCGTCAGAATCAGATGATCAAGAAATCAATAAATATGTATGTTTAGAATGTTCAATCGAATTTACAAGCCGAATCGAATATATTGAACATAATAAATTGGTGCATTTGATATGCCAGTTCTGTAATAATAGATACAGTACGGCTAAAGTACTAAAGAGGCATTCTCGTGGGACAATTTGTAAGATATGCAAGAAAGAATGTGAATGTCTGAAAGTTTTAAAACAGCATCACAACGAGCATAAAAATTCAACTTATTTGTGTAATATATGTGGTAATTTTTTTTTTAAATATTTGAACCGTTATAATTTGAATACCGATCCGTGGTTTTCTTTTATTTAGAGTTTGTTTATCATTTCGGGATTATAAATAATTTTGATGATTAGTCTTTAGTTTTTAATTAACGATTCGAAAATTGATTACAGCTGCCAAATTTAAAAAGAGTAGTAATTTGGATAGTCATTTAACGGCACATTCTGTAGAGAGGAAATTTGAATGTAACACATGTAAAAATACGTACAAATGGAAAACACAGTTAACACGGCATAAATTAACGCACACATCTGAGCGTAATTTTACCTGCGAAATTTGTAAGAAACACTTTAAAACAATTGATTGTCTACGTAAACATAACATCATACACAAAGGTTTCAAATAGAAATAACATTCGTTCCATGTTTTGTGTTTTCATATTAACGTATATATTTATCAAAAAAAAATTTTTTAGATGCAGGAAAATATGTTTGTACCTACTGCAATAAAGGATTCAATAGAGGTAATCATCTAAAGGTGCATTTACGAACTCATACTGGTGACAAGCCATATGTGTGCAGCCGATGTGAAAGAGCTTTTACAACTAAACATGCGCTGAAAAGTCATTTAAAAACGCACACCGAATCACCTGAATTAACAAATGGAGATTAAATGAGAGGCGCCTTTATTTTTATAAAATTATTTTATTTCCTTTGATTTTGTACGTAAAAAATAAGATTCAAATAAATAATTATTTTCGAAGAGTTTCGTACATTTTTTATGCTCTCTGGTGAGTAAATTATAAACTAGAACTAGTAGGTCAACTCTGTTGAACAACTTAATAACTACTGCTGGTAGGTTAAAATATTAAGCTCCGCCCCCTGCCAGAAATTCCAATACCTTTTCATTTTAAATTAGGATTCGTTTCTGTTTCTGACTGAATATCAAAAGATGAACGTGAAGAAATGAGTAAACTGTATATTATTTACTCATTTCTTCACGTTGGTTATTGGACATTAAATCGGAAAGAAAAATGAATCGTAAGTTCCACATGAAAAGGTCTTTTATAGGACCATGCAAATCGTAATTTAAATATTTGAAATTCAATGGTTAAATCCTAGTCAGAACTTTCATACCGATAGGAATATTGCGGGGGCGCCTTAGCAAATTCATTCTGTCTCAGTCGTTGTTAGCGATCTAGGATTTATATAAAAATCAACACATCATTCAGAAATCTGACACATTGAAATAATAATGGAAAATCAAGTGAATGAATCACTTGATTTTGACGCAATATGCCGAATTTGTTTAAAAAACAAAGAAAATTTTCTATCAATATTTCAAAATGGTTCAGTGGAAAAATTAAAAACTTACAGTGAAATGGTAGAGGAGTGTGCTTCCGTTCAAGTAATTCTAATTATAAATTAAGATATGAAAAGTAACCTACGCGCTTTTGAGTTAAATAGTAAGCCTTCATCAGCGTTGAAAATGGTTTAAATAGCTTTATCTAATACATTTTTATGTCCTGTGTGTATATAATAAATACAACAGTGTATTTAGTTTAGTCCCGACTTTGTAGCGTTTAAAAATATTGATTTAAACAATTAAGTCAGTTAGTTGTTATTTTGAATTTTTCTTCTGGTGAAGACTTTATTAATTAATCAAGTTGAAAGCGTTTAAGCGACTTATTTGTTTTAGCATTAATATATTTAATTCGGCGATTGTCTTTAAATAAAATTCACAATTATGAGATAAATTCATTTTTCTGTACTATTTAGATATCCACAGATGATTCTTTACCCAAAAATTTATGCTCACCATGCTCTGAAAAATTGGAACAAAGTTATAAATTTAAAATTCAATGTCTCTGGTCTGAGAATTTATTACAACGATTAAACTGTACAAAAATTTCGAATTCATTCGACAATTCTGACGATACAAAAGAGAATTCTTTGAAAATTTCAAATTCATTCGAAAATTCTGACGATACAAAAGAGAATTCTTTGAAAATTTCAAATTCATTCGAAAATTCTGACAATACAAAAGAGAATGCGGATGCAACACCTGCCGAATATGAAATTTTTATCAAAGAAGAATTAATTGATGATTTCGAGTTGAATAATGATCTACCAAAACCAGATGATCAAGAAATCAATAAATACGTATGTTTGGAATGTTCAATCGAATTTCAAACTCGAATCGAATATATTGAACATAATAAAGTGATCCATTTGAAAAATGTGATTGCATGCGAATTTTGTGGTAATATTTATAGTTCGGCATCTGGCCTTAAAAGACATTGTCGTACGGGAGTTTGTGAGATATGTAATAAAGATTGTGGATGTCGACAAAATCTTAGACAGCATCGAAACGACCATAAAAATTCAATAATTTTAAAATGTAGTGTTTGCAGTAAAATCTTTACGGATCGAACACGATTTAGACGGCATAAACGGGTAATTAATAATTAAGAATAAAAAACAGGCAAAGTATTTATAAAAGCTAACTTAAATTTAAAAATAGAAATAGAGAAAAGATCTAAGTAACTAAGTAAACAATGAAAGTAATGGGTTATCCGTAAAACACGTCACTAAGTTTTCGTAGTTTTTTTAATCTCCACCCTTACAATGTAACACTATGCAGACATTTAGTTCCCTCTCCGTCCTGATTATGTTGTGTTACGTAAATTTTTTAAACTATGTTTTAAAATAGCTCGACAGCCCCTTCCTCTCTCCAAGTCAGTTCAACAAATATTTAACACTCAATCACATTTCGTCAGGCTTTGAAACGCGTTAGTTTGATTTTTCGTTTCTTAATTAATTTTTCTTATATATTATCTGTGTTGCGTAACACGAAGTTGCAGCTACACCACAGGGGGGGGGGGGTAGACCATATACCTGTATGTTGCCAGTGACATTAGTTGGAAGTTTGACTCCTTCAAAAGTGCTTCTTCAAAATCATTGCTAAAGTGACGTTTTTTATAAAATTTTTGTAGTCGATTTGTGCCAAATCCATTTGGTTTTCGAAAAAATGTTTCAAATAAAAGTTGTCGTCATTAAAAATGCACGCTACTTAAAATACGTTGAATGAGATCTCTCAGAGCACTTTTTGAATACAAATTTTCGTTCAATTTCTTGAATTCAAATTTTTTCTCGAAACATTTACATAAATCTAAGATCCTGGCCTTTGAGCTGCCTTAAACTTGCCTTTTATAATTATTTTTCCTGTGTATACTGATTTTAAAAAAAATATTTTAACAAATTCGAGTTTCTGTTTGTCAGGTTCATAGCAACAAAACGTATTTATGTACGTTTTGCGGGAAAATATTTACCAATGATGCAAATTTGAACGTTCATATTCGAATACATACTGGCGAAAAACGATATGAATGTAAAATATGTGGTAATTGATTTATTTTTAATAATCTAGAACATAACTATTTCTGAAACATCCGGTATAATTTATAAGTATAGGTTTAGTCCATATAGTTTGTAACACATGATTGCAAAATTTGATTACAGCTGCCAAATTTAAAGATAGTGGAAGTTTACAAAGTCATTTAATTTCACATTCTGTAGAGAAAAAATTTGAATGTGATATTTGTAAAAAAACGTACAAATGGAGGACACAATTACAACGGCACAAACAAACGCACACAACGGAGCGCAATTTTAGCTGTGAAATTTGTGATAAACGCTTTAAAACTATTCATAATTTACGTGATCATAATCGAAAACACAAAGGTAAGTAAACGATCTATTGCACAAAAGCTGTTTCCAAGATTAATTTCTGGTCAAAAAATTTCATACGGTTATTGTGTGACTAACCTCAGGTAGATGGTGAGTACTCCCCACTTCAGAGTCTGTTACGTGGGGAATTCTCCACATGGGAACTACATCCCAAGTTGTCCAAAACATCGTAATCCAGAGGTTCTAGTTTATTTAGGTTTGGAGCTTCGAGGTTTAATCTTTCTATGGGTTTGAACATAATTCGGCTTATTATTAGAATTATTAGATTAATTATATGTGGTTTACTCTTCCCCTCATCGAAAGGTTTTGAGAAATTACTATTCGGCTTTTTACGAGTGGCTGGTTACAAGCATGCAATATTTGTCGTGTAAACACCTAAAAGTCAAGAAACTGTACTTGGATTCGACACAAATCAAAATTTTGAAAAAAGACCGTCACTTACAAATTTGAAAACCTCCTTCTTATGTTTATGAAAATTTCAATATTTCATAAGGACGTTCATGCATGAGGCTTGATAGTAGAATTTTTTTTTTTGATTTGAATAGCTCAATTCAGTAGTTATCCTCCCTCAAAAATTTAAAACCTGTTAACGACCATTTCCAAGAGTAACTGTCGATTAAAAATCAAACTTTTGACACAGCGTCTTATGGAGAACATAATTTGTTTGTACTTAAAACTATAATAACTATATTATTAAAGTAGGCACCATAATAAATAATGTTTATAAATATTCTTTAAAATATGCAGTTTATATAATTGCATTAAAATTGTATCTTACACCGGGGCTTTTTTTAAGTGTATTCCATTGAATTTTTTAACTTTTTGAATGTTTTAAACATTTTTTTTCTAATCGTAGCACATAACTCGATCAATTTGAATGAAGACCGTTTTTGAATGACCAAATGAAATATTTTTGCAAAAATTTAAACTTGTAGCCAAATTTTTTGTTCACGTCCTCTAATTTTCGATTTTTTCACATATTTATTACAGATAAAAATAAGCAAATCAACAGAGAAAATTCTACTTAAATGAGAGAAAGATATATTTTTATATGAATAGTATGTACACTACCCTGCAAAAAAATTGAACCTATCTGAATTTGACTTTCTGAAAAGTCCAGGCATTTTGATAGTGTACGTAGAAAGTTTAATATATTTATTTGATGCACTAAATATATTTAATCTCAAAAATAATTATTGATGGTTTATTCTTTCTGTTATACCTTTTTTAAAATTAAACATTGTCATATTTCTAAGAATTTTTGGATTCAGCTTGGTTCAATTTTATTGCAGGGTAGTGTATGTTTAAATATATGACTTATTAATAATTAAAAAAATATTTATTATATTGATAAAAAATTTATAAATAAATTAAAATTATAAATGTTATTCGTCTTTGTTTTTTTTTTATTGAGGAACTATCGATTTGAGTAATAATGATCACCATTTTGTCTCCAGTTTGAGTAAAGGTTTGAGTAAATATTCTGCAGTATATATGTTCCAAACAGTATTATTTGGGATTGTACTGGACTATATTTCATGAATTATTGTACAACTCAGTTGTTAGCGATCTAGAGTTAATATACAAATCTGTGATATAAATATTTAACTAGAAATTATAGTCACATTTAAAAAATAATGGACAATCAAGTGAATGAATCGCTTGATTTCGATGCAATATGTCGAATTTGTTTAAAAATCAAAGAAAATTTCATATCAATATTTCAAAATAGTTCAGTGGAAAAATTAAAAACATTCAGTGAAATGTTAGAAGAGTGTGCTTCTATTCACGTACGTTCAATAAAAGTTTTTAAACTTGATATAATCCCTGAATTAAACAATAAAAGGAAACAGTGTTAAAATATAATAAGGCGATATCGATTTAATTGGTAAATCCGTATCAGAGGCAGAAAATTTCAATATAAACATGTATTGGTCGAAGCTTTATAAAGAAGACTTCTCCGATAAAGTACTATTTAAGTCGAAAGCGCTTAAGTCCCTTATTATGTTTTGACATTTATGTGGTCTTTTATCCTTGAATTCGGCGTTTATCTCCGAAAATTCCTAATTAAGAAGTACTTTCTAGATATCTACAGATGATTCTTTACCAAAAAATTTATGCTCACAATGCTCTGAAAATTTAGAACAAAATTATAAATTTAAAACACAATGTCTCTGGTCTGAGAAATTATTACGACGATTGAACAGTACAAAAGTTTCGAATTCATTCGACAATTCTGACGATACAAAAGAGAATGCATTAAGTAATGCAGCACCCGCCGAATGTGATATTTTCATTAAAGAAGAATTGATTGATGATTTCAATGATCTCTCAAAAACAGATGAGCAAGAACTCAACAAATACGAATGTTTAGAATGTACAATTGAATTTCTAAATCAAATCGAATATATTGAGCATAATAAATTGATTCATTTAAAAAATGTTCTCATATGTCAATTTTGCGATAGTATATTTAGTTCGGCTTCTGGGCTTAAGAGACATTGCCGTATGAAAAATTGTGAGATATGTAAAAAAGATTGTGGATGTCGGAAAAATTTAAAAAAGCATCGAAACGACCATAAAAATTCAATAATTCTAAAATGTAGTGTTTGTAGTAAAATTTTTACGGATCGGACTCGATTTAGTAAACATAAACAGGTAATTATTATTCCTTATTCCAAAAATTTGAGATTATTCGCATTATTTTATTGTTGTAATTATTCGAGTTTCTGTTTGTCAGGTTCATAGCAACAAAACGTATTTATGCACGTTTTGCGGGAAAATATTTAGCAATCGAGCAAATTTGAACGTTCATATTCGGATACATACTGGCGAAAAACGATATGAATGTAAAATATGTGGTAATTGATTTATTTTAAATAATCTATTACATAACTATTTCTAAAACATCCGGTATAATTTATAAGTATAGGTTTAGTCCATATAGTTTGTAACATATGATTGCAAAATTTGATTACAGCTGCCAAATTTAAAGATAGTGGAAGTTTGCAAAGTCATTTAACTTCGCATACCGTAGAGAAAAAATATCAATGTGATATTTGTAAAAATATGTACAAATGGAGGACACAACTACATCAGCATAAATTAACGCACACAACTGAACTGAATTTTGGCTGTGAAATTTGCGAAAAACGCTTTAAAACAAAACATAATTTACGTGATCATAAACGTATACACACAGGTTAATGTTACAAATAATAAAAATAAACAGAGATAATGGGGGTAGCTGAAAAAACGGGGCCGAATTCCACCCTTTTTGAGATATTAGCAATTTTTAGAGATTTTGGAACATTCTGGTGCAGATATGAAACGTTCAGCTAGATCTTTTTTTTAACCCAAAATTTATATATTGGATCTAAAAAAGTTCCAGTAAGTAGCTACTTTTTGTCTAGCTTACACAACATCATCACATCAATGCCCTACAAGTTGCCTTCTTTATAACAGTGCTCATTATTTTTTGGCTTGTGAAAACCCATTTTTTCCAGCGATTAAACCTAGTTTAATCGACTTATTCCCCGTAAAACCATATCTTGAAAAGTTTATTTAAATCGCTTGAGTCGTTTTCAAGAATGTGATTATAAATTTTCAGTGACAAACCATTTGCTCTGTTTAGTTGTTTATTCTCCGCTAAACCTAGATTGCCAAAAAAGCGCTAATTACGATCTTTTTTTTTGTAGGAGAACGAAAACATATTTGTTCGTATTGTAATAAAGCATTTTATAAGGTAAATCATCTAACAGCTCATCTACGAACTCATACTGGTGAAAAACCATTTCCATGTACCAAATGTGGCAGAGAATTTTCTGCAAAACATGTGCTAATCAGCCATATGAAAATCCATAGCGAACAAAGTGTACAAGGTGTATGAGAATAATAGAACAACTTTAAACTGAACAACATTACTTCGGATACATCTGGTACAGAGATGAAATTTAAATTGAAACTGTAAATGATAAAATAAATTTTATTTTTATATCAAATATTATTCATTATTGATTTCCCTGAGTCCAGGCCCGAATTTAGAGACCCCAATACACTAAACACTCAACAGAGAGCTCTTATAAGACTCAATCGACATAGGTCTAATCGCTTTCTTGAATTTGAAGCTAATGAGATCTGTGGCAAATTCATTTCTCTCTAATCGTGGGTCGTTGGCATGAAGAATAGATAAATAAGAGATCGAACGACAAAGGAAATTCGTCTATTTTTGCGTCCTCAAAAACGTGTAGAGATCATAGTTATTATTTTTGCCACTAGCGGCAGTGCGAATCTACGCGTACGGAATTATTATTATTACATAATTAAAATCAACGGTTATCACATCTTACAAATAAAAATTGTTTAATTTTATAAATGTGAAAAAATGGGACGATGTTGTGCAGTGAAAGCATAGATATACTCTTTTATATATCTATGAGTGAAAGGTTGTTTAAGGCTAGGAATGTGTGTCTGCATTTATGATAGGAATATGGTCTGTAATTACCGGTTTTGTCATCTTCTTTCTTTATCTAATATATGTTAGTTATTGTAAACATACATTTGTATATTATTATTATTAATTGCAAAATTATCACTATGATTCTTCATCTTTTAATTTATTGCAGATTATTAAGAATTCTCTATTATTAATATTTATTTAATTATTACTTGATAATCGAAAACAATTTTTTATTATCTATAAAACTATGATTTCTTATAAACTGAGTGTGAAAGTGATTTCTTGGCGCCTACATTTAAATTCCGTTAACTACTGACGCCAGTGACCCCTACTGATAAAAGATAGTTACACCAATTCATGGACGTTTATTTAACATTCATAGAGTATATATTATCTCTATGTTAACATTACGTTCGACCGTATTATACTATGTCTATGGTTCGACCAGAGACTGATCGACCTCCTATTTATCTATTCTTCATGGTCGTTGGGTTGAAACATAAGGAAGGATTTATTATCTTAACAAATTTTTCATTTCAAGATTGAACAAGTATCCAAAGTAAAATTATCATCTCTTATTACCAAAATAATAGAATGGAAATTTATAGGATTAATCTCGGTACTAAATAAATAGCTTAAGCTCGTATTATCAATTTTTAAATTGTTAAAACAAAGATTAATAAACAATTTTAAACATTAAATTTTTTATTATTTAATTTACATTTCTAACTTCTCAACATTTCTATCTCAATAAACAATTTATTAACTTTACATTTTAATTATTTAATTAACATTTCAAAATTAAACTATTAAAAAAATTTATTTTCCTATAAGTTGAGCTTTGCCTGTAATTATTTGATGTCGAAAAAAACTATCAGACCAATAACGTTCGTGTGAAATTCATTATTTTTACGAATTCGTTAGTCTTAAATGTCTAGCTACGTGGCTTCGATCGTTCAATTTTTTGACACAATCATCACATGAAAATGATTTTTATACAGTATGGATTCGTTTATGTCGAGCTAAAGCACTTTGTTGACTAAATGCTTTATCACAAACATCACATGAAAATGGTTTTTCTCCAGTATGGATGAATTTATGCCGAGTTAAATGGGCTTTTTGATTAAATGTTTTATCACAAAAATCACATGAAAATTGTTTGTCTCCAGAGTGGATTAGTTTATGTTCAGTTAAATGGCTTTGTTGACTAAATTTCTTGTCACAAACTTCACATGAAAATGGTTTTTCTCCAGTATGGATTCGTTTATGTTCAGTTAAATTGCTTTTAAAACTAAATATCTTATCACAAACATCACATGAAAATGGTTTTTCTCCAGTATGGATTCGTTTATGTTGAGATAAACTGGATTTTTGATTAAATGCTTTATCACAAAAATCACATGAAAATGGTTTGTCTCCAGAGTGGATTCTTTTATGTTGAGTTAAATGGCTTTGATAATTAAATGTTTTCTCACAAACATCACACGAAAATGGTTTTTCTCCAGTGTGGATTCGTTTATGTTTAGTTAAACTGCTTTGTTGATTAAATTTTTTGTTACAAACATCACATGAAAATGGTTTTTCTCTAGTATGGATTCGTTTATGATCAAGTAAATTGCTTTTAAAACTAAATATCTTATCACAAATATCACATGAAAATGGTTTTTCGCCAGTATGGATTCGTTTATGTTGAGTTAAATGGCTTTGCCGATAAAATCTTTTGTCACACACATCACATGAAAATGGTTTGTCTCCAGTGTGGATTAGTTTATGATGAGTTAAACTGCTTTGTTGACTAAATGTTTTGTCACAAACATCACATGAAAATGGTTTTTCTCCAGTATGGATTCGTTTATGTTGAGTTAGAATGCTTTGCTGACTAAATGTTTTATCACAGACATCACATGAAAATGGTTTTTCGCCAGTGTGGATTCGTTTATGTTCAGTTAATTTGCTTTGATATTTAAATGTTTTATTACAAACATCACATGTAGATTTTTTTTCAGTGTGAAGTGGTTGATATTCAGAAATATTTCCATCGAATGTTTCATCCTTAATGAGTAATTCTGTATTCAATTCTTTTTCAAGTTTAATGTTGTCATTTACATAGATTCTTCCATGTCTCGCTTGATCATTTTCATTAAATATTTCTGTAATTTCTTCATGTTCCATTTTAACATTTTCAATAAATATTTCTTCTGTAATTTCTTCATGTTCCATTTTAACATTTTCATTAAATATTTCTCCTGTAATTTCTTCATGTTCCATTTTAACATTTTCAATAAATGTTTTGTCTGAACGTATTTCATGTTCCATTATACAACTTTCATCTTTTATTATTAATTCTTTTTCAAGTTTAATATTTTCCTCATTGATATGATTATTAGCCATTTTGTTTAAATTTTTTGTTAATTTTATTTAGTCACTACGTCTTCAGACCGTGAAGGTTAGGTTACAAAAAAAACAGTATCCACTGCCCATTCACCATTGTCCGAATTAAACTATAAAAGCTTGTAATAAAAGCATTGTATAGCAGTTCAATAAGTACCCCGAAATTCCGAATGGCGGTTATAGGGAATTACGACTTTAGCACTTTCCTCGATACAACTGGACAGAGTATGCTTATGTGTTAGTCAGTCAGATGACAACTTAAGGATGGGCCAGCATACCACCACTTTTCTACAGATTTTGCTTTTTTTTCACAGGCTAAAAATTACGTTTTCTAATAAACCCCGAAGTTTCAGAATTTTTGACCGTTTAGAACGCGAGATAATTAATAGTAAAGTTATCATTCTCTCTCATTAGAAGCATGTAAAACTTCATACCCGCCCAACTATTATCTGTTGTATTAAAAAAAAATACTCGACAGAAGTTAAAAAAAACTAGAATAGTAAAGATAAATATTTATTAAATAAATTTTTTTATAAAAATCGCATTTTACCGTTTTGTTTTCGAAATATAAGTTTAAAATATTTATTTTTCAAAATAACATTATTTTGAAAAGGGGGAGTGACTGTGTTTTGGACACGGCCGTGTGTTTTACGTAAATACGTGTACGTAACGGGTAATATTTTCTTTGAGCGTATTATATGTACACTGGGAGAGAAAAATACTTATATTAAGTAAATTTT
Organism: Nineta flava; assembly: GCA_963920215.1. Taxonomy (NCBI): domain Eukaryota; kingdom Metazoa; phylum Arthropoda; class Insecta; order Neuroptera; family Chrysopidae; genus Nineta; species Nineta flava. Next base: position 141,777,590 of record OY986040.1, read on the forward strand.
GAAGCCAAATGTACACGTATACGTTCATCCGAATCATAACTGTTATTCTATGATCCAAATAATCAACATGACTTTTTTAATTTATTTTTCTTTCAATCGTTTTTGACGGTTTGTGACACTTTCGATTTCGTTTGTGAGTAAATTTAATTTATGCTATAGGGATCCGTTTAAGTTACGCAAAAAATTGAAGAAAAAAAAATTGATTTAACATAGGCTTGTGGGTATTCAATCGATCGGAAATCGTTTGTAAATTCCAAATATGTTCATAAAAACGTTTGTGATCCCGTATTTTTGGAAGTAGAAACAAATTAGCTTCAATTTTTTAATTGTTTTGGTGGTTACTAGTTGGCCCTGGTTGTTTTTAACTTGATGACGTTGTCTTCGATTCCCAGAGATACTTTTTTTGTAGAGATTGTTGACCAGTCAAAATTTAGCTTTCGCAATCTCATTGGTGCTATAAGGATTTAAGGCAGTGATTTAAATGAAACAAAACGAAAATAAAGTTGGTGAAATTTTATATTTTTACTAAAACTAAAAGAATTAAGTGCAATTTAAATTTCTATAGTTCACGAATGAGCTTTCGATATTTTTGAATCGGTTTAGTTGTTCTTGTAGAGGTAGATGATAGTTATAATAAATAATTATTATTTAAATAAATAATAAATAAGTATGAAAGATATAATTGATCTTTATTGATTTGATTTATGAAATATTATATATATTTATATGTAAATTATCAAGGTTGTTAACATTCAAAGCAACCGTGATAATAGGGGGAAGTTATAGTTGTTATGCAACAACTAAAAATGATGAACAAAATTATAATAATTTAATGAAGAAGCGATACCGCTACATTCTTAAGATATCTTTGTCACCGCCAATGCGGTTTCAGGACTCAATTAACAATTTTAAAATTTTAAATTTTTTATTATTTAATTTACATTTCTAACTTCTCAACATTTCTATCTCAATAAACAATTTATTAACTTTACATTTTAATTATTTAATTAACATTTCAAAATTAAACTATTTAAAAAATTTATTTTCCTATAAGTTGAGCTTTGCCTGTAATTATTTGATGTCGAAAAAAAATAACAGACCAATAACGTTCGTTTGAAATTCATTATTTTTACGAATTCGTTAGTCTCAAATGTCTAGCTACGTGGCTTCGATCGTTCAATTTTTTGTCACAATCATCACATGAAAATGATTTTTATACAGTATGGATTCGACATGTCGAGCTAAAGCACTTTGTTGACAAAATGCTTTGTCACAAACATCACATGAAAATGGTTTTTCTCCAGTATGGATGAATTTATGCCGAGTTAAATGGGCTTTTTGATTAAATGTTTTATCACAAAAATCACATGAAAATTGTTTGTCTCCAGAGTGGATTAGTTTATGTTCAGTTAAATGGCTTTGTTGACTAAATTTCTTGTCACAAACTTCACATGAAAATGGTTTTTCTCCAGTATGGATTCGTTTATGTTCAGTTAAATTGCTTTTAAAACTAAATATCTTATCACAAATATCACATGAAAATGGTTTTTCTCCAGTATGGATTCGTTTATGTTGAGATAAACTGGATTTTTGATTAAATGCTTTATCACAAAAATCACATGAAAATGGTTTGTCTCCAGAGTGGATTCTTTTATGTTGAGTTAAATGGCTTTGATAATTAAATGTCTTGTCACAAACATCACACGAAAATGGTTTTTCTCCAGTGTGGATTCGTTTATGTTTAGTTAAACTGCTTTGTTGATTAAATTTTTTGTTACAAACCTCACATGAAAATGGTTTTTCTCTAGTATGGATTCGTTTATGATCAAGTAAATTGCTTTTAAAACTAAATATCTTATCACAAACATCACATGAAAATGGTTTTTCTCCAGAGTGAATTCGTTTATGTTGCGTTAAATGGCTTTGCCGATAAAATCTTTTGTCACACACATCACATGAAAATGGCTTGTCCCCAGTGTGGATTCGTTTATGTTCAGTTAAATTGATTTGTTGATTAAATTTTTTGTCACAAACCTCACATGAAAATGGTTTGTCTCCAGTGTGGATTCGTTTATGTTGAGTTAAACTGCTTTGTTGACTAAATTTCTTGTCACAAACTTCACATGAAAATGGTTTTTCTCCAGTATGGATTCGTTTATGTTCAGTTAAATTGCTTTTAAAACTAAATATCTTATCACAAATATCACATGAAAATGGTTTTTCTCCAGTGTGGATTCGTTTATGATGAGTTAAACTGCTTTGTTGACTAAATGTTTTGTCACAAACATCACATGAAAATGGTTTTTCGCCAGTATGGATTCGTTTATGTTGAGTTAGAATGCTTTGTTGACTAAATGTTTTATCACAGACATCACATGAAAATGGTTTTTCGCCAGTGTGGATTCGTTTATGTTCAGTTAATTTGCTTTGATATTTAAATGTTTTATTACAAACATCACATGTAGATTTTTTTTCAATGTGAAGTGGTTGATATTCAGAAACATTTCCATCGAATGTTTCATCCTTAATGAGTAATTCTGTATTCAATTCTTTTTCAAGTTTAATGTTGTCATTTACATAGATTCGTTCATGTCTCGCTTGATCATTTTCATTAAATATTTCTTCTGTTATTTCTTCATGTTCCATTTTAACATTTTCAATAAATATTTCTTCTGTAATTTCTTCATGTTCCATTTTAACATTTTCAATAAATGTTTCGTCTGAACGTATTTCATGTTCCATTATACAACTTTCATCTTTTATTATTAATTCTTTTTCAAGTTTAATATTTTCCTCATTGATATGATTATTTGCCATTTTGTTTAAATTTTTTGTTAATTTTATTTAGTCACTACGTCTTCAGACCGTGAAGGTTAGGTTACAAAAAAAACAGTATCCACTGCCCATTCAAGATTGTCCGAATTAAACTATAAAAGCTTGTAATAAAAGCATTGTATAGCAGTTCAATAAGTACCCCGAAATTCCGAATGGCGGTTATAGGGAATTACGACTTTAGCACTTTCCTCGATTAGTCAATCAGATGACAACTTAAGGATGGTCCAGCATACCACCACTTTTCGACAGATTTTGCTTTTTTTTCACAGGCTAAAAATTACGTTTTCTAATAAACCCCGAAGTTTCAGAATTTTTGACCGTTTAGAACGCGAGATAGTTAATAGTAAAGTTATCATTCTCTCTCATTAGAAGCATGTAAAACTTCATACCCGCCCAACTATTATCTGTTGTATTAAAAAAAATACTCGACAGAATTTAAAAAAAACTAGAATAGTAAAGATAAATATTTATTAAATAAATTTTTTTATAAAAAATCGCATTTTACCGTTTTGTTTTCGAAATATAAGTTTAAAATATTTATTTTTCAAAATAACATTATTTTGAAAAGGGGGAGTGACTGTGTCTTGGACACGGCCGTGTGTTTTACGTAAATACGTGTACGTAACGGGTAATATTTTCTTTGAGCGTATTATATGTACACTGGGAGAGAAAAATACTTATATTAAGTAAATTTTGAAGCCAAATGTACACGTATACGTTCATCCGAATCATAACTGTTATTCTATGATCCAAATAATCAACATGACTTTTTTAATTTATTTTTCTTTCAATCGTTTTTGACGGTTTGTGACACTTTCGATTTCGTTTGTGAGTAAATTTAATTTATGCTATAAGGATCCGTTTAAGTTACGCAAAAAATTGAAGAAAAAAAAATTGATTTAACATAGGCTTGTGGGTATTCAATCGATCGGAAATCGTTTGTAAATTCCAAATATGTTCATAAAAACGTTTGTGATGCCGTATTTTTCGAAGAAGAAAAAACAAATTCGCTTCAATTTTCTAATTGTTTTGGTGGCTACTAGTTGGCCCTGGTTGTTTTTAACTTGATGACGTTGTCTTCGATTCCCAGAGATACTTTTTTTGTAGAGATTGTTGACCAGTCAAAATTTAGCTTTCGCAATCTCATTGGTGCTATAAGGATTTAAGGCAGTGATTTAAATGAAACAAAACGAAAATAAAGTTGGTGAAATTTTATATTTTTACTAAAACTAAAAGAATTAAGTGCAATTTAAATTTCTATAGTTCACGAATGAGCTTTCGATATTTTTGAATCGGTTTAGTTGTTCTCAAAATATCTTTGTCGCCGCCAATGGGGTTTCAGGACTCAATAAACAATTTTAAACTTTAAATTTTTTATTATTTAATTTACATTTCTATCTCAATAAACAATTTATTAACTTTACATTTTAATTATTTAATTAAAATTTCAAAATTAAACAACTATTTACAAAATATATTTTCCAATAAGTTGAGCTTTTCCTATAATTATTTGATGTCGAAAAAAATATCAGACCAATATCGTTCGTTTTTTATTCATTATTTTTACAAATTCGTTAGTTTTAAATGTCTAGCTACATGGCTTCGATCGTTAAATGTTTTGTCACAATCATCACATGGAAATGATTTTTATACAGAGTGGATTCGTTTATGTCGAGCTAAAGTACTTTGTTGAAAAAATATTTTGTCACAAACATCACATGAAAATGGTTTTTCTCCAGTATGGATTCGTTTATGTTGAGTTAAACTGGATTTTTGATTAAATGTTTGATCACAAAAATCACATGAAAATGGTTTGTCTCCAGAGTGGATTCTTTTATGTTGAGTTAAATGGCTTTGATAATTAAATGTTTTGTCACAAACATCACATGAAAACGGTTTGTCTCCGGTGTGGATTCGTTTATGTTGAGTTAGATTGCTTTGTTGACTAAATGTTTGGTCACAAACATCGCATGAAAATGGTTTTTCTCCAGTATGGATTCGTTTATGTTCAGTTAATTTGTTTTGATGAATAAATGTTTTGTCACAAACATCACATGAAAATGGTTTTTCTCCAGTATGGATTCGTTTATGATCAGTTAAATTGCTTTTAAAAGTAAATATCTTATCACAAACATCGCATGAAAATGGTTTTTCTCCAGTATGAATTCGTTTATGTTCAGTTAATTTGTTTTGAAAAATAAATGTTTTGTCACAAACATCACATGAAAATGGTTTTTCTCCAGCGTGGATTCGTTTATGTTTAGTTAAATTGCTTTTAAAAGTAAATATCTTATCACAAACATCACATGAAAATGGTTTTTCTCCAGTGTGGATTCTATTATGATGAATTAAATGCCTTTGATAATTAAATGTTTTGTCACAAATATCACATGAAAATGGTTTTTCTCCAGTATGGATTCGTTTATGATAATTTAAATTGCTTTTAAAACTAAATATCTTATCACAAACATCACATGTAAATGGTTTTTCTCCAGAGTGAATTCGTTTATGTTCAGTTAAATAGCTTTGCCGATAAAATGTTCTGTCACAAACATCACATGAAAATGGCTTGTCCCCAGTGTGGATTCGTTTATGTTCAGTTAAATTGATTTGTTGATTAAATTTTTTGTCACAAACCTCACATGAAAATGGTTTGTCTCCAGTGTGGATTCGTTTATGTTGAGTTAAACTGCTTTGTTGACTAAATTTTTTGTCACAAACATCACATGTAAATGGTTTTTCTCCAGTGTGGATTCGTTTATGTTGAGTTAAACTGCTTTGTTGACTAAATTTTTTGTCACAAACATCACATGAAAATGGTTTTTCGCCAGTGTGGATTCGTTTATGTTGAGTTAGAATGCTTTGTTGACTAAATGTTTTATTACAAACATCACATGTATATATTTTTTCAATGTAAATTGGTTGATATTCCGAAACATTTCCATCGAATGTTTCACCCTTAATGAGAAGTTCTGTATTCAATTCTTTTTCAAGTTTAATGTTGTCATTTTCATGGATTCCTTCATGTCTCGCTTGAATATTTTCATTAAATATTTCTCCTGTAATTTCTTCATGTTCCATTTTAACATTTTCAATAAATGTTTCGTCTGAACGTATTTCATGTTCCATTATACAACTTTCGTCTTTTATTATTAATTCTTTTTCAAGCTTAATATTTATTAATTTTATTTAGTCACTACGTCTTCAGACCGTGAAGGTTAAGTTACAAAAGAACAGTGTCTACTGTACATTCACCATTGTCCGAATAAAACTATAAAAGAGTTGTATAAGGGAATTACGATTTTAGCTGATTTTAGCACTATTCTCTATTCTCTATACAACTCGGATTGAGTATGCTTATGGTAGTATTAAACATATGATGCTTATATGTTAGTCAGAGATTACAACTTAATGATAATCATCACCGCCTCATCTAGCTATGGTACTAAAACTATATTTGTGTGGAAATACATGTGACAGCGTACATACATGCTGAAGCAAAACAGTTCCTTGGTTAGTTGAGGAGCGCTTTTATTGGGGTTAAAATAGCGTAATATAGAATAATCTGCCATTTAGAGGTCAGTGCAGGATTTTAGATAACGGTAATACCATTGACCTCCATCATAATTGAACTACGCATGGAGACTAGATATCTCCATGGAACTACGCATGGAGACTAGACAAGGAAACCGAACTCCATGTAAAAAAATGGCTCACAAAAATAAAATGTCAGTAGTGTTCCATTTGCACCGGGGACAGTTGAGGGAGAATAAGGCACGAGTTTGAATTGTAAAAAAGGGGGAGTGACTGTGTCTTGGAAATTAAGTAGAAATAGTTGTATTAAAATCAATTTAGAAGATTATTGAATCAGATATTAAAATTAAACTTTTGTTTATTAATAATAAGTCTTAACAAAATGACAAATATATACTTCACTCCTATTTATTATTATATATTCACTTCGGTGCAAAAAGAAAACTAGCGATGCTAGAGGTACAAAAAGTAAATATAACTTCTACCATTACGTTGACAAATTTTGTCAATTCTCCCGCTTGAGTTCGGTCTCCTTGTCTCTTGTCTCCATGAGTTATCCATTCAAATCTTTGAAACTTTGAAAATATTTGTTTACAACTTTATATATTTTATATGTTTTCCAAAGATAATTTAAGATTTGAGAAAACTCTTTCGTAAAACCGATCATGTAGACTAGGCTTTAACTACAATAACCAGGGTCATATGTAACAGACTTCAAAATATTTGAAAATATTGAATGTTGGTAGTACTGCGTAAGCATGTGTCAATTGTCCAATCAAACCTTTAAAACTTTGAAAATTGTTGTTTACAACAAATTTTAACGTATTTCAAAAGATAGTTTACAATTTGAGATAAAATATATAATAAAAAAATATGGGTCGAAAACGTAATTTAAAGTCAACCGACGACGAAGAGAAAGAAAAAGCAAAAACAATCAGTAAACATGTTTTGTTCAGTGAAATGAAAGAAGTTTTTAAAACTGTTCAGCTGAACACAACGTATCACGAAAAATGTTTGAAGTTGTTGCAAAAATTATTTCCTATGGTAAGCAAATTTTACAACAAGAAAAACAACATTGTTTAAATGCACGTGAAGTTGCTTCCAAATTCTTTTTAGGGGTTTACAGGATTTGTAATTTCTTATTGACGTTTGTATTTTAAGTCTTCCCAAAATATAGTCAAAACTTGGTAAGTCTCCAAAAGAACCACTGAACAAGATTAGGAATCCTTATTTCATCGAGAAGAAAAATTGTTACGCATAATTCAGATTAATTCCAATTACATTTTCTGGAATTGAATATAATAGACTCTTAGCTATGTGCTGTGCCTAAGAAATTTACTTGATTTTTAGATTGATGAAGATACATTTTTGGAATGTTTTTTAAAATGCATAGAAGTACCATTACAAATCGGTGAGAAAAATCCGTTTGTTGAGCGTACTTTAGATTTTGCTGCAAAATTTTGTACTTCATTCGAAGAAATACCAAATCCTGACGATGAAGATGAATCAGAGATGCATCCATTTCTGGAAAGAGTATTTCAGTATGCTTTAAAAGTGAGAATAACAAAATTTTTGATTGCCCTGCGCCCGTCTTATTTAATAAATAAATATTTCTATTTTTTAGTATCATCGATCAAATACATCCGATTTTCGATATCGTATCTGTCAATTTGTAAATAAAATGTTAGTTTGTTTGGGCGAACAAGCCGAATTGGATGATCAACTATGTGATAATATTTTACGTGCCATGTTAGAACGTTTACAGGTATGTCTCATTTCAATAATATGCTTCATGAATGTCTATGAAGCTTCACTCCCGTAGAAGGATCAATGTAATATAGTTAATGTATTAGGCCGTGCTATTCGGATACAGGCCTCGAGCGTGAGTTAAAATTTAAATTAAACCAACGTAAGGACGTTTATTTGCTACGCTACTAGAGTCAAATGAGTACTATCTTTAATAAAATTTATTTAGGCTTTTAAAAAAGTTGTAAAGTATATCAATAATCTTACAACGATTTATAACCTTTTTTTATTTTTTGTTAAATATTTTAAAAGTATTTATTGTAAAATATCAGTAAATGTAAATTAGAAATTGATTTAACAGATCTGACAATATCCTATGACGTTCACAGTGTGTATGTGTATATTTTTTTACTGTGCGCTGTCGCCAATTTTCAAAATATGGTGATAAAAACAAATCTAACAAAACAGTTTTAATTTTATTAAATAATTAATTCAAACGTTCGTCAACACCATTTTTTTAACGCAATTATATAAACTGCATATTTCAAAGAATATTTATAAACATTATTTATTATGGTGCCTACTTTAATAATATAGTTATTCTAATTTTAAGTACAAACAAATTCTGTTCTCCATAAGGTCGCTGTGTTAAAAGTTTGATTTTGAATCGATAATTACTCTTTGAAATGATCAACGGCAGGTTTTATATCTTTGAGGAAGGATAACTACTGAATTGAGCTATTCAATTCACTAAAAGAAAAATGTTTATCTACTATCAAGCCTCATGCATGAGCGTCCTTAAATTGTTATGTATATATATATATTTTTTTTTCAGGATCCAAAATATAAAGTTCGTACTCAAGCCGTAATAGCTTTATATCGTTTACAAAATCCAACAGATCCGAATGATTCGGTAACAAAATCATATTTTTTCCATTTGGAAAAAGATCCCAGTCCACAAGTGCGTCGTGCTGTTGTTAATAATTTAGCACGTTCGATCCGGGCATTTCCACAAGTGATGGCACGCATACGTGATGTTGATGAGAAGGTGCGACGTGATGCGTACAATTTTATCGGAATGTATTCGTTGAAAAATTTTAAAATTGTACAACGTATGTCCCTGTTAAAATGTGGTCTGACAGATCGTTCACAATTAGTGAAACGTTGTGTATCCGATATTTTAATACCAAAATGGTTTGTTCATTACGAACGATCGTATTTTGATTTCCTAAAAGCTATACGGGTCGATGTTGATGTACAAACGATTCGGGATAGTATTGAAGTTTCGAAATTATTGTTGAATGTATTCTTTACGGATGGACCGGCGAATGAAATTATACAAGTTTTACAATTAAGTGAAGATGCTAAACTATTAAAAATGGAATTTTTGGATCATGAACATGTTGTTTATTGGCGATATTTAGTGGAATTTTTTCATAAACAAGGTGCAGTTGCGGAAGAATTTTTGGATGAGGTTTTACCAACTTTAACGGAATTTTGTGCATTTATTAATAGGTTAGTGTATGCTTTATATCCGATCGATATATGGTGGGAGAACTATCTCCGTGTATACGTCTTTAGTCAACTAAGGGTGTATTCGTTCTGGGCGCGCTTACATGCTTTCAGCGTTGTTGATAAAATTTTAAAAAACTGTTTAAACATACGGAGGTTAATGGTTTGAACATGTTACTTACACTGTCGACATTATTAAATCCAGGTTGTGTGTGCGTTAGCAAGAAATTATTAACTGTGTCGACATCAACTTGGGCTAATGGACTAGTAGTCGGTGAATCCAAAACTGTACGTATAGTTGGTAAAAATGCTTTCGCAAGTTCTTCTTGACTTCCAGACGTATTCATTGCAAAATGATTTAACATGACACCCAATACTTGACGCATTTCTGCATCTTTTTCTAAAAAAAATCCGATATTATGACCATAAATCAATTATATTTATCTGAATGCCAAATAGGATTGTGACGAAGGGAAATATTTATTTGAAAAATAAGACCAAGATTAATAGGGCGGTTTTGATTTAAACCATTTTGTTAGTAGTTTGGTATTTCGGAAAATAAAACACTCATGGAATCATCTCGAAAATAGTGGTTTAGCTGGTTGAAGACGTTGGTTGGTACGTTACGTTATCAAAAATGACTACTTTGAATCTTATCATGTCGTTAAATGGATCCCTGTATCGAAAAAGTATTCATAACATACTCCCAATATTTTTGAAAGACCTATTCAACGATACCCTACAACGATGGATTGTTACCTATTCAACGATATCAAATAGGATTGTTTCGAAGCGAAATATCAATTTAAAAAATATGACCAAGATTAATAGGGTGGTTTTGATTTAAACCATTTTGTTAGTAATTCGGTTTTGGTAGTAGTTAGTAGTTCGGATAACAGCTAAACTGTTTTCATCCACCATATTGAATATTGATGACAACTGACGCTTGCACGTAGACTAATCGTTTATAAGCCAATATGAACGCCAATAAATTGTGCTTAAAATCTTGAGCGCATGTAAGCGCCCAAAACAAATACAACCTAAGTAATTTAGTCAGTTTAAAAAACTTTTTACTTCTGAGCATCAACCAATTTTTGTTTTCAAAGTTTTGTGGAAAAATATCGTGGAAATGATCGTGATGAGCTAGAAGAAAATATTTATCAATCCATTTTACAACAATTATTTGAGATGATCGACTATTTTGATTTATCGGATGAAGTTGGACGAAATAATTTACTACAATTAATCAAACAATTATTATTGAAAGAGGTATTGAGTACCGCAACAATTGCAGTTATGATCGAGAACGTATTGGAAAAATTGATACCACAAGCAAAAGAACGTACAACAACTGTCGTTGAATTAATCTCTGAAATTATCGAACCAATGGAAGATGAAGAATTAGCAGAATCGGAAGATATGAAACGGAGGCGAGAAGTTAAGGTATGTTTATGTTGGTTTTTTATAAAAAATTTTGAATATAAAACAGTGCTCTATAAATAAAATATACTTTAATTTTGTGTTAAGTTAGTTGTCTTGCAGTTATCGTGTTAGGGTATTTCCACTAGAACTATATAAAAAATTATATGTGTAAAAAAATATGTTGGTACTCCTGCGCGTTGTTTAAAACAGCTGCCCTTGTCGTCAGTGTTCCCATTCGTCACATAACATATCATACATATACTAGTCATCATACATATACTAGTATATAATTTCAAACGACTTTCAAACAGCGCGCCGGTACTCATGATGCCAACTGAACCATAAAAAATAACCTTCTGCTGCGGACTTGAAAAAATTGCACTTTTTTACGCATATTTTATCAAAAAACTTAACAACCCGATGGTCATTCTCCCAAAGTTTTAAGGAAAAATATTTCTAAGGAATTGAGGAAAGTATGTGTCGAATTTCAGAACAACCGACTGACTATATTGAGAGAGTGCGAAGTAAAAACAGTCGGAATCGTGCATTTTATTTCACCATGTTTATAAGATGCGCGTTCAATTTCTCCAAATTACATAACGATTTTCTCAGAAACGTCATGGTGTTAAATTCTCATAAAAATTCAGCTGATTTCTGAGGATTCATAAATTCAACTTCACTGCAATATGAATATATGTTCGTGGGTTTCCTATGGATCGCTGGAAGTTCGTTGAAATCAACAATTCCAACGAACCAAAGGCGAGCGGCGCGCACACCGCTCGGAGTTCGTGGCGCGTATATGTGGACACACCTTTAGATGTTTCACATCAAAAAAACTTTAATACAACGTTTAGACTTTTTATGAATTGAACGCGAAACATTTAAAGCGTCTCCGTTTATTTGTTTATTCTTAGAATATCGCTTATATTTAAAAAAAATTTGTTTGTGTAAATAACCAACCACCATTTTGTTTGTGTTTTCACAGCCTAAATGTTGTTTTTTTTTGTGTGTGTGTGAGTGTGCATATTTATGTGTGTTATAGCTCCATGAATTACGCTTTCAATTAAATTGTTTAAACGATGACGAAGAAATCGCTGTCAGTGAAAAGAAATATATTGAAGCTGCTGAAATTCGTGAAAAAATTATTGAAGCACGTGAAAAATTAAAAGAATTAACAACTCAACCAGCTCCCGTTGTTCAGGTATTATTTGTTTGCTTTTCTTCATACGTTCAAATCATTTGTTTTTATGTTTGTTATTTTTGTTTTTTGGAGTATTTATGTAATAATACAGGATGCCTCTCCTCCTTTGATGTACACTCCCGTTCAATAAAATTGAACAGATCTGAAATGTTAATTTTCTTACATTTCATAAAACTCTTAACTTTTGTAACTCTCTGTATAATTATTCATTTATAAACAAACATTTTCTACAAGAATAATCAAAATTGAGATCTGTTCAATTTTATTGAACAGGAGTATACATTAAATGTGTTGTCATTTTAAAAGTATCATGGTGGAGGATTGTGTTAGCGAATTTTCAATAAAAATGTAGCTATTGGTTTCGTTACGATGACTAAACAAATGTTCATCGAACATACCTAGTAGATGATGAGATGCATTGTTTCATATTAAATTAGGGGAAAATCCTCTAGTTTAGCAATACTACTGTCTCAAGGTAGTAAGTGTGTCCTGAGAGTGAAACACTGAACCTTAGATGCTCAGATGTAAATTATTTTAGACTTACTTACCAATTCATTTTGGGCACTTACACGCTTTTAAGCGCAATTTATTAGCGGTCGTATTGGCTTATAAACTCTTAGATAGATTGTAGAGGCTGCCCTGGACGGACTACACTTCGACCATAAGGTCCATTGTGATGCCTAAGGATGTGAGGATGTGAGTGAAGTGGAAGGAATTTGTGAGTAGGCTAGGAATTGGTATGATATGCGGCTACAGCCAACTCTGATAGGAACTAGGCCGATATTCATCTGGAGTTCGTGAAGGAAACTGAAGAAAACCTTCTCAAGCATAGCCGGTTACTTCATTCTTGTCCATACGTCGACAGTTTAATCAATTTACCGCCATTTTTTTTATATAATTGACAAACTGCCGATGAACTCTTACTCTTATCTTGAAAATGCCGTTTGTTTTGGCGTTATAAGTACGTGTAAGCGTCAGTACGTGTAACGTGTAAGCGTAAGTACGTTCAATCAATAGAATGTTTGTTTGAGTGACTTCAAAAGCCTCTAAAATCAAAACAAAATCCCCTTAACTGACAATTTGAAAAAGTTTGTCGGTAATGTAGGTTTTTTTCTAATACGATTTTGTAGGTTTTTTTTTTTTTTTGTTTATTCAGAAGAAAAATTGATTTAAAGCATTTAAAAAATTAAAAAATGCAGTGGAATATACTTGAAAAAATTTCTGATGCACGGTGACAGATAAATAAACTAAAGCTTATACAGTGTTCGTTTTGGACGTTAGTACGATTTGGCGCTCACGCTTTTGTTGCCCTACCTCGATAAAGAAAGCGCCTGTGAGCTTAGTGTCTATCGTAGAACTCAATCATTAGCGCGCTTTATCAGCATACACAGCGTCAAGATCAACACAAGATAAAAAAACAACGCTTGATGGCACTGAAAACGTGTAAGCGCCCAAAACAAATACAACCAAGATAGTAAGTGTGTCCAGAGAGAAACACACTGAACTTAAAAATGCTCAGAAGTAAATTTTTTTATACTTAGTTCCTTCTGTAGATAGATATATCTTGGGGTATATAAATGTATTGAACTTCGAACTTATTGGCCCATTGCGCTTCTACTTCAGATTCGCTTCTGCCATATTTTGATATTAGCCAGGATCTTGCTTATCAGGTTTTCCTGAAGGTTCATATATTCGGGGTGAGATGTACCCAGTGACTTCTGTAGATGTAGTAAAATATATATTTTCCAAAATATTGATGGGTACAATGTAATTTTTGTTTTGTTCTTCTCTTAAATTGTAGGTTCGTGTAAAGACAAATGATGAAACTCATGTCATGAAGGCATTAGATATGATTGGATCGATGTTTCAATCAGAGACAATACGTGAACTAACACCAGACTTACGTGTTCTACAACAAAATATCATAACAGATCATTGTACACAGAGTAATGTACCAGCAAAGATTGAAGCAGCCGCTCTCAAGTGTTTAGCATGTTGTGCGTATTTGGATGAAGAGCTAGCAATATCTGTTATGCCAAAATTCTTTTATCGGGTATTGTTTTTCAAAAATATCGAAAAGAGTTTGTTCTATTTGTAATTCGAAAACTGATTATAGTTTTTACGGAATCTTACTGCCAATTTCTCCAGATAGAAGTGTCTGATGTAATTAAATAATTTGGAACAAAATTTCACGTTTGATCGGATTATTGATAACTGACCACTTTGGCCACGACAAATGATTGAGGCGGAGGCCATGACAGCTGCCTATCGACTTAGGAGTTGCAGACAGTGGCACTGTAGGACAAATACAGGTCATTCGAGTATAATGAACAGGTTGGAGACTGTGACTCCACTTGTGGAATTGGCACAGGATTCCACTGTTCCGATTTATCGATTCGACCGCAAATTTCGGGTAATCGCTCCCTCCCGTGAGGAATGGGATCGAAATGTACCTAACTTTTCACCACCTCCCGGACCACATATCTTTATACGGATGGGTCAAGGGCCGAAGACTTATCTGGTGCGCGGGTTTATGGACCTATCTGCTGTAACCTAGAGGTTCGCAGTCAAAGATAATGTGTCTGGATGTTTCTTCCTCCTCGCCACACAATCTGCACATAATGGACCCGTTATGGAGTCCCATTGTGTACAGATGCTTCCACAGGGGATAATGCCCGGTAATGAATCCGGTAACCCTCCGCTGATGCATCCTGTTCAGCCTCAGTGCATCGAGAGATAGCCTCTTTGTTGCACTCTGAAACAGTACCTTCCCGAGCTCTCGCCGCGGTACTTTTTCCCAGTGATCACGGTGTTTAGCATTTGACCACTCGTTGATCACCTGTTTACATGCAGTCCTTGGAATCCTAAAATAGGCTCTGGGGAAGACATGATAGTTACCCATAATGTGCGCAGTTCGTAAAATGTTACAAATTGGACGATTAACAGTTGACGATCGTATCACTATTTATTCTGACACTACAATACTCCTACCGATACGGAAGTTCTGTCACATATCTATCAATTAAATACATACGTGTTAGAAATATCTACATAGATATTACGTTAATCTGAACAAAATCTCGAATCTCTCGTGAATTTGTTCAACTCTCGTGACTTCTCTAGAGCATACCACCTTATCTCGATATAAAATGGAGCTTAAAAGAGAATATAGATTTGCAAATGGAATAAACTCTCAAAAGATTATCGACACTCTCGGTTCACGAAATATACATTCTTGTTGTATTTTATTTAGATAATGGCTTATCAATATCGATTAACAATCAATAAAGATGTTATTAAAACAGCTCTTTGTGCAGTATTCGATTTATTATTAATATACGATTCGACAAAATTCCAACCACCGGCAGATACTACAGCAACATCAATAGGTAATAAAAGTCGTCCGGGTGGTGCTGCAAATAAAACAAAACGTGCATTATACGATGAAGCACAATTTGATGATAGCAATGATGATGAAGACGATGAGATTGAAACACAACATAATATGAATTTCTCATTGAATGCTACCACACTTAATGAAATTATTTCATGCATTTTATCATTTCTTGATGATGAGGTAAGTAATAATACCACGAGAAATTCAATTCGGACGTTTTTTTCTCGGAAGTTATGACAAATGGGGGTACAAAACATCACCTGGTGTAAAGTTAAAATTTGCAAAATTACAAGACCCTTTTTGCGAATGACAAGACAGAGCTCCATTTTAGTTGTTTTACTTCAGATTCCCCCGTTTCGGTCGAGCCGAAGGTTAGGTACCACATTGTGCCAGGAGGTGGAAGGGCGTATCATCCGCCCCGTTACAGTTCGGGCAGATCGCACTGTCCTCCAATCTCATAGTGGATCGATGCCTTTTGAGTCTGCT
Source organism: Nineta flava (assembly GCA_963920215.1). Lineage (NCBI taxonomy): Eukaryota > Metazoa > Arthropoda > Insecta > Neuroptera > Chrysopidae > Nineta > Nineta flava. The sequence goes on from OY986040.1 coordinate 141,793,723, forward strand.
GTGACCAGTCAGAAACAACCCCCACCCACCCCCGCTACCAGGAGGTTTATTACTTTGTGGTTTGTGCCACGGAAATGTACCCAGTTAAAAAGATCATCAATTATTCAAATATTTCATATAATTTTTGTTTTTCTATGCGATAAAGTGTAAATTTTTGTTTCTAGTCGGAGGAACTTCGTACAATCGCTGCGAAAGGTTTAATTCTTTTACTTGATTGTGGAAAATTCAAATCGACAGAAGTATTGACACGATTAATTATATTATGGTTTAATCCTGCTACAGGTAAGAACAGTTTTTTTTATCTATTAATCTCGGTCGTATTTTTTAAATAAATATTTCCCTTCGTAACCATCCTATTTGGTATTCAGATAAATATAATTGATTTATGGTCATAATATCGGAATTTTTTTAGAAAAAGATGCAGAAATGCGTCAAGTATTGGGTGTCATGTTAAATCATTTTGCAATGAATACGTCGGGAAGTCAAGAAGAACTTGCGAAAGCATTTTTACCAACTATACGTACAGTTTTGGATGCACCAACTACTAGTCCATTAGCCCAAGTTGATGTCGACACAGTTATTAATTTCTTGCTAACGCACACACAACCTGGATTTAATAATGTGGACAGTGTAAGTAACATGTTCAAACCACTAACCTCCATATGTTGAAATAGTTTTTTAAAATCTTATCAATTTGATATCTTTTATAAAACAATATCTATAAATCAATACTATTTCAGATAAATTGTCCTTAATTATGATTATTTTTACTTTTGACGTTACTTTTTTTAAACACAATATGTAATATTTATTAGCCCCTTTTAGATGTGGTATTCCACTTATATTTTTTACTGATCAGAAACTTTTATTTCTTTGCTATTCATTCTACGATTTTAGAGCATTATTTAATGTGGTCGTCAAATGTCGTTTTCGTCGCGAAACCTGTCTGCCTGTCCATATATAGAGGTCAGATCATCAGAGGTTTAATTTGATTTGTTGTTTTTTTTTCCTTCAGGCAAATGTTCACAATCATTTAGCATTGACATTATGTGAGGAAATATTGAAAAATGGTATGGACAATGAGTGCCGGGAAAAAATGCATTTAATTAAATGTCTACCAAATTTAGTTGTTAGCGATGATGACGTTGGATTACGTCACGATTTAAATACTTTGTGTGTTCGGATTATCGAGGTAAGTAATATCTACAAGAGTATTATAGAGAGTTAAGGTTGTTGTAAAGAAAATCCAATTTAATGACAGATTCTTCAAAATTTAACAGCTTATTATTTCAATAATAAAGAATATCCTGTCAAAATTTCAAAGTTGATCCTGTTTTTAGTTTTTGATTTAAAAAAATGTTAAAGTTACGATTTTTAAGAGATTTTTACATAGGTTAAATGGACTTGTCGGTAAAAACATGAATACAAAAATCTATATCTCGACAACCAGATATGCGGCCAGTGTTATGAAAAATTGTCATATTTATCAAAGTCTTATAAATATCTGGACCAAATTTCAAATTAATCTTGTTTTTTGTTTCTGAGATAATTAAATTTGTAGATCGAAAAATGTTCTAAATCTAGTTTCATTTTTAATGATATTTATTTTTATCTAGTTTTTGTTTAGTTATATTTATTTTTATCTAGTTTTATCACCATGCAACTTTTTTGAAATACATAAAAACATATTTTTAATTATTAAAACTCTTCGAAAAAATGAAATTTAGGATTTAAGTTTTAAACAATATTTTTTTTTTTACAAAAATTAAATTATTTGAAACGATTTAATTGCAAAATTTTTAATTACTTAGAGTTGGCAATGGATGAGATATCAATGCATTTAGTATAGGACAAACTCACCACCCCTAATTTCCCTCACCAGTTTCACAACAACCTTAAGTCCCGAGTCTATATAATAGTTGAAAATATTGATCGTTTGGTACAGTTGTTTATTAAACGACCTAATTAAACCATATTCGCTTGTCCGTCAGGCCATCAACAATACGTTAACTCGAAAACGAAAAGAGATAACGAGCTGAAATTTTAAAGGTGATTATTATTCTAGATCTCAAAAATGACTTCAAGTTCACGAACGGGGAAAATCTCGTTTAGCGCATCCTTCTGCTAGGCTGGGGGGAAAATATCTATCCTTGAAGCATTGGTCTAGAATGCCAGAGGTCCGGTGGGTTTGATATGATTTTTCATATCAAGCATTTGATGATGTCAAAGAATCCCAATTAATTGTTACATTTTTCGATATTTTTTTTTGCGAACAGTCAACAAGAAATAAAAATTATATTCGATGTGTGAAGAAATTTATACAACAAATAGAAGCAAAGGAACCGGATGAAAATACTGAAATCAATGGTGTCTCTGATCGGCGAGAAGATTCTGGTAATATAAGCGACAACAATTCCAGTACTAGAAGCAGTAGACGAATGTCTGGATTAAAAAATGAACTACTAGATAAATCATTACGAGTGGCTTTAGTACGAATTGACGAGGTATCAGTAAATATTATTTTTTTCTTTAATAAATTTTTCTATTAACATAATATGAAAATTTTTGCCGATTAGATGGACGAAGATAATATGGCAATAGATGATTCAAGTCTAGATGAAGAGAATCGATCTTCGAATCAAAATGGTGAAGAATTTAATATATCAACGTCAGAAGCCGAAGAGTAAGTAAATTTGTAAACATTTTAAATGTCTTCTTTTATTTCCATCTCCCAAAACTTGTTTAATCGCCTTTTTTTTTTATACAATTTTCTGCCCTATATTCATTAAGGAATCTATCTTCGGTATCATGAGGCTTCTAGTAAACTATTGAAAATGCCGTTCGTTTTGGCATTATAAGTACGTGTAAGCGTCAGTTGACATCAATATTTAATATGGCGGATGAAAACAGTTTAGCTGATTTTCAAGCAATAGAATGTTTGTTTGAGTGACTTAGATAGATAGATTGTAGAGGCTGCCCTGAACGGGCTAACACTTCGACCATAAGGTCCATTGTGATGTGGAAGGAATTTATGTGTATAGACTAGGAATTGGTAGGATATGCGGTTGTAGCCGACTATGATAGGAACTATGCCGATATTCATCTGGAGTTCGTGAAGGAAACTGCAGAAAACCTTCTCAAGCATAGCCGGTTACTTCGTTCTTGTCCATACGCCGACAGTTTAGTCAATTAACCGCCCTTTTTTTTTTCTTAATAATTGACAAACTGCCGATGTGTCGGGATTCGAACGGTATATGGGATAACATTGATCCTCGCTTTATGTATCCAAAAACAGTATCGACCCCACAGTATAATTGAAAAATCCAAAGAATTGAACTAATTACATATTTGTTTTTGATTATTAGGGAATCTGAAACGGCATCATCTTCATCCGAAGACGAAATAGAACTTGCACCACGTAGATTTGAAGTTCAAGCTCAAGTCCATGCAACTCGAGCAAGTTTAAGAAGAAGTAGACCATAGTTTTGGGGTTACTAATGTCCGAATTAAATTTACTGGCTTTATTTTTTTTAATTGTTATTAAATAAATTATTAATTCACAATTAGTGATTTAGAATTATGAAATTCAGAAAAACTCCGAACACATATCGAGTGTACACGACGAGAATCGATAAATTCATGTAACGTCAAAATTGTGAATTTACTCTCAATTGTAAATAAGTGCCATTATAGATTTTCATATGAAACTAAATTTTTGTTATTAATAAAACATTTTTTTTAAAAATAATTTTGTGGGTGTTGTTTTTAATTATTATTATTCCTAATAGGGAATATGCATGAAATTTTTTTTTCACTTGAATTGGAGCATGTTTACTTGACAAATATCAAGGTAAAATTACTTTTTAAATAACTTTAAAAATAAGTGAGATATGAATGATTGAACTTCCCGATTAGACAAAGAGGGTGATAGCCCTCTTGATATGTTATGTGACGTCATATTACACTTTCACCATTTAAAATACACGTAAAACTCCGTTTTTAGTATTTTTGCAAGAAAGAGGCAGATAATAATCTTTAAAAGCTTATAGCTTCCTTGATATTTGTCGGATTTTAATTTCGTTTTTAAATATTATTACAGTATTAACAGTATTTTCATGTTCTGAAAATAAATGTGAAAAAAAATTTTCATGCATATTCCCTATTATTATTATTCCTAATTGGTCCAATTTATATTAATTTCCAAATAACGTGTAAAAGTCTATGAACAGGAAATGGAGAGATAAAGCAGGCTGCAGACAAGTCAAACAAATGATAGGTGAGTAAAATGCTGCAAGGTCAACCTGGCTTATTGGCAAAAACCGGGAAGAGAAAAAACTTCTGGTTGGGGTAGGTATAGGGTTGTACAGGCTTAAAAGACCTCTATCCCTCATGAGGTTGAAGGACAGTACAATCTGTCCGGTATATAACGGGGCGGGTGATACGCCCTTCCACCTTCTGGTTGAGGTTTCTGCCCCTCATGAGGTTGGAAGACAGTGCAATCTGCCCGAACTGTAACGAGACGGATGATACGCCCTTCAATCTTCTGGCGGAATGCCCCTACAAAATCAGAATGGGGTACCTAACTTTCGATTCGACCGAAATGGAGGAATCTGAGGTAAAACAACTAAAGTGGAGTTTTGTCCTGTAATTCGTAAAGAAACCGAGTAAACAACGAACAAGACGCGGTAGAGTATAGAAGATATTGAGGGGATGGGTTTCTTAGGGGTCGGTAAAAAAGACCTAGAAACGTTTACTTTCCAGGTTCCGACCTACTACTACTACTACATTACAAACTGTCGACTGTAATGAACACTTTAGGGAACTGATCAAGAAAGTATCAAAAGTTTAGATCTTATAAAAAAAAACAAACAACTTATGTTTGAAACATTTTTTCATATATTAATTAAATTAAATACTGATATGAAAAAATTAACTCGTCAACCAGGAATCGAACCTCGGGCCTCTGGATAACTAGTCCAGTATGCTTCCGCTACACCAAAGACGATTGTGACGTAATAGCCAACTTTTTCATATTATTCTAATTTTTTATTTATTAGACAGTATTATTTCTGTTTGAAGTGATTTGTTTATTTAATATTTTTTTATTTGTGTATACTTATATAAGCATACTGGACTAGTTATCCAGAGGCCCGAGGTTCGATTCCTGGTTGACGAGTTAATTTTTTCATATCAGTATTTAATTTAATTAATAAATTCAATGACAATGAAATTTGTCGGAGTATACGCTATAGTCTTCTACAGTTTGTCATACGTAACCGAAAGGAATTTGGACAAACATCGTAATGTTGACACGAAAGTATACACAAATAAACAAATATTAAATTTTTTCATATACCTAAAATAGTTTTGGTTTGAACAAAAAAAGCCCTGCGGAAATGAAATAAGGAAGGTGATAAAACAATATTATATCGATGAAATCAAATTTTAATTATTTAATTGATTCACACTTAATTTTTGTATGAAATGATTAACAATAGTAAGTTCTCCATAGACGTTTAATATTTTTGTTCTTTTTGAATGTTCACACACACACACACAGACTTGTACTATTAAATATTTTCAATTCTTAATTTTGTTATTATTTGTATAAAGTGTAATGAACTTTTTTTGAAATATATAACAGGCATATTGAATTATCGATTGTGAAATTTCATTTACAAATTCCAATTCCTAAAATAAAATAATTTATAATTACATTAAGAATATAAACGAACGTATGTTAATGGGGAGGAATTTGATACACTGCGGCCTATAAGATTTATAGTGCTCCACCATCTAGTGCCTAATGAGGAGTTGTCTCGTCTTAGAACACCTCATTCAGCCCTGTTTTGCTTTCAGGAAGTACACGATCTGAATTAGTTGACGAGTTAATTTTTTCATATCAGTATTTAATTTAATTAAATATTCAATGACAATGAAATTTGTCGGAGTATACGCTAAAGTCTTCTACAGTTTGTCATACGTAACCGAAAGGAATTTGGACAAACATCGTTATGTTGACGCGAAAGTATACACAAATAAACAAATATTAAATAAATAAATCACGTCAACAGAAGTAATACTGTCTAAATAAATAAAAATTAGAATATGAAAAAGTTGGCTATTACGTCACAATCGTCTTTGGTGTAGCGGAAGCATACTGGACTAGTTATCCAGAGGCCCGAGGTTCGATTCCTGGTTGACGAGTTAATTTTTTCATATCAGTATTTAATTTAATTAATAAATTCAATGACAATGAAATTTGTCGGAGTATACGCTAAAGTCTTCTACAGTTTGTCATACGTAACCAAAAGGAATTTGGACAAACATCGTTATGATGACGCGAAAGTATACACAAATAAACAAATATTAAATGGACTTAAGGATGTTCATGCATGAGGCTTGATAGTAGATAAAAATTTTTCTTTTAGTGAATTTGATAGCTCAATTCAGTACTTATCCTCCCAACCAATTTTGCCACCATATTTTGAAAACTAGCGACAGCGCACAGTAAAAAAATATACACATATACACTGTCAAATCAATTTCTAATTTACATTTACTGAAATTTTACATTAAATTCCTTTAAAATATTTAGGACAAAAAAAAATACTGGAAAACCACTTTAAATCTAATGGTGTGTGGATTTTTCAAATATATGCAAAATTTTATTGCCAGAAAAATAATTATGATAGTTGCATATTTTTTCACTAGAATGAAAAGTTTTCTATCGAAATACATACCTCCGTACTTCCGGTTAGACAAATCGAATCATATTTTTTCGATAATTCATTGGCGAATGTCGATATTTCTGCTTTCAAATTTGTTGAATAGCTAAACAATTTTATAAATATTACACGAGAGTTTATTATGTATTTTGGATCTATTTTTGAGATTGTATTTTTGATCTGAAACCACAAAACGATTTATTATAACAAAGGATTCATGGATAAGTAAGAATTAATGGAAAACGAGCATCAAAGTAGGGATTAAGTGAAGTCGAGCAAAGTGCGCACGAGAGCAGTCAAAAGAAAACGCTATAAGTTTTATCTCTTAAAATTGGATAAATTGCAAAAAAAAACAATAACTTTACAATGGGATTCCGTTTTTATTTTGCAGTAGTCTCGACTTTTACAAATTTGTACCGGATCTATTTAATTTTCGAAAAACAGATGTTCGTTATAATAATAATTAGAAAGAGGGGTACCGCAAGTGGGCCCCTAGCACCTAGACCAAGAGGTCCTATATGCCCTAAGATGTTCATTATAAAAGAGCGCTCATTTTTCAAAATTTTATAGTTGATTTTGTACTTTATTCTTTCGGTTTTTGGGAAAATGTTTCGAATAAAAGTTCAACTTACATGTAACTCCGATGTTCGTTGATGTGTACAATCGATTAAAATAACAATAAAATCAATTAATACATTTAATTCATCAACAATGGCATCTAAATCTTCACAACAATGTACCGTAGATTTTTTATTTTTAAAACGTTCATCTAAAAATATTTTTGCTTGTTTGGTTATTTGTAAACAATCTTGAGCCGGTCCTACAATCTTTTGTAATCATTTAATAAAATTTAATAGAAATAATTTAATTGTATATTCAAAGTTACTTACCATAAATGATAAATTCTCTTTAGTATTAAAATTACCATTCCATTTTAATTTAAAAGACATTTTTAAACTTATTTATATTAAAATTTGTAACGTATTTATATCGTTCACATTACCTGGAATGAAGAGCATTCCAGTCTAAAGATCGCTGTCACAATTTAACTTTTCGTAAGAATATAAAATTAAAAAATTCTGAAATTGTTCTATTTTTGTTATTTACTATATTTCTAATGAACAACTTTTATTCGAAGCATTTTTTCGAAAACCGAATGAATAAGGCACAAATTAATTATAAAATTTTGAAAATTGACTTCTATGGCCCATAGTATATAACAGGAGTCATTTGTTTAGACCCCGAAAAAAAAACAATGGATAATAGTATCCTAGAATTAAGTGATTTTTCATTTGTTTGTCGAATATGCTTAGAGAAACAGGAAAAATTAATTTCAATATTTACTGAAATACTTCATTTAGATGAAAAGTCATATCGGGAAATGCTAGAAGAATGTGCTTCTGTCAACGTATGTAAACAAAACATTAAATAAATTTCCACTATGTTTTCTTTCAATTATCCATTGAATTTTAGATTTCTGAAGATGATTCCTTACCTAAAAATGTATGCCTTCAATGTTCCAAACACTTAGAACAAAGTTACAAACTAAAAATACAATGTTTATCATCGGAAAAACGTTTACAAAGTGTACTTGAAAATGTTCAAAGGACAGTTAAAATAGAAGAACCGTTCTCACAAAATGATTATGAAATTTATGATGATGATAACAAGGAGGAGGATGATTTCAATTTGTATGAATCCAAAAATAATTATTCCGAGGCACAAGTTGAAATTATTGTAAAAGAGGAGGTCACAGATGATTTTACAGACAATAGTTCAAATTCTAAGAAAAGTAGTAAAATAGTCAATTATAAATGTACAGATTGTGAAGCCCAGTTTACATGTGCCAATAAATTGTTTGATCATAACAAAGATTATCATTTCAAATCGGTGGTACAGTGTGAGTTTTGTAAAACAGATTTTGAGAGTGGAAGCTATTTACAAACGCATTGCTCTGAGTCCAGTGTCTGTAAGTGGTGTACGAAAGATTTCAATTGCATAAGTAATTTAATAAAACATAATCAAGTACATAATGTTTGCACGACATGTGGGAAAACGTTTAATACCGCCGAAAATTGTTGGAGACACATGCAGGTATTCTTAACTTTGTAAAGTAGTGGAATAAGTTATTTATTTAATATTGTTTATCAATTATTTCGATTTTAATGTAGTAGTATAATATACCACAGTATAATATAGGATACCGCTACAAGTACTAGCGGAGGGGAGCTGAAAGTCTACAAGAAAGCCTTTTTTACATTTCGATATTAATAAATATGATCTTCTTTTTTTTTAAAGATACATAAAGAAAAAGGCCATTTGTGTACACATTGTGGAAAGTTGTTCATCGATAAAAGGGATTTAATTAGTCACGTTCGAACTCATACTGGTGAAAAACCATACAAATGTAAAATATGTGGTAATATTTTTATTATTTAAAAAAAAGCATCACTTATCCATGTGACACCCTGTATATATCTATCCTTGTTTATTTAAGAAATTAAAAATTCTGTGCCTCTATGAATCTGTTCGTAAGCCATAACATTCAAAATTATTTGCATATTAGTTCGATGAAAAATGGTTTACGACTGTTAACGGGGTTTCTTTCAAGGATTCATAGGAATGTCTCAAGAAGCTTGAAAGGAAATTGATTACAGATTTTGAGGAAAGAGAATGCTCTTTCACAAAGGAGGAAATTCAGTGCTTGGAAGACCTATTATTTCTAGATATAAGTCAGACCTGGTAAGAAAATTTTCGAGGGTTAAAATGACGGGGCCTGACAATGACTCTCACTTGTGAGGTTTTTCGAGCTTATCCAGTTCTCGCACACCCAGGTTTGACTGTAATATTAAATCCCTCTAACTCATTTACCCTTCGTAAAGAGTTATTTTCGTGATTATCGCTTACGACATGTCGTAAGAAATCTTGTTTGATCCGATTTTTATAATTTTTTTTTGCATGTTCCCGAAATTTGATCCATATTTTCAGTTTTTGAACGCATATTGTAATATCTGTCATTAGAATCAAATCTTATATCATTTTTTCTTCATTTAAGTAGTGGTGGGGCCGGGGTTTTTGTTCAATATTGTGGTATAAGGGGATCCAAAAAAATTGATTGAATGATTTGTCTTGATATTTTTAGCATCGAAATTTCATGATAACCGCAATTTAACATTACATATGACAAAGCACTCAACGGAAAGGAAATATGAATGTGATATTTGTAACGCAACGTATAAATGGAAAAACTCATTAAATCAGCATAAATTGTCTCAACATTCAAATGTAGTATTTTCCTGTAATTATTGTGATACACGGTGTAGCTCTAAAAGAAATTTACAAAGACATCAATTAACTCATTCTGGTAAACCACGAGGTAAACAACATTCGCATTTAATACATATCCATACTTCTTCGATCACTAAAAGATCGTTTACAATTTAAAAAGAAGTGTTTTTATTTTTTGAATTAAAGTACGGTTCGATCGGAACTTTAATGTAAACAAAAGCATAGGATGTTCTCTACTTACGTCTGTCTTCATAATGGCTCTACTTTTATAAGAGTAAGTAGAGAGCACCCCATGCTTTTGTTTACATTAAAGTTAATTTTGTTGTCAATCTCTTTATTCTATTCGTCTTCATAATGGCTCTACTTTTACAATCGTAAGGAGAGAGCACCCCATGCTTTTTGTTTTTTATTAGTTTTTTAAGCTCCAAATTTTTATATAAACACTAATTTTCAAAGTTGGAAAACTTCCGAACTTCTTTTAAGTATATTTTGTGAGACTAAAAGGCATCTGGTGGAATTCAATGAAAATTTACAATGTGGCAGGGACGGTTTTACAGTGAACGAAGTGTACATAATATTGTCTTTGATTCAAGCTTCAGATGTTATATTCATTACTATAATTTGCTTCTTTCTCTAATTTCTCGTAGGTGAATGGAATCTGGTTTGTACGTATTGTAATAAATTATGCAACAGAAAAGATAATCTAAAAGTGCACTTAAGAACTCATACAGGAGAAAAACCATACGTTTGTAGTAAATGTGGAAGGGGATTTTCTGCTAAACATGTTATGACTGGTCACATGAAGACTTGTAACATTAAAAATAATATTATTTAAATTTTAATAAATTTTTTTTATTTAAACTATTTTTTGGGTCTTTATATGTTTTCCTACCTAAATTCCAACTGAATTATTGCATACATCCTATATAAGAGGTCTCTGTAGATAAGACCGATTTTGATTTGTAAAATGAAACTCAACGAATTGTGAATAGTTTGTCAATGGAGAAATACAAATATTACGGCAATCTACACGATTCATGTGCAGGGTTACCAACTCTCCAGTTTTATACCGGAGACTCTGGAAAAATTAAGTTTTCACCAGACACCAGAGTAAAAAAAATGATATCCGGATTTTTTCATTCTTATGAAAAGAAAATACTAATTCTTTATGAATAATTATTTAATTTATTATCACGAGAAATTTATTTTTATTTATAATGTTCTCACTGTTGAAAGTTGCTCATAATATAGTTTTAGTTACAATACTAACTTTTTACACAGAATGAGCTACTGAGCGTTATTTTGAATGTTTACGCTTGCGCATACGTACATAAATAGCTCTGATTTTTGTAAATATCCTCGTCGAATGAATTTTTTTATATAATAATTTCGTACGTCAGTAATTATCTCCGGATTGATGAGATCATGTATTCATGCGCCAATTTTAGATTTTTGTCAGGACACTTGACAGATACTGAACAACAACTTAAATTGTGCTGCCAGGTTAGGAGATTTTCCTCTAAATTTAGTGGATGTAATACATCATAGTAAAAATCTAGGTGATTTATTCTTAGGATTGTCGTCAAGTTGAATATAACGAATCAGAATTATTTCATATTGTTTAATTCATTAAATTTAGGGCAAATTCCCCAATTTGTCAACATTGCTTACAAGTAATGCCAATAACTTAATGTGAAGAAATAAGTAAGCTACATACAGCTTAAGAGTGAGTGAAACACATCAAACTTTAATGCTCTTTTTTTAGACTGGCTAACTTATTTAGTTCACCAAGGACTTAGTTGTTCTGAACACGACCGAATCAAATGCCTAATATTGATTTTCACTAATTTTTCTTGAAAAAATTTCAAAATTCTCAGCTGTGATTTCGATTAAGTTCAAAAACTAACCGCCACTATAGGCCACCATACTTGTAGTGTGACTCCATCTCTACATCAATAACAAACTACCAATAAATTGTCGAGTGGTTGACATATGACATACAAATCGGCCTCATTTCTAGGTCTAGAAGTAAGTGACAGTTTTTGTCTTAAAAATAGGTCATAACCTCTCACTGTCTTTTTTCAAAACATTTTCTTTTATGGGGAGAAAAATAATGGGATTGTCAACAGCACGCTATTTTCTTACATATGTCTCATTTTTGAGCTAGCGAGTTGTCCGATGGCAAAAGGCAATTAACGATATAGCTATTAAGCGCATTGCATAAACAAAAATATATCAACAACAAAAAATTCATTCATTAAATGATTTTAACGAAAATTTCAGAAATAATTATATTGATTGATTCAAATTAAAAAATTGGGAAAAATAAAATTTGAAAAACAATGGACAACAATATAATGGAATTAGATGATTTTTCAATTGTTTGTCGAATATGTTTAGAGAAAAAGGAAAAATTAATTTCAATATTTACTGAAATACTTCATTTAGATGATAAATCATATCGGGAAATGCTAGAAGAATGTGCTTCCGTCCACGTAAGTTAAAAAACAACAAATTTCCAGTATGTTTTCTTTTAATTTTCCATTTAATTGTAGATTTCTGAGAATGATTGTTTACCTAAAAATTTATGCCGTCAATGTTCGAAACACATAGAACAAAGTTACAAACTAAAAATACAATGTTTATCATCGGAAAAACGTTTACAAAGTGTACTTGAAAATTCTCAGAGAAAAGTCAAAGTAGAAGAACCGTTTTTACAAAATGAATCATTGGACAATGATTTTAAATATTATGATAATGATGATGATAATAAGGATGATGATTTTAATTTTTATGAAACCAAAAGTAATTATCCGGCAGCTCAAGTTGAAGTTATTGTAAAAGAGGAGGCCACTGATGATTTTACAGACAATAGTTCAAATTCTAAGAAAAGTAGTAAAATAGAAAATTATAAATGCACAAATTGTGAAGCACAGTTTACATGTGCCAATAAACTGCTTGATCATAACAAAGATGTTCATTTAAAATCTGTGGTACAGAAAGATGTAAATTTCTTCAATAATTTAATCAAAAATAAAGTTTGCGATACATGTGGAAAAACGTTTAATAATGCGGCAGCTTGTCGAAGACATATGCAGGTACTCTAAATAATTATGTTTATAAAAATTTTTATGTTTCTAACAAATAATTTGTTTTTTTTTAAGATTCATTCGAAAGAAAGAAGTTTTTTGTGTACGTATTGTGGAAAATCATTTGCAAATCAAGGTAACATGGCCTATCATATTCGAACTCATACCGGAGAAAAACCGCATCAATGTGAAATATGTGGTAATTATTTTTTAACATTATCTTTTTGTTTATGAATAACTTTTCCGATTTTATGTTTCGATAACTCAAAAACTAACAGATATATCGAAAATTTTCATTCTTCTTAAGGTTGCCTTCTCTGAATTTTTTAAACCGGATATTTGGTATATCTACGGTTTAATAAAATTATGTACTCCAGAGAATTTTTCTTTTTGGAGTTTATTGGAGTTTACTTCTTAAGAATCGATTTCATTTAAAGCCCCCGGTATAACAATTTAATGGGTAGTAAAATCTTGTGTTAACAAAATAAGCGTTATAAAAATAACTATAATTATTTTATTAAAATTTTGTTGATTGCCATTTCCATAGAAACTAAACTATACTAGCACACTATAAATCGTTATATATAAGTTATAAATATGCAAATTTGTATTTTGGCTATTAATAAATTGAAATTTTTTATAAATGAATTAATGTTAGCGCCATCTAAGCAGAATATTTCAAAATTAAATAACTTATAAGAGTAAACTGGAGTCGCACGTTGGAGCTGACACGCACATTTTTTTTTCAAAATAAATATATTACTATTATTTCTTGGGCGAGAAGTTTTTAGGATGGATTCTAATAGAGCTCAACGAAATAAATATATAATGAAGAAATAGAGTTACCCTTTCTCCGGTTATTTAGATTTATCTCCGATTTCCAGATAACTCAATTTATTTCTTTTCTCCGGTTTTTCTATCGACGCTTCAACTTTGTCATCTTTCTTAAATTTAAAATAGTATTATTTTTTTAGAGGCAAAATTTATAGACAAACGTCATTTAAAACGGCATATGAACAAACATGCAACAGAAAATAAATATGCGTGTGATTTGTGTACCGCAACCTATAAATGGGAAGAGGGTCTGCGACAACATAAATTGGTTCAACACACAGATGGCGATTATCCGTGTAATATTTGTAATAAACGTTGTAAAACTAAAAAGTATTTACAGAGCCATCAATTATCACATTCTGGTAAACCACGAGGAGGTAAGCAATATTCATGTATATCATTCTCAGATAGATCTATACTTCGTTCACTGAAAGATCGTTCTCGTTCGCGCAATTAAATTGGAATAAGTATGTAACTAGCTGTACCCACCATTTAGTTCGCGTATAATTTTCCAATTCTATATATCCATTCCTTTGTTATATATAAATGTGCCTAACGTCCTTAAGAAACAAGCAAATTTGTTGGCGAGATAATAAAACCGACATTTTGTTGGGTAAGATCTGACGCGAATCGGGAGAAAATTTACAAAGTTACGTTAACGGTATTTAAGTGAATGACGTATGTATCAAATTTAGATCCTTAACAACGATGATCCTTGAGTTTTTTCGCTTTCTAATTTCTCGTAGGTGAATGGAACCTGAATTGTACGTATTGTAACAAGTTATTCAACAGAAAAGATAATCTAAAAGTGCACTTAAGAATTCATACAGGAGAAAAACCATACGTTTGTAGTAAATGTGGAAAAGGATTTTCAGCTAAACATGTCATGAACGGTCACATAAAAACGTGTAATATTAAAAATGATATTATTTGAATTTTCAATAAATTTTATTTTGTTAAAACTATGTTTTACGTTGTTTTATTTTGCCCAACTTTAAATTTCAGTTGCATCAATGCATACACCCGTTTTAAATTCTTACTTAATTATCATAATTCAAATAAAAAATGTTTTACATTCAGTAAGCGACAGTTTTTGTCTTAAAAATATCTCTTTATCTATCAATGTTTGGAGAAAAAATAATTAGGTTGTTTTCAGCACGAAATTTTCTTAAATTAATTCCGTTTTTGAGCAAACGTTTTGTCAAGTAGAATCGGGCAAATCGACATTGAAAAAGTAATTTAACGTATCGTAAAATATATAAATCAAATTTATTACACGATTTTCATGCGAAATTTCAGCAATTTTTTTTATTTTACGTGTAGATACCCAAAATTCAGAAATTGGGAAAAATAAATTTTCGAAAAACAATGGACACCAGTTTAATTGAATTAAATGATTTTTCAATTGTTTGTCGAATATGTTTAGAGAAAAAGGAAAAATTAATTTCAATATTTACGGAAATACTTCATTTAGATGATAAATCATATCGAGAAATGCTAGAAGAATGTGCTTCTGTCCACGTAAGTTAGATAAAAATACAAAACAAATTTCCATTATGTTTTCTTTCAATTTTCCATTTAATTATAGATTTCTGTAGATGATTCTTTGCCTAAAAAATTATGTCGTCAATGTTCCAAACACTTAGAACAAAGTTACAAACTAAGAATAAAATGTTTATCATCGGAAAAACGTTTACAGACATTAGTTGAAAATTCTCAAAGAAAAGTCAAAGTTGAAGAACCGTTTTTACAAAATGAATCATTGGACAATGATTTTAAATTTTATGATGACGATGATGATGATAATAAGGATGATGACTTTAATTTCTATGAATCCAAAAGTAATTATTCTGCAGCCCCAGTTGAAGTTATTGTAAAAGAGGAGGTCACAGATGATTTTACAGACAGTAGTTCAAATTCTAAGAAAAGTTGTAAAATAGTCAATTATAAATGTACAGATTGTGAAGCCCAGTTTACATGTGCTAATAAATTGTTTGATCATAACAAAGACGTTCATTTAAAATCGATGGTACAGTGTGAGTTTTGTCAAACAGATTTTGAGAGTGGAAGTGATTTACAAACTCATTGCTCTGAGTCCAGTGTCTGTAAGTGGTGTGCGAAAGATGTAAATTGTATAAATAATTTAATAAAACATAATCAAGAACATAATGTTTGCACGACATGTGGGAAAACGTTTAATAATGCAGACATTTGTCGGAGACATATGCAGGTATTCTTAAATTATAACTTAGTTAATATAGTGATATTGATCCTTTAAATCTTTTTTTTTATTTTAAAGGTTCATACAAAAGAAAAAGGTCACTTATGTACATATTGTGGAAAATCATTCGCGAATCGAGGATATATGACTGTTCATATTCGAAGTCACACCGGGGAAAAACCGTATCAATGTGAAATATGTGGTAATTATTTTTTGTTTTTTATTTTATTATAATGTAGTCTGAGGTTTGTACTCCAGCTTAACGAGACAAATATTAAAGCATGCTGAGTCATCACTGGAGCTTCTTCTTCAGCTGAGCCGGTTGCTGCGAAATTTTTTACAGAGTTTTGTAAGCCCCGAAGACACCTTAGTAAGTTAGGTGTCTTCTGCGCTACGTGTTACCTTGGAAAGGAAGATTTGAAGTTTCTGTGGAGAGTTGGAGGAAACTTAAGATAATCTAGATCCTATAATTCATTATGCAGGAAACCAGTCTGGATGGGGTGATCTTCTGTTCGAGCAGCATCCGGTGGAGAAGGACAATAGATTCTTTTTAGGTTGCAATTCCGTTTAATCTATTAATTCATCAAGTTTTATTGTATCTTGATTTATATATTAAGTCCTAGATAGACTCAACGCAAAGTAAAATGTTTTCCATTATTAGAATACAAATTTTTGGCGAACAGTCCTGCAAACCTTTTGTCCAATCAAAAAATATGTTCGCTTCAATGCCACTTTTTTCTATATTAATTTTTAGAAGCAAAATTTCGAGAGAATCGTCATTTAAAAAGGCACATGGACAAACACGCAACAGAAAACAAATATGAATGTGATATTTGTAACGCAACGTACAAATGGGAAGAGGGTCTGCGACAACATAAATTGGTTCAACACACAGATGGCGATTATCCGTGTAATTTTTGTAATAAACGTTGTAAATCTAAAAAGTATTTACAAAGACATCAATTGTCACATTCTGGGAAACCACGAGGAGGTGAGCAATATTCATTTGCATTGTTCACAGATAGATCTATTGGGAGCTCTAGCACTTGGATTTGGTCTCTGGTGGATAAATTTGAAACTAGAACTAGTAGGTCTATATTTACTACTCCAACTCCCGTACATACCCTTCAGTCAACAAGTTTCGTGAACGCAATCTAGTGAACAACTTAGAAACTACTGCAAGTAGATTGAAATATTAAGCTCCGCCCCTATAAGAGATTCGAATACTTTTTTGTTCACTGAAAAATCCGTCCTCGTTTGCGCATGTGGGCAATGTAAGTCTCAGTATTGCAGGCCATCTCTGAGACGATCTTCGAGCGAACTTTGTATACATTAAACTTAGATTGCTAAGGTTAATAGTTAACTGGAGGCTATAAGCGATAAACGCATATAGAAAGTGATAAATTTTTTCAGATGACAGAATTTTCCTGAAGTGATAAAACCCATCGCTAATTGTCTTCATCTTTGGAATGCGTTATAACTACCGTGGTAGACAATAGGCTTTATAACGATGTTTATCGATCTTGTCTTATTTTATTTCACTGTTTAATTTCTCGTAGGTGAATGGAACCTTGTTTGTACGTATTGTAATAAATTATTCAACAGAAAAGATAATCTAAAAGTGCACTTAAGAATTCATACAGGAGAAAAACCATTCGTTTGTAATAAATGTGGAAGAGGTTTTTCTGCTAAACATGTTATGACTGGTCACATGAAGACTTGTAACATTAAAAATAATATTATTTAAATTTTAATAAATTTTTTTTAAACAATTTCTAGTCTTTTTTTATTCATTTTTTTCAGTTAAATCAACTCTTTCTAAAATTCTTACAAATTCTTGTTCCTTTAATTTTTTTTTACTAAGAAAGAGGTTTTCAAAATAATCTAAAATTCCTTGCTTTTGAGTATCGTGATGTCAGATGGACAAGCGAAATTCGATTTAGACAAATAATATTTATTGTTGACTGATAAATTATTTTTTGGCTTAAATACTTAAGTATTCTTTAGATCCCAAGTTTTGAAAAAAAAAATTTGACCCACAATGGACAACAGTATAATTGAATTAAATGATTTTCCAATTGTGTGTCGAATATGTTTAGAGAAAAGGGAAAAATTAATTTCCATCTTTACTGAAATACTTCATTTAGATGATAAATCCTATCGGGAAATGTTAAAAGAATGTGCTTCTGTCCACGTATGTACAAAACAATAAACTATACAAATTTCCATTCTTTTCTTTCAATTTTCCACTTATTTTTAGATTTCTGAGGATGATTCCTTGCCTAAAAATTTATGCCTTCAATGCTCACAACACTTAGAACAAAGTTACAAACTAAAAATACAATGTTTATCATCGGAAAAACGTTTACAAACTGTAGTGGAAAATTCTCAAGAAAAAGTCAAAGAAGAAGAACCGTTTTTACAAAATGACATATTAAACAATGATTTTAAATTTTATGATGATGATAATAAGGATGATGACTTTAATTTCTATGAATCTAAAAGTAATTATCCTGAAATTATTATAAAAGAGGAGGCCAGTGAAGATTTAACTGACAATAATTCAAGCTCTAAAAGTAGTAAAATAGTGAATTTCAAATGTACAGATTGTGAAGCCCAGTTTACATGTGCCAATAAATTGTTTGAGCATAACAAAGATGTTCATTCAAAATTGGTGGTACAGTGTGAATTTTGTAAAACAGATTTTAACAGTGGCAGCGATTTAAAAAGTCATTGTTCAGAGTCCAGTGTCTGTAAGACGTGTACGAAAGATGTGGACTGTGTAAATAATTTAATCAAACATAAAAAAGAGCATAATGTTTGTGATAAATGCGGGAAAACATTTAATCATGCAGGAGCTTGTCGCAGACACAGACAGGTATTGTGTAACATTCGTTCACATTATAGAGTTTGTTTTCTTAAGGCGGAATAGAAATGGCTTTTAATTTATGCTGTTTAAGCTGGCGATGTGTGATAAAATTTTTTTTAACATATTACATTTATTATAACAGTTTTCAGACTTCATAAATAAGAATTCTTTAAGAGCTCTTAATTTTGAAAAAATGACTTCTTAAAGAAATCATGTTAAAGAAGTCTTAAATAAGATTTCTTTTAGAACTCATTATTGGACTTCTATAAGAAGTCTTTCTGAATTGATTTCTATCTGGGTTTTCTTTCAAAGTCAAAAATTCAGATTTATAACTAAACAAGATATAAAAATCTTTCTATTCTACCCTCTATAAGTGAAATCTACTTGTAAGTAAACAGCTTCTTATTGGACGGTCTATGGACCCCTTAAATGTAATTTTTGTTTTAAGACTCATACAAAAGAAAGAGGTTACTTATGTACATATTGTGGAAAATCATTTGCCGATCAAAGATACATGATTATTCATACACGGATTCATACCGGAGAAAAACCGTACGAGTGTAAAATATGTGGTAATTCTTTCTTTTTATTTATTTATGAGGTTGGACGCTTAAAAGCTTGCGACCGATTTTAATTTTTTTATCAAAACGTTTCATTTAAGTTTTCTAGACAAATCTTGAAAGTGACATGTTCCATTCTGTTGAGCTAACTCGAAGATATAAAATTTTGATGATAATATGCATTTAATTGTAGTTTTTTGGGACATTTTCTAGAGCAAAGAGTTCAATTTTATAACCTTCTGCTTGGAAGAAACTGCCACTTATAGTTATAAAATTTGCAGAGGTCAATAAAATAAAACTTTTTACCACGCGACGCCCAATATATGTCTAGAATGATTAAATAAAACATTGAGTCAAAAATTAAACTTGGGCACAACATTTTGAGAGTTTTTGTTTGACTCAAAAGCATTGAACTTATTTTTAGATCTCTTAAATTATATTTTTTAACTTGAAATTTTTAGACTCAAAATTTAAAGATAGCCATCATTTACGCGAGCATATGACAAAACATTCAGCTGAACGGAAATACGAATGTGATATTTGTAAAGTTAAGTACAAATGGAGTGATAGTTTGAGACAACATAAATTGTCTCAACATACAAATGAGGAATTTACATGTAATTATTGTGATAAACGATGTAAAACTAAAAAATGTTTACTAAAACATCAAATTGTTCATTCAGGTAAACACTTAAGAGATCCTAGTGGACTCTATTATCTTTATTTATTTTGTTGATTAATGTTGCAGGTGAAAGGAATCATGTTTGTACATATTGTAATAAGTCCTTCAACAGAAGAGATAATCTTCGAGTTCATCTAAGAATTCATACAGGAGAAAAACCATTCGTTTGTAATAAATGTGGAAGAGGTTTTTCAGCTAAACATGTCATGAATGGTCACATGAAAACTTGTAATATTAAAAATAATATTATTTGAACTTTAATAAACTTTTATTAAAAAATTTTGTTTTCAATCATTTTCCTTTATCGTTTTAAATATATGAAAGTGGGAGAAAAGATGGGTATTGTCAAAATTTCGCTGAGAATGCGAAAGTCGACTTAAATGAAGCCGTTAAAAACCAAATTAAATTAATTATATGACACGATTTTATGAGAAATTTTCAAAAATAATATTACAAAAGTCTTTCTATTTTGTTGATTTTCATGTGTTCCCAAATTAAGAAATTTGGAAAACAATGGACAACAGTATAATTGAATTAAATGATTTTCCAACTGTGTGTCGAATATGTTTAGAGAAACGGGAAAAATTAATTTCCATATTTACCGAAATACTTCATTTAGATGATAAATCCTATCGGGAAATGTTAAAAGAGTGTGCTTCTGTCCACGTATGTACAAAAAAAATAAACTATTCAAATTTCCATTGTTTTCTTTCAATTTTCCACTTAATTTTAGGTTTCCGATGATGATTCGTTGCCTAAAAATTTATGCCTTCAGTGTTCACGACACTTAGAACAAAGTTACAAACTTAAAATACAATGTTTATCATCGGAAAAACGTTTACAGACATTAGTTGAAAATTCTCAAGATAAAGTCAAAGTAGAAGAATCAACTTTACAAAATGAAATATTAGATAATGATTATGAGTTTTATGATGATGATAATAAGGACGATGATTTTGATTTTTACGATTCCAAAAATAGTTATTCCGCAGCCCAAGTTGAAATTATTGTAAAAGAGGAGGTCACAGATGATTTTACAGACAATAGTTCAAATTCTAAGAAAAGTAGTAAAATAGTGAATTATAAATGTACAGATTGTGAAGCCCAGTTTACAAATGCCAATAAATTGTTTGATCATAACAAAGACATTCATTTAAAATCGGTGGTACAGTGTGAGTTTTGTAGAACAGATTTTGAGAGTGGAAGCGATTTAAAAACTCATTGTTCTGCGTCCAGTGTCTGTAAGTGGTGTGCGAAAGATGTTAATTGTATAAATAATTTAATAAAACATAATCAAGAACATTGTGTTTGTGATAAATGCGGGAAAACGTTTCATAATGTAGAATCTTGTCGAAGACATATGCAGGTATTCTTATAATAATTCAATCGATACAGATTTTTATCATTCAAATAAACTTTTTTTTTCATAGATTCATAAAGAAAAAGGGTATCTGTGTACGTATTGTGGGAAATCATTTGCGGATCGAAGAAATATGACTATTCATACTCGAACTCATACTGGGGAAAAACCTTACCAATGTAAAATTTGTGGTAATTATTTTTTGTTTTTTATTTTATTATATGTAGTCTGAGCTTTGTACTCCGGCTTTACGAGACAGATATTAAAGCATGCAGAGTCATCACTGGAGCTACTTCTTCAGCTGAGCCGTTTGCTGCGAGTATTGTAAGCGCCGAAGACACCTTAGTAAGTTAGGTGTCTTCTGCGCTGCGTATTACCTTGGAAAGGAAGGTAATTGGAGATTCTGCGGAGCGCTGAAGGAAACTTAAGATAATCTAGATACTATAATTCATCCTGCAGGAAACCAGGCTGGATGGGGTGATCTACTGTTCGAGCAGCTTCAGGTGGAGAAGGATAATAGATCTTTTAGGTTGCAATTCCATTTAATCTATTAATTCACCAAGTTTTCTGCCAAATATATCTGACCAACTTTCATGCCATTTGTCTGGGAAACAATTTAGCTTCAATCTAGTAGTTCAAACTTCAAACTTCAAATTCATTGTTTTTATATTGAATCCAAAATTTTTAGATGCAAAATTCAAAGATAGTTATCATTTAAAAGAACATATGACAAAACATTCTGCGGAACGAAAATATGAATGTGATATCTGTAATGCAAAGTACAAATGGAAAGAGGGTCTGAGACAACATAAATTATCTCAACACACAGATGGTGAATTTGCATGTAGTTATTGTGATAAACGATGTAAAACGAAAAAATATTTACATAAACATCAATTCGTTCATTCAGGTAAATATTATTCATTGATGTTTATACTAAATCTAGATCACTATCAACAATCTATGATTATCTCTTTCGTATTTGTAATTCATTAATTTCTCGTAGGGGAATGGAAACATGTTTGTACATATTGTAATAAATCATTTAACAGAAGTGATAACCTTAAAGTACATTTAAGAATTCATACAGGAGAAAAACCATTCGTTTGTAATAAATGTGGAAGAGGTTTTTCTGCCAAACATGTCATGACTGGTCACATGAAAACTTGTAACATAAAAAATAATATTATTTAATCGTTAATAAATGTTTATTAAGCAATGTTTTGGTTTTTTATTTCCATTATGTGTTCACCTTTTTTGATCCCGTATATTTTTGGCGTATGGTTTTTAAATTGATGGAAAGAAGCTTAACTTATTCACAAAATGAATTGGTAATCTGTTCTTGAGAATTTTCTTAAAAAATTCAACTATTGATGTGTTAATGGAGCAAAATTTTCTACAAATGTTAATCGATCCTTTTAGCGCAGCTTTTCATGTACCAAATCGATTTCAAATATTTTTTACTTCATAAAAATGCCCAATTCACAATATATCTGATATCATGACACCTTTTGGTAGTTTTTAAAACTATCCGTACCAATCGTTGTTTTTTCTTTAAGCTTTTATTTAAATGAATTCATTGCTTTGACAAGCTCTGGAGACCTAACTGGGCCTTGGTATCATTCTCAACCGTTGCTCTCCATTCAGATGTTGGCGTCGCCAGTCTCTTTCAATTTCTGAATTCTAATGCACATCACTCTTCCTTACTCGTCCAACGTGGTTTATCCACATTAGTTAACTAGCCTTAATTTCACCAACTAATGGAAGGTGTTATCCCTGTGCATCTCAGTCGTATTAGTTTCAACTTTAAATATTCCGCTTGTTTTTCATTATCACTTGCTGCTCTATGATTATTCATCCTCTTCAGTACCAGGATCACTTCCAGTAAGTCAATCTTCCTCACGTAATCCAGTCTGATTGTCGACAGGCTGTATCAAAATATAATCCGTAAAAATACTCCGTACATGTAAGTTTTTTTGAAATCATAAATAGTATTTTCCGTTAGAAATTTTTCCTTGTAGGTACCATTTTTTATTGTATTTTTCAGTCATTGATTCAAGAAGTAATTTAGAAAAATAACAAACTGCCTACCATTTGAGAAAATTCAATCAAAAAAATTGACAATATTCTGTACATGTAAAATTTTTTTCAAATCATAAATATGTTAAGTTTGAAATTATTTCAAGTACCATTTTTCATCGCTTTTCACAATTATCGGCTATATTAATAATTCCAATAGTGGCTATTAATATAAGCTCCGATATGCGACGTTTCATATCTTTGCTAGCAATCTAAATCTAGTATAAACATCTATGTGGTAATTTTGTAAACAAATTTTTTTTAACGATTTGAGAAGTAGTAATTTACAAAAAGAACAAACATTTACGTCTGTCATTTGGGATTTAAAAAAAAAACAATCGTAAAAATTAAAAATGTTCTGTACATGTAAAATTTATTTCATAAATATAACGGTTTGAAATTTTCCCTGTACCAATTTCAAATGTTGGTATTTAACGAATGCGCAAAACGTATTTTAACTGCCGTATAGATTTATGTCATTCAAGAACGTTTATATGGCTTGTTAAAATTTACGTTTTAATATAATTTTAATTAATGGAACAAACCCAAATGTTTGTATTTTGTACAGTAAATCGTTAATCGTTGTTTTTGAAAAACATTAAAAATGTCTGAAGATAACCCCCAATTTGAGATGATCCATTGTCCTGTAAAATTGGAACCATTGGATGATGAAATTGAATATGAAGAACCACATATCGAAGCTGAAGTCATAATAAAAGAAGAAAGACCGGATACACCGGATACCGATGACACCGAAGAATCATCTTCTACATCAAACGCAGCATTTCAATTTGTGTGTAAGATATGTTACAAAAAATTCCCCGAAATCAATAAACTGAAAAAACATGAAAAGACCCATACAAACGAGCGACCCTATAAGTGTAATGTGTGCAACAAGACATTCACCCAACAGAATAATTTATCGGCTCACGAACGGACCCATACCGGCGAGCGACCATTCAAGTGCAAAACATGCAATAAGACATTTATCCAACAGAATAATTTAAATGCTCATGAGCGTACCCATACTGGGGAACGCCCTTACAAGTGTAATGTGTGTGATAAAACGTTTGTTCAGCAGAGTCACTTAATGACGCATACCAAAGTGCATACAGAAATTCGACCGTATAAGTGTTACGCCTGTGAGAAAACATTCACGCAACAAAATCATTTAATTGCCCACGAGCGTACTCATACGGGGGAACGACCGTATAAATGTGATTTATGTGGTAAATGTTTCCCATTTCAAAGTGCTCTAGGCACACATATAAAATCCCACGAAAATACACGACCTTTTAAGTGTGAACTCTGTGAGAAAACATTTAAACGACAGGATGGCTTAATAACACATGAGCGTACACACACGGGGGAACGACCGTATAAATGCCAGTTTTGCGAGAAATCATTCACGTATCAGAGCACATATACTACGCATGTTCGGACACATACGGGAGTTAGACCGTTTAAGTGTGAATATTGTGAGAAAACATTTAATCGGCATGATGGTTTGGTCGAGCATGTCCGATCACATACGGGAGAACGACCTTTTAAGTGCGAAGATTGTCCAAAGACATTCATCACCAAGGGTGGTTTGGTGAAACATATAAAACGCCATGGACCACATCATATGACCATATTACAGATTCCGATTCGGTAACGGTACGTTTAATTGTAAAAACAAAACAAATCGATTTACGTAGTACAGGGAGGATTCTATATTCTCCGGGAATAGTTCAAATTGCAGAGAGAAGACTTCATCAAGTGGTCTTTTATGATTAAGGATCCATAGACTATTAGGCTTATATTTATATTTATTTAAAATATAAGAATCTCACAGACCAACGTGAAATATTATCATAACTCCATATACTTGAGCAAGGGATCCAGTATGATCCCTTAAGGGAACTCAGTCGAATATTTCGCGAGCGATATGTTTAAAACGATACGGTAGGGAATATTTCAAGGTCTGTGAGAGACTTTAAATAGGTTTATAATTAAGATGTCAGATCTGTAATAATATTATTACGAAAATATAATAATATTTATAAAATATGCAGAGTTTTTTTTATTTCTTTATTTTTATACGGAATTATTTTACAAGGTGTCCCAAAATAAAGTAAAATTTTAATTTTCTAAATAATACACTGTATCTGGGCGATCGATGTCTGCTCGGAACCGATGTGAAACGTTCAGTTAAATCTATTCTTTAACCTAAAATTTATATCTCTCAAAAAGATCCTGTATGTAACTAGTTTTTGTTGGGTTTACACAACATCTTCACACCAACGTCTTACAAGTTGCCTAATTTTAAAAAAGTTTCACGTTATTTTTTTGCCTGTGAAAAATCTGAAAACAAGATTTTTCCCAGAGATAAAACCTAGCCAAGATTTATTTTTTGCCCCTGGAAACTTCTATTCTAAAAATTTTATCGAAATCGTTGAAACTGTTTTCGAAAATGCGATGAAAAATTTGATCGCCAGAAAAACAAGTAGGATGATCCCATTATTTAGAACTTCAATACTCAATATTTTTGTTTTTACGGTAATTCAAAAATAGTTACTGAAAAATCCTTATTGCAAAAATTCATGTTAATTTGACAATTTTCGAACTTAATAAAAAAAAATGGAATTTTTGCTCAGTAAAATTCAATAATATTACATACTGTAATACTTAGAATGTCTCAACTGGTTCAAATTTTATGCAGGTGAGTGTACAATCTTTCAAAATCATCCATTAACTGCCAATAGTATTGCGCAATAATATTGACAGTGTAGGGGGACCTTTTATGTATGAACATTGTTTAAACAGTGAATTGAAAGTCAAAATATTGAATGTCTATGGACTGCTGTAAAAATTTCTCATAATTATCGAAATAATTGTTTTTGATAAATTTTCGATATTATTTAAAATAAATTTACTCAATTCTGTTTGAAACTGAATTTATATTGAGAAAAACTTGGATTAATTTGATAGTGGAAAAATAGATTTTAGTTTTCATGATGGAGAATAAAGTGATTGGTTTGAATGATTTTGAAACTGTTTGTAGAATTTGTTTAGAAAAAAAGGAGATAATGACTTCAATACTCGAAAAATCATTACTTCCAAATTTAATAAAAACAATCAAAGAAATGTTAGAAGAATGTGCTTCAGTACATGTAAGTTTATATACTTTGTTTACATATTCTAAACGTAAAACGATATAAGCAATAGATAATACATCATGACGTCAAAGTCTACTATTGCTATCTTTGTTATTAAGTATGTTAAAACTTTGTATTTGTTTATTAAGTGTATGATTATTTCGAAAAATTTAGAGTATATTTGGAATCTTAAGAAGATTTCTTACTTAGCAAAAAGGGCACAGAGGACCCCTTGGTCTAGGTGCTAGGGACCCGTATGCGGTACCCCTCTTTCTTGTTATTATTACTTAGCAAAAATGCACAAGTCTCAAGTTTTTCATTTCATAAAGAACAGATGTTTAGAATTTTAAAGATATGAAATTATTTTTGCTTTAGCAAGGATCCCTGGCAGGGGGCGGAGTTTGATATTTCGACTAATAAATTAATTATTTTGTATATAATTTTGTAGATATCCACTAACGATTCGTTACCAAAAAATATTTGTTTAGAATGTACAAAATATTTAGAACAATCTTATAAATTTAAAATCCAGTATTTATCAACGGAAAAATTACTAGAACAAATAATTGCAAACGCACACCCGAACATAAAAGTTGAAAATTCCAATGATGATGACGAAGATGATGATTTTAAAAATGAAGAAAATTCATATAATTTTTATAATTCAGACGATACATCATTTCAAAATGAAAGTATCAAAAGAGAATTTGTTTCACTCAAAGAAGAATTAAAAGATACAAACTTACAATCAAATGAGAATAATTCAAATGATTTCAGTACGATACAAAAGTATAAATGTACACACTGTGAATTAGGATTTCAATTTAAAGCAAAATTCTATCAACATCAAAAATCAGTTCATTCGAATGTAATGAAGTGTATGTTCTGTGATAAAATTTTTGATTGTATTCGAAATTTAAAAAATCATTCACCGGAAATAGTTCGTTGTAAAATATGTAAACAAGTTTGTGATTGTAAAGGTATCTTAACAGCCCATTTAACGGAACACGCAACGTGCGAAGTATGCGGCAAGAGATTTCAAAGTATACGACATTGTAAACGTCATTTAAGGGTAAATACATCAATAAGTATTATTAATTCAGAATCCAAATATCTTTCTAAATTCGTTAGTTTTGGAGTGGTTCAATCTATTCTTCAAATAGTTACTCCCCCATTAGAAAGAGAAAGCTTTTAATAGATTTTTGTGTTTGGCCCAAAAATGGCGGCCATTATTTATTTTTCAATAAGGTATTAACTTGTACCTTGTAGGTATATATCTTGGATCACAAATGGCGACCATGCGAAGACCTTTTATGAAATAGTATTCATAGATCTTTAGAAATTTTTGTAATAAAATAATCGATTTTCCAATAAACCTAAAATATTGCCTGTTTTCTGCTCTCAATTTGGCTCTTTTCTCAGAAAATTAAACTGGCTAACCCTAAGCTCAATAGACAAGCCTCCCTTCACCGTATTTTATTTCTGCCAATCAAATATAATTCCAGTCCGATCTTTCTGCCTTCTTCGATTTCTATTTGGCACAGTTTACAAAACGTCAAATTTTGTTCTAAGCGGACCTATTCGATAAGTTTTATATTTGTAGTTCTAGTGGAAGAAATTAGCCTATAAATTTTGAGTTTTTCGCTTTATTATTGGTTTCTTGAAAATCCACTCCTCTGTAAATAAAAGCAGACGAATATTTATACGAAAAACTAGATTTGGATCGAATTTAATTGTAGTAACTTTGGAATTTGTTTTAGATTCATGGTGACAAACGTTATTTATGTACTTATTGTGGAAAAGCGTTTGCAGATGGTACGAATTATATAATTCATGTACGAACTCATACAGGAGAAAAACCATACCAATGCACCCAATGTGGTAAATATTTTTCGGAGGCTTCCCTTGAACTATCTTACACGGCCTTAAGTTGTCTTGTTTTATTTTTAGATTCCAAATTTAAAGATAGTACCAGTTTACAACAACATTCTGCCAAACATTCGGATGAAAGAAAATTTGAATGTGAAATTTGTAAAAAAACATTTAAACGTAAAGATGATTTAAAACGGCACGAATTGACACATATGGAAGGGGAAAACTATTCTTGTGATATTTGTAATAAACGATTTAAAACAAGGAAATCCTTACGTGGCCATCAGTTTGTTCATACAGGTAATAATATTCGGTTACAATTCTGGATCAAATACCATTTAAAAAAACTGTTCTATCATTTTAGGTGAACGAAATTATGTTTGTACATACTGTAGTAAAGCTTTTTATAAAAGCTATAATTTAAAAATGCATTTACGAATTCATACAGGAGAAAAACCGTTCACTTGTAGTAAATGTGGAAAAACGTTTAATCAGAAACATGTACTTAACAGTCATATGAAAACTCATTTTGAGGTGCCTGAATAATTCACATGCATTTCAAGGAATGCAAAGAATTTTCGAATTCGATTGAAAGATGGCTCCTTTTAAAACTTTAGCCTAAAGTGATATTTGTAAAGAGTTTATCTCTTTCAGTTAAATCAAACATATGTTTCCAATTTGATACTATGTTGACTCTTGTTCTAAATTTTAATAAAAATGTAAATAGTTCTGAAAATAAAATGTGTTTTATTATATTTATAACTAGCTGAAGTACCAGATAATCAATAACGATGGAAATTAATGGTAAATGGTAAATTTGAGAAAAATAGGCAAACTTGACCTCAAAAAAAAAAACTTTTCAATAGATAGAGCGATGTTTCAAACGTACAGTAGAAAAAATGCGAAACGATCCACCACACAGTTTAGATTTAATTAATTTTTTAATATTTTCTATCTCTGTTTTTCACACATAAAAATGTTCACACATAATATGTTATTTAAATTGATCTCGGATTATCGACTACCAAACTACCTTAAGCTGAAATAATTGAAAATCATAAATAACTCGAAAACTGTTTGACTTGGGATAGTACAATTTATTAATTAAAATCATAGGAAATGATCTCGATCAATCCATCCAGTTTTTCCCATTGATTGCCAAACACTGCAAACTTTCAAGAAGAAATTATTTAGAGCGTTAGAGTTAAGCGATATAACAAACAGTGATTCAAAAAAGACATTTGTGGATATATTTTTATGGCAAAAACATTATCTAATTAGATAATTTTCATATTAGTATTTTAAGTTGTGAAGAACAGCTGCTTATAAATTTATAGAAATTGATACCTGTAATGCCCTCAATCAAACAAATTTATTTAAGATAATGGAGAATAAGGATATTGGATTGAATGATTTTGAAACGGTTTGTAGAATTTGTTTGAATAGAAAAGAAAGTATGATTTCAATGTTTGAAAACTCATTACTTCCAAATTTAATAAAAACATACAGAGAAATGTTAGAAGAATGTGCTTCTGTTCATGTAAGTTATAAATATTTAATCTTACTTTGTTTACATTTTAAAATTAAAACGATAATAGCAATAGGTACCACCTTATGACGTCAAAGTCTACGATTACTATATTTAATTTTGTATTTCTATTAAGTTTATGGTTATGTTCTTTGGGCTTTTATCATTTCTTGGACGATCAGATTTTATGACAGAGTCTGATAGAACTCAACGAAATAAATAAAGAATATCCTTAATATATGCAGAGAATATTTAAAACTCAAAAAAATCTAATAAATTTGAATAATTCCGTAGATATCCACTGATGATTCATTACCCAAAAATATTTGTTTAGAATGTACAAAATATTTGGAACAATCGTATAAATTTAAAATCCAATATTTATCAACCGAAAAATTATTAGAACAAATCATTACAAACGCTCAAACAAACGTAAAAGTAGAATATTCCAATGAGGAAAATGACGATGATTTTAAAAATGACGATAATTCATTTAATTTTTATAATTCAGACGAAATATCTCAGAGTGATGTAATTAAAAGTGAATTTGTTGGTCTCAAAGAAGAATTAAAAGATACAAATAAAGAATTAAATGAAAATAATTCAAACAATTGCAGTACGATACAAAAGTATAAATGTACAGATTGTGAGAGAGGATTTCAATTAAAAGCAGAATTTTATAAACATCAGAAACTAGTTCATTCGAAAATCGTGAAATGTTTGTACTGTGATCAAACTTTTGAATTTATTCGAGATGTAAGAAATCATTCACCGGAAATAGTACGTTGTAAAATATGTAAGAAAGTTTGTGGATGTAAAAGTACTCTAAAGGATCATGTACGTGAACATTCAGCGTGTGTCGTATGTGACAAAAAATTTCAAAGTGTACGAGCGTGCTTACGTCATCTAAAGGTAAAACTTCCACTCCAAAAATCCCTACACTAATTATAGTTGTTTCGATTATTATTTTGATATTAATGTTTTGATATGAAAAATCTTATGCCGGTAGTACACACTCGGCGAGAGCAGTCGGCGAATGTCTCGGCGAGACATTTGTAAGGCGAGGAGCCGCGAGTGAAGCTGTGTACACTCTCGCCGAGTGTTCGGCTGACAATACAGTTCTCGTCAGATAGTTAACGTGACTTGGTCAGAAACTACGTTGGTATACCTGAAAACTTGCATTTTTAAATTAAAAATTGCGAAGTTGTAATTTTAAAGCGGTTAATAGTGGAATATTTAAAAATGGTGGTTGAAAGATGAATCGAATATAGACGAGAGTGTCCTGTGGGTACTAGTATTCACTCATTTCCTTTGACTCGTGTAAAAAAATCGACTTTTAATGGAGTCGACATGACGGACTCGCCGAGTGTGTACTGCCAGCTTTATACATCTTAGCTGGGGATTCAACGCAAGCCCTGCGGCATTCCATACCAGAGCTCCGATATGTTTCGAGTAATGTAAAGCTTATACTTCGAGTAATAGATGTTTTAGGGTTTGAAAGGAAGGGGACGAAGATTTATTTCAAGTTGCAGAGCATTTTGGTTTATCGAGGTTCTACTGTATATTTTTAATATATTTTAGACACATGGAGACAAACGTTATTTATGTACTTTGTGTGGAAAAGCGTTTTCCGATAAAACAAATTACATTATTCATGTACGAACTCATACAGGAGAAAAACCATATCAATGTACTCAATGTGGTAAATATTTTCGTTTTCTTTAATGATTTTCCGTTTGATTTTCTTAATTTTTGTATATAAATTCTGCAATGTTAATTAACTAAACTTTAGGTTTTGTTTTTAGATGCGAAATTTAGCGGGAGTGCTAGCTTACAGAAACATTATACAAAGCATTCGGATGAACGAAAATTTGAATGTGAAATTTGTAAAAATAAATTTAAAAGTAAACCTCATTTACGTAATCATAAGCGAACACAACATGTAGATGGGAAAAATTATTCATGTGATATTTGTAGTAAAAAATTTAAAAGAAAGGACACTTTACGTGATCATGAAAAAATTCATACAGGTAAAACTTGTTAATGGATTTTCAGCTGAAACAAATGCGCTATATAAAACGTTCTGGCATTTTTAGGGGAACGGAATTGTATTTGTACATACTGTAATAAAGCATTTCTGAAAACAAATAATTTAAAAAGGCATTTACGAACTCATACCGGTGAAAAACCGTTCAGTTGCAGTAAATGTGGAAAACGGTTTAGCCAGAAACATGTACTGACCAGTCATATGAAAACTCATTTTGAAATGGCTGAGTAATTTTAATATTTATTGACCAAACAAGATTAAGTCATTTCTATATGCGACCGATTTAATTTTAGTTTTATTTTACTTTTATTTTTGTATTTACTTTTGTTAAAAATTTTAATAAAGTGTAAACAATACAGAAAAAAGAAAATGCAATTTTTTATTTTCCCGTATTAATATAAAAAATGCCGATTAACTTCTCTAAAACTTTCGTACTCAACCTTTGAGTTAAACGGAATTCGAAATTAAAAATTATCTGAAAAAACTGTTTGAACTCCATCAAAAACTAATAATTTCCAAACCAAATGATCATGTTCCAAGTGACCAAATTTGACGTTCAACTATAGAGTCAACCTCACGTGACCAAATTTGACGTTTAAGTGTCAAACGTCAGATTGAAAAGATCTTTAAGATTAAGCGATATAGAAGAAATTTGCGGATATATTTTTATAGGAAATAGTTTTTATCATATTAGAGTCCTTCTACATTGGTCATACATATTTTTTAGTCAATGTGATTAAGTGACGAAGAACAGACACTTTGTTTATAAATTTAAAGAAATTGATACCTCTGATGCCCTCAATGAAACAAATTTATATATGATGATGGATAATAAAGTCATTGGGTTAAATGATTTTGAAACAGTTTGTAGAATTTGTTTGGACAAAAAAGAAAACATGATTTCAATGTTTGAAAACTCATTACTCCTAAATTTAATAAAAACATACAAAGAAATGTTAGAAGAATGTGCTTCTGTACATGTAAGTTACAAATATTTAATCTTACTTTGTTTACATTTTAAAATTAAAACGATAATAGCAATAGGTACCACCTTATGACGTCACAGTCTATTATTACTATCTTTATCTAATTTTAAACTTAAAAGCTGTATAATTGTTTACAAATAATTATTATTCTGTACAATTTCGTAGATATCCACTGATGATTTATTACCCAAAAACATATGCTTTGATTGTGTAAAATATTTAGAACAATCTTATAAATTTAAAATCCAATATTTATCAACGGAAAAATTATTGGAACAAATTATTTCAAACGCACAGACAAATATCAAAGTTGAAAATTCCGATGATGACGATGATGATTTAAAAAATGAAGAAAATTCTTTTAATTTTTATAATCCAAACGAAATTTCCGAAAGTAATGACATCAAAAATGAATTGATTTCTGTTAAAGAAGAATTTGTTTCTGTGAAACAAGAGGTAATTAAGGACACAAATGATGAATTAAATGATATTGATTCAAATAAACACAGTAAAATTCAAAAGTATAAATGTGAAGAATGTGAAATGAGATTTCATTTAAAAACAAAATTTTATAATCATCAAAAACGAGTTCATTCGCAAATCATGAAGTGTATGTTCTGTAATAAAATTTTGCAATCTCTGGAAGATGTGAGGAAACATTCACCCGAAATGGTTCGTTGTAAGATATGTAAGCATGATTATGGATGTAAAAGTATTTTAAAAAATCATTTAAGTGAACACACTGTTTGTAAACTGTGTGGCCAGAAATTTAAAAGTATAGAATTATGTAATCATCATCAAAAGGTAAATATTATAACGTCGAAGCTCCTCATTGATGAGCTTTACAGCTGCAGTATACTGATTTTTTAATATTAATAAACTTAAGATTTGGATCGAATTCATTGTAGTAACTTTAAAATCTGTTTTAGATTCATGCAGATAAATTTCATTTATGTCCTTATTGTGGGAAATCTTTTACGGAAAATAAGAACTTCACAGTTCATGTACGAACTCATACAGGAGAAAAACCATACCAATGTACTCAATGTGGTAAATATTTTTATTAATTTATAAAATTTATTATCAACTTGCACTCCCCATAGTTTTGTTTCGAAAATAGGGAACGGTTTTGGAACATTTTGCTATCAAGTGATGATTTTTTTGAGTTAACCCTCTTTAGACACACAAAACGACAGCTATTAAAGTTCTGACAAGGAAAGAATCATCGACACATAACATATACTATTGTTATGTATTCAACACTTTATACATAACAGTGTCGTGGCTTAGTTAGTTAAAGCGCCTGTCTGGTAAACAGGAGATCGTGAGTTCGAATCTTGCCGGGCCAACTTGATAGTTTATTTAATTAATTCTCTGAAAAAGTCTGAATTACTATTATTAAGTCAGTCTGAATAACTCTTGTTATTCTGTTTTCTGTCTTTAAATCATTTATAAAACATTTATTTTATTTTTTCAGAGATTTTCAGAAAAATAAGACTTTCAGAAGTTTTATTCAGAGTTTTAAAAGAATTATTCTCAATTTTTGAAGATAATTATTTCCACCAGGGTGTCTCTAATTTCCCCTCTATTGAGTCATTTCTCCTTTATTGTAACAAAAATTTCATACAGATACTTCGCTAAATAATTCCCCCCACTAACTTTCAGATAAACCTTGTTTAAAAAAGTTTTATGCTGAAATTTCTTGCTTTATTTTTAGATGGCAAATTTACGGATAGTACTAGCTTAAAAAAACATTCTGTACGGCATTCAAACGAGAGGAAATTTGAATGTGAAATTTGTAAAAATAAATTTAAAAGTAATATACATTTATATAAACATAAACGGACACATGTGGAAGGGAAAAATTACTCGTGTGATATTTGTAATCAAAAATTTAAAACACCGAAAACTTTACGTGGCCATCAATTTGTTCATACAGGTAATAATATTCGATTGTAATTCTGGATCAATTGCCATATAAGAAAAAACTGTTCTATCATTTTAGGTGAACGTAATTATGTTTGTACATACTGTAGTAAAGCTTTTTATAAAAGCTATAATCTAAAATTACATTTACGGATTCATACAGGAGAAAAACCATTCATCTGTAGTAATTGTGGCAAATCGTTTAGTCATAAACATGTACTTAACAGTCATATGAAAACACATTTTGAATTGCCTGGATAATTTTAATTATCATCGATCAAAATTAGATATCAATGTATCTAGAATTCGGAACTCCGTCATTCGGAAAAAAAGAATATTAATAGAATTTAATTCAAGAAAATTCATTTGTTAATTTTTTCTCAAATTTTTCAGATGTCATTGTTTTCAATTTAAGCCTGTTTAAATTTATTTTAAATTTTAATAATATGTAAATAATTTTGAAAAATTAAATCTGTTTCATTAAATTTATTTATTTTTTTGAGAAATATTTATTTAAGGGTTGTCTTTATATGAGATTTAGTTTTATAATCATGAAGACTGTATCAAAGGAGAATGATCGTAATGTTAAACTCGTGGCTTTAAAACTGGATACAGACTGTAGACGGCGTCATAGTCGTGGAGGTCTCTTCGAATTCAAAACTGTAAATAAAACATAAAGTAGATATTTTATAATTGTAAACCTACATCACATAATAATTGGTCTTTATTTAATTTATTATTAATTATTATTAATTTTGTTCGTTCTGATTTTCTACCACTCTTACAACCCTTAAACTGCACAACACTTTACCATTTTTTTGTTAAATAACTCAGGAATTGATAAACCACTTAATATTGTTTAAAAAATGTGTTTTATTAAAAATATTATAAATTAAAAATACATTAATTAAATGCATTATAAATTTTATTATAACCTCCATAATAAATATTTATTTATAAGGATTTGAAATTGTCATGCGCAGTAAGCAACAAAAGGGGATCTCCGCAACATAACTGCCGTCTGTTGGACATTAATAAACTATAATCTGTAGGCAAAAACAGCAGAAATCCCTATCTCGATCGGCCTCCTTTTATATAGTCTTCGTGTTTATAATTCTGGTAGGACCCATGTGACATTAACTTACACATCTATGTCGTTAAAAATACATTTTCTATAAAATATTGGGAGCTGTAGCGCTTTAATATGCTCTCTGGTGGGTAAATTATAAACCATAGTTAATAGGTTGATGTTCCTCGCCAACCCCCGTGACATACACTTCGGCCTACAAATTTAGTGGTTACTCTCTGGTGAACAACTTAGAAATAAATTTATAAATAAATAAATTATACATAGAAACTATTGCAAGTAGGTTGAAGTATTAAGCACTATTAGAAATCCCAATGTATAAATAAGAATCATATAATATTTGGGGTGGAGGTACAATTGATTGTTATGGAATGTCTCTATGGGGGAGGGGGTGCGTTCAAATGACTGATATTTTGTGAACGGCCCCTCATTAACTTATGAAAGTTGAAAGAATATAACGAATCAGAATAGAAAATGTTTATTTATACTTGACCCACGATGGCATGCATTGTTTCATGTTATTAAATCCACTAAATTTATGGGAAAATTCCCCAATTTGGCAACACTGCTGACAAGTTGGTATGAGTGTCCGAAGAGAATTTTGGAACTGAACTGAATTACATTTTACTAGTTTTTTTATTGAATTTTCTATATTAGAACTTAACTCGGAAATAGAAAAATGTCCACGTCTCCACCATAAGAACTCATGAAATTTCAGCCGTTTTGCATCCGCTACATATATCCATTTTAAAATTATTTACACGTTAACGTGTAAATAAATATTTTCTTAAACCAAATTTATTGTTGTGGCCTTAATAAAACAGAGATTAATTTAAGATGGAGAATAAAGATATTGGATTAAATGATTTTGAAACAGTTTGTAGAATTTGTTTGAATAAGAAAGAAAACATGACTTCAATTTTACAAAACTCATTACTTCCAAATTTAATAAAAACATACAGAGAAATGTTAGAAGAGTGTGCTTCAGTAAATGTACGTTACAAAAGTTACACTGTGAAAATAATTTCATAAATTATTTATTTATACATAAAAATCGTGAAATCATTCCATAAAATAATGACCCCATTTATCGTATAACGTCTAAACGTACAATTATTCGCTTTGAACAATTTTGAATTGCAAAGCTTCTTTAAGTTTATAGCTACTTTTTCCCCATTCGAAAATCTAATATTTGTAGAAAATATCCACAAAAAGAAAACTAATCAGCTACTTTTAATAAATAAAACCATTTTGTATATAATTTCGTAGATATCCACTGATGATTCACTACCAAAAAATATCTGTTTGGAATGCATAAAATATTTGGAACAATCGTATAAATTTAAAATCCAGTATTTATCAACAGAAAAATTATTAGAACAAATAATTGCAAACGCACAACCGAACATAAAAGTAGAAGTTTCCATTGACGAAGAAGAAGACGATGATGATTTTAAAAGTGAAGATAATTCTTATAATTTTTACTCACATTTTATTTTAAATCAAGAAAATTCAGCCCAAACACCTCAAAGTGAACCAGTAATCACAAAAGAGTTCATTTCTGTGAAAGAAGAAGTTCTTAAAGATACAAAAAAAGAATCAACTGATAATGATTCAAAAGATGACAACAGTACGGTACAAAAGTATAAATGTGCAGAGTGTGGAACTGGTTTCCATTGGAAAGCTGAATTTTATAAACATCAAAAATTAGTTCATTCGAAAAGTCTGAAGTGTTTGTATTGTGATAAAACTTTTGAATTTACATATTATTTGATAAAACATTCACCGGAAGTAGTGCAATGCAAAATATGTAAGAAAGATTTTGGATGTAATAGTAATTTAAGAGATCATGTACGGGAACACACAACGTGCAAAATATGTGGCAAGAGTTTTAAAAGTATACGATCATGTAATCGACATATAGCGGTAAATATATTATTAATATTAAAGCTCGTTATATTGGGTATTTTGTTAGCTTACTAGACAATTATTGTATTAGATTAGATTAGCCCCGTCATCAGGGCCGGATTAAACCATGAGAGGCCCTTAGGCAATTCAAGTTTCAGGGCCTCCATGTTCTTTAACTTCCTAAAACAGAGGTTTTTTTTCATACAGTGACTTGTAAAAAGACAAAAAAGTCAGTAAAACTGGAACAGAAGTAGTGAAAAATGCTTCGATCATTAATAAGAGAATAGGAGGACTTGATAAGCAAGCTCCAGGCTATTGCCAACATATGGGAGAAGCGAGTCTCGTCAGACTGAGATAGAAGGGGGAGCACAATGGACCATAAGGTCGAAGTGCAATAGTTTTACCCCGATATTAATCAATCAATCAATAAGAGAATGCTTCATAGATGGTCATTTTGCATATCTCCTAATCTCACCCGGGGAACCAAAAAGCGCGGGTCTCATAGACCCCTGCCTGTATTACCTATTGGGTAATTCGGCCCTGCTCGTCACTGCGACCTTGATGATCTGTTGTGGCATACCCCATCTCTATTAGAATCTCCAGGCCAAATTCATGTCGTTGATGAAACCCAAGATTTCACTTGGATTAAGTTGTCTCACTTTAGTTGGAAAGCTTCATCTAGGAAGTTCAACCTTTTTCGAGTGACAATTTCGCAGCTGCATAGATTAAGATGATACTTCAGTGGGCAGTGTGTAGGTACAAGTCCGGTAATGATCTTAATTTCGGATCTGCCCTTCTCGACGAGTGTTCTATGAAGAGTTTAACCTTACCTTTGCCTTGGAGACTATGCAATTTTCTACCTAAGAAGTTAGTAAACCCTTGAAGATCGGTTCGGATACTTCAAAGAAGGATTCCGGTCCTAAGAAGAATGTGCTAGTACACCCCTATTCACTTAACAAACAGCGATTTCGTTGCTATCAACGCTCTCATGATCTATCACCCAACCAATTGGGACTCTTATAAAAAGAGAGGCCATTTAGGAATTGAGACAGAAATGTAACAATATAATGCCTTCAGGACTGTTTGGATGTATAATAAATGTCCTTCTAAGAAAAGAAATGTCTAATTTCCCATATTTTCCAGCACCGATGCCAAATTTACAATGATATATTTTTGTTTTTCATGGCCATTGTGTTAATTACTTTCCGTACCACCATTTTCATCATGAACATAAGCTAAAAAATAATCCTGTCGGGAGTGAGCTCTCAAATCACCAGGTATATAAAGTAATAAGAGATTTTCTTTTTTTTACATATTTTAGACGCATGGTGACAAACGTTATTTATGTACTTATTGTGGAAAAGCGTTTGCAGATAGTACGAATTACATTGTTCATGTACGAAGACACACCGGAGAAAAACCATACCAATGCACTCAATGTGGTAAATATTTTCATTTTATAAGATTTATATTGCGTCCGTTGTCTATCTGTCTATTGGTCTAAGCTATGAAGGTTAGAGTATAGAAGGAGAACTATCTCCATGTTATAAAAAGTGTCCCCTAAATAGAAGAAAATTGAGATGGCGCTGGTGTACCAATTTTAAAGAAACTAAAAGTAGACAAGGATACGCTAACATCCGCTTTGTAAAGGCGGAATTTTTAAATTATTACATAAATCATATGAAACCACAGATATTAAAGAAGTAGAAATACTATTTATTAAAGAAATTCCATGAATATAATAAACAATGAATTGGTGATGAATTTTCAAGTCACAATAAATTTGAAAAGTTAAAGGTATTTTAATAACAAAATTATAATTAAGAAACTTGAATATATTTCAATTAATAAATTTTGTTCAAAAAATAGAATAATCATATTTTTATCGAAGATAGAAATTTA
The DNA here is from genome assembly GCA_963920215.1 of Nineta flava. NCBI lineage: Eukaryota > Metazoa > Arthropoda > Insecta > Neuroptera > Chrysopidae > Nineta > Nineta flava. Next base: position 141,833,829 of record OY986040.1, read on the forward strand.
AAAAATTGTTTGATAAAAATTTAATGAAGCATAAATTGAATATTTCTATATTAAACTATATATATATATTTTTTTTAATGTATATTATTTTTTATTTATAAATAAAAATGATCACATTCAAAATGGGATTCAATGTAACTACTTCCAGTTGACAACTTCACTTCGTTCTACAGTAACTATATTCAGAGCAAGTCCACCTTCTCACAAGCGCCATTGTGGCCATTCACTGAAACTTAATTTTACGTATTTCGGTGGACACTTTTTTAGTTTAACAACCATATGAGATAGTTCTCCTTCTATACTCTAACCTCCATAGTCTAGGCGAACATATTTTGACATTCAAAGGTTATTAAGGACGTTTATTTGCTACGCTAGAGTCAAATGAGTACTATCTTTAAAAAAATTTATTTAGGATTTAAAAAAAGTTATAAAGTATATCAATAATCTTACAACGATTTATAACCTTTTTTTAATTGTCCTAAATATTTTAAAAGTATTGATTGTAAAATATCAGAAAATATAAATTAGAAATTGATTTGACTTGATGTGACAGATCTGACTATATACTATGTTGTATATTTGTGTGTATGTGTATATTATTTTAGTATGCGTGGTCGCCAGTTTTTAAAATATGGTGGCAAAAACAAACCTAACAAAACAATTTTAATTTTATTAAATAATTAATTCAAACGTTCGTCAATGACAATGCTTTGGAATTAAATTAAATATAAAACCAAATACAGTTTGCGTGAAAAATAAGTAGTCATTTATTAAAAGATGCTTTCAGTACAAAAGCCGTGAGTGAACTAACTATACTATAATGTTCATACATAAAGATATCAAAATGAAAAAGAGTGCGTTCAACTACGTTAATATAAAATTACATTTCTCTACTCTGACACCGCCTCTTAATTTTAATATTCAAAAAATCAAAAACAAAGTAGCCTCTTCACATAATATTATTTTAAAATATAGAAAATTTAATTAAATTTAAATTTGCACGATGTCTTTCAAACAAAATTCGACCAATTGCTTTTGTCATTATGTCTGCAAGTTGATCGGTAGTTGACTTATATCGCAGTGTGATTTCTTCATTTCCAATCGATTCACGAATGAAATTAAACTTTATGTCGATGTGCTTCATTCGTTTGTGTTCACATGAATCCTGTGCCACCTTTATACATGACTGATTGTCCTCGTATATAATCGTCGCCTTTGAACACCCGAAGCCTATTTCGCCCAATAAACTTCGAATCCATTTTGCTTCACAAATTCCATTTGCAAGTGAAATGTATTCAGCTTCAGTCGATGATAAACTGACAGTCGCCTGTTTACGTGAAGCCCAACTGATTGTATTGTTAAATACTTTAAAAACATATCCAGAAATGGACTTTCGGTCATTTTTATCATTTGCCCAATCTGAATCGGTGTAGCCATGAAGTAAACTTGCATCTTCATGTCTTTTGAATACCATTGCCATATTCAAAGTTCCTTTGATGTAACGCAAAATTCGTTTAGCATGCGTGAAATGTTCCACTGTGTAGCAACTTTGAAAACGACTAAAATAATTTAGGGCTGCACACAAATCCGGTCGCGAAGTAATTGTAGCATATGTCAGACAACCAATTAGCTCCCTGTATGGAACATTTGGCAAGTCATCTGGATTTCCCTTTTTTAAACTCAAACCAACTTCCATTGGCGTTGTTATCTCCTTACATTCGCTCATTCCAAACTTTGCCAAAACACCTTTTAAGTATTGTGTTTGATTCAAAATTGTCATACCCTCTTTTACATCATGATCGATATGCATTCCAAGAAATGTGCTGACCCTTCCAATGTCTGTCATCTCAAATTCTCTCACAAGCAGCCCCCTGATGATGTTGATTTTCTTCTGATCATCAGAAATAATTAACAAATCGTCAACATACAACAGCACATAACATTTACTGCCGGCTTCTTCCTTGATGTAGACACATTGATCCGATAAACAACGTTTGAATCCCAACTTTAACATGAGACGATTGAAGCGTTCATTCCATTTTCTGGATGCCTGTTTTAAACCATAAAGCGCTTTATTCAGCCTGCAGACTTTATCGCCACACTTGAAACCTTCAGGTAATTCCATGTAAATTTCTTCTGAAAGATCGCCATTCAGAAAAGCTGCTTTGACGTCTATTTGATGCATTTGCATGCTCTCGTGATTCGCAATTGACAACAAAATACGCAGTGTTGTCAACCTAAGTGTCGGTGCATATGTCTCATTATAATCAAAACCAGCCGTTTGCGAAAAACCTCGAGCAACAAGTCTAGCTTTGTATTTATCAATGTTGCCGTTTGAATCTCGCTTTAATCTAAACACCCATTTGCACGACACCGCCTTTCTTCCATTTGGCAAATCACATACATTCCATGTATTGTTTTTAACCAATGATGAGTACTCAGCTTCAATTGCCTTTTCCCATTCAATCCAATCATCACGACGCCCTGCCTCAGCAATAGTGTTTGGATCACTTTCAACAAATTGCAGCGCTGACAATGCAAAATGTGCATCATCCCAATCACCATATCGTTCCGGTGGACGTCGTTCCCGTTGACTTCTTCGTAAAAGCAATTGATCGTTGTTACCGATGCAATCCATATTTGCACCGTGGATATTATTTTCGATGTTACCGGTACAATCCCTATTAGTTCCGTGTTCAATTGATGTATCGCTGGCATCCAAGAATTCACCAACTTCAATTGAATTATTCAGCTCACTGCCATTCTTCCTTACTGCCTCCGAATCCCTTCCAACTGCCTCTGAATCCAATGTCTCAAACATTTTTTGTTGATTCACAATTGAATTTTCATCAAAAATAACACTTCTGCCAACAATTAATTTATTCGATTCAGTATTCCACAATCGATACGTATTATTTGATGCGTAACCCAGCATAATACATTTCGTTGATTTTCCATCCAATTTGGCACGTTTTTCTTTTGGAACCAAATTATAGCAAACTGAACCAAATACACGAAGATTTGATAAATCTGGTTTTCTTCCAAACCAAATTTCTACCGGAGTCTTGTTAATGAATTGTTTTCCAAAGGCACTCGTTGGTGAACGATTTTTAATGTAGTTTGCAGCACACACTGCTTCCGACCAAAACCTCTTATCAAGATCGCTTGCATGTAACATAGCTCGTACTTTTTCAACCAAAGTCCTGTTTAATCGTTCGGCAACCCCATTCATCTCAGAATTGTACGGGACTGTGTAATCCAATTGAATTCCCTTTTCATTACAAAATTTCTTGAATTCACCAGAAATATATTCACCGCCGTTATCTGCACGCAACTTTGCAACTTTACAGCCATGAAATGCTTCAGCCATAGTAACAAATTCTTTGAACTTTTCAAAAGCCTGACTTTTCCTTTCAATGCAATACACAGCAGACAAACGCGAATAATCATCCATAAACGTCACAAAATAGTGTGAACCATCATATGCCGGGACCTCAATTTTTCCGCAAACATCACTATGAATGAGTTCAAGCACTCTAGTTGATCGAATTTTAGTACGTGGTGGCAGTGTTGCCTTTACCTGCTTGCCATAAATACACGGCTCGCACAATTTGACGTCAGTATTCAAGTTCAAATTTCCAACACCACTGACCATATTTTGCTCGATCAATTTCTTCATATCACCATAGTTCAAATGACCCAATCGAAAATGCCAAAACTTTTGTAATGATGAATTTAACGGTTTCTCACCCGCCACACCCGCAAATGTGTCTTCATCCATATAAAAATTAACCACATACAATTTTCCTTCAGCTCGAGCAATGAAAATTAATTTTTCATTCAATGATGCATATGCCAAATCTTTGTTGAAAACGATTTTAAACCCACGTTTGATCAAACAACGAATTGATAAAAGATTACATTTCAAATCTTTTATGTATAACACATCTCGAATAATTTTTGTCTCACAATCACCATTTAGAAACGTTTTAACATGAATGTCGCCTCGTTCATTTGCATACAATACAGCATCTCGCTTTGCCACAGAAATATTTATTTTGTTAATGGCCGATAAATTATTGAAATAATATTTACTGTTAGCCATATGCTCTGACGCACCAGAATCCAAAATAAATTTTATTTGCTTTCCTTCATTTCCATGCTTTGCACTATATGCCGCATTCATGTTCATTCGTGTTTCATTCGTAGCCGCTGTTTCATGTTCCGAGCTCACATTTAACGACACAGCACTATTCGACGCTTGATTTGATGATTCAGCTACATGTACGCCTTTTTCACTTTTCGAAGAATTCTTTTTACTGTTATTTTTCTTTTTCTTCTTTTTGCACTGTGATTTTATATGTCCTACTTCACCACAACGATAACAAATAATATTAGCATTCATTGCAGTTGAAACTATTTTTCCCGATGAATTTCCCGTTTTTCGTTTACCACATTCATCAAGTAGACGACTTTTTACAAAATCCAATGTAATTTCTTCTTGATTCATCGTTTCAATTGCAGTCACCAATGTATCGAATGATTTTGGTAATGTAATGAGCAAATGACAAACCACGTCCAATTCTTCGATTTTTGCACCAGATGATTTCAAATCACGAATTTTTTGATCGAAATTCAACATATGCTCTTTAATATCGTCTGCGTCATTGTATTTCATTGTTAATAGCTGCCGACGAACCAACAATTGATTTGCAATGCTTTTCCGTTCGTAGATTTTCGCCAACCCATCAATCATTTCCTTTGCAGTACTTTTCCCTTTGATGTTTTCCAATTGACAATCATGAACACTTTGCACAATGATACTTTTGCATACCTTTTCTTGTTTCTTAATGTTGTTTTTCGATGTATCGTCCGAACATGCACTCAGCATCTCTGCCAAATCAGTTTTAATGAAATCAGCCAAACCTTCTTTGTCAAGTGCAATTTCAACACGAAAACGCCAATTATTGAAATTACTTCCATCGAACAACGGAATGCCATTTTTACTAATTGTTTCACTCATTTTTACTTTAATTTTAATTTAACCACTTTTTCTAAACAACTGGACTCATAACCTGACAATGCTTTGGAATTAAATTAAATATAAAACCAAATACAGTTTGCGTGAAAAATAAGTAGTCATTTATTAAAAGATGCTTTCAGTACAAAAGCCGTGAGTGAACTAACTATACTATAATGTTCATACATAAAGATATCAAAATGAAAAAGAGTGCGTTCAACTACGTTAATATAAAATTACATTTCTCTACTCTGACAGTCAACACCAGTTTTTTAATGCAATTTATATAAACTGCATATTTCAAAGAATATTTATAAACATTATTTATTATGGTGGTTACTTTAATAATATAGTTATTCTAATTTTAAGTACAAACAAATTCTGTTCTCCATAAGACAGCTGTGTTTTTAATCGATAGTTTCTCTTTGAAATGATCGTCAACAGGTGTTAAATTTTTGAGGGAGGATTACTATATAATTGAGCTATTCTAAAAATTTTTATCTACTATCAGGCTTCACGTATGAACGTCCTTAAATATCTGTAGTGGTTCTTTCCACGTCGCATTATCGCCTGTCGTTGGGATTTGTCCACTGTTTCCAAAGATAGTGATTTATTGTAATCATAACTTGAACTGTAAATTTTTGTTTTGGAGGTATCAATTTTTACGATGATCTCTCTCGTTGAGATTAATGAATTTTCATATCAAATTATCAATTTCATGTTTGATTTTCAGATGCGAAATTTTGTGATAGCAATGGATTGCAAATACATTCGGTAAAACATTCGGATGAACGAAAATATGAATGTGAAATTTGTAAAAAAACATTTAAAACGAAAGATGCTGTATACAAACATAAACGTTCACATGTCGATGAGAAAAATTACTCTTGTGATATTTGTAATAAACAATTTAGAAGAAAGGATAATTTACGTGATCATGAAAAAATTCATACAGGTAAAACGCAGATTCGTTAAAAATTATATTCGAATGAAAATTACTTATAGAATGTGTTCTAATATTTCAGGTGAACGAAATTATGTTTGCACATACTGTAATAAAGCATTTATGAAGTCAGATAATTTAAAAATGCATTTACGAACTCATACCGGTGAAAAACCGTACGGTTGTAACAAATGTGGTAAAAGTTATAGTCAGAAACATGCACTGAACAGTCATATGAAAACACATTTTGAAAATTGTCTGAATAATTTAATTTCTCATTGATGCAAACACGAGAGGGATTTCCGATTGTTATTTCACGTGAATATTTTATGCATCCCAATTTATTTTGTACATTCATTTTTTGTGTCCATAAAAGTAACGCTCATTTTTCAAAAGTTTTTAGTTGATTTTTACTTTATTCATTCGGTTTTTGGGAAAATGTTTCGAATAAAAGTTGTTAGTATATTAATATTGAACAACTTTTATTCGAATCATTTTTTCGAAAACCGAATGAATAAGGCACAAATTAATTAGAAACCAAACTAACATTAAAAATTGTTTACTCTTATTGATAACTGACTGCACTTTGTTCACGACGTCAGGTGGCCAAAAAGGAAAGCAGTTTTAGTATGCAGGATAATTTATAGTCAACCCAGATCTATAATATAGTTTATAGTTTCTATAGAAATGCCTGCATTATTAACATAACTTTGGAATTCAATTTTTTGTCAATAAATTTCAAATATCATAAAAAAATTGACATTTCAATCTGTCAAAATTTAGAAAAAATTATTTATTTGACATAAAACATAAGATTATTCTTTCGTTGCACACTAAAGTCAGCTATGTTTTTTAAGCACCGTCTTCAGGCCAGTTCTCAAAAGACCTTTTCCTTTTAAATTACGATTCGTTTTTGTTTCGAACTGAATGTCATTTATTCTATTGAAAACATCAACGCTAACTATTGTTTCTTAGGACTTTGATATCTGGTGGCAATAATTAGAAACAGAGTAGTCAGGCTCAACTTTGACAGTTACATATGTGTGACTAGGGTTATGTTAATAAAATAAACAAAAAATTATTATTTTGGTAGTCTCACTAAAGCCGCCATTTTGGAATTTTGACGTCATGAGTAACTTTACCAATTCTAAGTTCCTCTTGTTTTCTATTTCACCATTTCGTTTCAATATTTCTTGTCTTATACAAAAACTCACGTAAACAATTTTACATGTTTATTAGTGGAAAGCTTCTTATTTTACACCTTTTCACAATATTTAAGTTAAGATAATCGATCCCACAACCAGATTACACTTTATAAAATGATCCAAGGAATCATTCGTTTTCCCCAAATTTAATTTCTTCAACATCGGATTTATTTAATTTAAGATACGTTTTCAATTTAGAACTATGTTTATTTTTGTTATAAATTTCAATAAAATTTAAATAATTTTCAGAAAAAAAAGTGTTTTATTATATTTTACAAACTTTCCTGACTCTCTTTGTGAGAAAGACAAATCTTTAGTTTTTTAATTCAACAGAACAATAACAAATAATATTATTTAATAAAAGATGTGAGGGGCAAATATTTATTTTTAGTTTTTATTGTTATATTTGTTCTTGTTATTATTTTTATTGTTTCATTCGTTATATTCATATTTAAAACCAAATATAATATGAGAAAAAAGCGAAAATGACGAAACGAAACCGGTCTGTTTTGATATATGTTCACGTGTTCAGTGAATGTATTTGTTATTGTCGATGGACTGTGACGCTTGAGTTAACTATAGTTATATATTTATATGTCGATTACATGATCGTATACTTTTAAAAATCTTGTCACATATTTTGCACGTTGTTTGTTTCCGTACATGATCTCTTAAATTACTATTACATCCAAAATTCTCCCAATTTTGTCCTTCTAAAAGTTTTTTTTTCTGTAATTTAATAGACATCCCTTTGAAATGGAACCTTGGTAAAATTTCAACTTCTTAGATATTATTATAGCTTTAGAGATATGAGAAGGATCTGCTGACATTCAGAAGATGATTCTTTTGGAAATTTATATAATGACTAAAGTGGATAATTACACGGATAATCCTAATGTTTATTACCCATTTAAAATTTAATAAAATAAATAAAGAAACAATTTTAAAACCAAATCGCATCTTGGAGTCTTTAAGAGTTACCCATATTATTATATGTGGTAAAACCGCGAAGGATATAACACAATTTTGTTTAAGATGATGGAGAATAAAATAATTGAATTGAATGATTTTGAAATTGTTTGTAGAATTTGTTTAGATAAAAAAGAAAAAATGATTTCAATGTTTGAAAACTCTTTCCTTCCAAATTTAATCAAAACATACCGAGAAATGTTAGAAGAGTGTGCCTCAGTACATGTACGTTATAAATATATAAACTTACTTTGTTTACATTTCATAATATTAAAACGACAATGGCATCGGATAGAGTACCTCATGACGTCAAAGTCTACTATTACTACCTTTGTCTAATTTCGAATTATAAAGCTTTGTATTCTTAATTCCTTTATTTTCGATAGTCAAATATTTGGAAATAATTATAAAATTCAGAAACCTACCAATTATTTTTAATAATAAAATTATTTTGTATATAATTTCGTAGATATCCTCTGATGATTTGCTACCTAAACATATCTGTTTGGAATGCGTAAAATATTTGGAAGAATCTTATAAATTTAAAATTCAGTATTTATCAACGGAAAAATTATTAGAGCAAATAATTTCAAACGCACAGCCAAACATAAAAGTAGAAGTTTCTATTGACGAAGCAGCCGACGATGATTTTAAAAATGAAAATAATCCTTATAATTCGTATTCATTTTTTATTTTAAATAAAGATAATTTAGATGAAATATCTCAAAAGGAAGTTATCAAAAGAGAATTCGTTACTGTGAGAGAAGAATTAATTAACGATAAAAATAGAGAATTAAATGATAATGATTCAAAAGATGACATTACGGTACAAAAGTATAAATGTGAAGAGTGTGGAAAAGGTTTTCATAGGAAAGCAGAATTTTATAAACATCAAAAATTAGGTCATTCGAAACACTTGAAGTGTTTGTATTGTGATAAAACTTTTGAATTTACATATCTTTTGATAAGACATTCACCGGAAGTAGTGCAATGCAAAATATGTAAGCAAGATTTTGGATGTAAAGGTAATTTAAGAAATCATGTACACGAAGGGCACAAGAACGCAACCTGCAAAATATGTGGCAAGATATTTCAAAATAAAAATTCATGTAATCGACATGTAGCGGTAAAACTATTAATAATTCGAAACTTGTTAATTATAATTTAATGCAAACACCTTTTTCATTCATTTTAGACACATGGAGGCAGACGTTATTTATGCACTTTTTGTGGGAAAGCGTTTGCAAATAAAGGGAATTATAATGTTCATATACGAAGACACACGGGAGAAAAACCATACCAGTGTCCTCAATGTGGTAAATATTTTCAATTTTTGCAGTGAATTAAAATTATATCGAATTAAAAATTACGAAATTGTGCTTGATTTTTTTTTTGTTTTTGACGAAATTAACAAACAAATAATTATTATTTTAAACATAAAACTTTCAAACTAAATTATTTTTTAATTTTATTGCTTTTGTTTCTAGATGCGAAATTTTGTGATAGCAATGGATTACTAATTCATTCTGTAAAGCATTCGGAAGAAAGAAAATTTGAATGTGATGTTTGTAAAAAAACATTTAAAACAAAAGATAGTGTTCATAAGCATAAACGTTCACATGTGGAGGAGAAAAATTTTTCTTGTGACATTTGTAATCAGCAATTTAAGAGAATAGACGTTTTACGTAGCCATAAAATGGTTCATACAGGTAAAATATCCAATCATTTAAGCAAAGAAAAAGTGAAGCTTCTAAATAAATATGACTTCTTTAGAAAATCCTAAAATGATTGGAATATATTCCTTAAAATTGTACAATAAAGCATATCTAATAGAGTTATTTTGATATTTTAGGTGAACGAAATTATGTTTGCACATACTGTAATAAAGCATTTATGAAATCAGATAATTTAAAAATGCATTTACGAACTCATACAGGAGAAAAACCGTACGGTTGTAACAAATGTGGAAAAAGTTATACTCAGAAACATGCACTAAATAGTCATATGAAAATTCATTCTGAATTGCTTGAATAATTTCAATTCTCATTTGTCAAAGTAGGTGTTAATTACTTAAAGTTATTTCATGAGTTATTCAATTGAAAACTACTGTTTTAAATTGTTTTAAATTTTTAATAAAATTTAAATAATTTTCAGAAATTTGAAATGTGTTTTATTTATAATTTTTCCTGTATTACTCATGGCAATTGTTTCGTAATTACAATTATTTAAGTGGAGCCTTAATAAAACAATATTGTTTAAGATAATGGAGAATAAAGTAATTGATTTGAATGATTTTGAAATTGTGTGTAGAATTTGTTTAGATAAAAAAGAAAAAATGATTTCAATGTTTGAAAACTCTTTACTTCCAAATTTAATCAAAACATACAGAGAAATGTTAGAAGAGTGTGCCTCAGTACAGGTACGTTATAAATATATAAACTTACCTTGTTTACATTTCATAATATTAAAACGACAATGACATTGGATAGAGTAGCTCATGACGTCAAAGTCTACTATTACTACCTTTGTCTAATTTTGAACTATAAAGCTTTGTATTTTTAATTCCTTTATTTTCGATAGTATATTATTTTTAAAATAATTATAAAATTAAAAAACCTCTCAATTTCTTTTAATAATAAAATTATTTTCTGTATAATTTCATAGATTTCTACTAATGATTCGTTACCGAAAAATATCTGTTTGGAATGCATAAAATATTTGGAAATATCTTATAAATTTAAAAATCAATGTCTATCAACAGAAAAATTATTAGAACAAATGATTGCAAACGCACAGACAAACATAAAAGTTGAATATTTCAATGATGAAAGCCATGATTTAAAAAATGAAGATAATTCTTATTCATTTTTTATTTTAAATGAAGATAATCTAAATGAAATATCCCAAAATGGAGTTACCAAAAAAGAATTCGTTACTGTGAAAGAAGAATTAATTAAGGATACAAATAGAGAATTAAATGATAATGATTTAAAAGATGACAGTCCGGTACAAAAGTATAAATGTGAAGAGTGTGGAAAAGGTTTCAAATTAAAAGTTGAAATTTATAAACATCTAAAACGTGTGCATTCGAAAGCCTTCAAGTGCATGTTCTGTGATAAACGTTGTAAATGTTCGTATGATTTAATGAAACATTCACCGGAAGTAGTTCAATGTAAAATCTGTAAACACGATTATGGATGTAAAAGTATTTTAAGAAATCATGTACACGAAGAGCACAAGAACACTACGTGCAAAATATGTGGCAAGATATTTCAAAATAAAAACTCATATAAACGACATGTAGCGGTAAAACTATTAATAAGTCGAAACTTGTTAATTATAATTTAATTCAAACACCTTTTTCATTCATTTTAGACACATGGAGACAAACGTTATTTATGCACTTTATGTGGGAAAGCATTTGCAGATAAAGGGAATTATAATGTTCATATACGAAGACACACGGGAGAAAGAAAATTTGAATGTGAAATCTGTAAAAAAACATTTAAAACTAAGGATTGTGTAAGAAAACACAGGCATTCACATGTGGAGGGGAAAATTTTTACTTGTGATATTTGTAATCAGCAATTTAAAAGACAGGACAGTTTACGTGGTCATAAAAAAATTCATATAGGTAAAATATTTTTGACTAATCATTTTAAGCAAAAAAGGTGATTCTTCTAAATGAATTTTACTTCTTTAGAAGTAAAATCCTAAAATGATTGAAATATATTCCTTAAAATTGTACAATAAAGCAAATCTAAAAGAGTTATTTGATATTTTAGGTGAACGAAATTATGTTTGCACATACTGTAATAAAGCATTTATGAAATCAGATAATTTAAAAATGCATTTACGAACTCATACAGGAGAAAAACCGTACGGTTGTAACAAATGTGGAAAAAGTTATACTCAGAAACATGCACTGAACAGTCATATGAAAATTCATTCTGAATTGCTTGATAATTTCAATGCTCGTTTGCCAAACTAGTTGTTAATTACTTAAAGTTATTTCATGAGTTATTCAATTGAAAACTATTTGTTTTAAATTTTTAATAAAATGTAAATAATTTTCAGAAAATTAAAATGTGTTTCATTAATAATTTTTCCTGTATTACCAAATAATACAATATACATAGAAGCGTATAAGTACGATTTTTGTGTCACTTAAAATTTGTAATGCGTACTAAAACTTTTTGGTTACAAAAATCGTATTTATACGCTTCTATGTATATTGTATTCTTTGGTATTACTCATGGCAATTGTTTCGTATTTACGATTATTTAAGTGAAGCCTTAGTAAAACAATTTTGTTTAAGATAATGGAAAATAAAGTAATTGATTTGAATGATTTTGAAATTGTTTGTAGAATTTGTTTAGATAAAAAAGAAAAAATGATTTCAATGTTTGAAAACTCTGTACTTCCAAATTTAATCAAAACATACAGAGATATGTTAGAAGAGTGTGCCTCAGTACAGGTACGTTATAAACATATAAACTTTGTTTACATTTCATAATATTAAAACGACAATGGCATTGGATAGAGTTCCTGAGACGTCAAAATCTATTATTACTACTTATCTTATTTGGAACTTTAAAGCTTTGTATTTTTTTCCCTATATTTTCGATAGTTTATGATGTTTAAAATTAAATTAAAAAACGTATCAATTTCTTTTAATAATAAAATTATTTTGTGTATAATTTCATAGATTTCTACTAATGATTCGTTACCGAAAAACATCTGTTTAGAATGCATAAAGTATTTGGAAATATCTTATAAATTTAAAAATCAATATTTATCAACAGAAATATTATTAGAACAAAGGATTGCAAACGCACAGACAAACATAAAAGTTGAACATTTCAATGATGAAAGCCATGATTTAAAAAATGATTCATTTTTTATTTTAAATGAAGATAATTTAGATGAAATATCTCAAAAGGAAGTTATCAAAAAAGAATTCGTTACTGTGAAAGAAGAATTTATTAAGGATACAAATAGAGAATTAAATAATTATGATTCAAAAGATGACAACAGTACGGTACAAAAGTATAAATGTGAAGAGTGTGGAACTGGTTTCAAATTAAAAGTTGAGTTTTATAAACATCTAAAACGTGTGCACTCGAAAGCCTTCAAGTGCATGTTCTGCGATAAAAGTTATAAATATTCATATGATTTAATGAAACATTCACCGGAAGTAGTTCAATGTAAAATCTGTAAACAAGATTATGGATGTAAAAGTAATTTAAGAAGTCATGTACGAGTACACAAAGAGGTCAAGAAAACAATGTGCAAAATATGTGGCAAGATATTTAATAATAAATCATATAAACGACATGAAGCGGTAAAACTATTTAAGTCAAAACTTGTTAAATATAATTTAATTCAAACACCTTTTTCATTCATTTTAGATACATGGAGACAAACGTTATTTATGCACTTTTTGTGGGAAACCATTTGCAGATAAAACGAATTATAATATTCATATACGAAGACACACGGGAGAAAAACCATACCAGTGTCCTCAATGTGGTAAATATTTTCGATTTTTGCTATGAATTAAATTTATAACGAATTTTATTTGTTGTTTTAATTCTAGATTGGAAATTTTGTGATAGAACTAGCTTACAAACCCATTTGGTCACACATTCGGAAGAAAGAAATTTTGAATGTGAAATCTGTAAAAAAGCATTTAAAACTAAGAATTTGTTAAGAAAACACGAGCAAACACATGCGCAGGGGAAAATTTTTTCTTGTGATATTTGTAATAAGCAATTTAAAAGACAGGCCCATATACGTCGTCATAAAAAAATTCATGCAGGTAAAATATTTTTGATAAATCATTTTAGGCAAAAAAAGGTGATTCTTCTAAATGAATTTTACTTCTTTAGAAGTAAAATCCTAAAATGATTGAAATATATTCCTTAAAATTTTACAATAAAGCAAATCTAATACACTTGTTTTGATATTTTAGGTGAACGAAATTATGTTTGCACATACTGTAATAAAGCATTTATGAAATCAGATAATTTAAAAATGCATTTACGAACTCATACAGGAGAAAAACCGTACGGTTGTAACAAATGTGGAAAAAGTTTTAGTCAGAAACATGCACTGAACAGTCATATGAAAATTCATTCTGAATTGCTTGATAATATCAATTCTCGTTTGCCAAACTAGTTGTTAATTACTTAAAGTTGTTTCATGAGTCATTCAGTTGAAAACTATTTGTTTTAAATTTTTAATAAAATGTAAATAATTTTCAGAAAATTGAAATGTGTTTCATTAATAATTTTTCCTGTATTACCAAAGAATACAATATACATAGAAGCGTATAAGTACGATTTTTGTGTCACTTAAAATTTGTAGTGCGTATGCTGACCACTAAATGACAATAGCTGTTCGATTTCGGTATTTAGTGCCATTATCAGCACAAGAAACTGTATTTTGGCAGAACTTAGTACCAGTTGCCCGGATCACATAGAAGCGGGGATGTACTTCAAATTTATATTAAAAGAGAATCCACCAATATTGATGAAATTTTTATGAATTTTTAGAAATAATTAGTCAACATTTTTTAATTTTTTTTTAAGCTGTATAAAATATTAATATTTGGTATATTTAAAAAACTTATATTTAAAGCGTATTATTTTAATATAGCAACTGAAACTACAAAAACAAATATTAATATATTATACAGCTTGTAAAAAAAATTAAAAAATTTTGACTAATTCTAAAAATTCATAAAAATTTCATTAATATTGGTTGGATTCCCTTTTAATATAAAATTAAAGTACTTCCCGGCTTCGATGTGATCCGTCCAACTGGTGCTAAGTTCTGCCAAAAAATACAGTTGTTTGTGTTGATAATGGCACTAAACACCGAAATCGAGTAGCTATTTTCATCTAGTGGTCAGCATACGCACTACAAATTTTAAGTGACAAAAAAATCGTACTTATACGCATCTATGTATATTGTATTCTTTGGTATTACCATAGACATTTATACTATGTCTATGGGTATTACTCATGGCAATTGTTTCGTAATTACGATTATTTAAGTGAAGCCTTAATAAAACAATTTTATATAAGATGATGGAGAATAAAGTAATTGATTTGTATGATTTTGAAACAGTTTGTAGAATTTGTTTAGATAAAAACGAAAAAATGATTTCAATGTTCGAAAACTCTTTACTTCCAAATTTAATCAAAACATACAAAGAAATGTTAGAAGAGTGTGCCTCAGTACAGGTACGTTATAAATATATAAACTTACCTTGTTTACATTTCATAATATTAAAACGACAATGGCATTAGATAGAGTAGCTCATGACGTCAAAGTCCACTATTACTACCTTTGTCTAATTTTGAACTATAAAGCTTAGTATTTTTAATTACTTTATTTTCGATAGTATATTATTTTTAAAATAATTATAAAATGAAAAAACCTCTCAATTTCTTTTAATAATAAAATTATTTTCTGTATAATTTCATAGATTTCTACTAATGATTCGTTACCGAAAAACATCTGTTTGGAATGCATAAAATATTTGGAAATATATTATAAATTTAAAAATCAATATTTATTAACAGAAAAATTATTAGAACAAATGATAGCAAACGCACAGACAAACATAAAAGTTGAACATTTCAATGATGAAAGCCATGACTTAAAAAATGAAGATTCATTTTTTATTTTAAATGAAGATAATTCAGATGAAATATCTCAAAAGGAAGTTATCAAAAAAGAATTCGTTACTGTGAGAGAAGAATTAATTAACGATAAAAATAGAGAATTAAATGAGAATGATCCAAAAGATGACAGTACTGTACAAAAGTATAAATGTGAAGAGTGTGGAAAAGGTTTCAAATTAAAAGTTGAAATTTATAGACATCTAAAACGTGTGCACTCGAAAGCCTTCAAGTGCATGTTCTGTGATAAAAGTTATAAATTTTTATATGATTTAATGAAACATTCACCGGAAGTACTTCAATGTAAAATCTGTAAACAAGATTATGAATGTAAAAGTAATTTAAAAAATCATGAACGAGTACACAAAGAGATCAAGAAAACAATGTGCAAAATATGTGGCAAGATATTTAAAAATAAATCATATAAACGACATGTAGCGGTAAAACTATTTAAGTCGAAACTTGTTAAATATAATTTAATTCAAACACCTTTTTCATTCATTTTAGACACATGGAGACAAACGCTATTTATGCACTTTTTGTGGGAAAGCATTTGCAGATAACGGGAATTATAATATTCATTTACGAAGACACACGGGAGAAAAACCATACCAGTGTCCTCAATGTGGTAAATATTTTCGATATTTGCTATGAATTAAATTTAGAACGAATCGAAAATTATAAACTAGAAAATGCCTATTCTTAAAAGATTTTATTGATAATGTTTTATTTATTGTTTTAATTCTAGATGCGAAATTTTGTGATATTACTAGCTTACATTTCCATTCTGTCACACATTCGGAAGAAAGAAAATTTGAATGTGAAATCTGTAAAAAAAAATTTAAAACTAAGAATTTGTTAAAAGCACACAACAAGTCACATTCGGAGGGGAAAATTTTTACTTGTGATATTTGTAATAAGCAATTTAAAACAAAGAGAAATTTACGTATTCATAAAATAATTCATACAGGTAAAAATATTTTTGACCAATCATTTTAGGCAAAAAAAAGTGATTCTTCTAAATGAATTTAACTTCTTTAGATGTAAAATTCTAAAATGATTGAAATATATTCCTTAAAATTGTACAATAAAGCAAATCTAATAGAGTTGTTTTGATATTTTAGGTGAACGAAATTATATTTGTACATACTGTAATAAAGCATTTATGAGACCAGATAGTTTAAAAATGCATTTACGAACTCATACAGGAGAAAAACCGTACGGTTGTAACAAATGTGGAAAAAGTTTTAGTCAGAAACATGTACTTAACAGTCATATGAAAATTCATTCTGAATTGCTTGATAATATCAATTCTCGTTTGCCAAACTAGTTGTTAATTACTTAAAGTTATTTTATGAGTTATTCAATTGAAAACTATTTGTTTTAAATTTTTAATAAAATGTAAATAATTTTCAGAAAATTGAAATGTGTTTTATTTATAATATTTCCTGTATTACTCATAGGGTTTCCACCTAAAAATAATGAAAAGTCGGGAGATCAACATATATTATGTCGATCTTGTCTAGAGATCGGGAGGTTCATATATTATTTAGTAAATTGGTAAATTCTCGAATCATTGAAAATGACATTTATTTTTTTAATATAGATTTCTCGTGTCACAATGTTAGTTATTATACTCCTCCGAAACGGCTTGATCTACGTTTATGAAATTTTATATGTATATTCGGTAGATCTGAGAATCGGTCGTAATCTATTTTTCATACCCCTAAGTGATAAGGGTGGTCCACCCCAAACATTTTATTTTTTGGAATTTTTTTTGGCTTAAAATATGTGGCATTAACTTCTATCACCAACCCCTATTTAGATAGATACATAGAAGACTTGGAAGAAATAGAATTAAAAAAATTAGACATAGAGAGAATAGTAAACAGTGAGTTATCAAAAAATGATGACTCAACCGTAGTTTCGTTAGAAGTAATTATGGAATCGCAAAATTAAAAAAATTAAAATGTTAAATTTAAAATATCGTATTTAATGTGAAGTTGCTATTCCGGGCATTTGTCTCTCATTATTGTTTTTTTTTTTAACTTTAATGTAACAAAAAAGTTAATATAACTCGGCTAATAACTAAACACAACATTTATTAATTATAAGGCGGTACGAAGTTCGCCGGGTCAGCTAGTATAACTATATAAAGATAACGTAAGTACTACCAATATGGGACAAGACGCGGAAATTTACAATGAATCAATTCTAACAAATAACAGCGAAGAAGTTGGTATAATTCCAACTTCTAGTTATTAGTTCTAATAATAACGATTGGCATCAAGCGAAGAAGTTTGTATCATTCAACTTCAAACGTTTTCGACGATGGCTTCAAAAATAAGTCTAGTGATCAAACAGGTAAAAATGACTCTTAAAAAGGGCGTTAATTTTGTAGATGCCTAGGGCGGCGAATTGTCTTTATCTGCTTCTGAATATAGGCTATAATTTAAATAAATACTCAAGTTTTAACATTCCACAATAAATTATATATTACGTAGACATATTAAATCTAAATGACTAGTTTCTTAACATTATTATTCCAACATATTATTTTCTTGTATACTTTAACGTCACAATACTATACCAACATCAATCTGCAGTACGATCATTACGAACTACGAAAACACAAGTAGGCATTTTTTCCACAAAATTCGGGAAGTTGGGAGATCTACCATTGAAATCGGGAGTCAGGAGAAACTGTACGATTTCGGAAGTCTCCCGACGAAATCTGAAGAGGTGGCAACCCTAATTACTCATGACAATTGTTTCGTAATTACAACGATTATTTTAGTGATGCCACAATAAAACAATTTTGTTTAAGATGATGGAGAATAAAGTAATTGATTTGAATGATTTTGAAATTGTTTGCAGAATTTGTTTAGATAAAAAAGAAAAAATGATTTCAATGTTGGAAAACTCTTTACTTCCAAATTTAATCAAAACATACAGAGAAATGTTAGAAGAGTGTGCCTCAGAACATGTACGTTATAAATATATAAACTTACTTTGTTTACATTTCATAATATTAAAACGACAATGACATTGGATAGAGTACCTCATGACGTCAAAGTCTACTATTACTACCTTTGTCTAATTTTGAACTTTATAGCTTTGTGTTTTTATTCCTTTATTTTCGATTATTTATTATTTTTAAAATAATTATATAATTAAAAAATCTATCAATTTCTTTTAATATTCAAATTATATTATATATAATTTCATAGATATCCACCAATGATTCGTTACCTAAAAATATCTGTTTGGAATGCATAAAATATTTGGAAATATCTTATAAATTTAAAATCCAGTATTTATCAACGAAAAAATTATTCGAGCAAATAATTGCAAATGCACATCCAAACATAAAAGTAGAAGTTTCTATTCACGAAGCAGACGATGATGATTTTAAAAGTGAAGATAATTCTTATAATTTTTATTCACATTTCATTTTAAATCAAGAAAATTCAGCCCAAACACCTCAAAGTGATCCAGTGATCACAAAAGAGTTCATTTCTGTGAAAGAAGAAGATATTAAAGATACAAAAAAAGAATCCATTGATAATGATTCAAAAGATGAGAACAGTACTGTACAAAAGTATAAATGTGAAGAGTGTGGAACTGGTTTCAAATTAAAAGTTGAGTTTTATAAACATCTAAAACTTGTGCATTCGAAAGCCTTCAAGTGCATGTTCTGCGATAAAAGTTATAAATATTCTCATGATTTAATGAAACATTCACCGGAAGTAGTTCAATGTAAAATCTGTAAACAAGATTATGGATGTAAAAATAATCTAAGAACACATATACAGGAAGAGCACAAGAACGCAACGTGCAAAATATGTGGGGAGATATTTCAAAATAAAAAATCATGCAATCGACATGTAGCGGTAAAACTATTAATAAGTCGAAATTTGTTAAATATAATTTAATGCAAACACCTTTTTCATTCATTTTAGACACATGGAGACAAACGTTATTTATGCACTTTTTGTGGGAAAGCGTTTTTAGAAAAAGGGAATTATAATGTTCATATACGAAGACACACGGGAGAAAAACCATACGAGTGTCCTCAATGTGGTAAATATTTTAGATTTTTGCAATGAATTTCATTTATAATGAATCAAAAATTACGAAATTTAGCTTGAAATTTTTGAATTTAGCGAAATACAAAAAATAATCATTATGAACAACATAAAACATTCAGACGAACTTATTTTCGAATTTTTTTTCCAGATGCGAAATTTTGTAATAGCAATGGATTACTAATTCATTCTGTAAAGCATTCGGAAGAAAGAAAATTTGAATGTGATGTTTGTAAAAAAACATTTAAAACAAAAGATGGTGTTTATAAGCATAAACGTTCACATGTGGAGGAGAGAAAGTTTTCTTGTGATATTTGTAATCAACAATTTAAGAGAAAAGACGTTTTACGTAACCATCAAAAAGTCCATACAGGTATGACCTATACGCTTGGAATATATTCCTTAAAATTGTACAATAAAGCAAATCTAATAGAGTTGTTTTGATATTTTAGGTGAACGAAATTATGTTTGCACATACTGTAATAAAGCATTTATGAACTCAGATAATTTAAAAATGCATTTACGAACTCATACCGGTGAAAAACCGTATGGTTGTAACAAATGTGGAAAAAGTTACAGTCAGAAACATGCACTGAAAAGTCATATGAAAATTCATTCTGAATTGCTTGATAATTTTAATTCTCGTTTGCCAAACTAGTTGTTAATTACTTAAAGTTATTTCATGAGTTATTCAGTTGAAAACTATTTGTTTTAAATTTTTAATAAAATGTTAATAATTTTCAGAAAATTGAATTGTTTTATTTCTAATTTTTCCTGTATGTATAATTTTCCTGTATCCTGTATTTATAATTTTTCCTCATGGCAATTGTTTCGTAATTACGATTATTTAAGTGAAGCCTTAATAAAACAATTTTGTTTAAGATGATGGAGAATAAAGTAATTGATTTGAATGATTTTGAAATTGTTTGCAGAATTTGTTTAGATAAAAAAGAAAAAATGATTTCAATGTTGGAAAACTCTTTACTTCCAAATTTAATCAAAACATACAGAGAAATGATAGAAGAGTGTGCCTCAGTGCAGGTACGTTATAAATATATAAACTTACTTTGTTTACATTTCATAATATTAAAACGACAATGGCATTGGATAGAGTTCCTGATGACGTCAAAATCTATTATTACTACTTATTTGGAACTTTAAAGCTTTGTATTTTTTCCCCTATATTTTCGATAGTTTATGATGTTTAAAATTAAATTAAAAAACGTATCAATTTCTTTTAATAATTAAATTATTTTGTGTATAATTTCATAGATTTCTACTAATGATTCGTTACCGAAAAACATCTGTTTGGAATGCATAAAATATTTGGAAATATCTTATAAATTTAAAAATCAATGTTTATCAACGGAAAAATTATTAGAACAAATGATTGCAAACGCACAGACAAACATAAAAGTTGAATATGTCAATGATGAAAGCCATGACTTAAAAAATGAAGATAATTCTTATTCATTTTTTATTTTGAATGGAGATAATCTAAATGAAATATCCCAAAATGATGTTACCAAAAAAGAATTCGATACTGTGAAAGAAGAATTAATTAAGGATACAAATAGAGAATTAAATGATAATGATTTAAAAGATGACAGTACTGTACAAAAGTATAAATGTGAAGAGTGTGGAAAAGGTTTCAAATTAAAAGTTGAAGTTTATAAACATCTAAAACGTGTGCACTCGAAAGCCTTCAAGTGTATGTTCTGTGATAAAAGTTATAAATGTTCGTATGATTTAATGAAACATTCACCGGAAGTAGTTCAATGTAAAATCTGTACACAAGATTATGGATGTAAAAGTAATTTAAGAAATCATGTACACGAAGAGCTCAAGCACACAACGTGCAAAATATGTGGCAAGATATTTCAAAATAAAAAATCATGCAATCGACATGTAGCGGTAAAACTATTAATAAGTCGAAACTTGTTAAATATAATTTAATGCAAACACCTTTTTCATTCATTTTAGACACATGGAGGCAGACGTTATTTATGCACTTTTTGTGGGAAAGCATTTGCAGATAAAACGAATTATAATGTGCATTTACGAAGACACACGGGAGAAAAACCATACCAGTGTCCTCAATGTGGTAAATATTTTCGATTTTTGGATCTTTGGAAAGATTTAATGGATAATGTTTTATTTGTTGTTTTAATTCTAGATGCGAAATTTTGTGATAGTACTAGCTTACAAATCCATTCTGCCAAACATTCGGAAGAAAGAAAATTTGAATGTGAAATCTGTAAAAAAACATTTAAAACTAAGGATTGTGTAAGAAAACACAGGCATTCACATGCGGAGGGGAAAAATTTTTCTTGTGATATTTGTAATCAGCAATTTAAAAGGCAGGACAGTTTAAGTGCGCATAAAAAAATTCATATAGGTAAAATATTTTTGACCAATCACTTTAGGCAAAAAAAGGCGATTCTTCTAAATGGATTTTACTTCTTTAGAAGTAAAATAAAATGAAATATATTCCTTATAATTTTACAATGAAGTTAATCTAATACAGTTGTTTTTTAATTTTAGGTAAACGGAATTTTGTTTGCAAATACTGTAATAAAGCATTTATGAAAACGGATAATTTAAAAATGCATTTACGAACTCATACCGGTGAAAAACCGTTTACTTGTAGCAAATGTGGAAAAAGTTATAGCCAGAAACATGTACTTAACAATCATATTCCGAATTGCTTGATTAATTTCAATTTTCATTGATCTAGTTGATCTATACGTTAATGTTATTACAAAATCCATTAGAAAAAATTTCAGATCTATTTTCAATTGAAAATTATGTGACTTTTGTTTTAAATTTCAAATAAAATGTAAATAATTTTCAATATAATTGAAATGTATTTTATTTATAATTTTCCGGTATTACTCATGACATTTATTTCGTAATTACAACGATTATTTTCGTAAAAATGCGAAGATACTGTTTTTCCTTTTAAGAGAAACAAAACTGTAGTGGTTATAAATTAATGGAAGTAATTGGTAAGTTGTTCATGAAAAGAGGGACAATGGTGAGCTCATGTTTATGGGTTTGTAGTGACTCACACTCATATAGCAGATACACATATCTAACCCATCAATATCAACATTGCAATTAAACCTGCGATACAGTACACATTGTATTTAACACTGTACAATTCTAAAAAAAAACAAACAACAAAACAGAACAATACATTTACGTATAGATGTATTGTATACTTTTTATATATTCACGTATAGAAATAGATAAACTTTATAAGTATGTTCTAGAACATAAAGAATATTCGATGCGATTCTCTCACTTTCTTAGAACGCGTGCATTTCATATATGTAAAGCAGGATAACAACGGCTCACCAGTTCAGTAACAATTTAACATTCGTTGAAATCAAAAAGACAATACAATTCAAAAGTATAATCTAAAAATTGTAAATGTTATCCAAAAAGTAGTGAAATAAGGTTTACAAAAATATACATTTCAAGTATTTTCTTTATCACACGTACCCTTTCACTACAGGTTAAAACAAAGCCAATCATCCTCAGGACAGGGGTTTTTGATACACTGTAGAGCTCAAAAAGGGAAATAAAAACAAAATTTTTAGACATTCAAAGTTCATACATTCTATGTATCTTTTTCGGTATCTATTCACTGGCGATAGCATACGCATTTTAAGTACTCGATTTTAAAATCGAGCGATTTTGCTTTTTTCATTATTTATGCCAATTTTTAAGATCATATAACCAAGTTGCGAGGTACATCCAATAACCAATTTACTCATAAATTTACAGAAATTGATACCTGTGTGGCCTTAATAAAAAAATTTTATTTGTGATGGTCGAGAATAAAGTCATTGGATTGAATGATTTCGAAACAGTTTGTAGAATTTGTTTGGATAGGAAAGAAAACATGATTTCTATATTTAAAAACTCGTTACTTCCAAATTTAATCAAAACATACCGAGAAATGTTAGAAGAGTGTGCCTCAGTACATGTACGTTATAAATATATAAACTTACTTTGTTTACATTTCATAATATTAAAACGACAATGACATTAGATAGAGTACCTTATGACGTCAAAGTCTACTATTACTATCTTTGTCTAATTTTAAACTTTAAAGCTGTCTTGATGTATTAAGTTTATAGTCATTTTCTTCATCTTTGAAGTTTAAATATGTACCTACAATAAAATTATGATTCATTTCGTAGATACTGACTGATGATTCGTTACCTAAAAACATTTGCTTTGAATGTATCAAATATTTAGAACAATCCTATAAATTTAAAATCCAATATTTATCAACGGAAAAATTATTAGAACAAATTATTTCAAACGCACAGACAAATATCAAAATTGAAAATTCCGATGACGAAGATGATCCTTTTAAAAATGAAGATAATTCGTTTAATTTTTATAATTCAGATGAAATATCTCAAAGTGAGACTATCAAAAAAGAATTTATTTCTGTCAAAGAAGAATTAGTTAAAGATGTCAATAGAGAGTTAAATGATAACAATTCAAAAGTCTACAGTACAATACAAAATTATAAATGTGAAGAATGTGAAATTGATTTCCAATTAAAAGTAGAATTTTATAAACACCAAAAACTAGTTCATGCAAAAACCCTAAAGTGTATGTTCTGTGATAAAACTTTTAAATTTACATATAATTTGAAAAAACATTCACCAGAATTAGTTCAATGTAAAATATGTAAGAAAGTTTTTGGATGTAAAAGTAATTTAAGGGATCATTTACTAGAACATGCAACTTGTAAAATATGTGGCAAGAGTTTTAAAAGTGTCCGATTATGTAATTATCATTTAAAGGTAAATATTATAATAACATGGAAACTTATCAATTAGAAGATTTTCAGCTGAACATAGATTATTTACATCTTTTTTAGATTCATGGAGATAAACGTCATTTATGCACCTATTGCGGGAAAGCATTTACAGATAAAGGGAATTATTCAGTTCATCTACGAACTCATACGGGAGAAAAAAAATATCAATGCACTCAATGTGGTAATTATTTACGTTTCGGGATCACTGATATAAATAATGATACTCCCGATGCCAAAATGTTTAAAAAAACATTTTAGTATCAGCCACTAGGCTGTGTTCAAAGCCTAGCCTAGGATGTGGCCTTCTTTCTTTTAAGATTTATAAAGTAAAATGCTTAGAACTAAATTATTAAATGTCTTGCTTTGCTTTTAGATGCAAAATTTATTAACAGTGATGGTTTACGAAAACATTCGGTATCGCATTCAGACGAAAGAAAATTTCAATGTGAAATTTGTAAAAAAACGTATAAGCGTCAAGAAACGTTAATCAGCCATAGACATATACATATGGAAGGCGTCAATTATTCTTGTGATATTTGTAATAAACAATTTAAAAGAAAGGACACTTTACGTGACCATAAAAAAATCCATACAGGTATATTATATTCGTTACAATTATATTCGATAGTAAATTACTTATACAAGTGTTCTAACATTTTAGGCGAACGAAATTATATTTGTACATACTGTAATAAAGCATTTATGAAAACGGATAATTTAAAAATGCATTTACGAACTCATACAGGAGAAAAACCGTTCACGTGTGGCAAATGTGGAAAAAGGTTTAGTCAGAAACATGTACTTAACAGTCATATGAAAACACATTTCGAATTACCGGAATAGTTTTAATCTGCGATAAGAATTCGTTTTTCGAATTACATTCGATATATTTAATTTAAGATTTATTTTTGTAAAAAAATTCAAGAATAAAAAACGTTATTTTTATATTGAATTATTTAATTTAATTTCCATCTTTTTTCAAAATTTAGGTCGAAATATTATCGTTCTGCTATACGAAACACGGCGCGCTCTTTGGGAGCGTTTAAAAAGTATATTTTCTTAATTTGACATTTTGGGATCAGAAAAAGGTTTTGTAGTATAAAAAAATTGTCTACAATGTTTTGTTACCTCTGTTGAGTATCACTGTTCCACACTAACATTTTGGTGACTGCTATTCACTGTAAGTGTAATTATATGATCGAAGTAATCATTAATTAACTACGCCCGGTAACTAATGATTAAAAAGACATACTAGATATACACGTATTAAAAGTGCTTATTATTATATATTTTTCAAGTCAAACTGTAATTCATAATTCTTTCATTTTAATTCTGTAATAATTTATTGATTTGGTTAAATAAATCTTATTTAAAGAATCCAGACAATCATCAAATTCAATAACCTCTAGAGTCTAGATTATATTCAACTGAACAGGTTTTTAGGGCTTCCATTTTTGATCACAAACCAAAGTTTTTGGTATTTTTTAACTTGACCATAGAAAGTAGATGTGTCATTTTATTAATTAGTCTATGGTATGTGTGTAAAGTGTATGGCATAACCTAATTGAATATTGACATCTGACGCATTTTAACGTAATTAAAAATAAAAATATTAAAACAACAATTAAAATGTCAAAAGATGTGATGGTTACAATTAAAACTGAACAATCAAACGACTTATTTAATATTGGAAATAATTCAAATGATTCATTCAATGATATGAAGGCTACTTTTAACACAGAACAATCAAATTATCCTTTTCATAATGTAAACATTAAAATTGAAGAATTACAAACTGAATTAGTGATTAAGGAAGAAGATGTTGATCTTGGTGAGATTTTAGAAGAACCTGTTTCAAATGATCCAGCTGATGAAACAGAAACACAACAAAATAGTTTACGTGAACATAGTGACACTCCCAATACTAAAAAACCTTTTCAATGTGATGTTTGTGATAAAAAATTTAGTTCTTCAAGTAATTTAATTAGACATAAACATCTTCATCGCAGTAACAATTTATATGCATGCGATATTTGTAAAAAAAAATTTCCAAAAGAAATCCAATTAGTTAAACATCAACATATGCATACCGGAGAGAAACCGTATACATGTGATTTTTGTAAAAAAAAATTTTCAGATCCAAGTAATTTAGTTAAACATAAACGAATTCATACAGGTGAAAAACCATTTTCATGTGAATACTGTAATACAAAATTTACGTATCAAAGTAGTCTAGCTAAACATATACGAATTCATACGGGAGAAAGACGTTTCTCATGTAATGTTTGTAAGAAAACATTTACGCATAAAAGTACGCTAAACAATCATGAACGTATTCATTCAGGAGCTAAACCGTATCCATGTTATATTTGTAAAAAATCATTTCGGGGGCAAAGTAGTTTATTTAGGCATAAACGTGTGCATACTGGCGAAAAACCTTTTACATGTGAGGTTTGTGATAAGGCATTTATGCAGATGTGTGATTTAGTGAAACATAATCGAATTCATACGGGTGAAAAACCGTTCTCATGTGACGTATGTAATAAAAACTATACACAAGTAGGTGATTTAGTTAGGCATAAACGAATTCACACCGGCGAAAAACCTTTCGCATGTGATGCTTGTGATAAAAAATTTACCAGACGAGAAAGTTTAGTTAAACATAAACGAAGTCATTCGAATTGAAATTGTTTTTCTATTTATTAAAAATGAAAACAATAAAAATTGAAGAATTGAATTAGTGATAAAAGGGGAAAATTTTCGAAAAATCTTTGTTCAAATGTAACAGAATTGTATTAAATTATGTTTCAAAAATTGTATAAATAAAACTATTTGAATTTTTAAATTTGTATTTTTTTATTGTAATATTTCAGACATATTTTAAAACGAATAAAAAAACATTCCACATCCTTGTTTTATTTTGATTAGTACAGATAGAAAAATAATAATAATGATGTGAAAGGAGAAAGGTTCAACTAGAATCTATTGTTTAACCCGTAATTTACATATTGGATTATCACACAAATGTCTTACAAGTTGCCTACTATCAAATAAGTTTCGTACTGTTTCCTTAATTGTAAAAAACCGGAAAAAATGTTTTTTCTCTGAGATATCTAACCTAGTTAGACCGACAATTTGTATACAAAAATTCCCATTTTTAAAAATTTTTCGAAATCGTTGGAGTCATTTTCAAGAACACGGTCACAAATAAATAAATATCCACAAATCTTATTTGTAGATAGAATTGTCCACTCGATTACCTTAATTGAGTGTAAAAAACTTTAAATTCTCAATTTTAAAATAAAATATTGTAGTAAGTAAATAAAACGAACGATTTGTAAGAAGAGTATGAGAAATTATCAATAGATGTCATGACAATAATGGTAATATTCAATAGTTGGCACAGAGGGCGTTCCTATATGAATAGTTGGATGAAACTATTGGTCGATTAAAAATCTTAAGTATCAATATGCTTCAATTGACTCCTAAACGATAAATAATCGCTTCAATGGGCAGCCATTAATATTATTGATACAATATTGACAATAATATTGATCGTCTAGGGACATCTTAAGGCGACAACAGGAAATATGATAAATCCTATTTGAAACGTTGTTTGCAAATATGCAATCTAAATTTGGTATAAACATCTCTGGAAATACTTGATTAGGTTGTGACTGAGTTGGTCTTCCTATAAATAATGGATATAAAATCGCATTTATTGATAGATTTTCAATCTATTTGTCGAATTTGTTTAGATGAACATTCCAATATGATATCGATCTTCGAAAAACATCTTCTTCCAAATTTTAAATCATACAGTGAAATGTTAAAAGAATGTGCTTCCGTTATTGTAAGCAAAAACATTTGATGAATTTTTTGATAATTTTCATACTATTTATATGTTTAGGTTTCCGAAGAAGATATATTACCAAAAAATTTATGTAGTCTATGTGCCGAACAGCTAGTACAAAGTTATAAATTAAAAATTCAATGTTTAACATCAGAGAAAATGTTATTACAATTGATTGAAAATGACGAATCACAAATGAAAATAGAAATTGAAGAATCATTTGTATATGATGTAAAGACAATTTATGAATACGATGATGAAAATAAGAATGATATCGATAAAATCAAAGAGGAATATTTGGAAGAGTTTGAATCAAATGATCCGATATACGAATGTAAAGATTGTTCAATTGATTTCCCAACAGAATCGGAATATATGAATCATGTTAAAGTTATGCATAGTACATGTAAATGTGAATATTGTGTTAAAGAATTTTCGAGTGTTGAAGCACTACAAAAACATTTGAACAAATCGCATAAATTCTGTTGTAAAACGTGCTCGAAAATATTTACAAGTAAAATCGAATTTAAACAGCATATTAATGATAATTCTTGTGCTTCAATTCCGTTTGTTTGTGATATATGTGATAAAACTTTTAAAAATAGTACGCGTTATAATATTCACATGCGTGTAAGTAATTCAATTTTATTAAGTTTATTAAGTTATACTTCTTTTTAAATAATTTATTAAACTAATATTAAATAAGGTCAAGACTGAATTACTGAGATACAAATTATACATTGTGTCTAAAACCAATGATTCCACATTTTATCATGGTAGAACAGAACCAGCGTCATTTCTTCAAATTTAAGTTTGAAAGACTATCATTAAATCCATTATTTACATTAGAATCAGAATTAGTTAAATGTATCAAGACCAGACCAGGTTCATCAATATAAACATTTAATATACAAAGTTTACGAGCCCATAAAAATGAAATCGTTGACAATGTGGCTCGTAACTCTAATATTCTTCTTTTATCAGAAATATAGAGTAATAATGATGAAGATATTCCTGCACCTAATTTCAACGCTAATTCAATTTTTTTTTTTATATAGGGAAGTAAAATAAGATTTAATATTAATTTTGTTAAAATTTTAATGTTTAAGATTCACACAGGTGATAAACGTTATTTATGTACATATTGTGGAAAATCATTTACCGATGGATCAAATTTAGCTGCCCATATACGAATTCATACAGGCGAAAAACGATACAAATGTAAAATTTGTGGTAAGTTTTTTTTTTACCAATTAAACCCTTCTACAAATCTGCAACAACGCATAGATCTTAAAAACTTGCGTTACCTCTCACATTAGTGAAATGCATCTATGAATATTGTTAAAAGTGAGAGTCTGTGCGATATGTTGCACAT
This sequence comes from Nineta flava, assembly GCA_963920215.1. NCBI lineage: Eukaryota > Metazoa > Arthropoda > Insecta > Neuroptera > Chrysopidae > Nineta > Nineta flava. The sequence goes on from OY986040.1 coordinate 141,863,819, forward strand.
ATTTGTTGACAATATTTTTTTAATTATAGGTGAAACATTTGTGCAAGGTTATTCGTTGCGCAGTCATTTAATCACTCATTCGCAAGAGAAAAATTATGAATGTAAAATATGTAATAAACGTTTTTCACGAACAAATGGTTTACGACGACATATTTTAACACATTCGGGTGAAAAGAATTATGTTTGTGATATTTGTGATAAACGATTTTTGGATCAACATGATCTAAAATATCATAAAAAGTTTCATACAGGTTTGTTTTTGTTTTTCGAAAAATTGTTCTTTGATGCGCTAGAATTGATTTGGATCGAATCTATTTGATTTTCGATTAAATGTTTTACACAAAAATTGTTCATTATAATAATACTAATAAAATTTTGTTCTAAACATTTTTTCAAAAACCGAATGAATACGGCACAAATTAACTGTTGATGTTTAATCAAATTTGGTTTTTAGGTGAACGAAATCATTCATGTAATTTATGTAATAAATCTTTCACACAAAGTACACATCTTAGAACACATTTACGAATACACACGGGCGAGAAACCGTTTGTCTGTTCAGAATGTGGAAAACAATTTCGACAAAAGCAATCTTTGAATATACATATGATGAAAGTTCATAAAAATAATTCGATATCGAATTCTGGTTAACTATAATTGTAAAAATTTAATAAAAATAAAATTAATTTTGTAAAAATCAATTCTCTTATTTTGTCATTCCTATCGATATTAACACTCCTATGGGCAATATTTCCTACTAAAAATTCTTGTTTCTTAGGCATAATGAATATTTCTTTTTTACTACTATTTACATCCACAATAAAACTTGTTCTAACTCCTTTAAGGGTAAAATTAAAGTAAACATACTTCATCTATAGCATATATATTGTCAGCCTTAAAATTGTAGAGAATTTTAAAGTATGCAAATTTCGTAAATTTAAAATAACGAACAAAATGAATGAATGTTTCGATTGTGAAAATATATGTCGTACATGCTTGGCCAATATTGAAAATATAGAAAGAGTATCGTTATATGATGAAAAAATAATGTTAAACGATTATCAATTACATGAAGCTTTAGAAGCATGTACTTCTGTTCACGTAAGTTTACATGACAGTTTTGTAAGAACTCTCAAACTATTCATAATTGAACTTTGAGTCCATGGTAATTTTTGATCAGGAGATTCCACAATATATCCTAGATTTAGAAAGTTAGCCTGAGAATCAATTCATATAGCACACTTGAACTTTAGGTCTCTGTTAGTAATGAACCTCGTCTTAGAGAAGCTTTGTGCCTATGGTAGTTCGGTATAAATTACAAGATATCTGAAATTTAGAGAATTTAACTTAAGCTAATTTTGTATCAGATGATTGCGGGGTCCTTTCTGTCCCCAAACTTTTCTACATAAATCGAAACCATAGATTTAATTTCTTAAAGAAACAACAGCTTATAGAATGCCAAAATTCTTGATACGGTTACATTGAGCTTACAGACACTCAGATTATTTATTGAGCTTACTTACTGGATTAGAGATAAATAAATATATCTATGGATCGAATTATACACGGATCCTGCAGATCTAGACATCCACAAATACAATAGCTACTATTCAATCTTCTAGTAGCGCATAACGTCTCAATAAAACGCTATCCCTTTAGGATTCAAAATTGATTCACAAGATTCCAACTAATAAAATTATTAAAAAGCTTGTTGTGAAAATAGAATATTTTAAATTTTTTTTAGATTAATTACTCCGAAAGAACGTCAATTTATTTATGCGACAAATGTTTTCAATTATTAGAAACAAGTTTTAAATTTCGAGTACAATGTTTATCTTCCGCACAAAAGTTTAATACTTTATTACGTGTACAGAATTTTGACACGAATTCTAAAATCAAAAACGATATTAAACTAGAAATTTGTAAAAGTGAATTAAAGGAACAAAATAACGATTCTAATTTGATTACCATTAAAAATGAAAGTATTGTGCCTTGTAAAGAGTCGACCACCGTTCATGAATGTCTCTCTATTAATGTAAAAATTGAAGATGATTATTGTACAAAAAGTAATGATTCAGAAATTTATGAAACGCAATCAAACGACGATTGTTTCGAAGATATCGATAATGATAGTTTGAAGAATGAAGTAATCACTGAAGCTAACGATGACTGTTTAGAAAATATAGATCATAATGATTCGAAAAATGAAGTACAGATCTCTGAAAGTATTCACGAAAAAACCGTTTACGAGTGTACAGAATGTAATAAAGTGTTTAAAAAAGCGTGGATGTTAGAAAATCATAAATTATTTCATGGTTACAACTGTAAAGTTTGTTTTAAAAGCTTCAATACGGACGATGATTTAAATAAACATGCGCAAGAGCATGCGCATTTAGAGCATAATCAATTTGTTTGTAAAGAATGTGGTGCGGAATTTAATAAAAAATATAGTTTAGTTTTACATACCCGGGTCAGTTTTTTTTACTGTTTGTGGATACCCTGTACACATGACCACAAAAGTAGTACTCATTTAAAAAAATTTAATAATTGATTTAGGTCTTATTCTTAAAAATCGAATGAATAAGGGACATATCAACTATAAAATTTTAAAAATTGAGCGTTACTTTTATGGTCATTGATTACTTTAAATTTACTTTAATCTTCTATATGTACAGAAGCGACATACCGGAGAAAAACCTCATTTATGTTCTGTTTGTGGTCGAGCATTTGCTGATGAAAGGTATTTAATTTCGCATATGCGAATCCACGATGGAGCAAAACCTTACGAGTGTAATGTTTGTAGTAAGTAATTATTATATCATAGATTTAATGTCGGCAGTACACACTCGGCGAGAGCACTCAGCGAGACATTCGTAAGGTGTGGAGCTGTGTACACTCTCGCTGAGTGATTAGGGCCAGAAATTACGTTGGTATACCTGAAAAATGACATTTTTAAAAACAAACGCTTATACAGTGTTCGTTTTGGAAGTCAGTACGATTTGGCGCTCATGCGTTTTCTACCCTACCTCGATAACGAAAGCTTCTGTGAGCTTGGTGTCTATCGTGGAGCTGGAGCTCAATCATTTGTCAGTATACACAGCGTCAAGATGAACACTAAAAACTACGCTACGGTGGCATTGAAAGCGTTTAGTTCTCAAAACGAATACACCCAAAATGAAATTTCTGTAGTCCTTTGCAGTCGCCAGCCACACAAATTACGATCCAAATTTTCAAATAAACATAAAAAATAATAACCTATGTCTTTTGCAGATGCTAAATTTCGTCAATCGTCGACATTAAAAAGCCATTTAACAACTCATACAACTGAAAAAAATTATATTTGTACATTATGTGGCAAAAAATTAGCATATAAATCTACATTACGGATACATATGCTAAGTCACTCGGGTGTTAAAAAGTATCCGTGTACAATATGTGAGAAAACTTTTAAAGTTTCATCACAACTCAATCGACATATGTGCATACATTCAGGTAAATGGAATGATCTTTTTACAAAAATTTTCATCTTGGAAGCACTGTGTATATTGTTTTGGGATTATTGTAATTTTTAGGTGAAAAAAAGTACAAATGTTTAGAGTGTGGTAAAGCATTTGGACGATCGCATCATTTAACAGTGCATCGAAGAATTCATACAGGAGAAAAACCTCACGTTTGTTCAGTATGTGGACGTGGTTTTACACAGTTACATGTTTTACGGACACATTTAAAGACACATAAGGACTAATTTTTTTTTTTTTTTAAACATTTTGTAATTTTTGTTTATTTGTAATAAATAATAATAATAAAACTTTTGTGTTAAGAGTAAATGAAATATAGTTTTTAGACTGTTCTGCCATATTTTACTAGGGTTCCTGAATCCCGATATAGATATACAGTTTAATATTGTAGAAATGGAAAAAGTACGCCTCAAAAATAGTGGGTTTCAAAAAAAATTTCATTAAAATCGGATAAAATTTAGCTGTGACAGTTAAAAAATTGATTTTTTAAATCTGGTGACGTCATTAAAACCCAAAAAATTAATTTAGTATATTTTATTCCATTTTGAAAAAGATTTCTTTCAAATCCACTAAAATTTAGTCAAGAAATTCAGTTTTGATGGAAAAACAAAGATATCTTCATTAGATTAGTGAGATGGTTTGTACATGGATCTTGAATCTCGAAATTGATAAACGCTAGACGATTCTATATTATAGAAATGGAAAGTACATCCTAAAAATAGTGGATTTCAAAATTTAGCTGTGGTAGTCAAAAAATTGATTTTTTGAATCTGGTGACGTCCCTAAAATCACTAAAAATGTTCCTAAAATGAGGCCCAAAACTTGTGTATTTATAATTTAAAAGAATTATTCTTTTGAAAGAGTGTGAAATGGTATAATCGATTTCTCAATTACCATTATATTGCAAATTCTTCTCTTATGTCAGCGATCTAGTTTCAGTAAAGACATCGATGTTCTCAAACTGTTCAATTGATAAACAATTATTATTAATTTAGTCATAAAAGAATATAGAAAATTTTGTTGAAATATTTTTATTATTTTTAATTACTGTTATTCTTTTAAAATCAATAACGAGTCCCCTTAAATATGATTCTCCAAAATCTCTGTATGTGAACTGTTTTAAGTTGTCCAGGAGTTGTTTTGTTTATGTAAAGTAATAAAGTACCTGGTTATGTGTTAGAAAAAAGGTTTGTGCTAAAAGGAAATTTACAATGAATGAACTTTTCGAATACAGTAACATATGTCGAGCATGTCTGAATAATATTGATAATACAAAAGTGTCATTATTTGATAAAACACAATTATTAAATGGATTTCAATTATATGAAGTATTAAGAGAGTGCACTTCTGTTCAGGTAAATGATAAGTAATATTGTAAATTACTGTTTATATTTATATTATTAAAAAACTAGTTTAGATGTAAGTGAAATTGCATCGTTTATACTACAGACCATATTAATATGAAATAAAAAAATACACATCTCAGGAATCGAATCCTAGATCTCAAGATATCAGATCTAGTATGTAGCCAATTTTGTATTAATTTTACATACTTTGAATTTTTGTTCTTAAATCACCTGTATATAGTAAAATTTGAGTGTAGCAAAACAGTGCGAAATCAATTAATCACGGTCTTTTTTGATTTTAACCATGGAGATAAATCTTGCTACTTCTCTGCCTCCGAAGTTTTGGACTTTTCTTTTTAAATATATGGATTTACAGTTCATAGATGCATAAAGTTTAATATTTATTCTGAATGTCAAAATCGATTGCTTCCTTAGAGCGTCTTTAGAAATTTTCCTCTTCTGCAACTACATTTGTTTTCTGATCCCAATTTCAGGGAAATTTTTTATCATGCATGGGCATTTTACCATTTTATTCTTGTTGCATCTTCTTTTGATATAAAAGTCAAATAACTTGACCAATTTAGCAACGGTTGAATTCTGTCAGTCCAATTCAGCAACGTTTGTACATAACGGCAAAAAATACATAACGGTTTGAAACGATTTCGATTAAATTTTCAGAATAAGGGGTTTTTGGGGACTAAAGTCTATCTACCTAGGTTTTATCTCTGGCAAAAATAGTTTTTTTCCACTTTTTCACAACAAAAGAAATAACGTGAAACTTTTATAAAAGCAGGCAACTTGTTTTACATTGATGTGATGATGTAGTGTAAACTCGACAAAAAGTAGCTACTTACTGGATCTTTTTGAGATCCAATGTATAAATAGATCTAGCTAAACGTTTCACATTTGTCCCAAGCACAAATCGGTAGATAGAATTATCGGCACACTTATTTATATGTAGATAGAATAAAACTAACGAAACGTTAATCAATTTAACGCTAAATTGATTAAATTACCACAACAGCAAAAATGTGTCTTAACGCCCTTATTATTTATATTCATACGTGAATCAGTGGTCCTAAACATTTTTCTGTTTTTTTTTCTTCCAGATTTCATTATCCGACAAAATATCCAATTGTTTATGTAAAAAATGTTTTCAATTATTAGAAATTAGCTACAATTTTCGAATCCAGTGTTTGCTGTCCGAACAAAAATTAAATGATTATCTCCAATTAGAAACACATACACAATCAAATAGTTTAAGTAGTAACGGAGATATAAAGATAAAAAATGAAAGTGATCATCATACAACAGTTGATTATTTAAAATCTGAAGAGAATAATTTCTTCACAAAAGATGAAACTGATCCAACAACAAAAGTGAACAACACTAGTGAGATAAAAATTGAAAAATCTGAACCGATTATAAAATCAGACGATGATTCAGATAATCATGACAATGACGATACATTTTGTGAAGATGACGAACCACTGATTGCTAAAAAATCTGATAAAAAAACATCCGACAAATCAACAACATCGTCATTTAAATGTCGTGTTTGTGAACAGAATTTCTCGTCGTACTCGAAATATAAGAAACATGTGCGAGCGGATCACGAACAAAGCGTTTATAAATGTGATGAGTGTGGTAAAGTGTTTATAATGTTGTGGCGTCTGGAGAAACATCAGCTGACGCATGGTTTTAATTGTAAAACATGTTTTAAGAAGTTTGAGAATGATACCGATTTGAAAAAACATACGGAGGAACATTTGGATCATGGCCGATTTGTGTGTAAAGATTGTGGCAAAGAGTTTAGTAAAAAATTCAGTTTAGTTTTACATTTACGGGTAAGATTAGTTTGTTTTTTTGCATACTGACGAAATATCTGTGATGCCGGTAGTACACACTCGGCGAGAGCACTCGGCGAGACATTCGTAAGGCGAGGAGCCGCGAGTGGAGCTGTGTACACTCTCGCCGAGTGTTCAGCCGGCAATACAGTTTTTGGCCAGAAATTACGTTGGTATACCTGAAAAATGGCATTTTTAAATTAAAAATTACGGAGTAGTAATTTTTTTATTAAAGTATTTAAATTAATTATTATACAAATCCGTAATGACACGATAAGAATAAAAAAAGTATTTGCCAGCTATAGTAGTTCCTCTAGACAACCCTTGACTTCCCCTGATGTGACGTCAGTTGCAGACAAGGCTTTCAAATCAACTATACTGCTCAAGAGAATATATATATTCGTATATATAGAATATCTACGAAGTTTCTAGCTTTACTTATCGCATGCTGCGATCAAAAGACGCTAGCGTAAAAACTTAAGCATTTGTGACCTTATAGATATTTCGCCTGTTTTCTTTTAGGTACATACGGGAGAAAAACCTCATTTATGTCCAGTTTGCGGAGTGGCATTTGCATGCAAAGCCAATTTAAATGTACATATGCGGATACATGACGGACAGAAACCCTACCAGTGTAATGTTTGTAGTAAGTCTAAAAAACGGTACAAAATAGGGGGGGGGAGCCATGATGTTTAAATACAATTTGATGTTTTTCCAGATGCACAATTTGCCCAATGGTCTACATTACGAAGTCATCGATCGGTACATACAAATGAAAAAAATTATACATGCTCATATTGTGGTAAAAAATTAGCAACAAATTCAGCACTGCACAAACATGTCCTAACACATACGGGTGAACGAAAACATGCCTGTTCCATATGTGGCAAACGTTTTAAACTATCATTTGATCGAAATCGGCATATGCAAATACATTCAGGTAAGTTAGGTTTTTTTTTTTTAAATTTATTGTCTGGGCACACAGAAGATCCGCGAAGACTGTATAAAAGGTGACCGATCGGGATCGAAGTTTCTGCTGTTTTCGCGAACTAAAAAAAAAGAGTATAGATTATAGTTTATTAATGTCCAACAGACGGCAGCTGTGTTGCGGAGATCCCCCATTGCTTCTTACTGCGCATGACAATTTCAAATCCTTATCAATAAATATTTATTATGGAGGTTATAATAAAATTTATAATAAAAATTTCATTAATGTATTTTTAATTTATAATTAAATTAATAATATTTTTAATAAAATACATTTTTTAAACAATATTAAGTGGTTTATGAGTTCGTACTGAGTTATTTAACTTCAAAAATGATGAAGTGTTGTGCAGTTTAAGGGTTGTAAGAGTGGTAGCAAATCAGATCGAACAAAATTAATAATTATTATGTTAAAAATTTTATAAAATATCTATTTTATGTTTTATTTACATTTTTGAATTCGGGGGGACCTCCGCGACAATGACGCCGTCTACAGTCTGTATCCAATTTTCATGCCATGAGTTTAACATTACGATCGTTTTCCTTTTATAGTCTTCGTGGCGCGATCTGTTGCAGCGAGAAGTGATCGCGTAACCTTCGCGACAGTCGGTTTTATTACCAATTCCGCATAGAACGAAATATCTTAAGATTGGTAATTTGTAATTTTAATCCTTGTTTTGTTTTTTTTTTAGGTGAAAAAAATTATAAATGTTTAGAATGTGGAAAAGCATTCAGTCGATCGAGTAGTTTATCTGTACATAGAAAGATTCATACTGGTGAAAAACCTCATGTTTGTTCAATATGTGGACGTGATTTTATCCAGTTACATGTGTTACGCTCACATTTGAAAACACATAAGAATTAATCGTATTTTACGAAATGACTGTTGCACCCTTAAGCCTGCCTCGTTAACTGGATTATTATTAGGTGATGGACACTACAGATCGATCGATAACTTCGCACGGGGGGAGTAACAGTCGTAGCGTTTTTTAAATTGTGATTTTTTTAATTACACTCAAAAATTTATTTAAATAAAGTAAATAAATTTAATAAATTTTATTAATATAGTAAAAGCAGTTTTTTTTTTGTTGCCTTCTTCTTTGAAAATTTGACAATCATAAGATAATAAAATGATTTTTTATTGCCTTCTCTTTGAAAATTTGACAATCTTAAGATAATAAAATGATTTTTTATTGCCATCTCTTTGAAAATTTTACAATCCTAAGATAATAAAATTATGTTTTGTTGTCTTCTCTTTGAAAATTAGAGAATCGATAATAAAATGATTTTTTGTTGTCTTCTGTTTGAAAATTTGAAAATCTTAAGATAATAAAATGATTTTTTGTTGCCTTCTCTTTGAAAATTTGACAATCCTAAGATAATAAAATGATTTTTGTTGCCTTTTCTTTGAAAATTTGATAATCCTAAGTCAATAAAATGATTTTTGTTGCCTTCTCTTTGAAAATTTGACAATCCTAAGATAATAAAATGATTTTTTGTGGACTTGAGGTATAGTTATTCAAAAAATAAAACATATACCACAATACTCGAAACAAAATTCGATATCGTTTCGATTGCAACGCAGCAATCAACGTCAATAAAAAAAATTTCGTTACGCAGGAGCTGCTTCAACTTAGCGAATTTCCTTGGAATAAATAAATTACTCTCTAGCGGTCACAATGTTAGTCTGATCAAAATGAAATGTCGTATCTGATTTTAGTATTTGCATGGCCAATTTTATTAATAAATAACATACGTCAAGGGGAAAGGGGGGCATAAAGATAGAAGAAAACACAAAATATAAAATATCTCTCTTAATATTAGAACAATCGAAAAATGCGTAAGAAACAAAGTTGTAGAAAATCATGTTTGCTACAATTCATCACCTAATCATTTTTGCTAAAACTCTAATGCGTACAGAGATATTGAGGAATTTAATTTTCAATCTTAAACCGTCAATATTTTTGTAAATATTAGGGTTACAGAAAAAATGATAAGAAACAAAAATACAGTAAAACTTAATACCTACAACTTTACTTCTTATAAAATTTTCGATTTTTCGAATATTAAGGGAGATATGTCAAATTTTCTGTTTCCTCCTCCCTTTAAAACCCCCTTTCCCCTGGTCCGATTTTACCCATTAACGAACTTGATCTTTTGAATACCAAAAGCGCTTCAAATACCAAATCTCATTCCGATAGAATAAAAACTGTGACCGCTAGAGTGATTACAGACACATATATATATATATATATATATATGTATATATATATATATATATATGTCCATAGATATATATATATAAATTTTACAGATGGTGATTTTTGACATCTACAAGGTAGGATCGATGGACATTTGAAGAAATTTTTGCGAAATTTTGACTTCGGTACGGGACCAATAGCTCTATTTCCTTTCAGGAAATTCGCTAAAAAATCTTATCGAACGTAATTTATATTGATGGATACGATTAAAATTTCTATTAGCATTTTGTACGTCATCGATTGCACGATAAATCCGATTAACTTACCAAGTATTTTTACTGAATTTTTAACCGTGAATACGTACCGATCTGGACGTTCTTAGTGGTCATTTCAAAAGATATCTAATACGATTTATGACATTCTTTATTTTATGGGAGTTTGACCAAACTGATAACCAAATAAAAATATCAAAATTTTCTGTGAATTTCTACTGTTTTTGATAAGTGGGCTTTGGTAGTGAAAACAAATTCATCTAAAATTTATGTGTAAGCATAAATTCAACAAAATTTATTCTTAGAATACATTTCGATTTGCAATATTATGAAAATAATTTAATTATATTTGATGATATATTAGAGAATAAAATTCATGTCAAATATGGGCGAAAACCAAGCAGGTGAGTAATATTGAAACAATAAAACTATCTGGAAGTATTCGAACATTACTTATTAATATTACTATTTATTACATTATTACTATTTATTCTTCAATTTCTATTTTTCAGTGAATTTTCTATGAAAAATAAGTATTTTCTAGATGTTCGTTACTTAAAATTGATATATGATCGTTTAGAGTCTTGTTTGGTACAGACGTGAAACGTTCAAATGTTGCGCGTTTAAAGTATGTTTTCCTTGGTGCGACGATTATTGTGATAGTTTTCCCGAGGAAAACGTCGCTTTAATAGTATAATAGGATATACAAAATTCCACTATAAAGCTACATTTTTTCGAGTTTACACAATATTATCACATCAATGTCTTACAAATTGCCTACACTTAAAAATGTTTACACTATTTGATTGGGAAACCTGACAGAAAACGAATTACCCCATAGATTAAATCTAACTAATCGATTTTTTTGCTTCCGAAAACCTATATTCTGAAAAGTTTATCGAAATCGATTGAAACTATTTCTTGATAAGAGTAAAAAAAAGATATTTGATGTATTTAAATCTTTTGCGAATGTTCATTAATTAAAAACCTGCAGATAAGGCTTAAATTTTCAATTTTTTATTTTTTGTTCGTATAACTTAAATTTTAGAAACTACAAACAATGCAATTACCACTGAGAACGGTGATTCGGATGCTTATGAAGATTTTCCTTGTCCGCGCGATTATAACCCTACATCCAGAAATATTGGAAGAAGTAATCGAATTGATGAAATATCAAAACCTACTAAGAGAAGACTTTTGTCTTTGTATGAACAATATGGTTGCTCTTTACCACCTGATAGACTGAAAAATTTGAAACGCATGCTTGAAGAAATGTTTTGCATGACTCCAGAGTATGTTGATATTATGTTTAAAACATCACGGGTTTTTGCTTACAATGTTCGATGTGCGTTAACCGTCCTGCTTTGCTTAATGTCCAAAAATACTTCCAAATCTACTAAGTTCAATGTTTTCGTGAATGTAGAACTTATTTTTTCGGTATTTGAAAGGTCAAGTTCGTTATTCAGTCAAAGGGGAAATTTAGAATACGTTTAGAATAAAGTTGTAGTAAATATAACTTGGCCTTACGCACTTCCGTGCTTTAGATCGTACTATAATTTATCTACTGACCAATTCTCCTCTAACTCCATTATTTACAGAAATATTTCCGGTTCTGTAGTTCTAATACGTATAATAATGAATAGTACTTGAGTGACCGATCTCTGTTTGTGACAGGTGAGAAACGTTGGATCTATTTTTTAATCCATATATTGGATCTCTAAAAGATCTAATAAGTAGTTGAGCTTATGCAACATCATTACACCAATGCTCTACCAGTTGCCTATATTAAAAAAGTTTCACGCTATTTTTGGCTTTGTCAAAAATCGGAAAAAACGACTTTTCCAATGAAAAAACCTAACTAGATCCAATAATACATCAAGAAATGACACTCCATGAATTTTCTAGACAAACTGAAAAATATTTTCAAGAATTACGTGAAGCGGCAGAGAAAAGAAAACTTATACGGCGACTACGACGTAAAGAATATTTACGACATAAAAAGCTAAAAGCTCGTGAACGAAGGGCAAAAGTACGTTTGAATGTCATCTGCATTTTACGTGATTGCATGATCAAAGCGTACAACACACCCATGCAGATTTTAATGAGCGAACGTTTGCGACAAGTGTCGAATGTGTGTTTGGCACAACTCTGTGATATTCTTTGTAGAAAAATACCCGATCGAGATTCACAGGATATACCGTCACGTGTACTGATTGCATTCGCTGATTGGATGGCATATTGGATTGAAAAAATTGCATATGATATGGAAACTATTAAAATAGATGACGATGATCTGAGTGCTGTCGATGAAGTTGAAAGTCCTGTCAAACCTAGATCAAACATAGATAAACATATAAATCGAATTGTGTAACATTTTTCCAAAATATATAAAAAAAGATATCAGTTAATTTAGTTTTATTAATTTCAAACCCAAAACAGAAATTATTTTCCGAAATATTTGAAAGAATTAACGTGGTCTTCGACCTTATCAGTTACAAAAAAAACTTGACTCATCTGTTCAAGTTTTCCTGAACTTTGAAGTGAAAATAAATCGAATTTTCATTAAAACGTAACTCATATAATTTTATTTTTGAATGAACGCGCATTTTCTGTAACTCATGTCGGTAAGTACGAAATACATAAATAAAAAAATTAGTTCCAAATACAGACGCTAGAAGTTGTTAGTGGCGAGTTGAAGCAGATGGCCGTACACGATAGAGGAGTGGTGTTTTGTAATTTGTATTATTATTTAATATTTTTTATATTTAATTAGTTGTTGTGTCAGTGATTTGTGATTTTATAAACGTTATTGAATAGAATTTATGTTCAATTTATGTGACCATATTCAATGTCTTCATTCAAATACATACAGAAAACATGGTATGTAAACTCTTGAATATTTTGACATAATTCTTGGTTGGTGTATGTTTTTAACAATTTTGACATCTATCATGTCAATGTAATTGTGTATATATATTATATATATATATATAGAGTAATGTACTATTATTTATTATCGGTTTGTTTTCTGTTCCATGTTGTACTTTCAAAGTACAAATTTCAAAAAAATATTCAAATTTGTTTTTTTTTTGAAAATTGTAAAATATTACCCAGAAAAAAATCTGTTGATAATATTATGTTAAATTATTATTTGATGATGGATTCTGTTAGGACACGATGAGATAAACAAAAAATAACCTATACAAATTTTTGATATTTTGTTTAGTTTTTGAGATATTGTACTGTTTTAGAAATCAATTGTGCTATATATAAAACCCATAAAAAACTATACCGTGTGGAATTTATTATAAATTGGATGAGATAAACAATAAAAGTTTGTTTGATATCTTGTGGAGATTTTACGAGTTATCGATAAAATTTCAAGAAATAGTGATAGATATTGTTAGGGCACTAAAATTTGAACTATGGAATTTATTAAAACTCGACGAGAAAATTAGGTTTACGAGTGAACTACCTTAATAGAGCAAAATTAAAAATACAATCGTAACTTTTAATATCTCGAAAACTAAACGAAATATCAAAAATTTGTATTCTTTATTTTATGTTTGTCTCGTCAAGTTTTAATAGAATCCATTATCAAAATTTGTCGTCCAAGAAATAATAACATACCCGAAAAAAATTATTAAGTTTTAAAAATTATCGTAAAACTTTCGATCGTAAATTGTGGAGACACTAAAGAGAAAAAAAGTTCAAGTCATTCATCTTGATACTATTTTTTTTTTTTTTTCTATAAGATAGTCCCTTTTTTTTCTTCGTTCTTTGATGTGCAATTTTCTGGAAGATAAATTTCGTCTTTATATCAGCAGAGCTATCTCGTATATTTATGCATCAGTGATTCTAAACACCTCACACACAGACGTACAAATGAATGTTCAATTATAAGGACGAAAGTCCTTTAAATTCATATGAACAAGTTTTGTAGAGAGAAATATCTATCACATGAAATTAGGTTTCTAGGTTATAACAGAATTCGGCTGTTTTATATTGAACCGTATATGTTTTTGGTTTACCTGTGTCGAATGAACACAGGTCCGAATTTCGAAATTCAAAGGATCTTGGATAGTTTGCAAACTGCCGTGTGCAAAAACAAACTGACTTCTATGAAAAACAAATACTCACAGACTTCTATGTCGTACTGTTTTTGAGAAATTTCCAAAAACGTGCACAAGAGTGCTATTTCTGGTTTGTGGATTTCAATATTATGGATTTTGAATCCAGCATGAAATCACTTTTCGACAGATTTTGCTCATTTTTTGTTCACAGGCTAAAAATAACGTTTTCTAATAAATCTCGAAGTTTCAGAATTTTTGACCGTTTAGAATGCGAGATAATAAATAATAAAGTAATTTATTCTCTCTTATTAGAAGCATGTAAAACTTCATGCCCGCCCAACTATGATCTGTTGTATTGAAAAAAAAACTCGACTACTAAAACTCTTAAATAAATTTAAAAAAAATCGTGTTTTATCGTTTTGTTTTCGAAATATGATAATTAAAAATTTTTTTATTTATTTCAAAATTACATTAATCCTTACATAGTATAAAATAAAGTCCCCCAGCCGTGTCTGTCTGTCTGTTCGCGATTTACTCAAAAACTACTGTACCGATTTTCATGCTGTTTTCACCAATGGATAGAGTGGTTCTCGAGGAACGTTTTAGTATATAATTTGTCAAGTTTTTGTATAAATTGGTCCTTACATATTATAAAAAAATAGGTATAGTTGTATAATTTATTGATGTATAGGTGTATAATTTATCAGTGCATAGTAACAGATGTTCGTGGCTTACTAGGTGCTGTGTGTTATACATTGTTTGCCAGGAGTGGGGATGTAGATATTTTAACTGTTATTTATATAAGCATGCATAAGACAGCAGTCTGCATAAAGTGATTGATATGTAACAGTGGATCATATATTAATACAGTCCATTGTTCATATGCAGACATATAGGTGTATAATTTATCAGTCCTTTTCTCAGGGAGAAAATATTATGTTACTTGGTTATAAGGGCGTTACAAAATTTTTGCGGGCGAAGCCGCGACGGGTAATGCTAGTTTGTATATAAATATATGTATTTTTTGCCCTGATTATACAAGACAATGTTGGAACTACCTTTAGAATTAGAATCACGGTTACAAAGTATAAAAAAAATCATCGTCGGTATCATTTTCGAGAAATTCTTTAAAAACTGATTTGATTCGGGTAAAGCCCGAAACAGGGTCCACAGTAATTTATAAAGTATTATTAAATATGAATATTTCTTGAAAACAAGGGGATATTAAGTTGTAAATAATTTCTTTTCACGGAAATAAATTAAGTAAACATAAGTTGTTTATTTTTAGATTAAATATTATTTAATAAATCGGTGTTAGTTTAGCATAAAACGGCATCTGTGGTATCGAAAAAATTTCTGAAATAAAATACAAACATACTGTTTTTTTTTTTCATTAGTATAATTTATTAAGTGATTTATCTCTAAGGGTTAAAACAAAAAAATTTTTGATAAAAAAGACTTGAAAATGTGTTAGTTTTAAAATGATCCTTGAGTAGCACATTTTAAATCTTTATACTATATAAGATACTATCAATAACTAACCACGTCGCCTGATGGCCAAAACAGAAACCAATTTAAGTGTGCAGCATAAGTTATAGCGCCGGTCCGACCCATATCTCTAATATAGTTTATAATTTCTATAGAAATACCTGCATTAACAAAATTTTAGAAATAAATTATCTGTCAATAGATTTAAAAAATATAAAAAATTGACAAAAAAATAGTTTATTATTTCGTTACACACAAAAGTCAGCCGTGTTTTTTTAAGTCCCGCCCCCAGGTTAGTTTTCAATATCCTATATATATATATATATATATATATATATATATATATATATATATATATATATTTGTAATACTAGCCGTCTCATATTTTGGCCAAAGCTATTGGTTATATGAAAAAATGTTTGAAATAAAAGTTGTCGTATGAGATATTTTATAGACCTAAAAAGTGATTTTGAGTTTGTGACTGGGCAAAATCGGTTCATGTATCGCCTGGCTGGCTGGGAGAGGAGAGAAATATCTATCTGTAAAGCGTCAGACATAGAATCAAAGTTTTAATACAAAAAAAGTTGCCTTCTTAAAAACAAACAACTTTTTATTTGAAAGTTTTTTTTTTTTGTATAATAAACTCATTAGTTTTCGATATGCCTGTACCACACTATACTATGTTTATTTACCTATAATAATAATAATATGATAATAAAAGTTATGAAATTGTAGACGACCCACACTAACCTTGATAACATGACTCATATGCGTAAGTAGATTTAAATTCATTTAAACTGAATAAATAACATTCTATGATGATGATCGTATCATATATGTAATAAGTATACAGACTGTGTTGTGGACAGCTTCTCCTATAGTAAATCAATGTTAAATATTATTTATTACTAGCTGTCCGTCTGGTACTGTATGAAGTCAGTCAGTATCTCACAGCTATACTGTATGCTGTGGGGATTTTGTGATGCACAATGCACATACTAAAGTGTAATTTCATCACATGTGTACTGATTGACTTCATACAGTACCACGCGGACAGCTAGTAATAAATAATATTTAACATTGATTTACTATAGGAAAAGCTGTCCAACACAGTCTTTATACTGAGTTAAGAGTATGAGTAGTTAGTAGGTATATGCGATGATAAAGTCACTCATAAGATTGTATGCTATGTTGTTTAAGGTATTTCCAAACTATATCAGCTGATCGGATACCCGCGCGAAAAGAACTATATAAAAAATTATATGCGTAAAATAAAATATGTTGGTACTCCTGCGCGTTGTTGAAAACAGCTGTACGTTGTCGTCAGTGTTCCTATTCGTTACATAACATATCATACATATACTAGTCATCATACACATACTAGTATATAATTTCAAACGACTTTCAAATAGCGCGT
Source organism: Nineta flava (assembly GCA_963920215.1). NCBI lineage: Eukaryota > Metazoa > Arthropoda > Insecta > Neuroptera > Chrysopidae > Nineta > Nineta flava. The sequence continues at coordinate 141,880,965 of OY986040.1, forward strand.
CGGTACTCATGATGTCCAACTGAACCATAACAAATAACCTTCTGCTGCGGACATGGAAAAAAATGAACTTTTTTACGCATATTTTACGCAAAAAACTTAACAACCCGATGGTCATTCTCCCAAAGTTTTTAGGAAAAATATTTGCTAAGGAATTGAGGAAAGTATGTGTTGAATTTCAGAACAACCGACTGACTATATTGAGAGAGTTCGAAGTAAAAACAGTCGGAATCGTGCATTTTATTTTTGTGTATAGACTAGGAATTGGTAGGATATGCGGTTGCAGTGCGACTATGATAGGAACTATGCCGATATTCATCTGGTGTTCGTGAAGGGAAACTGCAGAAAACCTTTTCAAGCATAGCCGGTTACTTCGTTGTTGTCCATACGTCGATAGTTTAGTCAATTAACCGCCTCTTTTTTTCTGCTTAATAATTGACAAACTGCCGATGTCGGGTTTTGAACCCATAACCTCCCAGGTTTCCAAGTCGACATACTGCGCAGACATAACGCCTTAGACCGCTCATATTCCGACACATGCAAAGAAAACACCCTAAAATCTACATAATCGGTTTGGTTCTCGCTACCTCTTACACAGAATCTTACACTCCCTGTACAAATTCCATACCTATATTCCGTATCATTTACAACAGAACGTTGTTAATCTTTGCAAGCCGATTTAGAAGCAACAATAAATTGATGGCAATACTCGGGGTTGCATTCATACATAAATGTTTGTATTATATTTTTGAGTGTGCTAGCATGCAGGCAGACGGCACACACACCCAATAATGTTTTGTCAGTTTGGAGTTTAATTTGTCGGGAGATTAACCTGCATGTATATTACCAACACACAATATTCAAACTTCCCTGTGTTTTTATTTGTTTGAATATACGTTATATGTGTTTGTGCCACTTGGACTTAAGGTAATGAGTTACCTTACTAATAAAAGCGTTTTTAGTTTTTGTTGTTGAAAATATTAAAGGTATTCTATTAATTTACATTTAAGTGCACTGCAGCACATCACAGTCCTTTGTTATTAGATAGAGAATGAATCTCTTGCGTGCATTTGACTATGACAAACATAGTCAGTCACATAGTCATATGTGATTTACTATTATCATTATTTTTAAGCAATGATGCGTATATTTTTGTTTGAATAGATAGATAGATAGATTCACAAACAGAGAGAGAATATTATGTAATATATAAATTGACAAATCATTTGTAAATTCTACGTTACATAACTGTGTATATTGTCTTTTCTAATATGAATGAGATGTACAGGATGTTACTTAAAAATATACCAGTCCAAATGGTATGATGCACAGTATGTCTACTTGGCAATTGGAAGGTTATGGATTCGAATCCCGACATCGGCAGTTTGTCAATTATTAAGAAAAAAAGGGGCGGTTAATTGACTAAGCTGTCGGCGTATGGACAAGAACGAAGTAACCGGCTATACTCGAGAAGGTTTTCTGCAGTTTCCCTTCACGAATTCCACATGAATATCGGTATAGTTCCTATCATAGTCGGCCGCATATCCTACCAATAGGGAATATGTATGAAAATTTTTTTTCACATTTATTTTCAGAATATGAAAATACTGTTAATACTGTAATAATATTTAAAAACGTAATTAAAATCCGACAAATATCAAGGAAGCTACGAGCTTTTAAAGATTATTATCTGTCTCTTTCTTGCAAAAATACTAAAAATGGAGTTTTACATGTATTTTAAATGGTGAAAGTGTAATATGACGTCACATAATATATCAACAGGGTTGGCACCCTCTTTGTCTAATCGGGAATTTCAATCATTCATATCTCGTTTATTTTTAAAGTTATTTAAAAAGTAATTTTACCTTGATATTTGTCAAGTAAACATGCTTCAATTCAAGTGAACAAAAATTTTCATGCATATTCCCTATTCCTAGTCTACATACAAAAATTCCTTCCACTCTACTCACATCCTCACATCCTTAGGCAGCACAATCGACCTTATGGTCGAAGTGTAGCACGTCAAGGCAACAGCCTCTACAATCTATCCATTTACTTAAAGATATGGGAAAAAATTTATGGAGCGAATGTATAGATTTGTCAATCTTCAATATTTGCCAGATATCTTACAGTTTTTGAAATATAAGTCCTCTAGAGCGTTTATATAGATATACAGTCAAACTTGGGTGAGCGAGAACTGGATAAGCGAAAAAAACTCTACAAGTGAGAGTTAATTTGCCAGGTACCGTCATTTTAATCCTGGAAAATCTCTTCAAGTGAGAAACAGAAAGCTCTGTGTGAGAGAGTCGTTTTTTGACGTCTGGACCTCTATAATTAAGACCACCACTAGGGATAGAGCGACCTCTATAAGCGAGAGTTAAGCGTATTTATTATGTTATTTATGACGCTTTCTATATTTCAAATAAAAAGGTATTTGAGAAAAACCGTAAGTGAGAAAAACCGCTCCTGCGTCTACTCTATAAGTAAGAAATTGAAAAATACAAGTTGAACTTTAAGTAACCTTGAAAAGCAACCAAGTAGCCGCGCTTGATAAGGCATTGTGCCTACTTGGAACTGGGAGGTTATGGCTTCGAATCTCGACACCGGCAGTTTGTCAATTAAAAATTAATGGGGCAGTTGATTGACTAAACGTCGGCATGTGGACAAGAACGAAATAACCGGCTATGCTTGAGAAGGTTTTCTGCAGTTTCCCTTCACGAATTCCAGATGAATATCGGCATAGTTCCTATCCAAGTCGGCTGCAGCCGCACAACCTACCAATTCCTAGCCTGCATACGAATTCCTGATCTTCCACTCACATCATAAAAAATGTATCTTCCCACATCATTAAAAAAAATTGATGTGGGTGGCCTCTGTTATAGACCGCCGTGCCTCAAAAACGGAGGTTAAATCCCATTATTTTTTAACCTTGAAAAACAAGGGAAATGTGAACATCAAGGCCACCATAAGCTCAGCTTGACCACAAGGCCACACCATTTTCTTCTCCCAACAAATCAATTTTTTTTCGGGTCATTTTTTCTATAAACACTTGCTTGAAGAAATATTCAGTTGTCATCCGATAAGTAGAATCCATGGATATTTTTTGCAAAATCATTTCATGTATACATTGCTAATACATGAATTTTCTTAAAGATCCGTGTTCTCGAAATTCCGGTTGGTTTATGTTTCCTTTTGTAAAGTATTTTTGTGGAAATTTTTAATCTTAGGTAAGTTTTACACAATCATTAGTTAACAAACGTCACGGGTCAGTAAGTTTGTACTATTTCAACAGCAGTGTGATAGTAATCTTTCTATCACGGTAAACATTGCATGTTTCAAGGGTGTAGTCAATATATAAGTGTTCACCTTGGTATGTCATTTAATGTCTGTACGTGTGTAAAATTTTTTTCCCATCTATAAATAATGATCATTTTCTTTTCGCAGTAATCACCACTATTGCCCTTGATTATTTTTCGATATGTAGTTTTTTCTCTTCTGTTAATAAAAGTAATTATTGTTAAAAAAAATGTATAAGAATCATTGAAACTACCTGGCATTATTTTCATATAGCACGGTAATGCGTCAGACCTACCAATTAGAGACGATTTTTAAGCCTCTGTATCTCAGAAATAGAAAAAAGGCGTTACGCAGGAGCTGCGTCAATTTAGTGAATTTCCTTAGAATACACAAATGACTCTCTAGTCACAATTTAAGTCTGATCAAAATGAAATGTTGTATCTGATATCATTTTAGTAGTTTCAAGGTCAATTTTATTAATAAATGGCATACGTCAAGGGGGAAAGGGGGGCATAAAGATAGAAGAAACCACAAAATATAAAATATCTCTCTTAATATTAGAATAATCGAAAAATGTATAAGGAGTAAAGTTGTAGAAAATCAAGTTTGCTACAATTCATTACCTTATCATTTTTCTCAAAGTCTAATGTAAACAGATTAGGCAATTAACTGCCTCTTTTCTTTTTTTTTTCTTAATAATTGACAAACTGCCGATGTCGGGATTTGAACCCATAACCTCCCTGTTTTCCAGTTCTTCACTTTTTTCACATTTTTTCCAAGGGGGTACCCCTTAAAAAAATCGCTAAAATTAGAGGAAAATTTTATGTCTCCGATTTTGATAAAAACTTGGTTTTTAGCTAATTTGGACCTAGCGAAAACGATGGCGTTGGTTAAAATATGATACGAATAACGGTTTTCAAGGTATCAGACCTATAGTGCTAATATTCCAAACTGTATGGATTGAGAAGGCAAAATTTTGAAATGTGTTGGCCGGACGTTAAAATGAACCTGATTTTCGTACTGTTTGGATCGAAATTAGCCTAGAAAATGATTATTATTAAAATCGAGAACAAAAATTTTCTTCACATTTTTTCCAAGGGGTACCCCTTAAAAAAATCGCTAAAATTAGAGGAAAATTTTATGTCTCCGATTTTGATAAAAACTTGGTTTTAAGCTAATCTGGACCTAGCGAAAACGATGGCGTTGGTTAAAATATGATACGAATAACGGTTTTCAAGGTATCAGACCAATAGTGCTAATATTCCAAACTGTATGGATTGAGAAGGCAAAATTTTTAAATGTGTTGGTCGGACGTTAAAATGAACCTGATTTTCGTACTGTTTGGATCGAAATTAGCCTAGAAAATGATTATTATTAAAATCGAGAAAAAAAATTTTCTTCACTTTTTCAGATTTTTTTCAAGGGGTACCCCTTAAAAAAATCGCTAAAATTAGAGGAAAATTTTATGTCTCCGATTTTGATAAAAATTTGGTTTTAAGCTAATTTGGACCTAGCGAAAACGATGGCGTTGGTTAAAATATGATACGAATAACGGTTTTCAAGTTATCAGACCCATAGTGCTAATATTCCAAACTGTATGGATTGAGAAGGAAAAATTTTGAAATGTGTTGGCCGGACGTTAAAATGAACCTGATTTTCGTACTGTTTGGATCGAAATTAGCCTAGAAAATGATTATTATTAAAATCTAAATAAATATATATATATATATTTATTTAGATTTTAATAATAATCATTTTCTAGGCTATTAACAATACGAAACTAATATATATATATATATTTATATATATATGGTGGCAAAAGTACCTTCACGATTTCACATTAAAAAAAGTATAAGAAAAATAAATTTATATTTTGAAACACATAATATAAAGTGTGTTTCTTGTAGTTTTTCTCCAACTATTTACGAAAAAAGATGTCTAACATTCGATTTCCCCTTTCGCGATAACAAATATGATTCCTTTTTAGCACATCTTTCATGACTTTTCATCAATTTTCTTGAGATATCTCCAAAATCTCTCGTCTAATATTTTCGCTCCAAGTTGTTCCAAGTATTGTGGCTGGTTTACTTAAACCCTTTCTTTTAGATAACCCCAAAGAAAACCATCTGGAGACCTTAGGGACCATCTCAAGTCTCTATTTCTCGAAATTAATCGATTCGGGAAATGTGTCCCTCAAAATAGCAATTGTGGGTCTGGCAGTATATGCAGTGGCACCATCTTGGTGAAATCCGGAGTATTGATCTTCTTTTCATGGTGAGTTATTCAGAATTTCCCTGTATCGATATCCCTTTACCGATGGTGTGTGACCAACTTCATCTTGGAAAAAATAGGGCTCGAAACTCCCAAGTATTTACTTTAACATAAAAATAAAGAAACTCAATAAATATTAATTCCAAATAGAATTTTGAAATTAAAAACCATATAATTACATACCAACTTTATTAAAATCCGTTAAAATTTGTGTGGGATAGAGCAAAAAGAATTTTTTTCGATTTTGGTCAGTTTTTGTGCATATCTTTGCGAAATCTTATCCGATTTTAATGAATTTCTTTTTGAAATACACTTTTTTGAAGTCCTATTTTCAGATTCTGATAGTCTTATTGCAAAATCTTTCATCATTTCACCAATAGGGAATATGCATGAAAATTTTTTTTCACTTGAATTGAAGCATGTTTACTTGACAAATATCAAGGTAAAATTACTTTTTAAATAACTTTAAAAATAAGCGAGATATGAATGATTGAAATTCCCGATTAGACAAAGAGGGTGATAGCCTTCTGGATATGTTATGTGACGTCATATTACACTTTCACCATTTAAAATACACGTAAAACTACGTTTTTAGTATTTTTGCGAGAAAGAGACAGATAATAATCTTTAAAAGCTTATAGCATCCTTGATATTTGTCGGATTTTAATTTCGTTTTTAAATATTATTACAGTATTAACAGTATTTTCATATTCTGAAAATAAATGTGAAAAAAAATTTGCATGTATATTCCCTATTCCTGGTCCCTTAGCTTATTTATTAATATCAGATAAAATTTAGGTTTGTTCGAGCTAAGTTAATAGTTTTAATTTTTTGATAAATAAGGAAATATTTACTTAGAAGAGAGAGTAAGGAAATATTTACTGAGAAGAATAATAGTGAGGGGGGGGGGGGTAGAGTATTGACTTTTCTTGTATAGTATTTACTATACTCTCTGGTGCGAGATAAAATTTAAAAAAAAATGGAAATGTTAACGGAAAATTAATCATTTTTACATTTTTCTTATTAACATAAAAACACAATTTTCAACTAAACAATGTAACAAGTATAAACAAGTGAAAATGAAATATAAAAAAAAAAACAACAACTCAATCCATATTTCCTTGTATGTATATTCAGTCCTTACATACAATAGTCCTTGCTGCTCCTTGCTCCTCATTCTTGTACGCATAATAAATAATTGAGTTTATATATATGAAAAAAAAAAACAACAAAATAAGTATAAAATTAATAGAGTTAGTTGGTTCATCTTGTTGTTGTTTCCTTGAGGGTTGATAAATTAATTTAAGGTTTTAGCTTATAAAACACACTTTACGATTTAAAACTCGATTTATTCTCCTTACATAAAATTTGTGTATTTAAATAGTCCTTTGGAAATTTACATCCTTATTTTTGATATCCCCTATATATTTTTAATATATATACAGGTATTATTTTTGTTCCACGTTTGTATTATAGGCCACTGAACACTTTTCTGGCTCCATAGTACTAATAATACTATGGGCCATTTTTAATTTTCTTATTATTTGTACAAAAAAAAAAATGGATCGATTTCTATCCAATGTCCAAAAATAAAAACTTTTTATTCATTGATAAATTTTTCACTAATGACCTTATTTTTCTCCAAAAATGCAATCTTAACTTTGAGAGCCCAATTTTTAATATATTCCTGCTACAAAATGGGTTAATTTTATTAATCAAAATAGGCTTAATTACTCAGTTTTTCTGTTAAATTTCCTCAGCTATCCAATTTTGTCATAAAACAAGTAACGTAACAACTAACTGAGTTAATTGTTTAAATACCCAGTATATACTGTTTATTTTAGTTGTCTAAGTAAAATAAACAGTGCATGCATGGATAGATAGATAGATACATCTTGGGGTCTAAAAAGTACTGCACTTCGACCTTATGGCCCATTGTACTCCGCCTTATACTTCAGTCCGACGAGATTCGCTTCTCCCATATGTTGGCAATAGTCAGGAGCTTACTTATCAGGTTCATATATTCGGGGTGAGAGGCATCCCGCACACAATGGATCCGTTATGGAGTCCCATTGTGTGCAGATGCCTCCGCAGGGGATGATGTCCGATTCAAGCAGCAATCTCTCTCAGTGCATGGAGAGATTGTTTCTTGGTTGCACTCTAAAGCAGTATTTTCCTGAGCTCTTGCCGCGGTACTTTTTCCCAATGATCACGGTGTTTAGCATTTGACCCAACGAGTGGTCACCTGTTTACATGCAGTCCTTGGAATTCCTAAAATATGCTCTGGACTTAGGTAGGGCATTTCGACTCCCTTTTTTGCTAAGGCATCTGCTTTATCGTTACCTTCGAAACCACTGTGACTCGGCAGGTCAATTTAACATTGTTCCGTTTTGTCATCTCCAGCAGTTCCTCCAGACAATCCTTGACTACCGCTGAGGTGACCTCAGTTCCAGACAAGGCTTTTAGAGCAGCTTGCATGCATGGATAATGAACTCAATATAATTAGTTATAATTCAGTTAGTTGTTAATTACAATTTTTGTTAATTATCCTGACTACACTCTTATGATAGTCCCTTAAAAAAAACAACTGTCAAATCATTGTAAACTGGGTCCCAGCCCAGTCATATATACCATTACACCAGAGGTGGGCACAGACAGCTCGTCTGAGCCTTACGAGCTCTCCATAAGCTGGGTGAGAGTAAGTAAAGAAGGTATGTTTTGAAGCAAGACGGAACGATGTTTCAATACAGGTTGCCTACCGATTATTGCCCAATAATTTATTCAATCAATTTAGAAATAGTTTTATAAAATATTTATTGTTTAAATAATATCTTTTACAGTATGGAGAGATACACCAAAAAACATAATAATAATAATAATAACAATAATGATAATAATAACAATAATAATAATAATAATCTGAACTTATCCAAGACTGCTTGCGATGTCTTCTCCATTATTAAATTCACTACTTTTATTTTTTTTGAAAAACAAATTATGCGAAAAATAATTTCCACTACTACAAATAGTACTTTTCACTTTTTCAATTCAAAGTAGACTAACTCGAAGAACTCAAATTCCCACTTTATGTAAAATTTAACTTAATTCATCAAATTCCCATGACACTATACTGAGCATACTCCATACGAAGAAAAAATAATTAAATCAGGTAAATAATTCTTTATTAGTTCTCGGATATGAATAGTAAAATATTTAGACAAATCATTTGGAATTTCCAAAACTTTAATTCTATTTAAATAATCCTTTGCAAAAATTTCCCTCTTTTATTACAATGGTCCAGCGGTAAACTTAAAGGTTCAAAAGATTTATATATATTTTTTATATATTTTTATTTTATTCATACACAAATATGATATATACTAAAAAGGTACATTTTATGACCCTAATTACCAGCCCAAAATTCCAGAGTATGTATTGAATGATTGCTTGTATTATTTACTTTGTATAATAGTGACCATAAAAAAGATTTGGTATTATTATATTTTTTTCAGAAAATGTTTTAATTAAAAAAAGAAAATATTAATAATTGGTAGGTTACCCTGTATTAACTCTATCTCTCTTCCCTACCTCTCACTCAGAGCTTGGCCGAGTCATCTCCTGCCCACCTCTGCATTACACTCGTATGGTGTGATAATTTTCACCTTGCAATACCAATACATGTACAGGATTCAAAGTTAATGAACCGATCGTTTTTTCGAATATCAACATGTCGAATCGGATGTTTATTTTAAACATCCGATTAGTAATTTAAAAATTGTTATACTGTGAACGTTTAATGTGTGATGTTTTATTGAAAATTTCCCTTTATTGGAATTTAATTTTTGTTGACTGAAAAATGCTATAGTGAGTGATTGGCATTTAAAGGAAGGGTTGGCTTGTTTTTTTTTTTGGATGGTTTATTGTGTCAAACAGAATTTCTACCCAATTGAAAAAAAGTTAAAATTTTTTTATTCGTTTATGATAAATGGTGTTTATTTTCCAAGCTTAACATGCCCTTATGTCTGAAAATTAAACTTTATAGGGAAATTTTTAATCATCTCTGGTTGTTGGTAATCGATTTGAAACTTTTGATAATCAACTTCCAAGATTTGTTTACAAATTTACTTGTTGGTGAGGAGGTATTATGTACGGGGGAGAAGGTGTATGTTGTGTGCTGTTATATGGAAGAAGGGTAGATAGAACTTCGTGTCATGGAATTCAGATGTAATATTTCTTAGTGTTATTTATAGTATCGACCTGGTGCTAGATGACCTCTTTCCATCTCCAATCAATAGGTCAAGAAACATTTAACAAATATTCACATCTCGTCAGGCTTTGATATTTATATTTTATCATACTGCTGATATAAAACTGCTGGGACGCTTTATAGACAGCCCCTTATGAGTGAAGCTAATATAGGCGAGCATATTATTTGTGTATACTTAAACGTCACCATACTGTACTGTACAAATGTCAATCCCCAGTACGGTTATGAAGACACAAGTATAAAAGGACAAGCGTATACTATATAGATTAACACTCCAATGAAATTATTAACTAATATTACTATAAAACAACCGGCCAAGTAGCCGCGCTTGTTATGGCGCTCTACCTGGGGACTGGGAAGTTATAGTTTCGAATCCCGACGTCGGCAGTTTGTCAATTATAATTGACTAAACTGTCGGCGTATGCACAAGAACGAAGTAACCGGCTATGCTTGTGAAGGTTTTCTAAAGTTTCCTTCACCAACTCCAGATGAATATCTACCTAAGTTCCTATCAAAGTCGGTTGCAGCCGCACATCCTACCAATTCCTACACACAAATTCCTTGTCCTCCACTTACATCCCTAGGTATCACAAGGGACCTTATTGTCTAAGTGTGTACCGTCCAAGACAGCCGCTGCAACGGAACTTAACCCTACTATAAAACAAATGAAAATAACAACTAACTGAGTTAATTGCTTAAATTCCCGGTATATACCGAGTTTATGAAAAAAAAGCTTCATTTTTTCCATTCACGTGTTATCGTGTCTACAGACAGATAGGCGGAAATAGACTAATTATGTCATTTTATGAACACCTATATCAAGAATTTGTTACAAAGTCGGCACTAAACTTCATACACCCTTGTATATATTATTTATACAAGTATTGTATATAGGGTTTAAAGATTAACGCATCCAGCAGGGATAGATATATAAAACACATCAGTATAAATAAATATGTGACTTTTTTTCTTCATTTCGTTAGTTAATTCTATCAAATTTATTGCACGAGTTTTTTCGAACATTCTGTATATAAAGCTATAACAATAATTGGCCCTTTTTAATTAACTTTATCAATAATAATCACACTATATACCAAAAAAAAAAAAAAATATTATGTAGAAATAATAATGTTAAAAGAGGATAATAAAAATAGGAAGCGACAAGCGAATAGTATATCCTGGGATATAAACACATATATAACGTATATTCAAACAAATAAAAACACAGGGAAGTTTGAATATTGTGTGTTGGTAATATACATGCAGGTTAATCTCCCGACAAATTAAACTCCAAACTGACAAAACATTATTGGGTGTGTGTGCCGTCTGCCTGCATGCTAGCACACTCAAAAATATAATACAAACATTTATGTATGGATGCAACCCCGAGTATTGCCATCAAATTATTGTTGCTTCTAAATCGCCTTGCAAAGATTAACAATGTTCTGTTGTAAATGATACGGAATATAGGTATGGAATTTGTACAGGAAGTGTAAGATTCTGTGTAAGAGGTAGCGAGAACCAAACCGATTATGTAGGTTTTAGGGTGTTTTCTTTGCATGTGTCGGAATATGAGCGGTCTAAGGCGTTATGCCTGCGCAGTATGCCTACTTGGAAACTGGGAGGTTATGGGTTCGAATCCCGACATCGGCAGTTTGTCAATTATTAAGAAAAAAAAAGGGCGGTTAATTGACTAAACTGTCGGCGTATGGACAAGAACGAAGTAACCGGCTATGCTTGAGAAGGTTTTCTGCAGTTTCCTTCACGAACTCCAGGTGAATATCGGCATAGATCCTATCATAGTCGGCTGCAGCCGCATATCCTTCCAATTCGAAGTTTATACACAAAAATTTACTGCACTCACATCCTCACATCCTTAGGCATCACAATGGACCTTATGGTCGAAGTGTAGCCCGTCCAGGGCAGCCTCTACAATCTATCTATCTATCTGGCATGTGCCGGAGCGTTAGAGTTCGAAAAGATCTCTGCTGGTGTTTTTTTCATAGAATCTTTAAACTATCATCGTTTTTCTACTTTTATTCCATGATACATTCCTTGAATTTGCTGTGCCTATTTGATTGGAGGCTTGTAATCTATCGTTTGCTTAGTCGAAACAGTCCCATAAACATTTTGGATATTTTTCAGCCTTGTAATGCTTCGACTCTCGTGTCACAGTTCATCTAAATATACTTTCTCCGTAGAATCTTAAAGTATCCTTGTTTTTCCTCCGATTCTATGAATTTGTAGCGGAAACTTGAACAATATTTGCTTCTTCATGGTCAGATACGTCTTGGATTTTTTTATGTTAAAGAAGATTCTTCAGCCGTCTTAATATCGAGAAGTTTCTATCTTTTTCTATTGAAGAAGAAACCTACACTGCTTGCATAGAGAGATTTCTATAGTCTACCTCTTTTGGACTTTTCTTCCTTCTTGAGTTCTTTCTCGACAAATTTGTGCACTATTTTGTGCGTATGATCAAACAATCCGTGGATTTTTTTTCTATTGAAGAAAAAACTGCATGAATTTATATATAGAGGTTATTTAGAGGTGTCTACAGAGCTCGTTTCTTTTAGACTTTTCCCATCTATTGAATTCTTTCTCGAAAAATATGTACCCTGTTGAAGAAGAAACTGCCAGAATTTAGGGAGTTTTCTATACAGCCCATTTTTTTTTGTAAAAATTGTTTAAAATCTAATCTACAGAGGGGTTTTGAATTTATTTGGGTCCTTATATTTCTATATGTTCTGGCAATCTGTCCATTGACTTTTTTGGATGAAATAAAATTTTTTTTTTTTCATATTTCTATAATTTTAATAGAGAGTTTGTGTAACGAACTTGTAGCGGTATCGCTTCTTCATTAAATTATTTTTATAATTTTGTTCATCATTTTTAGTTGTTGCATAACAACTATAACTTCCCTCTATTATCACGGTTGCTTTGAATGTTTACAACCTTGGTAATTTACATATAAATAAAAATAATATTTCATAAATCAAATCAATAAAGATCAATTATATCTTTCATACATATTTATTATTTATTTAAATAATAATTATTTAATATAACTATCTTTTACCTTTACAAACTCTTTCTGCTGGGACATCCTGTAAAGAGTCATTTGTACTGTATATTATGTCATATATGGTCCATTTACACTCAAAAAATTGTATCACTGGAAAAAAAAAACAAAAGCAAAAATTAAAACAAACGTATCTACCTACCTACCTACATTGGGTATTAAAATATTTCAAAATACGTGATACTATGAATTTTGATTAAAAAAACATCTACATTTAATTTGGTGAAGTATGAACGTATTATATAGTGCTGATGGTTCAGAATGAGAGTTGTTAATTTTATATAGGATGTTCTTACTTGATTTATTTGTTGTGACAATCGTCTACACAGTTAAAATAAATTCGGACATTTAAGTAGATTTTCTAAGATTCTTCGTAAAGAGAAATGATATAACGAACCGCGCATAAAATACGTGGTCGTCCGTTCAGGGGGAGGAAGAGGTACAATAAAAATCTACGCTGGACCACGAAGCAGGAAGGTTTCGGTCTAACCTACGCAGTTTTTAATCATGGAAGAAAAAAACTTTTTTTTTCAAGTAACGCGATAATTTAAAATTGACATTTGACTCGAATACTCCACTCACGACTTATAGCCAGGGGTACATTGTTTTGACAGCCCTTAGATAGATGTAGAAGCTATCCTGGATGAGACACACTTCGACCATAAAGTCCATTGTGATGCCTAAGGATGGGAGAATGTGATTGGAGGATAAGGAATTTTGTGTGAAGACTAGGAATTGGTAGGATGTGCGGGTGCAGCCTACTTTGATAGGAACTATGCCGATACTCATCTGGAGATCGTGAAGGAAACTGCAGAAAACCTTCATAAGCATAGCTGGTTACTTCGTTCTTGTCCATACGCCGACAGCTTTGTCAATTAACCGCTCTTTTTTTTTTTTTTAATAACTGACAAACTGCCGATGTCGGGATTCGAATCTATAACCTCTCAGTTCCAAGTGCAAACAACGCCTTTACAAGTGCGGCTACTTGGCTGGTTAACGGCCCTTAATTGATAATATTTTTGCTTAATTTACAAGAATAATGATACGGAGGTTGGTTATGTATGATACTAAATATCTGACAAATAAGCGACACATTTTTGGCTGCACATGTTAATTCTTGTTTGACAAAATGTATCACAATGTAATTTTAATGTTTTTTTCCAGTCTTAATTCTTAAAGGCTTATAAAATAAGAATAATAAATAAGAAAAATATTTATGAAAATGTCTACAAGTAATATTAATTAATCTCTATATGTGACCAGAAAAAAATCTCCTTAAATGTACTTACAACAAACATTGATTGATTTAATATTAAAAAAACACACTTTGTTTAAAAAATGGTCTTGTATGATTAAAACCACCTTCCATAAAAACAAAAAGTAAGAATTGAAAAAGAAAAATGTATAAAAAAAACAACCATACAATCGTTATGCAATATGAATGGCATATCAGCAGGCATATAGCTGCTGGTGATTATATGCGCTGTAGATACATTTGTATATCTGGGACCAGGGTAGAGCACCTTCAAGTTCTAATCCGCATTGCTATTTTACTCGAATTACTTCGCAGCGATTTGCGTATCAGCAGAACTATTACTGTTGGTGATTATATGTAGTGTAGTTTACTATACCGTCTGTTTAGGATGTCTTTGCTAATTAAGAATCAATGTTAAATATTTTTTACTATTATAACTACACAATGGTTCATAAAGAAATAAAAATAGTGGGGGTAATTTGTAGTCTGTAGTCTGTAGTGTGTGTGTGCATACGTAATGAATAATAATATTATAAATTAAGTGGGCATCACTAAATCCCAACTCTTAAATGACATCAACAAACATCATACCACAAGCAGCCAGATGTTTGTAAGTATGTGTATGTATGTATGGTTTTATAGTAATTATTTTATTTATTTATTTAACATTGATTCTCTATTAGAAATGCTTTTGAAAACAGATTGTATATGTGCGATCACGGTAAAACACCGCCAAAGTTCCAAGTTGCTATATTACTTCGTAGCTATATTGGCAGCTCTTGCCCTAAAGTATTCCAAATTACAAGTTTATATCGGAACTTCAAGGTTATTTTCAGAGACGCGAGGATCTTGAAGTTTGGTAGAAATTTTGCTTGTAGGCAACGGAGGGTTTAAGTAAGATTCCGCCCTAGACCGTTTATCGTATACTCTCCCTAATTAGATCATCTATTCGAAGAATATATAGTTAGTATAAAATTCGATAAATCTGTTTCAAACTTTACTTGATCTTTCTATTTTCGCATCTAAAGTTTTGCCGTTCTAGATCCAGATTTCACGGGCCTGGACATAATTTTATATCTTATTTAAATTCCGGTAATATTTCTCTATCGCCATTGGTCTATTGCTCTTAGGTCACAAGTAAAAGAATAAATAGGAAAACCTGAAGTGAATTTAGCAAATCAACTATACAATTTAGATAAAAGAACGCTACTTTTGCTGTCGATTATATGTGAAGGTCAAGCCAAGGTTTTCCTTGGTATCGATTTGATATTCTATTTGGCAAATTTACAGATACCCCAATAACACTTCATAGATGGATTTGGTAAGTAAAATTACAAATTGCTGCTAGGGAAAACCTTGCAATGGCTTAACCTTTGCATAAATATCTATTGCATCATATGCGAGAACTTGGATCCTTTTTTACATAAATGTTTTTGCGGGAATATGTGTATAAGTCTAATAAATAATATATGCCATGCAGTACGGAGTCAAGTCAGTTTACCAACACCAACACAACCAGAGAACGAGAGATGTATATAAACAATGTTTGCGAATGTTTACTTACATGTGTGTGTGTCTGTGTGTTTGTAGAGTTTGATTCAAATTGTCATCAGAGAAATCTAAATATCATTCAACAAGAATATAAATATACACAGTGATTTTGAATGAATGAAACCATTTAACAACAGGAATCTAACATTCTTTAACATCAAAATGATTGATATTAAATATCATACACATCTAAGATGAGAATCGAACCCACGACCTCTGACATTCAAGATCAACGCTCTGTCTGTGAGCTATCAGATGTTATGTCAATGTATTATTAACTTGTTTGTTTATTATTTATATACACTACGTAAATTAAAATAGACCCAATAACAACATTGTGTAGTGTATCTATCACTGTCTATGCACAGTATGCCATGATATGGTGTTACACTCACACGGCGGATGACGGACAATAACGACGATGTATACATGCACGAGTAACATGCAACTATATATAAATGATTGTATTTAGAGAGTGATAAGTATAATATAATACTTGTTTATGCGATAATACAGTACTGATTGTTTAAGTGTGACAAAGTAAACCATATCATAGTACACTACATATAGACAGCGATAGATACACTATACAGTATTCTAGATTGGGTGTATTTTAAAAAACAAGCTGTATATCTTTTAATTGTTTATTTTTTTTTGTAAACTAGCGTCTATTTATATCCATTGTTAGTATGGTTGCTTTTCGGTTATATTATACCAACGGAACTGACTAGCGTTTATTGAATTTGACATTTAAGTAATATGTCTGAACATTGATAACAAGAGGTGTGGTTCGATTTCTACCCAAGATGTGTATGATCTTTCATATAAAGCATTTGACGTCAAACAATATTATCAATGTTCAGACATATTACTTAAATGTTAAATTAAGTGCAAACTTTAGTCACTTCCGTTGGTATAGTATAACCGAAAGACAAGCATATTAAAAATGGATATAAATAAACGCTAAGTTTAAAGAAAAAAAACAACAATGAATAAATATTCTATTTTATTTCATACATTTTTTTAAATCTCTCTTTATCATTAAAGTCTAACAAAGTACATTTTGCCACGAAAATAGCGGTTTTGTTTTCTTCAAAATTTTATAATATATTTGTGTCTTACCTATTTGGCTATCGGAAAAATTCTTCGGTTAAAAAATCTTCTTTATATATATATATACTAACAATTTTTATACGAAACAATTTCCTAAAAACCTAAATTAAGAACGCTGAAATCAACTATAAAAATTTTGAAAAAAGAATGCTTCTTTTGTGGCCTATAGTATTTGAAAACGAATGTGTTTGATTTAGTATGGTGTGCATGTATGTACACTCCCGTTCAAAAAAAAAAAAAAAATGAACAGACCTGAAACGTTAATTTTCTTACATTTCATAAAACTCCTCACTTTTGTAACTCTCTGTATAATGTATAATTTTATTTTTTTATAAACAATGATAAGATAAGAATTTAAAAAATATATGTAATGTAAATACATGTTAAGTGTTATATCTTCCTCTTACATATAAAAATTAAACAATATGTTGTATCTGTAATAAAACATTTACTATAAGAATAATAAAAATTGTGAGAGATTGATTCGATTCAAGTCTGTTCATTTTTTTTTGAACGGGAGTGTATGTATGTATGTATACTTATGTATAGTGAGTTCATTAAACATTCAAGTCAGCTTTATTACATTCATTCATTTAAATCCCGCCATCACCTCTAAAATACCACTTTTAGATCACACATATCACTTCATACAAATTTTATACACATTTTAACTCTGCAAGTTTAATTCTAAATGTAAGTAACTTAATCAATAATACAACATGATTATTATTATGCTTTAAGAGTAGATTAACTTGTTATTACCATTTATATAAAATGTAGGTAAATCTATAATCTGTGGATCTGGCCATTTATGACGTACAACAAAGTGAAATGCGGTTGAATTCTAGGAATTTGACAACGTTCTATATAAAGTAATTATTAGCATGGTTTAGTTAATCGTAAGACACCAGTCCAGTCCAAGTTATGTATGCGCAGTATTTTTACTTGGAAACTGGGAGGTTATGCGTTTGAATCCCGACATCGGCAGTTTGTCAATTATTAAGAAATTTGTTCCTTTTTTAAAAATAAACTACTTTGTTTCATAAATTTAGTATATACCTAGTATTTAAGCAATTAACGCAGTTAGTTGTTATTTTTACTCGTTTTAATGTATGTTAGAAATATAGGTTAATCCTCTATTAGCAAATTAACCACAACATTTTCTATCTGTTAACAAACACAATTTCCTTTAAGTTTTACAAACAAAAAAAAACCACTTATTCAATTTGTTTTATATTACAAAATAGTGATGGCGTCACAAATATTACACAAACAATTCTTATAACTGGGTCGGCGGTACATTGGTTAAATACATTTTTCATCGCATACATACACCAGAAAAACTATGGACGTACACTAGATGGATTACTCGTTTAGATAGATATGTATTGAAAATTTTTATACTGGGTGTCTAGAAAGTACCGCAGGGTATTGACAGGGTACCACTTCCCGGCTTACCGCTGTTGCGCACCTCTTATTGGTTACTTATTTTAGTTAATAACTAATTACCTGTACGTCAGGTTAAAAAATTGTAGAGGACTTTTCGTTTCAGAATTTTATTCTCTATCTACGGTATTAATCCTCTGCGGTACTTTCTGGCCACCCGGTATAGTAATTTGCTGTGAAGCACATAATATCATTATCAAAAAAGTGTGTCTGATTACATTGTTTATATTACGTATATTAAGTTTCACAAAATACACACGATATAGATTTACCAGCATGTGAGTAGTCCAGCTCTGTATGTTGATGAGACCAGTAAACAATATGATCATTTCCTTTTTGATAAATGTATATATTTTTCTCATTTTTAGCTTTGACAATATTATAAATGAAATTTCTACAAATAACTTTATCTTACAAGAGTAAATAATGATATTATTATTGATTTGCTAACAACAACATATGCGTATCACTTTATCCACATTCTTTATGATCGCTTTTATAAACTTATTATTTGTTGGAGATTTGTTGAGACTTTCAGACGCTTGAATTGACTAGTGCTTTTTATCCGTGTAAGAAAAATATAAATATGCGAACGATATAAGTCTGAAATCCGGCATTAGAAAAATCTTCCCTCATCTGTTAATTGAATGAAATAATGTTTAAAAGGCAGATAACAATATTATAAATGTATGAGTGCAATGTCTGCCACCGTAGTCCTGCTGGCTATTAACATTAATTGATTAATTAATTAAGGACCTTTTTTTGGATAGAATTATCCAGGAAATAAGTTTAAAAATGACCCCCTGTTAACGTTAGACTAAAAGTCGACGAGATATTTGAGAAAAAACGAATTTTCGTGACCTTTGTCCTCCAATAACTTTTTGTGCCATTAGCGATTTCGTTATGGAGTTTTAGTTTTATGTGTTTCTAACGCCAAAACGAAGAGATTTCCGTTGGAAAATCTCTACCTAAGAATGTTTATTGCATTTTTAAAAATCATTCCAACAATACCCCACACGGTAAAGTTTGTGAAAAAATTTTCGTCCCTCAGTCCTATTAATGGGAAGTGATATACGGTGTATGACCCAGTTCTTGTGTCATAAAGTGTGGCGGTTGATTTAAGAGAACCATGAAGATATTTTTGGATATGTTTCAGTTTTTTTGCCATTTTCAGATGGAACTTTAAAAAGCCACCCCTATATACATAGGGTATAAAAATAACACATTATAACAGGTTTTATTCGTTGATAATATTTAACATAATAATAAATATATCCTCCCGGTTAATTGTAATTTTATTCATGTGACCTTAAATTTTCACGAAAAGTTTATGTAAATTTAACTAGATTTGAAAAGCATCATTTACTCTTTATAGAAATGTTTTTATTTTATATTCATTCAATGTTTGTTTGTATGGATAGATGCGTGCGTGGTGGTGCGTTAGCAGAGCATTCATTGAGCATTCACCAGCATTCTAGTGCATGTACACTACTACATTGCACACATACCGAGGAGAGTGTGATGAGCGTGAGCAAACACAAATATACAGGGGAAATAATATGGGAAAAACTACTGTTTAAATAAAGCACAAGAGCGTGTATATTGACTTTATTTACAATATATGCCTGATTTGAATATTTGTTATAGGAGAAGGGAGATGGGGGGGGGGGGTGTTAGGTAATAATGTCACGTTAGAATTGATAAAACAGTGTACAGTATGCTTTTTGTTTAGTTACTATTTAAATATTCATTCAGTTTAAATTGTACACTTGAGTTCAGAAAAAAATGAATCAACTTAAAATTATTTTGGTAGTCTAGGTGCTCGAATTTTTCCAATCAGTGTATAAAACTTATATTCCATAAACATTTACATGTACTTTCAACGAGGTACACTAAATTTTAGTTGGGGAATTCAATTGTGATAGAAAAAAAAACAAAGATCTTAGTATTAGTTTTTGTAATAGTCGGTATATGGGATCTTGTATCTCGAAATCGATGAACGGTATACAATTCTATACGCTAGAATTGGAAAATACAATCCAAAAATAAGTAGTTTCAGAAAAATTTTCATTAAAATCGGATAAAATTTAGCAGTGGTAGTCACAAAATTGATTTTTTGAATCTGGTGACGTTACTCAAATCTAAAAAATGGGTTTTGGTCTATCTCAGGCATATTTTGATACTAAATTTTAATCAAGAAATTTAAAATTAAGATATTTTTATTCGTTTTTGGGATAGTGTGTACATTGTTTCAAATCCACAATTAAACATCAAGACAATTAAACCGTAACAAATAACAAATAATACAAATTTTTGTTTTTCATTGATCGCTGATGTCCAACAATATTGAAAACTTAGTTGTGTATCATTGGCAGTGTTTCAAAATGGTTTTTTTTTTTATATAGAGTCAAAATCATTTTTAATAAGGAGAGGCTGAAGTTTTTTGATCTGGTGTGTAATTGTACGTATAGTAATAACGTTTATATGTATTTGTCGATAACGTACACTGATTTGGTTAATAAAACAGTGATCATACATAAATTTACAAAAAAAAAAAAATAGCTTGTGATATCCCAAAATAATTTGTTACTATACTGGGAGCTTATTCCTGTATGTTCCGTAGATTAAATAACATTCATTTTACATAAAGATTTGTTTTGTCTTATTGACTTACTGACTAAGATTACTTTTATCCTATTTATGTCCCGGAAATATGTGTTTATTTCGTATATATTCCGAAAATTTGTCAAATCTCAGATCATATATTTTTCATTTTTGTAACCCAATCGATTTTGAAAAATATTGGATCCTATGGTCACTGAGCAAACTCATTAGAATATCGCCGTTCTAAAAATATTTTCTCATTTATGGATACGAAGTTTTATTAAACTAATTTTGTTTGGAGGACGGAATTATAATAAGTTGGTGATGATATTAAATGTATTAGAATATTAAAATTGCAAATATTTCTGTAAATATTAGAGTTACAAAATATACCGTGTGTGTTGGAAAACTTTTCCAATAGAGAATCAATGTTAAATATTAATTATTACTGGCTGTCCGTGTGGTTACTGTATGAAGTCAGTCAGTACACATGTAATGGTTAAATATATTCATTGAATTCTTAACTTTAGTATGTGAATCACAAAATCCTCATTCTTAAATTACAAACAAACTACCATACGCATACATGTGTATGGTTGATGACTGTACATGTGATGACTCTCATTACATGTGTACTGACTGACTTCATATAGTAACCACACGGCCAGCCAGTAATAAATAATATTTAACATTGATTCTCTATTGAAAAAGCTTTCCAACACACATGTTATAGTTAAATGATAATAGCAAAATATCTTTAGATCAACTTTTTCATTTTACTGATAATCCAGCATTTCGAAAACAAGGCATATACTCGATCTGATTCCAATCAGATTAAAATTCTAGGCCTCTAGAACGCGTACAGACACATATATGTGTATATTAACGTGATTTATTAAGAGGAGGAGTACCACTGTGCCGCGGCACTTATGTGTGCCGCCAAATTTTAGAAATGTATATAGTAAAGTATTAACCAACATTAAAAACGAAAAAAAGATCGAGGCTGTTAAATGTAGCAGACGATATGAGAGTGGCATTGTCATTTTTACGACCAAATATAAATGAAACTATCAAAAAACATCAAGCTCAAATTTCGCATTAAAAGTATTCTTATTATTAATTTGTAATGAATCTCTTAATAAACGTACTGTTGTTTTTGTAGTACATATTATTTTATTTTACATTCAAAATTATGATCATAAACTATTTTACACAGTGTATTATACGAGTAGGTAAGTAAACAACTTTTAAACTTATCTTTTTCTTTGTGTGAAATTTTGAAATTATTAAAAGTGTGCCGCGACAAAAA
Source organism: Nineta flava (assembly GCA_963920215.1). Lineage (NCBI taxonomy): Eukaryota > Metazoa > Arthropoda > Insecta > Neuroptera > Chrysopidae > Nineta > Nineta flava. The sequence continues at coordinate 141,903,154 of OY986040.1, forward strand.
AAAAGGTTGAGAATCACTGTCCTACAAGATTAATTTAAAAGGCTAAAAGTATCATTTAATCGTCTATCAAACAATTTCAACCATTTTATTAACATTATTATCAAGTTCACAATCTTATCAAATTTATTAACTCCTTTTAGTGAACATAAAATATTTTTCTTTTTAAAAATTTCAATAGAATTGTAAAGAATGCTGCATGCAGCCAGCGTGTTGGTTGCTTGCGTTGTGTTATTATTCAACTCTCATACAAAGTACAAAAAATATTTTTTAAATATAATCTATTATCCTACTTTTTAAGATACGGGATAACAGAAAAAAAAATGAAAGAAATATAATTGAAAATTTCCTTAAATAATATTATAAAATATATATAAAATGCAAAAAAAAAAAAAACATTGAAAAGACCTTTGTTCGTTGGTTGATCTTGCTTCAGGTCTCAGAGCTGGGCAAAGTACTGGGAAACAGTACTTTAAGAAATAAGTATTGAAAACAAAAAATACTTTAAGGACGTTCCAGCACTGTGTTATGCAATCAGTACAACAAACCGGTTTGATTTTATTATAGAACAAATACATAAAGTCACATATACAACACATAGACAAAAACACTGTTCACATATACAAAATAATGTTATGTTGAAGAAATGGAATAATTTTAATCTTTTATATTTCGAAAACAAAACGGTAACACTCGATTTTTTTTTTAAACATATAATAAATATTTAGCTTTACTCTCCTAGTTTTTTTTTAAATTCTGTCGATTATTTTTTCTAATACAATAGATAATAGTTGGGCGGGCAAGAAGTTTTACTTGCTTTTAATGAGAGAGAGTGAGAGAGAATGATAACTTTGATATTAATTATCTCACGTTCTAAACGGTCAAAAATTCTGAAACTTCGGGATTTAATAGAAAACGTTATTTTTAGCCTGTAAACAAAAATTGAGCAAAATCTATCGAAAAGTGGTGGTATGCTGGAACATCCTTAAGTAATGCTGCCGAGCTTAGATAACAGGCAGTAAAGTGTAAAAAGTGAAAACTGAAATCTAAGTTTTTGATATTTCTAAACTAAAATAATAATATTGATTTTCCATAATAATTATTGAACGATTAATAAAATGTTACTTGACTTCATGAAAAGTCATTTATGTGTGATTTTAGATCACAATTAATCAAAATGCCTAAAATAAGAGATCATCTGTCTTTAATTGTTGTAAATCGAAAAGCAGTAACATGTGATTTACTGCCTTTATACTCTGTGAAACATGAATTACTGCTTTTCTTCACTGTTTTTAATATTTATATGTATTATTTTATCAAAGGTTAAACGCAGAATCAAAAATAAGTCAAGTTACAAATATATAAATATGTCAAAGTTTACATTTAAAGTTTACAAAGTATACAAACTGGGTTATGATCATAAAATGAATAATAATCGTTAAAATTAAGATATTAAATTTTCCTTTCAATCATATAAACTGATTGAAAGGTTAATCAAGATATAATAGGTTAATCAAGAGTAAAAAAGCAGTACTGTATATTTTTCAGGGGATAAAAGCAGTAAAACTTGAAAACTACTGCTGTTTTATTTTGAAAAATGAATTTACTGCTTTTATATTTAGGAAATGTTACCAATTTGAAATATTTGACAAACTTAAAAAATTATTATGTTGTTGAAATAACATTCTTAATGATTCAGCGTCTTTTATAATTGGCATGTAGAGAATCATCGGAAAAATCTGTTAGCATCAAAATTAATAAAAGGCAGTACTTGAAGTACATTTTGTAAGTACATTACTTAAAGTACTGCCCAGCACTGCTTCACGACATGAGTGCACAAAAAGAAAACCCTATTTTCAAAAAATATGGTATTATAAGAAAGAAGAAAAAAAAATTGTATATAAGATTAAACGTGCTGTTCTGATGCTGGGTGTTGTGTATGGAAAACTTATTGAAAATCATATTCTTTTCAAATATCACACTCCGTTGTCACACTTTCTCCAAGATCACTTTTCAATTTCTTTATTTTCCATATTTTACATACTTTATATAGTCTAGACGTTTTGGTTTCAAATATCTAAATAAAGCTCTTCACTCCCGAATTGGTAGACTTGATATTAGATAAAACTCTGAATCTTTGATATTTGGCAAAGTTTAATCACGTATATTTCCACAAAAATTCTTATCGATCAATCGAAAACGTTATCTAAACGAATAAAAATCAAATGTTTAAAACATAGAGCATTTTGGGAAAATATAATTTTTTATATTGTAACAACTATGTTAATAAATTAAACAATGTGATAAAACGAAATCATTAATACTGTTCATTGCATGGATTTGATCTCAGTCGAAGGACGTTAAAAAGTCTAGTGAAGATTGTTGTTACTCACTAAGATCTCGTTTTTTTTAGTGTCCTTCAAAATCAATTAAAATTTCTGACATTATATAAAAAAAAATTTGCTAAAGTGGAAATGTATTGAGAAATTATTTCGATTAATTCGAAAATGTCGATTCTCGTTTCTATCACCCGTACTATATTTGACAAAGGTATTTCGTAAATATTCTATAAAACAATTTTTCATATGTGACAATTGTACTTAGAAAACGCCTCAAACAATTCCCAAAACAATTTTCCATACTACTCAAAAAAATTTATGTGTGAAATATTAATCTAAAAAACGAAACAGGAGCGTACTGTAATCTTTTTCAGTCGAACTTCCAAAGTGGACCAAAAAAATTCAATTTTCTAAATATTGTAACACACTTAACAAAATTAAATATCGATAAAACCAAGACTATGGCAAATGCAAATTCGGGCTCAAACATCAAGCTTAACGGAATACCGATAGAAAACGTCACAAATTTTAAATACCTAGGACCGATCATATCTTTCGAAAGGCAGAGATACAAGCAAGAACGAGCAACGCGTGGAGAAGATTTTGGGCTCTAAAACATATTTTTAAAAACAATTCATTGTCTCTAAGTCTAAAAATAAAAGCTCTGGATACGTGCGTCCTGCCCATTTTAATTTGCCAAGGAGTATAGAGCGCTCAATATTAGGAATACGGAGAGCCGAGAAAATTCGCTGTTGCAAAATTAGGAATAGAACACAAGCTGAATAAAACAACGCCGTATAATCGTACGCGGAGAAAAGGCCGTCCGAATAAAAGATGGCGTGATGAGTTTGTATCCATTGCTGGTGGTTGCTGGACAAGACAAGCACACGATAGGCAGGAATGGTGTTTTCTGGAGGAGGCCTTTGCCCAGCCGATGGGATGACTGACTCCTATGATTATTATTAATATTTAACGAAAAGCGGTAGTGAGATGTTTGTTAATGATTGAAGACAAGTCCATATTAATTCCCTGTTATCATTTCAATAATTGGGATAAGCTATCGGTTAGGATGACCAAATCTAAATATTATTTCAAAACGAATACATGCTTTTATGGTACCGTGTACAACTTGACGCAAGTCATAAAATGGCACAGTTAAAGAACATTAAATTAATTTATTTCGGTAAAAGTTTTATAGTTGAACAAGGGTAGCAGTATTGTTCATTTGTTTGTAAAAAATTTATAATTAATTACAGTAATTATATTCTTTAATAAGCATTTATTATTATACTTTTTGAAATATTACTGTACAGGGTGGCCCACCTACCTACTACTACCACAATGTATTTATTCCTCTCTAAAATCGTGAAGAAGCGATTCAATATCGAGAATCTGTGTTTTTGAATGTAAATAAAATACTAAGCGACACGATAGCCGTTACGGCATGTGATTCATTGGTTTATTAGGACGTGGCAGTGAGTACGTTGGGAAATATTTCGTATTTATTGCGTCTCTTTATCAAACGTATATATATCATCGTTTCTACAATGACACCGTTTAAGCTATTGGCCCTTCTAGTAAATTATGTTAAAAAGTTTCGGCTCAAAACCAACATAAATTATATAAATAGACTTCGATTGTGGACTTTTTCTGACAGTCAACAAATCATATTTCTGCTTCTTCATATTTATTTTCCTACTCACTCATAGACAGTCAAGACTAAGTATTATTGTTCATCATTAATTTCATATTAAGTTTTTGATGAAAATCGTAAGAACGATATTTTTTATAATTTGGCCCAGCACTTGAATTTCCCCTTTGCTATTTTAGTGTAGCTTATATTCGATTTTGGACTTCAATTTCTAGTCACTTTAGTGCAATTCATATGTCCGTGTAGGTTTTAATTGGTTACCATCAACACACTTGTATATTGATTATTAAATATTGAGACCAAAAAATAGACATTGATTTAACTTCAGTTCCCAAGTTTGTCTTTTATTAATTATTATTGTTAGCTTATATTTCAGTAATAATGGTATTTCAGTATATTCCATACACGCGAAAACTCAAGACAGTCTTTATACCCGGTACATGTAAATATACAAGGTATATTAAGTTTAGTCCCGACTTTGAAACAAATGTTTGGTATGGGTGTTCATAAAATGGCCTAATTCGGTCATTTCCGCATGTCCGCCTGTGGCTGTGGACACGATAACTCAAAAACGAAAATAACAAGCTGAAATTTTCTGTGTGTTTTAGAGCTGAAAAGCAAGGTTAAGTTCATCAATGAGCAAATTCGGACCATGTTTGGACAACATTCAAACGATCGGTCAACGGTCAAAACTGTTTATCTTTGACAACGTAAGAAATAGAACAAATATGTATATTTTTCATAAATTCAGTATATACCGGGTATTTTAGCTATTAATTCAGTTGGTTGTTATTTTCAACACTGTTTTATTTATCTTTCTTTGGAAAATTTGTTAAGCTTTCAAAGTTTTAAAAGTTTCTTAAGAAAATCGTTCTATAAAAGTAATATCTTATCTTAAAAACAGATTCACATTTAGCTTGAGCTTAAAAAGTAGCTAAACATAAATTATGGGAGCGCTGGGCAATAAGTTTAAGATATGTGCTTAATAATTACAAATATTATATTAGTCGATCCAATAACTCTTAGAACATGCTGTACAATCACACATGCACAAAAGAAATGAAATAAAATTTTAAGTACTACTAATTTAGTGTCCATTTTAAAATTACAATAAACTTTAAAATATAATGTGTGTGGGTTAGTTTTAATGAAGGAAATAAAATAAGTTTATATAACTCTAAATGTGAGTTTTGTTTCTATAATGCTGTTCTTGACAACAGCCGTTTCTTTTTTGATATTAGAAGTGATTTTTCATAAGCTGTGTGTGTGACTGTTGTGAGTGTGTATGGGGATGGTTTGTTGTACCCCATACAAGAATTTACATTTATCCGTAATAATAATAACGATCTGACTTGACTGGCTTTTGGCTGGCTGGTTGGTTGGTTCTGGCTCAAGCATCAGTGGCATGGCATCGGTTTGTTTTTATTACATTGCGGCGAACGTTTATAGTATGTACACTGGGTCACATAAATTCATGTTATTTTTCATGCGAATTTTCAAAGAAAATGTAGCTATTGATTTTGTAACCGATGACAGAATTTTGGTTAGTAGATAACGAAAATCACCATCACTTATATATATATATATATATGTATATATATATAAGTGATGGTGATTTTCGTATATATGTATATATATATATATATATATATATAAATATATATAAATATATATATATATGTATATATATATATATATGAAACTGGTAGGTTATACCGACATCAGCAGTTTGTCAATTATTAGAAAAAAATTTCGAATAAAAGTTGTTACTATATTTCTAATGAACAACTTTTAACCGAAGCATTTTTTCGAAAATCGAATCAATAAGAAAGGCACAAATCAAGTATAAAATTAAACAAAAAAATGCGTTACGCAGGAGCTTCGCCTAAGCGAATTTCCTTAGAATACATAAATATCTCTAGTCACAATTTAAGTCTGATCAATATGACATGTCGTATCTGATATCATTTTACTATTTTCAAGGCCAATTTTATTCATAAATGGTATACGTCAAGGAGAAAGGGGGGGCATAAATATAGAAGAAAACACAATATATAAAATATCTCTTTTAATATTAGAATAATCGAAAAATGTATAAGGAGTAAAGTTGTAGAAAATTAAGATTGCTACAATTCATTACCTGATCATTTTTCTCCATACTCTAATGGGAACAGAGAAATTTAGAATTTTAACTTTCAGTCTTTAATTGTAAATATTTCTGTAAATATTAGTGTAACAGAAAAATGATAAGAAACAAAATTACAGTAAAACTTAGTACCTACAACTTAACTCCTGATAAATTTTTCGATTTTTCAAATATTAAGGGAGATATGTCAAATTTTGCGGTTCCCCCTCCCTTTAAACCCCCCTTTCTCTTTGTCCGATTTTACCAATTAACGAACTTGACCTTTAGAATACCAAAAGCGCCTCAAATACCAAATTTCATTCCAATCAGAATAAAACTGTGACCGCTAGAGAGTCCACAGACACATACAAGTACATATATATATATATATATATATATATATATATATATATACAAATTTTAGCGATAGTGATTTTTAACATTTAATAGGTGTAGGATCGATGGACATTTGAAGAAATTTTTACGAAATTCCAACATTGGTGCAAAAACAACAGCAGCATTTCCTTTGGAGGAAATTCTCTAGAAAAAATGACATCCACTTTTGAGGCTAAGTGTACACGTATAATCTATATCATATTGGGGGGATATTAGGTATATGGATATGTGCATGCTGAATTGCATTCACGATGGTGGTGCTATTCGATGTATTGTTGTAGTGTGTGTTGTAGTGTGGTGTGATGGGCTTTCACACCACCGACGTTTACCAATTTCAAATGTGCCAACAAATGTTTGTGAAAGAAAATTGTTGGTAACTTATTTATTGGTTTCATAACTTTACTCTAATTGTTTTTTTTTTTTTTTAAAGAAAATTTGTTAAATTTGGTTTTTATTATTTATAAATGTAAGGGAAATTAGTGGGAAATTTAATTGTTTATTTATTCGGAGATTTTTCTTAAGGGGTTATACCTCTAGTCAGAGAATCTAGGTACTATGTATAAGTTATTTGTATCCGATTTATATACAGTATGTTCATTTGAATAGTTACCACTTGAATATTTCTTAAAATATGCATTTTAGAAAAAATATGTTTTAAACAAAAGTTTCACAGCGGGAAAATATAATGCAATAATTGTATTTTTTGTCCCATGCATCCGTTCCCACGTGGTATAACTTATCTTTTAAACGGTACAAGATAGGGAAAATCTTTAAATACAAAAACTGCTTACCTTATAAAAACAAACAACTTTTGTTTGAAACTTTTTGTCATGCATCCAATATTTCTGGTATAAATATAAAATTTTACTTTCTATTGCCCCGTATTTACATCAAAATTATGGAATGTATGAAAAAAAAATTCAAACAAAAGTTATTGTTTTTATGTGATAAACATTTTTTGTATTTAAATTATTTATCTTGCACCGTATGTGGTCCATTGTACCAAATTTAAAGTTGATATATATTTTAATTTATTAGACATCTTTGTATATTCAACTACATTCACCCTTTGATACCACGGTAATATTTTGTTCCTTACCTTGGTAACTAATAACAAATACATTCGGACATTCATTCAATATTTTCAATAAATTATAATTTATATCTTTCAACTGGTCTTCTAATTTATTAAATGTACACTCCCATTCAATAAAATTGAACAGATCTGAACCAATTTTGATTATTCTTGAAAATGTTTTTTTACTATACTTTCATTTCTTTTTTCTCACTTAAAATATATACTACTTATTTTTGTTTATAAATGAATAATTATACAGAGTCACAAAAGTGAGGAGTTTTATGAAATGTAAGAAAATTTCAGGTCTGTTCAATTTTATTGAGTGGGAGTGTATTATAATTATTAATGATTCAAATATAATCATTTATCATCTTACAATATCAACTGAAATAAATAGCTGTGTCAAAAGAATAAGCGATTGGAGTTTCTTTTTTACCGTTTTGCTACGGATCCCTATAATTATATCCCTACATACCTACGCATCCCTATAAAACAATCATAAATAGTAAAAACTGATTGAACATTTGCGAAAAATTCCACTTGAATTAATTAAACACGATCTGATATATTTCTAAACACCAACAGACTTCATTATTCATGGAACCCTTATTCCGTTGTATTCACGAATAATGAATATGTGTCAGAAAGTCGAGTTTTTTTATTTTGTTTTTGTAAAAACTAACTCGTTAAACGTGTTCGTTCACTGCAGTTGAGAAATTGAAACAAAACTGATGTGAACAAATAAATAACAGAGACTTTTAGCGAGAACGAAATGGTTCACCACACCAACGATACATACTAAATGTGTGATACACCTTTAACTTAAGGGCGTTTTGACTTTAGCAAGCACCCCCCCCCCCCCACCTTCCGTCACTCCGAAAGACAAACACAGCATCCACAAAAATGTGATGTTCATTTACTGAGAACGTTTTTACACAACTTTGTATATAAATAATATGTTTATTTTTTAAGGGTTGTAGGTAGAGTGTGTGCTTTTTATCATTTATTTTATCTAAATGAAGGGATGAATACGAAAAAAAAAAGGTTTTTTAAGGATAATAAATATATGGTTTATTTTTTGTAATTCGTCTTCAGTGTGTTTTCTCATGTACAGTGTGGGCCAATTTCGATGGTTTTATGGGGCAACGCGGTAACTATAAGAGATAGAAAAAAATGGATGGCATATTCTCGATCTCTTTTTTTGAGACTAATTCATTGGTGTCAACAAAAATTTGCCAGCATTTTACCAGCTGTTATTGGTCATCTTGTATAAGTTGTTCTTTAGATATCCCCAAAAGAGAAAATCCAGTGAAAAATGAGATCGAGAAGGTGCCATCCATTTTTTTCTATCTCTTATAGTTACCGAGTTACTCCATAAAACCATCGAAATTGGCCCACCCTGTACACAGAGTTTTCATGATAAATTTTTTTTGATGTACCATTTTAAGTAAACATGTTTTTTTTTGCACTCCCCCGCTTATTTTAATTTAAATATTTTCTCTTTTTTTGTGTCTGTGTGCACATTTGGTGTTTCGTTGTATTAATGATGAACCTTTTCCTGAAATCCTTTTCGTTTTGAAGTGATAGAACATTTTAAAATCATTTCAAAGTATGATGCTTTAATCAAAGTTGATGAATTATACGTTGATTTTAGCAAATTTTATTTAAAAAAAAATTGAACTAATGTCTATCGATCCTACATAGTAGATATCGAAAATGACCATCTTTAAATTTGTATATGCAGGGTGAAAAAGAAATAACATGCCAAACTTTGCCAGTTAATTTACCATGACAAAAAGTAAATATGACAAAGCAAACACCGCATAGTCACCAAAGAATACCGCTAATAAATATGTGGGGCTTTCCACACACTTAATTCAGTAGTCAGGCAACTTAAATAATCCTCAAGTCAGATTATACCCTCAGCCAAATCGTATAAAAGGACAGAATTTTTGAATCTCATTGTGACACAGGCACCAAATTAGCAACAAGCAACATATCTCTGAATCCATATCCCAGAGATAGTTACGATTAGCTAATTCATACTGATGATGACTACATTGTAGTCGAAATACGTATTTATAAAATACAAACAAATGTTCTAGGAATAGGGGCAAAATTTGAAATATAATTTCAAAAAAACCTAGAGTTCTCTTTGATTATTTTAATAATCTTTATTTTTTGGAATGCTAATTTGTTACAAATATGGGCAGTTATTGTAAATTTGGCATATTATTTCGCTTTCATTCTGTATATATAGACACCCACAGCCAAGTGGGTTGTCTTTCTGATATTTAGACAAGTTAAGGACGTTCATACATGAAGCTTGATAGTAGATACACATTTTTTTTCTAGTGAATTGAATAGCTCAATTCAGTAGTTATCCTCCCTCAAAAATTTAAAACCTGTTGACGATCATTTCAAAAAGTAATTATCGATTAAAAATCAAACTTTGAACACAGCGTCTTATGGAGAACAGAATTTGTTTGTACTTAAAATTATAATAACTATATTATTAAAGTAGACACCATAATAAATAATGTTTATAAACATTCTTTGAAATATGCAATTTATTTATATTTGCAATAAAAAAAATGATGTTGACAAACGTTTGAATTAATTAATTAATAAAATTAAAACTGTAGGTTTGTTTTTGCCACCATATTTTGAAAACTGGCGACAGCGCACAGTTAAAAAATATAAACATACATATACACATATACACATGAACGTCGTAGCAAAATAAATTTTTAATTTACAAATTTTTAATTTACATTTACTGATATTTTTCAATAAATACTTTGGACAATATTTAGGACAAATAAAAAAATGGTTATAAATCGTTGCAAGATTATACTTTACAACATTTCTAAAATCCTAAATAAATTTTATTAAAGATAGTGGACTCAATGGACTCTAGCGAAGCCAATGAACGTCCTTAAAGTAGAAATTAAAATTGATGCACAGCTTGGCACACATTTTATGAACTTGTAATGTAGATGTTTGTTATATTAAAGAATTATTATTTAAATAAATAATAAATATATATAAAATATATAATAGATCTTTATTAAAATTGATCTTTTTAATTTGATTTATGAAATGTTATTTTTTTAATATGTAAATTACCAAGGTTGTTAACATTCACAGCAACCGTGATAATAGAGGGAAGTTATAGTTGAAATGCAACATACAAAAATTGAAGAACAAAATTATAATAATAATTTAATGATGAAGCGACACCGCTACAAACTCAACTGTAATAAAAATCCTGGTACAACACCATAATACCCACCCCAACCCCGTGTTCCTACTCCTAACACTTAAAATATTTGAAACTATTTTTTAAAAAGTATAACTTTTATAAATATATTCCATAAAAACTGAATATATATCGTAAGTGCTATTACTAGCTAGTAGAGGTAGATAGTAACCAACCATGATATCCCGTTGTAGAAAACTAATATAAAATGCATATAAAAAACACAGGACATTTTGTTCCCCTGCAATGATTATTGATAACATTGTTTTCAAAATTTATAGCATACATGAATAGAATATGGCGGATAAAATATTGGTTATCAAGGTGGAACGGATGAGTGCTGAATGTTATCATAATATAAGAAGGGTGGTCTCCGTTCGTTACTACACATATGTATGTATCATAATATATATTATATTATATACGAGATAGATATCGTTGGTTGTATCGTTGGTTTATATCACACATATCTCATACGACGATTTAATGGAATTGCATATTTAGTTTGATAGTTCAAAATAGTTTTTGAACATATTATACAGGTTGATTCTGAAACCTATTCGGCATGCAATATTATACATTACAATCCTTAAAATTTTAAATTCGCCCCAATAGATCAGTTTTTGTATTATAAATACGTATTTCGACTACAAAGTAATCATCATCAGTATAAATTAGCTAGTCGTAATTTACTTTTTGACAGAAATAGATATAAAATAGAGATCAATAGACAAAAATAAAAATAAAAAAAATTAAACAAAATAAATTAATAATTAAATTAAATACTGATATGAAAAAATTAACTCGTCAACCAGGAATCGAACCTCGGGCCTCTGGATATCTAGTCCAGTATGCTTCCGCTACACCAAAGACGACTGTGACGTAATAGCCAAGTTTTTCATATTCTTATTTTTTTATTTATTTAGACAGTATTACTTCTGTCGAAGTTATTTAATATTTGTTTATTTGTGTATACTCGAGCGTCAACATAACGATGTTTGTCCAAATTCCTTTCGGTTACGTATGACAAACTGTATAAGACTTTAGCGTATACTCCGACAAATTTCATTGTCATTGAATTTTTAATTAAATTAAATACTGATATGAAAAAATTAACTCGTCAACCAGGAATTCCTATTACAGTTCCTTCTACAGTTTGTCATACGCAAACGAAAGGAATTTGGACAAACATCGTTATGTTGACGCTTAAGTATACACAAATAAACAAAACTAAATTAAAATAAAATAAATTTTATTGAAATTACTCTTGTTAAAATTGCTACCATTCAAATTTACTCTTGTTAACATCACTCTTATTAAAATTACTCTTATATTGTCTCAGGATATGTTATTCGATCACGTGAACTGTCACGAAATTAGCAACGAATAGGAGATCCTGAGACAATATAAGAGTAATTTTAATAGGAGGGATGTTAACAAGAGTAAATCGAATGAAATTTTAATAAGAGTAATTTCAATAAAATTTATTATATGTTAATTTATTTTGTTTAATTTTTTATTAAATCTAAGGATGTGAGGATGTGCACGGAGTGGAAGGAGTTTTTGTGTATAGACTAGGAATTGGTAGGATATGCGGCTGCAGCCGACTCTGATAGGAACTATGCCGATATTGATCTGGAGTTCGTGAAGGAAACTGCAGAAAACCTTCTCAAGCATAGCTGGTTACTTTGTTCTTGTCCATACGCCGACAGTTTAGTCAATTAACCGCACCTTTTATTTTCTTAATAATTGATAAACTGCCGATATCGGGATTCGAACTGCCCATAACCTTCCAGTTTCCAAGTAGGCATACTGCGCAGACATAACGCCTTAGACCTCTCGGCCACTTGGACTGGTTTGATTGACCTTTAGGTCAATCTATCAGATCCTGTATTATGACATCGTAAGGACTTATTATCATCCCTTGTTTCTGTGCTATGTGTTATAAAATATTCATCCTCATTCTTCGAAAATGGCAAACACAATTGGATGACATTTTTCTGTTTTTTATTCAAATTTCTATATATATATATATATAGGATGTAAAGTTTAAAAAGCTATCGAATGGAAAGAAACATCTTACAAAGCATTATAAAACAATTTCCATAGGTCGGTGGGTGCGTAACGATGGTATTCGTTCGTTCGAATGTCGTTCTTGCATAAAGTCACAATACATTATTATTATATTTAGTATATACGATACGATACGGGATAGGTAAAGTGTAGAGCTAAGGAGATGTTGATGGCCATCGCTAGGGAAATGTAATACTCTTCATCATATTTCATAAGTAGGTATATCTTTACCGACCTGTGTGTTTGTAAGTACTATAGTACAGATAGTGCTAGCTAGGCTTGCTAGTAAGGGCTGTTGGTGGGCTCTATCTATTATTGAAACGAATATATTATTTCATTCAGTGTTTTTCCTTCTTATCTGCGTGTCTATACACTTTTTTTACCTCTATATACAGGTAGATAGATAGATTGTAGAGGCTGCCCTGGACGGGCTTTACTTTGTAGCGGTATCGCTTCTTCATTAAATTATTATTATAATTTTGTTCATCATTTTTATCTGTTGCATAACAACTATAACTTCCCTCTATTATCACGGTAGCTTTGAATGTTAACAACCATGGTAATTTACATATAAATAATAATAACATTTCATAAATCAAATCAATAAAGATCAAATCAATAAGGTTCATTGTGATGCTTAAGGATGTGAGTGGAGTGGAAGGAATTTTTGTGTATAGACTAGGAATTGGTAGGATATGTGGCTGCAGCCTACTATGATAGGAACTATGCTGACTGCAGAAATCCTTCTCAAGCCTCAAACCTTCTCAAGAGTTTAGTCAATTAACCGCCCCTTTTTTTTTTTCTTAATAATTGACAAACTGCCGATGTCGAACCCCGAACCTCCAATTTTCCAAGTAAGCATACCGCGCAAACATAACGCCTTAGACCGCTCGGCTACTTGGACTGATTCTATGTACAGAACTAATAAAGTAATATTGCGTAGTTTATTTCCGATTCTTACTATTTGAGGTCACTCAAAGCTTCGCTCTCTGACATGGTTGAATGGATCTTTGAACTGAAGATCGAATCATCTCCCAGAGTTCTATTTTCAAGAACAAACCATTTCTGTACTAATTTACACATGACCATGGAAAGTATTGTTCTTTTTTTCAAAATTTTATACTTGATTTGTGTTTTACTCAATCGGTTTTCGAAAAAATGTTTCGGATAAGAGTTGGTCATTATAAATATACTATCAACTTTTGTTCGAAACATTTTCCCAAAAACTGATTGAATAAGACATAAATCAACTATACAATTTGCCAAAAAAGAACACATAGTAGTACAATTAGTAATCAAAAGTTGTATAGAAAATGTTGGCTAATATATTCACAATGGATTTCTAGAATTAACCAATGAGTTGTCAGTAGGGTAGGGTCATATGTTTTTTTTTAATTTTTACAGTTTTTTTTAAATATCCATTCAGGATGTGAATATACTAGGGGCCACAGAAGTCGTACCCTTCTGTCATTTTGTGCCGTATTCATTCGGTTTTCGAAAAATGTTTCGAATAAAAATTGTAAGTATATTTACATTAAAGCACAAAATGACACTGTAACTTTGAGGCAAGGACACGTCTTCTGTGGCCAATACATATTAACTTTTGACCTTTATCATTACTTTATAAATTTTCAGCACGTTTTAGAGTACACTCTATATATCAATTTTTGTAAAGGTTTGATTTTTCGTTAGTACGAGAGCTAAGCATCCAATTTCAATGATCCTTATCATTTTTGATTCAAGCAACGAAATTTGGTACACATATTCATTGAACCGTACTCTTTGAATTGTTTTACCAAAGTCGTGGGACGGTGGGTATGACCGGAGGTTAGTTTAGGGAGGTGTGTAGGTAAAATAGTGTTTCCAAATATCTCAAAAATTTATTAAAATTATAGTAAATCAACGAGTGATATCGAGTTCTTAAAAATTCAAGTCGTAATTCATTAACTTTCAAGTCTATATATATATATATAGAGGCTATGTGGTATCCACATAAATTTACTTTTTTCTTATTAAGTGTTTTATAAAAAATATTTTTTAAATTAAACTGAAATGTAACATTGGGAATTAGAAAATTTATGATATTTTTGTGTGTTATCTCAGAGGACCATTAAGTAATTTTTTATGGATTTTATAATGTTTTTAAATAAATTTGTTTTTAATACAATTTTGTCTGAATTCCCACCAACAACAAACGGACGATTCTTTATTTTATGAATATTAAAAGCTTATATGTTGAAAAACAATATCCACTATAGGCTTTTAAAAAATATTATTATGTTCTGTTCGAATATTATTTTAAATGGACTGTTTCAGGAATATAATTTAATGTTATTATTATAAAAAGGATTTTCAATATATCTGTTATTAGATACTCGTAAAATTTTGATCATAGAAAATTTTACAAATTATACAGAACAAGTGAAAATACCAAACTGAGTTAATTGTTTAAATACTTGCTATATATTGAGTTTATCAAAAAGAGTTGTTTATTTTTGAATAAGGGACATTTTTTATGTTTAAATTTTTATACCCGTTATATAATATATACGCAGGGTATATTAAGTTTAGTCCTGACTTTGTAACGGCTGAAAATATTGATCACAGAAAAAAAAATTTTTGGTATAGGTGTTTATAAAATGACCTAATTAAACCATTTTCGCAAAGTAGTCCATCCACCTGTAAGCATTATAACTCAAAAATAGATAGCGACCTGCAATCGTATGTGTGTTCTAGAGCTAAATAGTAAGTTCGTGAATGGGCAAAATCGGGCTATGTTTGGGCAAATTGGTCAAAACTAACTGCAAATATTTGAAACCGTAAGAGATAGAACAAAAATTTAGTGAAAAAAAATGTTCTTTTTTTTTTTATGAATAAACAACTTTTCTTTGCAACTTTTTTTCATAAATACCGGGACTTTTGGCCATTCAGTTAGTTGTTCTTTTAGTTGTTTTCTACTAATAATGAATAATTAAAAAAAAACTGTCGCTAAGGTAACTTAATATCATATTCATTATAATAGGGAATATGCATGAAAATTTTTTTTCACATTTATTTTCAGAATATGAAAAGACTGTTAATACTGTAATAATATTTAAAAACGAAATTAAAATCCGACAAATATCAAGGAAGCTATAAGCTTTTAAAGATTATTATCTGTCTCTTTCTTGCAAAAATATTAAAAACGGAGTTTTACGCGTATTTCAAATGGTGAAAGTGTAATATGACGTCACATAACATGTCAAGAGGGCTATCACTCTCTTTGTCTAATCGGAAATTTCAATCATTCATATCTCGCTTATTTTTAAAGTTATTTAAAAAGTAATTTTACCTTGATATTTGTCAAGTAAACATGCTTCAATTCAAGTGAAAAAAAATTTTCATGCATATTCCCTATTCCTTTCCCTGAGAAAATTATCCTGGTCTAAGTAGCACATACGTGTCGAATATTTTTTATAAGTGCCTGTAACATTTTAGTATGCAATTATTAATGAACATGACTGTAAGTAACTCTATAGTTTTCATATTAAGTGACTTTTGTTCAATAAGTAAAGACGATGTGTTTTTTGTTATGTTTGCTTTTACTAATACTATTATTATTATTATTATTATTATTAATATGAGACGTTCGTTTACAATGTGGCATGAAGCCGGATATGAATGAGGACGTCACCCGTCGACGTCGTTGTGTCGTCGGTCGACGACGCATAAATAGAATATTACATAGACTTTTAAGCACAGTTTCAAACACACACACATTAAATTGAATGTAACCTCCATCTTTATTATGATTACAAAAGAAAGATATAATCTCCGCATGATATGTTGTCGTATATTTTTTGATCATGTGTGTAGATTGATCAAAAAAATATATTATGTACACATTCAATCAAAAAAATCGAATCAATCTATCAGAAAAACTTAACATTGTATGAATTAAACTTTAATTTTTGTATCGATTTTAAAGGATGTGTTAGATTAGATTACTAGTCCAAGTGGTCGAGCGGTCCAAGGCGTTATGCCTGCGCAGTATGCCTACTTGAAAACTGGGAAGTTATGGGTTCGAATCCCGACATCGGCAGTTTGTCAATTATTAAAAAAAAGGGGGTTGTTAATTGACTAAACTGTTGGCGTATGGACAAGAACGAAGTAACCGGCTATGCTTGAGAATGTTTTCTGAAGTTTCCTTCACGAATTCCAGATAAATATCGGCATAGTTCCTATCATAGTCGGCTGCACCCGCATATCCTACCAATTCCTAGTCTATACACAAAAATTCCTTCCACTCCACTCACATCCTCACATCCTTAGGCATCACAATGGACCTTATGGTCGAAGTATAACCCGCCCAGGGCATCCTCTACAATCTATCTATATATTTTTATTACTAATTAATTACTTATTATTATTAATGACTAATAAATTAATTACTTTTATTATTATCTTGTGACATGTTCTATTGTGGTGGGTATATAAATATCAAACCAAAAGATGTATCTATGATCTTATTGTAGGTATATGAAGTAAGAGTATGTGAACATCATGTATTTATAGTTAAACTGAACTGTATAATGTGGATATTAAAAGTATATAGTGAGGTAATTTGTTAGTAATGTATGCATTTTTTTAAAAAACTATGTTGTTAATGATGCACATTTTTATCATAATAATAATAATAATAATAATCAGAATAATAAAAGCAGAATGTACAGTTGTGTATGATAAAAAGATGACATCTACAAACTATAAGGTAATTTTATATTTTATATATGTTGTATGTTGGGTTGTTTGCATTTAAGTGTTGTTGTCTTATTAGAATATTTTATAAATAAAACAAGAACTTCATACATCCAACCATTTATGTTTTTATTGTTGTTGTTGTTGTTCAAACAAATTGTTATTGTTTAAAATATTTTGTAAAATATATAGTTTGGTGTTTGCTTAAATCTGCTCAGATATTTCTTAAAAGTTTTGAAAAAAACAAGTGAAAATAACTGAATGAATTGTTCAAATATACTGAGTTCAATATCAATGCGTGAACTATTTATTTTTATTTTGATATACGCACAGATATTACATACACCTGCAATCTACAATAATTGCAGGTGTTTGAACTGAAATAGTGGTATAAAATTTGCGCTGAAAATTTTACAGTCACAATGTTAGATACTATTTCAATTTGCTCATTTGATAGCTTTAGAACATACACAAGAAATTTCAGTTCGTTCTCCTTTTTCATTTTTGAGTCGACAGATGGACGGCGGACAGACAGAAAATATGTCGAAATGGATTAATTACGTCATTTTACCCATACTAAAAATGTTTTTCACTGATCAATATTTTCAACATTTACAAAGTCAGGACTAAACTTATAATACTCTCATATATATTGTACATATTCAGGGTATAACAATTGTACTATAGGACACAAAAGTAGCGCTCAATATAGTAAGATGTTCATAAAATGACGTAATTAGTTCATTTCCGCTGTGAACTACAAAACGAAAAGGAATAACGAACTGCAATTTTCTCTGTATGTTCTGGAGGCAGGTAATTAGCAATGCCAAATCGGTTCTAGATCCTAGATCCTTTTTGCCTGGTTTAAGCAACCTGGATCTTTCCATCATGACAAAAAGTTTGGCGATTATATTCACCAACATGTATGATTGGCGATATCTACAAACATCAAAATATCACAAGTATATCTTAAGGAAGCTGGGATACGCTCAAAGAAAATAAAATAATTAATACAAGAACCGAAACATCGTGTATAGCGGCGCACGTTATTGAGAACAACCATAAAATTGCATCTACATATACAAATTGAGAAAACAGATAATGAATTTAGATAATGGCCCAATTCCAAATTCTGATTTATTAAAATTAAACCATTTTCAAAAATAAAAATAAAAATCCAATACCTGAATGTCAAGGTTAACGTAGGTACACTCACTTTAGTGACAAAACAAACGCCGCATATTCACCAAAGAATACCGCCAATAAATAGGTGGGGCTTTCCACACACCTAATCCAGTAGTCAGGCAACTTAAATAATCCTCAAGTCAGATTATACCCTCAGCCAAATTATATAAAAGGACATAATTTTTTTATATCATTGTGACACAGGCACCAAATTAGCAACAAGCAACATATCTCTGAATACATATCCCAGAGATAGTTACGATTAGCTAATTCATACTGATGATGACTACATTGTAGTCGAAATACGTATTTATAAAATACAAACAAATGTTCTAGGAATAGGGGCAAAATTAGAAATATAATTTGCAGAAAAGCTTGTTTTATCTTAAGCTTGTCATCTCTATAAGTCAAGTAGAAAATTTTCCAAATGTTAAGTAAGTAAACTTTTATACTTGACCGGATTCGTCTCATTTAAAAGACTTTAAAAACATAACGCCTTAAACAACATCTTAAAAGTCACATACATATTTATACGTTGAAGAGACTTTTTGTTGATATGATTAAAATATCTTTGAATAACTACATACACAATCTCTCTTCTATGTAGGTATCATCAGTTTTAAGCACAAATATGGTTGGATGTGCTTCGTTCGTACTTCGTACTTAGATGATATAACCATATCTAATTTTGTGTTAAAGGTAACCGAAGTTTTAATATCGTTTGAATCATAAATAATAATTGTATGTAACACATATACTTATACTTATGCAATGTAGGTAGGTGGTGGTGGTGGAAACTGTTGTCGTCTTGTTACCTACTCTAAAATGCATTTATGTAGCGCTGTAATTGTGTATAATACATTCGAAAATACCATCAATATCATCATTGTATAGTATATATAAATAGTATACAAACTGGCTTGCGTCCGTGAGAATCTACGTAGAGGCTCCATAAACCAGAACGTATGTATTCTTTTGGACAGTCAAGCTGCTTTAAAAGCCTTGCCTGGAACTGAGGTCACCTCAAGGGTAGTCAAGGATTGTCTGGAGGAACTTCTGAAACTGGAAAAAACGGAACAATGTTAAATTGATCTGGGTGCCGGGTCACAATGGTTTCGAAGGAAACCAAAAAGAATAAAGATAAGCAACCCATTTTGCGTAGTAAGTGTTGCTTGATTGATGGATTTTCTCGTAAGGCTTAGTAGAAAATCTAGATGATTTATTCTTGGGATTGTCGTATTTTTAAATTTTTGTATTCAAAGTTAAATATAACGAATCAGAAGTCAAAATGTTAATTTATACTCGCAACATGATAGAATGCATTATATCATATTTTTAAATCCATTAATTTACGGAAAATCCCCCAATTTGGCACGTGACTGGAGGTGTGAAATACGCTGCTCCTGAGTAAAATACGCTGAACTTATGACATTTTATGAAAACCTATACCAAAAATGTTCTGCAATCTAAATTTTCAACCGTTACAAAATTGAAACTAAACTTAATATACCCTTTTGTATATATACCGAGTATAAAAACGTTATCGATTTTATTATAGAACAAATACATAAACACACATATACAACACATAGGCAAATACACTGTTCATATATATAAAATAATGAAATTTGGAAGAAAAAATAAATTTTAAACTTTTATATTTCGAAATAAAACGGTAACACACGATTTAAAAAAAAATTATATAATAAATATTTATCTTTACTCTCCTAGTTTTTTTTTTTTTAAATTCTGTCGAGTAATTTTTCTAATGCAGTAGATAATAGTTGGGCGGTCATGAAGTTTTACATGCTTCTAATGAGAGAGAGAGAGTGAGAGAGAATGATAACTTTGATATGAATTATCTCACGTTCTAAACGGTCAAAAATTCTGAAACTTCGAGATTTATTAGAAAACTTTATTTGTAGCCTGTGAAAAAAAAGAGCAAAATCTGTCGAAAAGTGGTGGTATGCTGGAACATCCTCAAATATAAACTGTAGGTATTTTTGAACGACTTATACTTATATATATTATGTATGTATTATTATACTTAATACTTATTTTCGTTTAACACTTTGATGTGCCGGAAGACATTAAGCACCTGATGATGATGTCTTTAAGAGAGACGTTGTCGACACAACGAACGACGAACGGCTTTTTCACCATTAGTGTAATATTTTCCTTGTTACATTTTAGTGATACTTAGAGCTCTAGTCTAGCTGATGTTAGTACTACTAGCTGGTAGTACTAGTGATAGTAGCCAGTACCTAGGTACCCAGGCACCTACTTCATAATACACTTTACTGTTTCATTCAAATGACAAAGATGAGTTTTCATCTCATTACTACTTGTCTGCGTCTGTGTGTCTGTGTGTGTCTATATTACTTACTTTTACCCAACTTCTTCCCGTGTCCTCTGTATTTAAGTATAATTTTCTTGTACAGGATGTTCAAGGTATTTTATGAAATGTGTGTCACTGCACACAGAGAAAAAATTTATGTTTAATTGACTTGGATAAATATTTCCGTAATATAGATCAAAATCGGAGTTGTATTTATTTATAGTCTATGTACACTCCCGTTCATAAAAAATGAACCAATAAGTCACACTCTAAGCATTTATATTGCTAACTATATGTATAATACTTCTTACAGTGAAACTTTCAACGAATGTTTCAATGGGTTCAATTTTTATGAACCGGAGTGGAAATCTGGCAAGAAGGCCTTTTTTACCGACTCCTAATCCCTTTTTTACCATACCCTCAATCACCCCTCTTCTCTACCACGCCTGGATCGTTTCTTCTAGCCCTGCATTCGTTTTCGAACCTATTCGCTTTCTTTGTGAATGATACGACAGAGCTCAATTTTAGTTGTTCTACCGCAGATTCCCCCATTTGGGTTGAGCCGAAGGCTAGATACCTCATTCTGGCTCTGTAAGGACATTCTGCAAAAAAGGGGAAGGGGTATCATCTGCCTCATTACAGTCCGGGCAGATCGCATTGTTTTCTAACCTCATGAGAGATAGATACCTCTTGAGCCTGCAGTAAGCACCCCAACCAGAAGGTTTATCTCTTCTCATTTTTTGCCAATAAACCACGGTTACCTCGCGGCAGTGTACCCAGCTATCGTTTGTTTAGCTGATCTGCAGACTGCTGAATCTTTCCATTTCCTGTTCATAGACTTATACACCCATTAGTTTAGGGTAGAGGGATGCCTGCTCCCTAGTTATTCCTAGATATGGTCCCCGATATGTGAGTTCGGCTCCTTCACCTTCAACTTGAATATAGGATATTTATACGAATCTCTATCTAAAGACAAAAATATTTACAAATTTGTCTAGCGACAATACTTGTTGTCGGTTTTGTTTTCCTTTTTAATTTTCATGACAAATTTTTATGGAAATACGTGTGACATGTGTCTGTTTATTTGAATAATATGGAAAATTAAATATTTTCCCCCGGGAGACAATGTACATATTATTTGGATTTTTAATGGTGTGACGAGAATACCTCTCAAAAGTGGTGTGTAGAGTTTAGAACTGTACCGTGATGTGAAGTATTATTACGTTGTTATTTCAGTATCATGGAAGGCAAGTGTTTGTTTTTCTTCTTCTTCTGAAGTTGTTAAATCGCTAAGCAATCTAAATTCGTCATCACGTGTCTACAACCAGTTGACAAGACATGTGTTTGTTGTTTATATTTATACAGAATGGCCCCCCCATTGTCTGAAAATATTTAGGAATTAAAGGACGAAATTTTTACTCAGTTACTAATTCTTTACGTTAGAGCAGAAAACAATCGATTGTATTTGGTACAATTTCGAAATAGCTTGTTTGAAAATATTCTGGTATATTCCAAAAGGCTATTCCAAGCCCCTGGTTTGCATCCCAAAAGGCTCGGTGACAGAGAGATAGTTTAATTATATTTTACAGGTGTCTTAAAGACGTATTCTTCCAATTTTTGAGAACATTAACATTTTCCATATTTCTTTTAAAAGTTCAACTGGAAATCTATATCGAATAGAAGATTGCAGTGTAAGATATATGTTTATGAGACTCTTGAGTTTCATATATCCAGATTTACATTTGCAAGTTACTGTTTGCGTTTCATTGAAACTTAGATACAGTTCTTTGCGGTTTTTATTTACCTAACTAAATTAAATTATATATTTTTTCATAGATATAATTCTTTTGTATGATAGTAATGTAAATATACTGGGGGGACATCCTGTATATTTAATATATGTATAATCTTTATACGTTGCATATGACAAATATAAAAATACTCATTTAAAAGTTTTGATCTTTTCACCTGTAAGTGACTTTAGTGTACGTCTTAGTAATATTTGACTAATTCTAAGAATAAACATTTATTGACTTATTTTTAAAACGTTTTCTTGGAACTAAATAGATAATTAAAATCAGACAAAATATTTAAAATTAACATTGTAAATATGTATGCACCTTTTACCATTGGTGTATATAATTATCTTGTAAGTCCTATGGATACTATCTGATGTCCTGCCAAAATTATACAAGTTTGGTAATTATAATATCAGGAGTAAAATATCTATGAATGAAATTGATGAAGAATTACATGTTATCATTTTTATTACTTCCAATTTTAGACAGGTAAAACCTCGAATTTTATTTCTTTCAGACCCTGATTTTGTGTTATATCTCTCAAGAACAGTTCCTATCTCAAGCTAATAGTCAACAGTTATAGTGTACATGGTTATATTTACTGGTCCTTCAAACCGGATTTTTACTATAATTATTTTTTAAAAAGATAGATGCTTTTTTTAATGAATTGAAAAAACGGTCGAGTGATTTGGGACATCCTGTGTATGTACTAAAATTGTAACATTGTGTCCGAAGAATTATTAAACAATTTTTAACCATAGTTTTTGATAAGACCAAATATTTTTACAAATTGAAATTCTTTTTTATGCATTCATATTAAATCAATTTTTGTACATATTATCTACGATTCGTCAGAGTAATTGATAACAAATTTCCAATAGGTATTATGTGTCTCAGAAATGTATATAAAACTATTTTTATTGGTTTCAGGTGAAAAATGGTGTTTACTGTATACTACAATTGGGTCGAACAAATTGAAATCGTAAGTAATTTTTAATTTGCTAGTAATTTTCATAGCTCAAATTTATTTGTATAATTTCGAACCGAAAGTGATAAAACTAATAAAACTAATTCACTAAGTGATCAAACTAAAGCTCACATTCTACTAACTTTGACTAAGGAGCCAGTATGTTTGAGGGACATAAATCTGACTGTATTAATTGTCAAAACTGTAAATTAAACATGTTCAACATGATTCTAGAATTAGATTTCATATCCATAGTTTTTCTATTTATTAGTTAGATTGATTTCCATATAAATCTGTGCAGCATCTGACCACGAGCTTCATGTAAATAGGCCAGAAAAATTAATTTTATGGCGGCCGTGAGAAATGTAGGAAATTGGCGGTTCTACTACAAAATGAATTAAACGATACGATTTTATTGGGAAAGCCTTATGTTAGTCATTTTTTTGTGATCTGCTACATTTTGAAACTGATGCCAATCGTATTGTTGCCAGATATTTAAACATAAATACGTCTAGCGTACATCGTGGCTAGAAAGTGCTGTCCATAAAATGACTCTCGTATGATAATGCGTAATTTATTCTGGCGTCAAAAATCGATACATACACTTGCGTGCTTGACACGCCGTTTGAAATTATAGATAGTTGCTTCAATATAAAATTAATTTTATTGGGAATGCTCTATAACTCTAGCACTTGTATATGCTCTCTGGTGGATAAATTATCAACTAGAGCTAGTAGGTTGATTTGTCCTGCCTCAACCTCCGTGACATACTATTCAGCTTACAAGTTTCATGGAAGCACTTTAGTAACCAACTTTCTAACTACTACTAGTAGATTGAAATATAAAGTTCCGCCCTATGTCAGAGATTTCAATAGCTTTTGTTGTTCATTGTTTTAAATTGTTTTTTATTTTTTCTGTATCAAAGTATTATAAAATAGCAACAACTTTACAACTTTTGTTTGCTATGGTTGTTCAAAAATAAAACGCTTGGAGTCTACAACAATATAATAAATACAAGGATATAAGACCACCCAGAAGAATGCATATAATATAAGGTTATGTATGTTGTATACCTCCATACATACCTTCAGCCATTTAATAAATAATAGCATAAAGTATTTTAAAAATGTATATAGAAGTAAACAATATGACTGATGATAATCTTTTATTGCAATAAATATTCACACACTCCCACTACGTTACGTTACCATTTAAAATGTATATAAAACAAGAACTAATAACTTATAAAAGTGGTTGTGATTATTTATATATTTTTTAACCGACTTTAAAAATGGTGGAGGCTTCACAATTCGAATTATATACATTTGTTTTAAAATGTTTGGCTAATATATCTGTAAAATTTGTATCAATGTCGACGATTTTGGTTTAATTTCCTTTAAGATTACACTCTCAAAATGGTACCTAGAAACATGACGAGTTAGTACTTTGTTGGTGGCGCTGGGAAGTATTGAAAAGTAATATGAAAAATAAAAGTAAATTATAGAAAACAAATATAATATAAATAAAAATGCACCTTCAAATAAATATAAAACAAGCCGAGCAGGAAGGAAGGAATTTTTGTGTATAGACTAGGAATTGGTTGGATATGCGGCTGCAGCTAACTATGATAGGAACTATGTCGACACTGATCTGGAGTTCGTGAAGGAAACTGCAGAAAACCTTCTCAAGCATAGCCGGTTACTTCGTTCTTGTCCATACGCCGACACGTTAGTCAATTAACCGCCCTTTTTTTCCCTTAATAATTGACAAACTGCCGATGTCGGGATTCGAACCCATAACCTTCTAGTTTCCAAGTATGCATACTGCGCAGACATAACGCCTTAGACCGCTCGGCTACTTGGACTGGTAAAACTGTTTTTACTTATTAGTTCATTTTTATTTTGAAGTTGGTTCTATTTTTTGTCTTTTCCGAAAATTGTTTTAATGTTATGCAACAACAAACAGGCAAATAAATATAATGTATGACCGATATACATAATAGAGACTCTGACTCTCGACTCTCGACCAACAAAACGGTCGTTAAGATGTGTGTTGTGTTGTGCTACCAGTGACTGCTTGCCTGCCTATGTTGCGCTGTGCTGATGTTGTGCTGTGCTATAAGCTATAATGATGATATATAGGGTTAATTTAAGTGTAACAGAAGTTATCATAAAGTCATATTTGTCATATTTAATAGTCTGATTTGTGTATTTTATAGTGTGAGAGTTAGTTTTCCCATTGAAGAAGCACACCGCTGTGAAACATTTATACAGGCAGTTATACAGAAGCACAACAGTCCAAGTGGCTGAGCGGTCTAAGGCGTTATGTCTGCGCAGTATGTCTACTTGAAAACTGGGAGGTTTTGGGTTCGAAACCCGACATCGGCAGTTTGTTAATTGACTAAACTGTCGACGTATGGACAAGAATGAAGTCACCGGCTATGCTTGAGAAGGTTTTCTGCAGTTTCCTTCACGAACTCCAGATGATTATCGGCATAGTTTCTATCATAGTCGGCTGCAACCGCATATGCAATATGAATCAATTCCTAGTCTATACACAAAAGTTCCATCCACTCCACTCACATCCTCACATCCTTAGGTACCACAATGGACCTTATGGTCGAAGAGTAGCCCATCCAGGACAGCCTCTGATTTGCTCAAAAAGGGTTTGACGACAGACACAAGAGTGTCTTTCATGAGGTTATTTATAAATTTTTGAGCTTATCTATTTGAACTCAACAATGATTTGTGCGTTTTTCATTCGGTTTGCTGGGAAAATTTTTTGAATAAAAGTTGTTGGTATATTTATAATCAACAAGTTTTATTCGAAGCATTTTTTCGACACCCGAATGAAATAGAGTACAAATTAATTAGAATATTTTG
The DNA here is from genome assembly GCA_963920215.1 of Nineta flava. Classification (NCBI taxonomy): domain Eukaryota; kingdom Metazoa; phylum Arthropoda; class Insecta; order Neuroptera; family Chrysopidae; genus Nineta; species Nineta flava. Next base: position 141,929,983 of record OY986040.1, read on the forward strand.
AAAAATGAGCGCCACTTTTATGGTTGTATGAAAAGTAGATAAAAAAAATTATCAAAATATAGAATTTTTGAACCATTTTTTATATAGACAACCCGCAATATACTATTGTTTTGTGTATAAGTGTAAAAATTAAGTAGTGTGCATTAAAAAGTATAAACAATCGATCACGGTATTGTTTGAGATTCTTTTAATGATCCTTTTGGTGAAAAGACGATTTTTTTTAGACAAATACATCATTCTACATTGTCGAATTTAGTCAGCCAGGTAGTCAGTCGCACTTGTTTAGGTGATGTGTCTACTTGGAACTGGGAGGTTATGGGTTCAAATCCTGACATCGGTAGTTTGTCAAATCAAATTAGATTACCCAATCAAATTTGGTAAATCCAAAACATTTATTTTATATTGTATTGTTTTCGATTTCACAAATAAACTATCGGTTTTCTCGATTAGCCGTTACTTTTAAAATACTTTCTTATCTAATGTTAAAAGTTGATATCAGTAGATATTTAAGTTTGGCGCATGGACTATACGATAGTACCTTCATATGTAAAATATGTATTGTACATTCTAAAGCATCTCCAAACATATTAAACGTGAGTTGTGCCTTTAGATACGTGCTCGATTTGAAACTTGATTTCGCGAGCTTGTTTTCTGATAATATCGACAATTATTTATGTTTATTGTGTTCAGTTTCAAATCTTCTATATAATATTATCACAAATTATATTTCCATGATAATAATGTACATATTTTTATTCCTTTTCCAGAGACGGATATTTCGTAAATAAGGTAGCCGTGAAAGAGCAAAATTAACATTTTTAATTATGGTTACGTCATCAAGATTCAAAAACTTTTTTGCATATCTTAGCGAAATTTTATCCGATTTTAATGAATTTTTTTATACGTTTTTGTACGTTTCCAAGTAAACATACTGCGCAGACGTAAAGCCTTAGACCGCTCGACCACTTGGACTGGTATTTTTTAAACATACTTTACTATTTATAAACATACTGGCGGTAACATATTTAAGAATCAAAATCAAATATACCTTCAACTGATCCCACAAGCATAATATTCATAAATTTAAAGCTACCCTAGAAAGTTATTTGAAATGTTTTTTATTTAACATGCGATATAAGTTTTTAAAATGTTTCAAAAGAATCTTTCATGTTGTTTGGTTAAAAATATATCTGATAGTAAGTGTTTCAAATATTTGAACTACGCACACGATACCATGCAAATCTTTGCAACAATTACCCTTGTTATCACAACAACAAAAAATAACTTTGTTGACTCGCATAGTTTTCATAGCCTGTGTGTGTGTGTGTGTGCTCAAATAAATCACCTTTGAATATATTACACACATGTATATGGGAAATTATATAAAACAAGTTCATGTAGAAAATTAACAAGTGGAACATTCTAGAAAATTAGATGCACATAATAAAGTGAAACTTGTACGGGATGTTTCAGGAATGTCTCTCTCTGTTCTTTCTCTAATAATTCGGCATGGCATTAAGGGAGTTCCAGCATGAAATCAAGATTTGCCAATTTTTTTCCCCAGGCTACGTTTTCTAATAAATCCCATAAAGTTTCTGAATTTTTGATCCTTTAGAACGCAAGATAATTAATATCTAAGTAATCATTAGAAGCATGTAAAACTTCATGCCCACCAAACTATTATCTGTTGTGTTGAAAAAAATACTCGACAGAATTTAAAAAAAAAACAAGGATAGTAAAGATAAATATTTATTAAATAAATTTTTACAAAAATCGCTATTTACCGTTTTGTTTTTGAAATGTAATAGTTTAAAATTTTTTTAAATTTCAAAATTACATTAATTTGTATATAAATATATGTACACTCCCGTTCAATAAAATTGAACAGAACTGAAATGTTAATTTTCTTACAATTCATGAAACTCCTCACTGTTGTAACTCTCTGTATAATCATTCATTTTTAAACAAAGATAAGTAGTATATATTTTAAGTGTGAAAAAAGAAATGGAAGTATATTAAATAACATTACACTACAAGAATAATCAAAATTGTGAGAGACTGATTCGATTCAGATCTGTTCAATTTTATTGAACGGGAGTGTACGTGTGTATTTGTATTTGTTCAATAATAAAAGCAAATCGGGTTTAAAGCAAATCGCGTTATGTCTGTGCAGTATGCCTACTTGGAAACTGTGAGATTATGGATTCGAATCCCAACATCGACAGTTTGTCAATTATTAAGGAAAAAATCGGGGCGGTTAATTGACTAAACTGTCGGCGTATGGACAAGAACGACATAACCTGCTATCCTTGAGTAGGTTTTCTGCAGTTTCCTTCACGAACTCCAAATGAGTGTCGGCATAGTTCCTATCATAGTTGGCTGCAGCCGCATATCCTACCAATTCCTAGTCTATACACAAAAATTCCTTCCTCTCCACTCACATCCATAGGCATCACAATGGACCTTATGGTCGAAGTGTAGCCCGTCCAGGGAAGCCTCTACAATCTGTCTACCTATGGGTCATCTGCCATACTATCTTGCGTTGTTGGGTCCACTATTTTATATTTGACAGTTGATTCTAGTACACGGTTCAACTATTGCATATAATAAAAGGGATACTTAGGTACTATAAAAAGGTTATAAATTTGAAAATAAAAACAACAAAAAAAAAAAAAAACGCCACCATACCCGAATGTAATTATCTTCAGGATGAATTTCATTAAAGTCCTGTAATTGTATTAAAAGTTATGTTATCTGCAAAGATGAAAAAAAAAAAACAAACAACAACACTGACTGTACCATACCATACCTAAACAAAACAATGTTCCTAAACTAAACACACAGAGAACGAAAAAAATGGGGAAAAAACCTATCAACAAATGTGATATTCCTGTAGTATAACTGCTATAAAAACGGGGAAAATAAAAACTGGAAAAAATATAGTGTCTACAGAAAACAATAGACATTTAATTTTCTACTGAATAATTTTAATTTAATATTTGTATGTATTTAAATTAGTAACTTGATTCCGTTTTACAGCCCAGCTTGTCGTTCGTTGTCTCTTGATATAATTTATTGTCCACGTGATTTTTTTAATTTGTTGCTCGAATAGGTGTTTTTTTTTTCCATTTTTTTTTTACTCGAAGATTTTTGTACTTCTCTCTTATCAGAAAGTTTAACATAATTTCAAGACAAATATATAATATATATACCGGGGGTTTCGACAACACCGATCTGTTGTCGGCTGAATTGAGTATAGAGTGATACCAGAAATTATGAATGGTTTCCAATATTTTTTTGAAAACCGAGATTGAAATGATTTTTTTATACTTTGTGATACCTTGTATACAAGCTTAGCCATTTTAATCCCCAAGATTAGCCATTATGATGTCAAAATTGCAACAGTCTGTATTCAAAAGCATTCCTAATAGGGAATCAATGATAAATAAATAAATAAAATATTTATTATAAAACTATACATACATACACATATACTTACAAACAACTGGCTGCTTGTGGTATGATGTTTGATTGATGTCATTTTAGAGTGGGGATTTTTTAGTGATGCCCACTTAATTTATAATATTATTATTCATTACGTATATACACACACACTACTGACTACAGAGTATCCCCACTATTTTTATTTCTTTATGAAGCATTGTGTAGTTATTATAGTCAATAATATTTAACATTGATTCTCTACTAGCAAAGGTTTCCAAAACAGACGGTATAGAGAGTAGCATTTGGCTAAATAAAGAAAAAAGACAGGCATAAAAATATTTTATGTCTGTCGTATTGTTAGTCCCAAAATTGCACCCTATATATGTAATATATAAGGGTATTATCAGTAAAGTCCCAAGTAAGTTATAGGGCTAGAAATATTGATTGGAGAAGAAAATAATGGTTTAGTTCGGAATGCCCGTTTGTCCGTTTGTTTGTTCGTCAATACGATAACTCAAAAAGAAATAACGTCCTGAAATTTCTAAAAAGTCTTCTAGATCTCAAAAGAGAAATTTAAGTTCATTCTGCCGTTAGACGGGAAATTATTAACTTTCAAACCGTAAGAGCAAGATATTAAATATAAAAGTAAGATATTTAAATCTATAAAATGTTTCTTTTTTTAAAGACAAACATATTTTCACGTTTTCTTAATCTATGTGGATGTAGAAGTAAAATAAACAGTACATGCATTGAAAAAAAACTTTTTTCAATTTTAGAGGATACATTCGGATATGGAATAAAAATTTGTTTATATATACATATATATATATATATATATATATATATATATATATATATATATATATATATATATATATATATATATATATATATATATAATCCTTGGTGCTTTTTTGACCTTCTGAACGACTTGATCGATTGAGCTCACATGGACACAATATATTTGTTTTATCGATACGATGGTTCAATAGCTATGCTAGAATCCGCGCTGTAGTCAACTGATTAACAAATTATGTAATTAGGTGGAGGTTCTGGGAAGCAAATTTACATTAGCAAAAGTGACGTGAAAAATAAAAAAAAGTTGAATAATTCAGTAGACATCATCGAATACAAAAGTGCTTTTCATTTCCTTTAACAATTCTGACACGATCAATTTAATTGTTTTTTTTAGTTCTTTAGTTTCTTAGTTTTTACACTTATCCACAAAACATATACTAAACATTCAGAATTTTTGTATATCCAATTTTTTCCTTCGGAACATTTTTTCTACTGGTTACTTGATCGATTTTTTGTCAGTTATCTGGACATTCACCCATCAATTATAGATATAAAACAAACCCTATTTAAAATCTCAAATGAAGAGGTTTTTTTTTCCACATTCAGAATTGTTTATTCATGACAATGCTATTTTCAATTATTTTTATGTTCGTGTGATGTGGGTGGTGGTGGTGGTGGTGTTTCTTTATCATATTTTATTTATTCATTGAGAGGAGAGCAGATTTGAATAAGATTTTTATAGGTATGTTATTTCGTTTTTGATGGCATGGAAGAAGGGATGAATATAACCTTGTAAATAATAAATAGTGTACCCTTGAGAAGATAAGGAAAAACGTACGGAAAAATATTTATCGAATATAAGAGTGTACGAATAGTATAACATGACACGAGGACGGTCTTTTTAAAGAAGTCGAATGTTCTCTCTGAGTTGCATAGAGAGAGGTATGAGATGCTGAGATCGAGATATGTTGTAAGACGAGACGGCATGAGAAAATACAAACGAGATAAGTTTGCACGACTTAAACTAAAATAAACAAGGAAGGTGACACATATTTACCTACCTTTTATTGTACAAATACAAATGTTACGAAAACGGTTTCAGATAAGGTAGATTTTACATTTTGTTTGAGAACATTTAAAAAAAAAATGCAATATCATATTCAGCAGGGTGTCTCATTTGAAACTTTCGCGTTTTTGGGAAAAAGATCCTAGTAACAGTTGTTTTGTTCGGCGGGGGATCCTCTTATTATTGATTTTCATCATGGCCTTCAAGGTTATTGATTAAATTGCTTTTTTTCAAATGCGAATCGATATTTTTGTTAACAGAATCGGATTGCTCAAGAAAACAAAGCATTAAAACTGGGCAACAAAGACAATTTTGGTTAATGTCATGGCTGTTAAAAAAAGTGGATTTTCATAGTTAGTTTGACGAATAGTTTTCGAGATAAGAACTCTTGCGATTGTATGCCTCTACAAATCTACAGCCCAGAATCATGTAACATAAAACATTTCCAAATTTTCCTCAATCAACATTAACTATCGGTTTTTGTACAAACATCTAGAACATACATCTAGAAATGAAGTAAAAGATGGAGGTCGGATAGATAGATAGATACTTCGACCTTGTAGCCCATTGTAGAGGTAGATTGTAAAGGCTGCCCTGGATGGACTACACTTCGACCATAAGGTCCATTGTGATGCCTTATGATGTGAGGATGTGAGTGGAGTGGAAGGAATTTGCGAGTAGACTAGGAATTGGTAGGATATGCGCCTGCAGCCGACTATGATAGGAACTATGCCGATATTCATCTGGAGTTTGTGAAGGAAACTGCAGAAAACCTTCTCAAGCATAGCCAGTTACTTCGTTCTTGTCCATACGCCGACAGTTTAGTCAATCAACCGCCCCCCTTTTTTTTATTTATTTATAATTGACAAATTGCCGATGTCGGGATTCGAACCCATAACCTCCCAGTTTCCAAGTACTGCATACTGCGCAGACATGACGCCTTAGACCGCTCGGCTACTTGGCTGGTTGTAGCCCATTGTGCTTCCCCTTCTATCTTACGAGATTCCCATCTCCCATATCTTGGCAATAGCCAGGATCTTCCTGATCAGATCTTCCTGAAGGTTCATATATTCGGGGTGAGATGCACCGAATATCTTGTATCTGCTTGTTTGTTTGAATGTTTCCTCCACCTCGCCGCACAGTCCGTACACAATGGATCCATTATGGAGTCCTATTGTGTGCAGATAGATGCTTCCGCAGGGGATTATTCCCGGTGATGAATCCGGTAACCTTCCGCAGTTGTATCCTGTTCAGTCGAGGTCGGATAGGAGGATTCGCGTGGTAATTGAGGAGTATCAAGGATAGAAAAAACCTGTTCCCAGAATGTGTTCGGTTGGTTAAGCAATAGTCTAGTCGTTACGAAAAATTCGAACAGTTTTCTTTTATTTTGTCTCTCTGTTTTATATATTTAGACCAAAAAGTATCATATTGCAGCACGTGGCCACAGAAAAATTGATTGGTGCCTTATTGATTTGGTTTTCGAAAAAATCCCTCGGTTAAATGTTGTTCAATATAAACGATTTTATTCGAAGCACTACTTTTGTGATCCATAGTAGTAATTTTACACGCGCTTCAAAAGAAATTTACCGGAAGAATACTCTATTTCTAGGTGTATTTTCGAACCTTAAAGCCGAAGACATTACAGAGTTTTCTATTAGCATAAAGAACACCTATTACTCAGTTTCAATTTTCTCAATTCATTACTATCCAATTATCTGATAAAATGAGGGGAATTTCGCGTTCAGAAGACTCTTTTTTCTATCCCTAATTTAATCTCTTAATTTATTATATTAGTGCAAGACAACTGCATTTTATTTGTTGATGAAAGTAAATACTATTGTACTCGTATGAGTACAAATATAATATGGTTGGATATCGTTTATACGCTAATAATAAAATAAAAAATTTATATCTGCAAGTAGGTACCGTAGGTCCACAAATGTATGTACAAAACTTTGATTGCTTACTCAAATGATATAGTTTTGGAGAGAATTTTAATCGAAAAAATACATCTGATCAGCATTCTTTGACATCAATGGTTTGATATGAAAAATCATACACGATGGGAATCGAACCCGCGATCTCTGGCATTCTACACCAATGCTCAGCTGCCTCTAAACTATCTGAGATATTATGGTAGTGGAATCATCACGCCAGCAAAAACAAACCAACCAAAAAATTTGCATAGTTTATAGATAGATATATCTTGGGGTATAAAAAGTACTGCACTTTGACCTTATGGCCCATTGTGCTCCTCCTTTTACTTCAGTCTGACGAAATTAGCTTCTCCCATATCTTGGCAATAGCCAGAAGCTTGCTGAAGGTTAATTTATTCCTGGTGAGATGCACCGAATATCTTGTATCTGCTGTAATCGAGAGATTCACAGTTAAAGATCTGCACACATTGGACCCGTTATGGAGTCCCATGGTGTGCAAATGCTTCCGCAGGTTATAATGCCTGGTGATGACACCGGTAACCTTCCGCAATTGTTTCCTGTTCAGGTTCAGTTCATCGAGGGATAGCCTCTTGGATGCATTGCATATGTCATAGAAGTAAGATATTTTAAAAAGTCAGAAAATAGTTAGAGAATTTAAGTTTCAATTTATATATAATGTCTATTTAGAGACCTTATAAATTGCTTAATGTACTGTTTCTAAAATAGAAGTCAAGAAATATCATAACATAGCTTCTATTGCTCATTCAGGTACTAGGGAAACGTAACGATGTTTCTTAATCCAATGTTTGTAAATCATCGTATGGTCTCATACATTCTGACGAGACTCACTGATTAGGGCGTAGCCTCCACCATTCTATTCTCTAGAATTTCTCTAGAATCTGGAAGAGCCTCTTATCAATTGAAAGCGACTTTTTGTAAGCGAAAACGGTTTTCGATTACAAAAAGACCAAGTCATACCTCGACAGATAAGTACGACAAAAGAAAAAATTATGTGATACAATTATGCTAGACATTTTTAGACATCTAGATTTAGTTACTAACATCTGTGATTGTATGTACCTTACATTTATTTCATAATACAGCAAAAGAGTTATACCACACTAAATCCAACACAAAATATTCCAGCTACTAACCCAACCGCACATACAACATACACCATCTTGTACTACAAAAAAACAGATCGTATGTAGCTATGTATTGTGTCCGGGTGCTAGGGGGGGTACCACCGGCTGCTCTATTACAATGAGAGAAAGCACACAAATAGTTTTTATACTTTGTTACGGTTTTTTTTCCTCACATCACATCATTTAGATTTTTCCCCCACAACCATTTTTAATTAAAACTCGTGAATGTTATGGGCGATACGACTAGAGAAGATGAACAAGGATATTACACTACTACTACTAATACTACACACATAGTCAAACGGTATTTGGTGTTTGGATATCATTGCTGTTGCACATGTATGCCGGTGGGTAGTATGTTGATGGTATTCTTAAAAATCGGTTCATGTTTGTAATGACTAGATTTAATATGAATTGTCCAATCGTAAGAATAAGGGTCAGTTGCGTGTTATACTTGGCTAATTAGTTTTCTGTATGCCGGGTGGTCCAGTTACGTTATCGCTTTGTGCCGTATTTGTATTTCTTTAAGACGCTGCCGTAGTTTTTGCATTCGTTCAGCCTGGAGTTTTTAGGCTCGTTGAATTGCTTTCGACACGAGCTTTTCTCTGTTACGCGTTTTCTATAATTCCGAGCATATTTACCAGTCATATGAAGTGAAATCTTCAATTTTTTGTTGTTGTAATTTTCAAACTAATACCGATTTCCACTTATATTTTAGCGAATGCGAATAGCTTTTCACAATGATACTATAATCAATGTCCTAGCCAAACGCGTTTCCAAGCTACACCAATTTATAACTTTACAAAGCTAATTCACGAGCATGCGCCTACACTGGGGTGCTGACATATCACAGGTAAAACAAAATCCAGCACAGAAAACATATCGCACTCTTAATATCAATGTTAGGGTACCACTTTCATCTGTAAATCAACTTCTTCAGGTACTCGACTTTCTGGCGAAAGTCAGTGTATGGGATGTGACCTTTTTCATTCGGTTTCTGTAGGATCCTGAAGTTTATATTTGGGGTATCTTTCTCTGTGCTAACTAAGTGTTTGGTTTTGACATTTTTGGCAAAGTGTAATCATGTACTACCTAGACATGATATAAATTAACGTATTTCCAAACATGGTGATCGAAATTTCTACTACAATTATCATGATGATCAGCATATCAGCATCGAATAGATTCACTTCACTTAGTTGTATGCATACGTATAAACAGCGAACCATGATCCTTGCATACATACTTACTATAGGCCACAAAAATAGCGTCCTTTTTTCAATCTTCATAGTTGATTTGTGCCCTATTCATTCGGTTTTCGAAAAAATGTTTCAAATAAAAGTTGTTAGTATATTTATTAGCAACAATTTTTGTCCGAAGAATTTTTTCGAAAACTGAATTAATAAGGCTCAAATTAATTATATTATTTTTGAAAGAAGGACGCTACTTTTGTGACCCATTGTACCTATAGTAGTCTACAATCTATTGTGTATCCTATCATAGAGATGCAATCTATAATCTAGACAAGTGATCTATTCAATTATAGTTAGTTTTGTATTTTTTTTATTTCTATATTTAATTCGTATTTATAATGTCTTTTTTAAATGGCTTATTTATTCATTATTTTACTGTTTATTATACGGTTTTTTTTGTTTGTAGATAATAAAAGTGCTAATTAAGTGCCATCAGCTACGGTATGGCTGTATAGTTAGGGTTTTTAATTATATAGTTTTGTGCTTTTTTGTGTCTAGGTTGTTTTTGTTTCCTTATTTAATAATAGTGTCCTTCGTAATCACTTTCTATTTTGTGTTTCTATTACAAATTAATAATTACTTAATTAGTCTTTTAATTATATCATACTAGTTTATTGGCATGCAATGATTATTCGGCGTAGGTCGAGGGAGTCATTATTAATGAACAATGACTCCCTTAGGAGTGGTGAAATGTCAGCGCTCCTGTTTTTGACTATTTTAACATGCCTCCCTATTTGATGGTGCTCCTAGGAATGTTAGGGTTGCTCCATGCATTGTAGATTAATGCGGTAACTTTCTTAGGCAAAAAACCGTGGCGTATTAATATTAAAGACACATGTATTCAATTATACGCATACTAACTGGAAAAGCTGGCTAGCAGCAGAAAAATTACAAACATAATGAAGATCAATGCCGTTCTCGAATGAGAGCCTATTGCCCACAGCTACCATCATTTAATATATTGAAATTTTATTAATATTCTTCACCTTACTTTCTAGCAGCAAGATAATAACATTCATAATAAAGATAGATTTATTCTCTATCATTTATTATATTAATATACAGGGTGCTCGAACCAGGTGCATAATAGCACACGCCTCCACTTCCTTCCATGATCCTCCCATTTTCCAACAACATCTAATAGAACACCTGCTATTAGGGAGACTGTCTGTTCATAACACAAATACCATCCTATATACTATATGCAAGCTCAGGCGGGCATGGCACTGTTATACTGATGCATGCCTGAAACCTTCAATTCAACTGAATAACATTACCAATGATTTGTTTATCATTTAAGTATAAATAGAGTAGGGGCCCACAAGTACACATCAACATATGAACATCATGTCCGTCCAAGCCAACACACAACATACAAAGCAGCATTTGTATTATGAACAGATCGTCTCCCTAACAAAAAGTACTCCACTATTGGATGTTGTTGGAAAATGGGAGGATCATGAAAGGAAGTGGAGGCGTGTGCTATTATGTACCTGGTTCGATTCATCCTATATATATATATATAACGAAGTGTAGGTGATATTTGTATTGGCTTAAAAATGAATGATTTTTTTGGGACACCTTGTACAATAAAGGATTTCTAAAATTTCATATTCATACTTTAAAGAGTACATACCAAAAACAAAAAAAAACGATATAAAACGATATTTAACCCCTGTTTCGGTTGTAATCATATATTATATATTTTTTGTTGCATACTTTTTCCTCTGTTGCATATTAAAATTGAAAATATTTAGTATCTTTTTTACATATTTTTACACAAAAATTCCATACACTCTATTAAAGAATCTGAATATCTATCATATTCATACATGATACACATGATATGTGTACAATTGTACGTACACGTTTAGATGATGTATTTCAAATAATAATGTAAATATATTATGTACAACAGTGTGTTTCAAGAATCCGATCGACAAAAATGTTTATCGAACTACGAAATTAATTTGTAACCCGAATATATATGTAATACATTTAAGATTGTTATCAATTGAGGATGTTACGTTTGTTTATACTCGATTTCCCAATATGATTCACTGTCGGCTTGTACAAACCATTTCACAAACTTATAAAGAAAACATTTTTCTCTATCAAAATTGAGATTCTGGACTAAAGTTTAGTGGGTTTGAAAAAAAATTCCATCAAAATTGAATAAAATGTGCCCGAGATAGACCGAAAACAGAATTTTTTGGATTTTGATGACGTCACCTGTGTCAAAAATTAATGTTTTGATTATCATTGCTAAATTTTGTCCGATTTGAATGAAATTTTTTTTGAAATCCACTATTTTTGGGATGTTCATTCCAATTCTACCATATAAAATTGTCTAGCGTTCATCAATTTCGAGATAATAGACCAATGTACAAATTATCTCACAAACTAATAACGATATCTTTGTTTTTCTATCAACATTTAATTTCTTGATTAATGTTTAGTAGATTTGCAAAATAAGTTTCATTAAAATCCGATAAAATATGCCGGAGATGGACTAAAAACAATTTTTTGGATTTTGATGACGTCACCAAGTTCAAAAAAACCGATTTTTTGACTACAACAGTTAAATTTTGTCCGAGTTTAATTGAGTTTTTTTTGAAAACCCGTTACTTTTTGTGTTTTCTTTCGATTTCTACACAACTTTCAGCATAACGTTTTGGAAATAGGTCATCTTTTACTAAAAAATGATATGTATACTCCCGTTTAATAAAATTGAACCGAATCAGTCTCTCACAATTTTGATTATTCTTGTAGTAAATGTTTTTGGCAGATACAACATTTTATTTTATTTTCATACGTAACAAGGAGATATAACACTTAACATGTATTTACATTACATATTCTTACTCTATCACTGACATGTTTACATAAATAAAAAATATAAAACTTCCATTTCTTTTTTCACATTTAAAAAATATACTACTTATCTTTGTTTATAAATAAATAATATACAGAGAGTTACAAAAGTGAGGAGTTTTATGAAATGTAAGAAAATTAACATTTCAGGTTGGTTCAATTTTATTGAACGGGAGGGTATGTATAAGGACATGCCTCTGATCGCAATACTTCGATGATTTGCCCTAGTGATTCGCTGAATAATAAATGTGGGTTGTTGCATTCATTGGTTTTTTCGACGATTTTAAGTTGGTCATTGATTATTTGTATTAAAAAAAAAAGATGGTTCAGCAAACCACTTTGTGCAATTCCATAAGAACAAGATTATAACATTTTTATGTACACTGGTTTATTTTCTATACATCATGAGTTCATAGTCTGCTTTATGTAATAAAAAAAAAGCGACACGCGATACAATTTTTTTTGGAGACTTTTTGTAGAACTCAGTGATCAGTAGTAATCAGTGAGTGCAGAATGAGAATGAGTAAGTTCGAAATAGATTTGTTAGGTTAGTGTGCACATATTATATATTATATACATCCATATATTGGTTGCTGGACCACCGGAAATATGCAAGTGAACGGTTGATATGATGGCAGTGTGTACGGAGGCGGATATGACGTGTTGCATGACATTTACTGCATATTGAATATTATTAGCTATAACAAGTAAGTGAAGTGCATTGCATTCGTACAGCTAGTAGCTAGCACATAGTTTGGTGAGAGTGAACCCATCCGTATATAAAATATACTAAGTATATGTTACGGTAAATGTACACTCTTGGGAAATGTACACTTTTACCGTAAAATGTGTACATTTCCCAAAAAGTTAGGTATATGTGAATTGAATATATTGTATATGCACATTTCCCGGCAAATGTGTACTCTTGCCTTCACGTTTTGGTAAATGTATACTCTTACCTTCATGTTTTAAGAAAAGTTGGAAAATTTTGGCACGATTACGATAAAAATATGCAAAATTCCAACAGAGAGAGCTAAAACAAGATGAAATTAGATGATAATATATATACCCAACCCAACCAGAACCAACCCAACCAGAAATAACCCAACTCGACCCAACCCAACTCGGCCCAACCCAACCAGACCCAACCCAACTCGACCCAACCCAACCAGACCCAACCCAACTCGACCCAACCCAACCAGACCCAACCCAACTCGACCCATATCGATATCTCTATTTCGTATTTTGCGATTTCGTATTTTGTATGCTCACATTTACCAAAACGACATGGTCATTGTGAATTCAATGTACATTTCCCTTCTTTGAAATTGTAAATGTTAGTTGAATGCACATTACCCAAACGAGGAGGCAAATGTGCACATTTACCGGAAAATGTGTACATTTGCCGCAATATCTACTTTTACCGTAACATATACATACATTGTATGTGCACATATTTATTGTCTACTGACTATAGATAGATTACAGACTGTGTTTGGATGATTGGTAAGGGTTACTTATTACACACATTGTGATGTTATGATATACTGTGCAATAGATACCTATGGTACAGGGTGTCACCACCAAAATCAATATTGATTGATATGATTTACATAACTAACTTGTACTCGTCCTGTCTGGTATCAATAGATACCTAGATAGATAGATAGATGGTACAGGCTGTCCTGGATGGGCTACACTTCGACCATAAGGACCACTGTGATGTTTAAGGATGTGAGGTTGTGAGTGGAGTGGAAGGAATTTTTTTGTATAGACTAGGAATAGGAACTATGCCGATATTCATTTGGAGTTCGTGACGTAAACTGCAGAAAACCTTCCCAAGCATAGCCGGTTATTTTGTTCGTGTCCACACGCTGACAGTTAAGTCAATTATCCGCCCTATCAATTATAATTGACAAACTGTCACAGCGGGAATTTTAACTCACAACGTCCCAGTTCTAAGCGGAGCGCGTTAAACCGAGCAGCCAACTCATTGGTTTGCCCAAATAGGCAATATAATTCTTGAGTTTTTTGTATCAATGGCGATCATCATCTGAAGTTCTTGAAGGAAAACTGCAGAAAACCTTCCCAAGCATAGCCGGTTATTTTGTTCGTGCCCACACGCTGACAGTTAAGTCAATTATCCGCCCTATCAATTATAATTGACAAACTGTCACAGCCGGAATTTTAGCTCACAACGTCCCAGTTCTGCGGAGCGCGTTAAACCGCGCAACTCACTGGTTTGCCCATAGGTAATATAATTCTTGAGTTTGTGTCAATCGGATGATTTCGCAAAAATTGCTTCAAAACTAATTTAGTTCTATCGCTCTTGAAATTTAGTAACATTTATTCTGAAACATCTGGTGTATGACACGGCATTAACACTTTTTTTTTGATGATTTTATTTGAGAAGTTTATACATATAATACAAAGTCATATTGCCGGTCGGAAGAAATATGGTCTGGTATTTTTAAAAAGGAAATAGATTTTGGAAAATTTTTTTTATAGTAATCTAAAAAAAAAAGTTCCAAACAGGTAGTTTTTAAATGGTAGTACTTTTGAAAATAATTTTTTTTTTTAAATCGACTGTAACTCCTGATCTTAATTATGACTCCCACAATCAAAATTATTAAAACTAAACAGAATGTATGATAAAATCTAGTTTCTGCATGATCAAGGTTAACTGCTAATGATTTTATGCGTGGTTTCAAACTATTTCGTACCCGCCTTTATTTTGTTTTAGAAAAAATTGGATTTGTGACATTCATTTATAAAAAAAAAAAACCAAGCGCGTGTCAAACCACTTCTTCGCGTCTTGGGTTCCGTAGCAGTACTCAAATCTACAATAATTTTAATTTCGATTATATGTGCCTGTA
Organism: Nineta flava; assembly: GCA_963920215.1. Classification (NCBI taxonomy): domain Eukaryota; kingdom Metazoa; phylum Arthropoda; class Insecta; order Neuroptera; family Chrysopidae; genus Nineta; species Nineta flava. The sequence goes on from OY986040.1 coordinate 141,945,376, forward strand.
CGCGTTCTACAGACCACAAGTTTTGTACGAACAGAATGAAATTTCGTATTCTGCAAGTTTCTGGTATTTAAGAGTCCAAGTTCGTTAATGAGCAAAATCAGTCAAGATAAAACGAGACTTGGAGGGTGTGGGAAACACAAAGTGTAAATTTATCATAAGTAAAATTGTAGGAAATACATATTATTACAATTTATCTTATTATCATATAACTTTAATATTAATAGATATATTTACAGCTTTAAAGTTTAATAGTTACTAATATACGAAATATCGCGATGGTTACTTAATATAATTATACCATCCGAGTGGTCGAGCTGTTAAAGACATTCTGCTTGGAACTGGGAAGTTACTGGTTCGATCCCAAAGACGGTAGTTTGTCAATTAAATTCAGTTCAAAAAAATTAATGAGGCGGGTAATTGGCTATGCTTGTGAAAGTTTTCTGCAGTTTCCTTTCACAAACTTGGCATTGAATATCGATATAGATCCTATAAAACTCGGCTCGAGTCACCCAACTTACTAATTCCTAGTCTATATACAAATTCCTTGTCTTTTAGGGATTGGCAAAAAAGGCATAGAAAAGCCTCTACTTACAAGGCTTCGGCCTCTTCTCCGCTACTAATACTAATATCATTAATATTTTTTCCTCTGCGAAAATTTGCTTAATCTATACTTAGCACCTACGTGAAGATTTTTTTTTGATTTCCCATGAAAGCACTTATAAAAAAAAAAAACGAAATATTTTTCGAAAACTCATAATTTTTTAAGAAAATAAGAAAACCATAAATATAACAATTTGTTAAGAAAATACAAATTTACTTTTAACTGTAACAAAGGTAAACGCGTGCTACACGTTTATAAATAAAGGGCAAACTCCTGTTCCTACCTAATTCCTGCATACAATAATAATAATAATAATAATAATATTCGTGAATATTATTTTATATTTTATGTGACAACTCTGCTGAAATTATCTAACGCACGGATGTTGAACATAACGTAAAACGACAACGACAACGACCCTTACTAGTATAAATCTACTACAATACACCAACCACCATACAGTTAAAAAAAAACACAATATTTTAACCTCTATATACAGAGACTACAATAACTTAGATCGATAGATTGTAGAGTCTGCCCTGAACGGGCAACATTTCGTCCATAAGGTCCATTGTGATGCCTAAGGATGTGAGGATGTGAGTGGAGTGGAATGATTGTTTGTGTATAGACTAGGAATTGGTAGGATATGCGGCTGCAGCCGACTATGATAGGAACTATGGCGATATTTCTCTGGAGTTCGTGAAGGAAACTACAGAAAATCTTCTCAAGCATACAACAACAACGACAGGCTTTATCGTGGAGTACCCGTCTTTCGGCTCAACCTCCACTATCCCGCATGGGAGCGGGATTGGGATACACCCAATCAGCGCGTCCTGAGATCTCTGTATGCGTCAGGACTACCAATTGCTTCCTGATGTAAGTCAGGCAGCACCTTGGTTTCGCCGGGGACTATCTAAACCCCTATTAGCTCTGCAGGCTAACACCCGAGTTGTATGCCGCAACTCACACGTCAGAAAAGAAGCCACTTAGTGATGAGTTACGGTCCCTCCTAGCCAGCGATGTAGGCTTTTGCCACTGCCACTACGAGTCCATCCCATTGGCTTGACGCACACAAGCAATGCAAGCCAATGTGCGCGGCTCGGACCAAGCAACCCGTAGTACCATCTTCTCAAGCATAGTCGGTTACTTCGTTCTTGTCCATACGCCGACAGTTTACAGTCAATTAACCGACCCCTTTTTTCTTCTTAATAATTGGCAAACTGCCAATATCGGGATTCGAACCCATAACCTCCCAGTTTCCAAGTAGGCATACTGCGCAGACATAACGCCTTAGTCCGCTCGGCCACGTGGACTGGTACTACAATAACTTAGTATGTACAATAGAGGTTATATATCATCTGGGTGTCAGGTCACAGTGGTTTCGAAGGAAATACCGAAAAAGCAGATACCGTAGCGAAGAAGGAAGTTGGAATACCCTTCATAGGCCCAGATCCTATTTTAGGAATTCCAAGGACTGCATGTAAGCAGGTGATCAACGAGTGGAGGATGAATGTTAAACACCGTGATCACTGGGAAAATATACCGCAGCAAAAGCTCGGGAAAATATTGCTTCGGAATGCATACAAGAGGTTATCCCTCGAAACAGTGAACCTGAACAGGATAAAACTGCGGAAGGTTACCGGATTCATCACCGGACATTATCCCCTGCGAAAGCATCTGCACACAATGGGACTCCACCCCGGATCCATTGTGTACAGACTGTGCGGTGAGGAGAAAGAGACGTGAATCTCTCGGTTAGAGTAGATACAAGATATTCGGTGCATCGCACCACGAATATATGAACCTTCAGGTAGACCTGATTTGTTATACTAAATATTTGCAGGGCAGAAAAATCTATATAGGATAAAAACTATGAATGTATATAGAGGTTTTGTGACTTTTTACACCAATTTTTGTTTTTTTTGTATTATACGCATTTCTATAATATATAATTTTAATTTCCCGTCGACGCGACGTTTTTTTTCTTGTTCATATTATGATTATTGTGATTCTTTTTTGTAATTTGGTTCGGTTGGGTTGGGAAATGCATGTTGGAAAATTTATTTACTATGGCTTTGTTTTGTTAGAAGTTTATTTTATTAAAAAAAAAAAAAAAAGAAATTAAAATTGTGAGTTACTTAGTTAATATTTAACTTTTTTTACATTCAGAAAAAATCATGTAAACGATTGTTCAGCAGTTATCTTTCAAAAAAGTGTGGCCAACACTAACTGCAAAACGGTTACAGTTTGATTGTCAATAGGGAATATGCATGGAAATTTTTTTTCACTTGAATTGAAGCATGTTTACTTGACAAATATCAAGATAAAATTACTTTTTAAATAACTTTAAAAATAAGCGAGATATGAATGATTGAAATTCCCGATTAGACAAAGAGGGTGATAGCCCTCTTGATATGTTATGTGACGTCATATTACACTTTCACCGTTTAAAATACACGTAAAACTCCGTTTTTAGTATTTTTGCAAGAAAGAGACAGATAATAATCTTTAAAAGCTTATAGCTTCCTTGATATTTGTCGGATTTTAATATCGTTTTTAAATATTATTACAGTATTAACAGTATTTTCATATTCTGAAAATAAATGTGAAAAAAAATTTTCATGCATATTCCCTATTAATTATCTATCAGCTTGAAACTGACTCATTTTGGCTTGCAAAAATGATAGATAAGATTGTAGTGCACTGAAGTGACTAGATATTGAAATCCAAAATATGTGGTGTACTTGCAAATAGATCTTGGACTTCAATAGCTGGTTACCATTTTATGTGTTCATGAAATGGCCTAATTCGGCCATTTCCGAATGTCCGTCCGTCTGCCTGTCTATCTGTTCGTCAGACTGTGGACACGATAACTCAAGAACGAAAAGAGATAACGAGCTGAATTTTTTGTATGTGTTCTATAGCCAAAAAGTAAGGTCAAGTTCGTTAATGGGCAAATTCGGACCATGTTTGGGAAAAATGGGCAAAACTGCTTATCTTATAAACAAAAAATCTTCTTCTCTTTAAAATAAACAACTTAAACTCAGTATATACTGGGTATTCAAACAGTTAACTCAGTTAGTTGTTACATTACTTGTTTTATTTAAACATTATTGGTTTTAGTATAGAAATTATTGCTAGAGGTTAATTTTTAAGAGATATTAAGAGATATAACAAAAATTTAATAACAAAAAAATTTTCTTTTTAAACTATTGTTAAATTTTTCCATAAACTCTATGAGAAAACTCTTCCATAAATAGTTTTCTCATAATTTCTGCTCAAAAATGATTAAACATGCCAAAAAACTGTCTGTTCCCGCCTTATTTTCATACGGCTGAACCGATTTTGTTGGTGCTTGCACCAAATGGTAGAGAATTTTATTCGGTATTATATAGGCTATTAACATTTTTTCATTTCCATACGTGAGGGGATATTTTTTTGACGATGCAAGATAGTGAAAATCTTTGAACATCGTCAAAAAAAAAAAAAAAAGCAAACAACTATAGTTTAAAACATTTTTTCCTAAACCGAATATTTCTCGTTTAAATATTAAATTTTCTTCAAAGAGAATATTTCTTGATTCTTAGTTTCCTGTTTGAAATTGGAGCATACAATGTTGTATGTTATTTGTGGGTATAAAAGCATTACAAAAATATCATGTTTCCAGGAAAATTAAATGACATAAAAATATATTATAAATTGTATTGTATGAAGAACAAAAGTTCTTGAAAGTAATAAAAAGCTTAAATATCAAATAATAATAAAAATAAATAAAATATCCGAAGAGACAACAACAACAGACACAACACAATATTGGGAAAAGTATGGCACATCTAACTTATTTGTATATATTATGATCGCATATTATCTATTTTATTTATATCATGGAAAATGTATAGTTTTCATTTCATTTCTATTAAAAAATAACAATGTATTATATAAGTACAGTGCATGTCAAATATAACGTTCTAGAGACCGTCCAAGAGGCCGAGCGGCGGTCTAAGGCATATCATTTTTAAGGGCTCGTAAACTTTGTATATTAAATGTATATATTGATAAACCTGGCCTGGTCTTGATAAATTTCACTAACTCTGATTCTAATATAAATAATGGACTTAAAGCTAGTCTTTCAAGCTCAAGGTTTAACCTAAGAAGTGACGCTGATTCTGTTCTACCATCATAAAAGGTAGAATTATTGATTTTAATAATTATTGATTTATAATTTGTCTATTCTAGTTTTTCACTACTCGTCATCATTTTATTAAACTTTTGTGTCTTAATAGTAGTGTTGACCTTTAATTTAATATTATTTTAATAAATTATTTAAAAAGAAGTATAACTTCTTACGTGCGTACATAAATACACACATTATTATTTTTTAAATCGTTTGAGACATTGAATTGGGGAAAATTTCTAAAGTTAATTTAAGACTAAGATGGTTTTATTTCAACACAAAACACCGCACGCGTATGCAATGTACACTCTTGTTCAAAAATTTTGAAACAATCTAAGTGTTACTCTATGTGTAATAAGTGTACTATTCATCTTTTGCCTTTTAAGGTTGTTGTGAAATTGGTGAGGGAAAGTAGGGGTGGTGAGTTTGTCCTATACTAAATGAATTGATATCTCATCCATTATCAATTCTAGATAACTAAAAATTTTGCAATTAAATTGTTTCAAATAATTTAATTTTTGTAAAAAACATATTGTTTAAAACTTAAATCATAACTTTCATTTTTTCGAAGAGTTTTAATAATTAAAAATATGTTTTTATGTATTTCAAAAAAGTTGCATGGTGATAAACTAGATAAAAATATATATAACTAAAAATAAAACTATATAAAAATAAATATCACTAAAAATGAAACTAGATTTAGAACATTTTTCGATCTACAAATTTAATTATCTCAGAAACAAAAAACAAGATTAATTTGAAATTTGGTCCATCTATTTATAAGACTTTGATAAATATTATGACAGTTTTTCATAACACTGGCATATCTGGTTGTCGAGATATTGATTTTTGTATTCATGTTTTTACCGATGAGTCCTTTTAACCTATGTAAAAATCTCTTAAAAATCGTAACTTTTACATTGTTTTACTCAAAAATTAAGAACAGGAACAACTTTAAATTTTGACCGGATATTCTTTATTAATGAAATAATAAGCTGTAAAATTTTGAAGAACCTGTCATTAAATTGAATTTTCTTCACAACAACCTTAATGCGTCTCTTTTAGTTGTTTTTTTTTAAACAAAATTTTAAGCGACATTATAAATGACTTTCACTGTAAAACATTCAAGTTTAGTTACAAACATAAAATATGATATTTTTCAAAAAATAGAAAAATATTATAAATTTTATGGTGGGAGAGAATAGAAAAGAACTTTAACTTTTAGACGAAGTCTTGGTTGTCTTGGTTGGCACAAACAACAACCTCTATTTCTAGGAAAAACACAATTCTACCATTGTGTTGTATTTCATGTTTTGTTGTTGTTGTTGTGTGCAAAGAGAAACAAAAAAATGTACAGCAAACTGAAAATACATTTTAAAAAGTTTTCTCATGTTATTTTGTCTACAAAAACACAGCATAAAAATTGAGGAAAACAGCTTGTGCTTGAATAGAATAGAATGAAAATGTATATAAGTATGTGTAGGTACTTACTGTTTTAAATAAACGATCATGTGTGAGGTTGTAAGTAATCCTTGTATCAAATGTGTTTCGTACTATTTGTATTCTGAAATATAAGAATAGTATATATATAGTCGAGGATATGACGCGTCAAAAAATCCATGAACTCTAACTTTCTGCCGTGTGAAAAATAAGCTCCTGAGTCGATGGAGAGAAATTTCGCTCATACCATATATATTTGACAGAGCGGACATTTTCGAGGGGGGGGGGGGTGATAAAGTGGATCCTAACCGTCTGGAAGCAACGGTAAGTCAAAGTATCTATTTTTTTATACACCGGAAAAAATAATGGTAGAAAATATTTTATGGCGGTTTTGGAGAAAGTGGGGTTGAAGAAAACCAATAAAAAAAATGTTTTTCTCTCCGAAACCGCTATAAAATTTTTTCTGCCACTTATTTTTTCCGGTGTATAAAAAATGGATACTTTGACGATTAGGGTCCACTTTTATCTTCCCCTTCTATCTCGAAAATGGCCACTCTGTCTTATATCGACTCGAGAAGGCTTATTTACCACATGGCAGAAAGTTAGGGTTCACGGATTTTTTGTCAGTCGCGCTGTATTTGTTTTCTCTGTGACGTCATCGTTCCAGAGTAGACGCATGCGTGTGAATGGTTACGAATTAGCTTTGTATAAAGTTATAAATTGGTGTAGCGTGGAAATGCGTTTAGCTGAGACACTGGTTCGAATGCCATTGAAGAGGTACTGCCAAGAGGCAAGGTGTGATGTACAAAATATTTGCCAGAATATAAATAGAAATCGGTATTAAATTAAAAATTACAAAATAATTGAAGACTCGTTAATATAATCGGACTTATAGAAAACGCATATCAGAGGAAAGCTCATGTCGAAAGGAAACCAACGAGCCTAAAAAGTTGGGTATACAGCGGCCAGTGACAATCCAAACGTCTACAGATCATGGGCAGGATGTTTTTATGAAAAATCTACGTCGTTGATCTGAACTACTCCTTTCTTTTTCTCTCTCTATAATATGGTGATTTTCTATCCATATTTTTATACTTGTCCTATCTACGGAATGCTAAAAGAATAGTTTAAACAATAAAAATAAAAATTGAATTATTACTATTTATTTAGAGTGAGTTAAATTGAAAATGTATGTTTATTATGTAGTATAAAAAACTTTGGAAAATTAACTATTTTTATTTTCAAACTGGCATAAATTATATATAAACAACGCTTTTTGTAAGTTATAATAAACTTAATATGGTTAGAGAGAAATACAAGAATTTCGCTTTGTTTTCCTTGGAGGTTTCATTCTCCCGAATTATTTTGCATATTACTGAACTTTGGATGCATTACGAAATTTGTGTATACGAATTTCTGATAGTGAACAGTTTCTTTTACAACATTATTTTGGCATCTTACACATCTTGGCTGGGAATTGAACTTGTAGCGGTATCGCTTCTTTATTAAATTATTATTATAATCTTGTTTATCATTTTTAGTTGTTGCATAACAACTATAACTTCCTCCTATTATCACGGTTGCTTTGAATGTTAACAACTTTGATAATTTACATATATTATATAATATTTATTATATATTACATATTTATATTAAGTCCTCTGACATTCCAGCCGAATGCTCTGCCAACTAATCAAACCAGATGCTATATGTATGTTGCATAACAACTATAACTTCCTCCTATTATCACGGTTGCTTTGAATGTTAACAACTTTGATAATTTACATATATTATATAATATGTATTACATATTACATATTTATATTAAGTCCTCTGACATTCATCAGCCGAATGCTCTGCCAACTAATCAAACCAGATGCTATATGTGTAGCTCAGTTGGCAAAGCACTCGTCTCGAATGCCAGGGGTCTTGGATTCAATCCCCCGCCAAGTTGTGAAAGAGTTTCCATATCAAAACTTCGATATCAAAATACAGTTACATTTGTTCAGATATATTACTTAAATGTCAAACGATGTCAAATGCTAGACACCTCCGTTAGTATAACATAACCGAAAGGCAACCACAATAATACACAAAAGTTTACAAAATCAGATAATTTTATTATAAAAAGTATTTCTAGATTTTTGATAAAATTCGACATTAAAATACTCTCTAGAAATTTTTCCGATTGGTATCGACACCAATCGTTCTACAGATCTGTAGAGCATAGTATGCAAAATAGTCAAATAAAAATTGTTGTAAAAATCAATTGTAATTCTGTCAAAAATTCATTAAAAAAAACTTTCACTAAAACAACAAAAATTCTATAATTATTAATTTTTTATTTGAGTACGTGGGTGGTAAAAAAAAAAAGTAGTATTCATTCACTCACCTACAGATCTCCATCCAGCTATTAGGTAAAAAAAAAAAGGTGTCAAAACAGCCAAATAACGTCTGTATACAGACTAGGTTTGTGAATAAAGCCTATGTGATAGGTTTATCAGATTCGCGTACATATATTTGCAAAATCAAAGCAAAGTATAGCTGGTTCGTGAGAAAACTTGGAAAAAACGTAAAATCTTTTGGGTAAATATTTTCTTTTTACAAGTTTCAACGATACAACATTATATTTTGAAATTAAGGATGTTCCAGCATACCATCACTTTTTGACAGATTTTGATAATTTTTTTTCACCGGCTTAAAATAACGTTTTCTAATGAATCCCGAAGTTTCAGAATTTTTGACCGTTTAGAATGCGAGATAATTATGATTAAAGTTATCATTCTCTCTCATTAGAAGCATGTAAAACTTCAAGCCCGCCCAACTAAATTATTATATTTCGAAAACAAAACGGTAAAACGCGATTTAAAGAAATTTATTTAAGAAATATTTATCATTACTCTCTTAAGGTTTTTTTTTTTAATTCTGTCGAGTATTTTAGCGAATTTCCTGAAAGAAAATAGAGCTATTGGTCCCGTACCGAAGTCAAAATTTCGCAAAAATTTCTTCAAATGTCCATCGATCCTACCTTATAAATGTCAAAAATCACCATCTGTAAAATTTATATATATATATCTATGGACATATATATATATACATTTATATATATATATATATATATATATATATATATATATATATATATATATATATATATGTGTCTGTAATCACTCTAGCGGTCACAGTTTTCATTTTATCGGAATGAGATTTGGTATTTGAAGCGCTTTTGATATTCAAAAGGTCAAGTTCGTTAATGGGTAAAATCGGAGAAGGGAAAAGGGGGGTTTAGAGGGAGGGGTCAACACAAATTTTTACATATCTCCCTTAATATTCGAAAAATCGAAAAATTTATAAGAAGTAAAGTTGTAGGTACTAAATTTTACTGTTTCTCATCATTTTTTCTGTTACACTAATATTTACAGAAATATTGACGGTTTAAGATTGAAAATTAAATTCCTTAATATCTCTGTACACATTAGAATTTGAGCAAAAATAATAAGGTGATGAATGTAGCAAATATAATTTTCTACAACTTTGTTCATTACGCTTTTTTCGATTGTTCTAATATTAAGAGAGATATTTTACATTTTGTGGTTTCTTCTTTCTTTATACCCCCTCCCCCCCATTCCCCTCGACGCATGTCATTTATAATAAAATTGGACTTGGAAATACTAAAATCATATATGACATTTCATTTTGACTATCATCAGACTAAAATTGTGACCGCTAGAGAGTTGTTTATGTATTCTAAGGAAATTCGCTAAGTTGAAGCAGCTCCTGCGTAACGAATTTTTTTTTAATACAACAGGCCGGCATGAAGTTTTACTTGCTTCTAATGAGACAGAATTATTACTTTGATATTAATTATCTAGCGTATTAAACGGTCAAAAATGCTGAAACTTCGTGATTTATTAGAAAACGTTATTTTAAGCCTGTGAAAAAAAATTAGCAAAATATGTCGAAAAGTGATTTCATGCTGTTAAATAGCTTAATCGTACAATTAACTATCTTTATTGTCATTTTAAAGAAATTGCCAAATTTTTTAAAATATTTTATTTAGCTTCAATACCAGTTTGTTTGTACAATACAATATAATTTGTTTGTTGGTTTCCGTAGGGCGGTTTTAACGGTTTAAATTATAACCGTTTAACTTAAAATATATTTTCTTTTTTTAAGAATCTCAAATTAGGAATCTCTAGCATAGCTTCCAATGCGGTGTTTTTCGATATAATCTCTATATCCATTATTATAACCTATATACGGAGGTTAAAAATAGATTTAATTAGCATATAATATTGTAATGTTATAAGTATGGTAGCCATGTACACTCCCGTTCAATAAAATTGAATAGATCTGAAATGTTAATTTTCTTACATTTCATAAAACTCCTCACTTTTGTGACTAGAATAATCAAAATTGTGAGCGATTGATACGGTTCAGATCTGTTCAATTTTATTGAACGGGAGTGTATCTTTAGATATTCATAAGTTTAGCCAATTATTTATGAATTTTTTTTGTAAATGTAGACTAATTAACTCGAATAATATGTACATAAAAACATAAACATAATATTTATATTTTAACGAACTAACAAACTCTAATTATAACCTTTTATTATTTGTAAATATGTACTATATGTAGGTACAAATGGCGTCAAAAGTCGAGCTATCAATTCAAAATTTTATAATTAATTCCTTGAGTTATTCAACCAGGTGCATAATAGCACACACCTCCACTTCCTTCCATGATCCTCCCATTTTCCAACAACATCCAATAGAACACATCCTGTTAGGAAGACAGTCTGTTCATAACACAAATGCCATCCTATATGCTATATGCTAGCTTAGACTGACATGGCACTCTTATACTGATGCATGCCTGCAACCTGCAATTCAACTGAATAATAAATCATTACCAATGTAACTATGTACGGAGTTAGATGTATTACGCATCAAATTGTATCTCATTCAAGTATAATTAGAATGGGGGCCACAAGCACGTATCAAGCAACATAAGAACACCATGTCCGTCCAAGCGAACACACAACATACAAAACAACATTTATATAGTGAACAGACCGTCTCCCTAACAAAAAGTACTCCACTATTGGATGTTGTTGGAAAATGGGAGGATCATAGAAGGAAGTGGAGGCGTGTGCTATTATGCACCTGGTTCGATTCACCCTGTATACACTCAATATATCTTATTCAAAACATTACACTACAAACCGAATATGTAAGGTACAAATGGATTTTAAATTAAAAAAAATGAGCGCTACTTTTGTGGCCCATAGTATGACTAATCAAGTGAAATAATTATAATACAACTGTTATTATGAAAGTTTGCTATATGATTTATGTTGGTGTATCGTACGGCAAAATCAAGGTCCTATTTAATATTCATAATTATACCAACTAGTCAAGTATGGGTGTTGATGTGTGAAATGTCGAGGCGTTTAGTTGTGTTATTATCACATTCTTATCTTACGAGAACAGTAGATAACAGGTAAACATAGTAAAAGTTCTGGGATTGGGAATCCTAGGGAGAGAAGGACGAAGATGTTATCATTCATAGCAATACCGAATGAGTTCAATTTATAAGAAATTTAATTCTAAGAAACTATTTTATGTGTTACCATTTCGCGAAATAAGTACTTAAGTTAAATTCACACACATAATTCACAAATAAAATTAAAAAAAAAACTCACCACACTAAGTATAGTGAATTAAATTAAAAATGTGGTCACGTATAAATATGTGATTAAAAAAAAAACAACAAACATTAAATTAAAATTCATTATACCAACATTAAACATTAACAACATTAAAACAAAAAAACATAATAAAAAAAATTATTAATTAGTTGTGCATTAAATGTGTTTGATTATGTAAACAATAAATAATCAAAAAAATAAACAGTAATTGAAAGTAAATTAGATAATTTGGTTCACATTAAACAGTAGTCAGACTATAAATTTCAATATTGTACTCTGTACAGGGTGTTCAATGTCAAATGGTATCGGATTTTTATCTCAAGAAGTATATTTGTTCTATACATAATCGATTTGTTATAAAACTTGCGGATCAATCCATATTAAATCGTGAGAATTTTTATTCTTTGAGAGTTGAATACAAGTATTATTTTTCTTTAAAATGTCTATTTAATTTTGAGCGGCTATTTTATATAGATGCTTTTGCTAAAATTGAGCTTAGCAAAAGTTTCCGGTGAACGCTTAAGCTCCTTCATTTCGAAAAATATCAAATAGATACCATTTACGAAATTTATTATGCTTTATTTTACGTTCAGTCAAAATTTCAGCTTTTGTTTCATTTATACCTGAAAACATTGTTTAAAGTTAGTTTTGAAAATAACCAAAATCGCCAGTCTTGGAAGTAAACCATTTAAGAGAAAGACTCCACTTTTTTTAAAATTATTATTAAAACTGTTTTTAGAAATTTCATGGGCTACATTGCATTTTTGATCAGGAAAATCAGGATTCTAATTTTCGTCTCGCCTCTTGCTGACTCGTTTGTGCTTGTCGCGTCTCGTTTCTGTTTCTCTCGCGGCATCACTCTCACGGTATATTGTAAAAATTGTAACTCAAAGATTAACAATTCTAAGATATCTAACGATTGTTGTGAAAATTTTAGATTATTATACCTTCTTTTTTTTGAGATATGAAATCAAATATACTTTGAACATTTTTTTTAAGACACCCGGTATATACGAATACAAATACTTAATACATTTATTTAACGATTTTAAATATAACACAAATGTTGAATGAAAATAAAATTTATTACCTATTTTATTTACTTTTACGCATATTATATGTTGGTGTGAGTGTGTGTGTGTGTGTGTTTTTTAAATAAAATTATATTATTCGATATCGATATCAAACAGATACAAAAAGGTTCGAACGTTTATTATGGCTGTTTTTTATCTTTTATAATCGAATCTCATACATATTTGTGATATTGAATTATCGAAGGTTTTGTATATATATATATAATCATTTAAATGGCCCAATATATTTTGATCAATTGAAAACTGATGGTATAATCATTTTTTGTTTTAAAGTATTTCATTTGGCTTCGACTAAACGTTTTGTTTGATTTTTAGAATTTGCTGACATGTTCGATATTTTCCGTACTTTTATTTTATGTGGCCTCACTGGCGTTTCGTAGTAAATTTCATGATATCATCCAAATTATTAATGAATTACATATACAGAATTGTCGACCAGGAGTAGCCCATGATGTAGCCCAAATTTTGCATATAACAAGTGAAAATAAGAACTAACTGAGTTAATTGCATAAATACCCAGTATATACTGAATTTATGTTAAAAAATTTATTACAAAAGTTGTTTGTTTTTAAAAAGGGGACATTTTTGGTCTTTAAATTTTTGTACATTTCTTTAATGGTTTCAAAGATAGACAGTTTTTTCCCATTTTGCCCAATTATGATCCGATTTATTCCATCCTTTTTTGCTCTAGACCACACATACAAAATATCAGCTCGTTATCTCTTTTCGTTTTTGAATTATCGTGTCCTCAGGCAGACAGGCGGATATTCTGAGATGGCCCAATTAGACCATTTTATGAACACCTATGCCAAATATTCATGCCTGGGATCAATATTTTCAAACGTTACAAAGTTGGCACTAAACTTATTATACCTCTGGTATGTTTATAAATAATATCAACTCTAGGATTTTTCGAATTAAATTTCGATTTTAGACCCAATTTCCTAGATAAAAAAATTTTGTGTATTTTATAAATACGTATTTCGACTACAAAGTAGTCATCATCAGTATTAATTAGCTATTAGTTTGCACGGCCGTCGCCAAATTAGCAACAAGTAACATCTCCTCGGAGAATAATTACAATTAGCTAATTCATACTGATGATTACTACTTTGTAGTCGAAATACGTATTTATAAAATACAAAAATATTTTTGATCTAGGAAATTAATAATAAAAACACAATTTTTATTTGTTAATTCCACTTGTAATATGAAATGAATCCCAGAGCTCCAAGACTTTATGGCTTATTGAAGATCCACAAGGAAGACGCCCCAATTAGACCGGTAGTAGCACACATTGGTTGTCCTGCTCATAAAATATCAAGGTAGTTGTCAAAGATCATACGGGAAAAAACAAGCTTCGAAAGTAAACATGGAATTAAAAATTCGATGGATTTATTATTTTATTACAAGTGGAATTAGCAAATAAAAATTGTGTTTTTATTATTAATCGTTATGGAATTCCACAAGTTAAAGCTCAATACAATTAATAAATCTAGGAAATTAGGACAAAAATCGAAATGTAATCTCGGTATATTTGATAAAACCGAGTATAAAATGAACAAAGTTGACCTATGTTCTTAGTTTGACTCTGAAATACACCTTAAAGCGTTGCACGCGCTTTACAATTTCTAACTAATTAATATAAAATTTTGCATGTTAAAAGAGAACATAGCTGACCTATGTTGTGAGTTCATTGTTTTAATTTGAATGCCAAATACCAAATTGAAATACATCAATGTAATTTAATAGCATTTACAAATCACCGTAATTTTGTATTGTTTTGAATAAAGAGAAGTCAATGGCATCATCATTTTCCATCAACATCATCCTATTGTTCAATTTTAATAAAAATGTTAATGAAAAAAAGAAAAAAAAACACACACACAAGAATTATTAATTTCATGTATATTTTAATTAAAATATAATATATTGGATTTTTAATTAAAATATTTTCCGTATATACATACATACATGTATATGTAGATGATGTTCTTTCTCCTCGCGTTCATGTTAGAATCCATATGACTTTTCAATAGAGAGTCTTTAATATCTCATCTATGTGAGAAGTATTAGCTGTTTGTCAAGAGTGTATGTATGTATGTATGTAGGTATTGCCGTTTATCTTTATACGTCATATTGTAGGTGTATATTATACTAAGTGTTTCATGTATATGTTGTGGGAGAAATGTGTGAACATGTCCTCTTAACGTGGGTAAAAAATAGTTGGCAATAGGGAATATGCATGAAAATTTTTTTTCACTTAAATTGAAGCATGTTTACATGACAAATATCAAGGTAAAATTACTTTTTAAATAACTTTAAAAATAAGCGAGATATGAATGATTGAAATTCCCGATTAGACAAAGAGGGTGATAGCCCTCTTGATATGTTATGTGACGTCATATTACACTTTCACCATTTAAAATACACGTAAAACTCCGTTTTTAGTATTCTTGCAAGAAAGAGGCAAATAATAATCTTTAAAAGCTTATAGCTTCCTTGATATTTGTCGGATTTTAATTTCGTTTTTAAATATTATTACAGTATTAACAGTATTTTCATATTCTGACAATAGATATGAAAAAAAATTTTCATGCATATTCCCTATTGGTTAGTTGACTGATACCAAATATGTCATATTTATTTTCAGAATATGAAAATACTGTTAATACTGTAATAATATTTAAAAACGATATTAAAATCCGACAAATATCAAGGAAGCTCGCTATTAGCTTTTAAAGATTATTCTCTGTCTCAGTCTTGCAAAATGGAGTTTTACGTGTATTTTAAATGGTGATAGTACATTATGACGTCACAATGCCTATCAAGAGGGCTATCACCCTCTTTCATTCATATCTCGCTTATTTTTAAAGTTATTTAAAAAGTAATTTTATCTTGATATTTGTTAAGTAAACATGGTTCAATTGAAGTGAAAAAAAATTTGCATGCAACATCCTAATTAAGTAATAAATCGGACCAGTCCAAGTGGCCGAGCGGACTAAAGCGTAATGTCTGCGCAGTATGTTTACTTGGAAATTGGGAGGTTATGTGTTCGAATCCCGGCATCGGCAGTTTATCAATTATTAAGAAAAAAAAAAGGGCGGTTAATTGACTAAACTGTCGGCGTATGGACAAGAACGAAGTAACCGGCTATGCTGAAGAAGGTTTTCTGCAGTTTCCTTCACGAACTCCAGATGAATATCGGCATAGTTCCTGTCATAGTCGGCTGGAGCCGCATATCCTACCAATTCCTAGTCTATACACAAAAATTCCATCCATTCCACTCACATCCCATAGGCATCACCATAGACCTTATGGTCGAAGTGTAGCCCGTTCAAGGCAGCCTCTACAATCTATCTATCTATGCTTTTTTTTTGGAATGCTTTTTTTTTGGAAAATCAAAATAATTAGATCTTCATAAATATACTATCAACTTTTATACGAAACATTTTCCCAAAGCGAATTAATAAGGCACAAATCAACTGAACATTTTTGTAAAATGAGCGCTACTTAAAGTACTATTAGTGATGAGCAAAGCAAGACCAAAACCAAGACAGTCTTGGTATCGGTCTCGGTCTTGCTCAAATTCTTGTAGTCTTGGTCTTGCGTATTTAGTTTTGGTCTTGCTCAAATACTTTTAGTCTTGGTCTTGCGTATTCAGTCTTGGTCTTGGTCTTACTCATTTAGTCTGTTAATTACTTACTACTTACGTCGTTTTGGAAATTTTTGATTTAATAAATATAAAAATACTTATTATGCCTGTTTCAGTCGATTTAAAAAAGTTAGCAATATTTGCTGTTGACCAGTATTGATCCTTATTTTGAAAACATAATTTTCATGTAATGATCCCGATCCAATATCAGGAAGTCATATTTGAAGCTCAGCAAATATTATATTATATTATTTCCTTTTATCCCTTAAATATACAATCTATACAATCTGCCTGCAATTCTGAAGAATACTTACGAAAGTAATAACTGCACTCACATATATTCTAGTAAATACAGACAGATATAGAGAACGCATGTGACTTGTATACAGACCGTTTTCAAAAGTATTTCTAATAGAGAATCAATGTTAAATAAATAAATAAAATATTTACTATAAAACCATACATACATACAAATACTGAAACTGAATGTCTGGACTGGAATATTAGGTGACCATATTATAGGACCATTCTTCATTGACGGATCTTTATATTCTCAAAAATATTGGAGTTTGTTACGAAATAATATTTTGTCAACTGTTAGAGCTCTTCCTAATTTAGACCTGGAATCTGTATGGTTCCAACAAGATGGTTGCCCTGCACACAATGCCATGATAGTAAGGCTGTTTCTGGAACAAACTATCCAGGAACGTCTTATGAGTGGTTTTGGAACCTTCAAGTGGCTAACGATTGTTTTTTATGGGGTTATCTCAAATCACAGATCAATTCACGGAATACGCCTGAAAATTTGCAACAATTAAGGCAAAGAATTGTTGAAAATTGTGCGAATATTTCTCCTCAAGTGCTACAAAATACCCGGGTAGATTTCTACAACCGACTCGGATATTGTTTAGCAAGTGATGGAGGAATATTCGAACCGTTGGTTTAACTTTTTTTTTTGTCGGAATTCTATTTCTTTTTTCTTTTTGGGGTTTTATTTTTCTTTTAATTTGTGTGGATTGTTGTTTTATGTTATACCGTTAATAGAATTCTATCATTTATTTTCAAACATTCCACATACAAATAATAAGGGATATTCAAAAAAGAATTTTCAATTGTAAGAAGTAATGCTAAGCTTCAGAAGACAACAATGAATATATTAAACCCACTTTCATTACATGTTAATGCAGTACAAAAAAGTCCAGCAAGCATACACAACAGACACACTAAAGAGTACCCCCACTATTTTGATTTCTTTATTAAGCATATTGTGTATAGTTATTATAGTAAATAATATTTAACATTGATTCTCTATTAGCATTGCTTTCCAACACGTACGATATAAAGCTATTATAGACTCTAGAACAGAGGTGGGCAGGAGATGACTCGGCCAAGCTCTGAGTGAGAGGTAGGGAAGAGAGATAGAGTTAATACAGGGTAACCTACCAATTATTAATATTTTCTTTTTTTAATTAAAACATTTTCTGAAAAAAATATAATAATACCAAATCTTTTTTATGGTCACTATTATACAAAGTAAATAATACAAGCAATCATTCAATACATACTCTGGAATTTTGGGCTAATAATTAGGGTCATAAAATGTACCTTTTTAGTATATATCATATTTGTGTATGAATAAAATAAAAATATATAAAAAATATATATAAATCTTTTGAACCTTTAAGTTTACCGCTGGACCATTGTAATAAAAGAGGGAAATTTTTGCAAAGGATAATTTAAATAGAATTAAAGTTTTGGAAATTCCAAATGATTTGTCTAAATATTTTACTATTCATATCCGAGAACTAATAAAGAATTATTTACCTGATTTAATTATTTTTTCTTCGTATGGAGTATGCTCAGTATAGTGTCATGGGAATTTGATGAATTAAGTTAAATTTTACATAAAGTGGGAATTTGAGTTCTTCGAGTTAGTCTACTTTGAATTGAAAAAGTGAAAAGTACTATTTGTAGTAGTGGAAATTATTTTTCGCATAATTTGTTTTTCAAAAAAAATAAAATATTGACTATACTATAGACGATACTATATAATTATTGGGCAATAATCGGTAGGACAACCTGTATTGAAACATCGTTCCGTCTTGCTTCAAAACATACCTTCTTTACTTACTCTCACCCAGCTTATGGAGAGCTCGTAAGGCTCAGACGAGCTGTCTGTGCCCACCTGTGCTCTAGAAGGAGGTAACATGACATGGTGGAAGTGTATCCTGCTGCAGGTGTTGTTGGTTGTGTGTCATGCATACATCTCATGCATTTCTAATAGCTGCTGCTTGCGATGATGTCGCACCTCATTACTTATATTTTCATCATTATTCGCATAGTAGTACGTACACTGGTATTGGTGTTCTCACATATGGTCACATAAATGGCGTTCTTTATTTTCAATTTTATAGTTAATTTGTGCTTTATTCATTTGATTGTGAAAGAAATGCTTCAGATAAAAGTTGTTCATTATAAATATACTAACAACTTTTATTCGAAATATTTTCTCAAAAATTGATTGATTGAAGGTACAAATCAATCAAACTATTTTGAAATATGGCCGCTACTTATGTGGGTCATGTGTACATACTAGCATATATAGTTTAGAACTTATATGACCTATATAAATATGGTATATCTAGCTAATAATTTCTATATGAAAATCATGGCGATGATGTCTTTATATGGTTTCTTTCATCAATGTCCTTTTCTTCTACAATGTACTAGGTGGTCAGGATGTTGCATGATGAATTATTTTACTCGACAGGGTGGCTAGTAACTACGAAAATCTGAAACTGTCAAGGAACACTTATGATTCTGGAAATTTTTGAGAATTTTAGTCGGGTAGTGAAAAATACTTTACCATGACTTTTTTTTTAAATATAAAATAAATCATAACAGACAATAAAACCTGGTGCAAAGCCTGACGAGATGTGATTTATTGTTTAATGTTTCTTGGACTGATTAACAGTACAAGATGATGGATATCAAAGGCCAGGAAAAAAATACACCCGTTAAAAAAAGTTACGTGGTTGATTGGCACCATCTTAGCATCAATAAACACGTCCTAGATCGGTATTGTTCATCATGACTCTATCGCCCCACATGGTGGCAATTTGGTTGTTCAGGAGGTCAATTTTAGATACCAATTCGAGATCACATCACTCGGATCCTAGTAAAGGAGTAGTAAGGAACTATTTAAGAGGCGTGCGTCTAGCATGGGCAATCTGCAAGCGCAAAATGTCAGTTATAATGTATGTCAATACAATTAAAGCTAATGCCGCGATTTGAAGAAGAACTGTCTGTCGAAAGGTAACGGTCTTTTCTGTTTAAAAAGATTTATATTCTATAAAGGAGCATTCACATTTTTGAAATAATTAAGTGGATCATGGTAATTAAAAGGATGAAAAACACTGTCCTAGATAGCCACTTCAATGGAAATCGAAAAAAATTCTGGCATCCATTATTTTGTGGCATCCTAAATGGGTAGTTAATACTTGATACTCTTATAATTAATTTACTTCTATCACAGAAATTTTTTACACGATTTTCCAATTAGCATTTAATAATTATACCCGGTATATTTTAACGCTTTAAAATATTGATCGCAGGCATAAATATTTGGCATAGGTGTTCATAAAATGGCCTAACTCGGCCATTTCTGCATATCTGTCTGCCTGTCTGTGAACACGATAACTTAAGAACGAAAAGAGATAACGAGCTTAAATTGTATTTGTGCTCTAGAGTTAAAAAGTAAGGACATGTTTTTAAATGTGCGAAATCGGATCATGTTTGGGCAAAATGGGAAAAACTGCCTACCTTTTAAACCGTAAGAGATAGAACACAAATTTAAAGACAAAAAATGTTCCATTTTTTAAAATAAACAACTTTTGTGAGAAACTTTTTTCATAAATTCAGATTATACCGGGTATTTAAGCAATTAACTTAGTTGGTATTTTCACTTTTTTTTGTAATTTTTTTTATAGATTATTTTCTTTGTTTTTTTTTGAGTATACAATATTCTAGACCACCAATTATTGCTAGTAATTTGCTTATGTTAGTAAATTTATTTTTTGTTGCTGTTAAACTAGCAAACTAACCTTATTTCTGCTACGTAAAAAATAGTCTAGTCATATAAAATGATTAGATTAGAAGAGAATATATAGAGCATCATATGCAAATAGACACATATATGCAAAATATGTTTTATAAGTGTTCATTTAACGTTGACTGGACAGTCTAGTACATTTCATAATAAACAGACTCTTTTTAACAGAAATTAGAAACTTTAATCTATCATTAATTATTTAAATTTAGATAGCATCTAACATCACTAGTAATCGGATTTATGTAATTGTTTAATTACTAAAAATAATAAATAATCGTCTTTTGACGGTTATTTTGACGATTTGATGATGAAAATTTTCGTGAATTTTTTATTTTTTTAATTAAGATATTTACAAAACTCTTTGTCACACTATTTGGTTTTTTTTAATTTTAACGTAATGTACGAGATTTAATTTATAGATGTACAAGTTTTTTACTTTTTAATCTGTAGAAGGTGGAGCAACATTATCGAAAATGTATGCGTTCATTCAACATTTGCTATTCACAACATGGTAAAATTCCTATTTTTAATGATTCATTACATGAAAACCTTTCGTTAGATTTTTTTCAAAAAATTATTTTATACGTATGAGTTAGCAATCAATCAATTAATATCAATTCAGATTTTTATCTATACATTGCCGATTTCATCTATACATGTGTCCGATCAACCTTAAAGTAGTCAATTTTCTATGTTTAATACTATTATAAAGAGCGTCAAGCTTCAAGCTTCATGACGATGCCAATCATTTTATGAATAAATTACAAATATAATAAGTGGTAGGGACAAAAAAAAAAGAATGATTTGAATATCATCAGTTTTTTTTTTGCGTCTTTTATTTTATTTTTTTTATTCTAGATCGCTCATATTATTATCCGTTTTTTTTTTAAATGGTTTCCATTTTTATTACTTCCATTGTGTGTAGTGTTTCATTATTGTAGGTTTTCATTTATGTAGTTTAATATTGAATATTAAAAACGGTCAGTGTGAATTACACTCATGCAGAGAAGGTTCTGTATCTCAAGATTTGTAATGTGTAAAATTATTACCATTGAGCAAGTACATCTTCTAACGTGTCATTTTTTTTGACTTCGATATACAGTATCTAATAATGAAGTATTTTGTATCGAGCTTTTGTGTCCGGGGTTCAAAATCGAGGGTTTTAATGAATTTTTGCGTCTTGATATTCACTTATACAATTTCCGAATCCATACCTTTGAAAAGTACACTTCCGTTCAATAAAATTGAATCGACTTGAACCGAATCAGTCTCTCACAATTTTGATTATTCTTGTAGTAAATGTTTTTGACAGATACAACATTTTATTTTATTTTCATACGTAACAAGGAAATATAACACTTAATATGTATTTACATTACATATTCTTACTCTATCACTGACTTGTTTACATAAATAAAAAATATAAAACTTCCAATTCATTTGTCACATTTAAAAAATATACTACTTATCTTTGTTTATAAATAAAGAATATACAGAGAGTTAGAAAAGTGAGGAGTTTTATGTAATGTAAGAAAATTAACATTTTAGGCTGGTTCAATTTTATTGAACGGGAGTGTACATTAATGCATTTTTAATTGTTTTATTTTTTTGTAAACTTCCGTCTATCTATCTATTGTTAGTATGGTTGCCTTTCAGTTGTCTTAAACCTACGGAAGTGACAAGCGTTTACTTAATTTGACATTTAAGTAATATCTTTGAACATTGATAACATTCTTTGACATCAAATACTTGATATGAAAAATCATACACATCTAGGATGGGAATCGAACCCACGATTCGTTTGTCTAAAATGCCAGAGGTCATAGATTCGATTCCCATCCTAGATATGTATAATTTTACATATCAAGCATTTGATGCAAAAGAATGCTACACAATTTCATAGCGAATAGAAGATTATTCCTATTTTCTATATTTATAAACTTTGATCCTATTTTTATTAACTTTAGAGTTGCCTTGGAGTTTTCCTCGAATCTAAAAATAAATGTATAATTATTTAGTTCCAGGGGATTACATTTCAAACTTACACCACATTTTTTATATGTTTGTGTATGTAGAAGGAAAATAAACAGTACACGGACTGAATTATGTGTACACAATGTATTCAAACAATGGATTCAGTCCATTTCTTATTTGTATATGGGTTCAATACTTATTGACTCCGTCAATGTTATATATATGTCACTATTTTTAATTGTACACATCATTCTCAACATCCTAAAGATCGTTAAATAAAATATAATTTAATGTATTTGAACATAAATTGTTGTTGAAAAAGATAAATAAGAAATATTTGTAAATCGTTGGTAATTGAATTCATTTCTAAATAATTGATGGCTATAATAAACATTTTGTAGATAGAATTGTAATGTATTCAAATTCAATGAGTAGTGAGTGAATTACTTGAAATTAAAATAGCAAATGCTCATTTACATTCGTTTCCGGTCTACGGTGTATTCAAAGATATATACTTACTACTACTTACTCTTCACTACTTTTATATATATAGATATTATACATACATATATATGTATGTATATACATATATAATAACGTTGTTGTCTCATTTGTCAGTCATATTGTCAAATCGAGTTGATATAAATTGACTATTTTTAAAATACTCGCGTATATATGTGACTTACCAATTCACGTGGCCGAGTGGTCTTAGGCCTTATGTCTGCGCAGAATGCCTACTTGGAAACTGGGAGGCTATGGGTTCCAAACCCGACATCGACAGTTTGTCAATTATTAAGAAAAAAAAGGGGTGGTTAATTGACTAAACTGTCGGCGTATGGACAAGAACAAAGCAACCGACTATGCTTGTGACGGTTTTCTGTAGTTTCCATCACGAACTCCAGAAAAATATCGGCATAGTTCCTATCATAGTCGGCTGCAGCCGCATATCCTACCAATTGTGTCCAGGGCAGCATCTACAATCTATCTCTATCTATATATGTGACTTAATATATGCGTATTAATTATTGATGTAGTTTACTTAATTATTGCTTTACGAGTATATTCTAACTAGCGAAAAAAGTGCGTGTCGACTATATGAGTTATATATATATATATGAAGGTTTTATCCTAAACATTTTCTTAAAAATTTTATTTCAAGTTTTTGGGCTTTATGTATAACCATGCCCATAAACTTTACCTTTATAGCAAAAGCCTGTGACTAAAAATTTAATGTTGATCATGTTACAATACAAATATTATTTATTGGGTACTTGGACAATAAAGATGATTGGTTTAAAAACTGCAACGTTTCATTGATTATTTTTCAACTTCATCAGACAAATTTTAAGGTTAACGGCATTATAGTAATATAAATACAAGGGTGTTTAACTGAGTTAGCGATTAGGGTTGATAGAATTAACCGATAAACGGGTGCTTATATCCCAGGCAAGTGAATAAATCATAGTTGGAGTGGCGACCGTTGGAGTGGTTCCGATTTTATATAGGATGAAACTTTCAGAGAAAATCTTTTCTGAAAATTTCATCCTCTATAAAATCGGAACCAATTGTAACGGTCGTCGACTATTATTAGTAAAATTACCTCAAACTTCACTTTTTCGCGATGAAAACGATTAAATGACAAAGTAACGGGATTGAAGAAACAGGACCGTTTTTGTGAATAAATTACAACTTTACTGCAATTTTTTATTCAAGAAAATAACGAAAAAGTGGAATTTCGAATGGTTTAACTGATATTTCACGCCTTGTGAATGATGGAAGTACACGTTGTCGATTAACCAATCCTAATGTCGGCAGTACACTCTCGGTCAGGCATGGAAAAATGTGACGCGCAAGAGTCCTCGACACACATTAAAAAAAAATAAAAATAAAAAATACAGACGATTTGAGAACCATCCTCCTTTTTGAAGTCGGGTTAAAAATATCGATTTGACGATCAAGCGATCAGACCATATTGTAATATGTCTGATTTAACAATAGACTGTCATAACTATTTTATATGAATAAATCCACACATTTATAAAGCATCTTTTAAAAAATCTTTTAAATGCATATGTAGTTGATAATAAACTGTGTATTGTAAAAGATCTCTTCGTCTCTTCTCTTGGTGTGTCGTTGTGAACATCGTATTTTTTTTTTTTAATATTGTAGAATCCGTGATTCGTTTATTCTACACGTTTTATTTTATTTGTGATTCAACAAAACATTGCACCAATTCGATTACAAAAATCTTTTTCTCGTATGTTGGTGTTCGAGTGCACTTTTGTAATATAAAATATAACACAGGAATTACTACTACTAACACGCGTCTGTCCGTCCTTCGACTGTGTGTACAGTTAGCTCAACAGCAGCGTGTACGATCTGCTAACTCTAACATCGTTCTAACTCTAAATAAAGACACCTTCCAATTTACAAGTGTCGACTATATATACAAGTGTGTTAGTATTGTATTCTATGCTATTCGATCGGAGGTTTTTCTCTATTTTACTATTGGAGCGAACGTGTATATATTATTACTATTTACTATTATTATTATTATTGCTATCTACTGTGAATGTGTGTCGTCTAGTAATATGTTGTGAAAAATCTATCTGCTGTGTTTACATTGGAAATTGGTGTTTTTCTTCAAGTATATGTTGTATTGTGTTGTAGAGAGCTTTTGCTGTTGTTATTGTGTGCTTTTTTTAATGTGATTTTATTTAAGTGGATGGATAGAGTTGTGTGAGTTATTCGCTGTTAACGATTTGATAAATTGCTCGAAAATAGATAGAGTTATATCGAATTGTATTTTCGATTTATATATTGCAAAAAAAATCTGATAGAATGCAGGTGAGTGTACTTGACAATTTATATTAAGCTATTTATATAGAAAAAGTTTTAGAGGAATGTAATAGGAACATTTCGATGTTGGAGGGAAAAACCGACTAATTTTGTTCCACAATATTATTTGTGTATACTTAGTACTACCACTTGGTTTTTTGTTTTTTAACCCGACTTCAAAAAGGAGGATAGTTCTCAATTCGTCTGTATTTTTTTTTTCTTAATATGTGTCACCGCAGAACTCCGTCATTTATGAATCGATTTTGAATTTTTTGTTTTAAAGGGTTTGGTTTTCCCATTGGTCCCATTGGCACCAAATCGCTTTCCGATGAGGGGATCCCCGGGAAATCGAGGAAAATCCTCATTTTATTGCTTTAGACTAACAGCGGTTTTAAATAATATATACACAATATATATATAGATTTATATAAAACATGTCATATTTTATTTTACTGAATGAATAGTATTGTGAGTCGACACCATGTTCATGGTGTTGTCACTATCATTACTATCTTGCTACCTATCTTTATCCATCTTTCTGGTCTAAACAAATGTGTATTTCTTCGTTGAGTTGTGAAGAACTTCAATTCAATAGTGAGTGGTCACTTTATATTCAACTAACGAACGTCACTCATAGACGATAAAACGCGTACATGTTGATGATATTATTGGATATATACACACACACAGAGCTACACAGATAATAACTCTATATTGTATACTACCATATATACAGGGTGGGAAATTTATTTCAAGTCTACGATGGCTCAAAATAGGAACTATAACATTTAGGTCAAAACATGACTCAAAAAAGGATGAACAAGTAAAAATTACAACTAACTGAGCTATAGTTAAGGTTCAGTGTTAGTGCAGCAAAAAGTAACACTGTACCTCAACTATATTTTATTTGATCTATTGTAGTTTACATAATGGAATTTTTTTTTTAAGTTGAGCATTTAAACAATATTTATAAGATAACTAATACCGACCGCTTGTTTTTGTTATTTTTGTAGAAAGATATTTGTTATATTTTCAATTACTTATTCTCAGTTTTTTTAAAAGAATCGTAAGAAACTTACTTTTGATATTTAATAAAACGTGGGCGACAACATTAATCGGGCTCAGTTTTATATGATAAACATACAAATTTTAACTGTCAATATTTACAAATTTAGTACCGTAAGGACCATTAAAAAAATTCTACCTGTGGAAGATACTTGTAACTACATATATTCAAAATTACAGAAAAAAACTTATTTTGTTGGAAACGCCCTTAAATACTAAATTTAGGAAAAATTTTTTTAACAAAATTTGTTAATTTTTAAACAGGGAAAAATTTTTGTCTTTAATTTTTTGTTCTATGTCTTACGGTTTCAAAGATAAACAGTTCTTCTCATTTTGCCCAAACATGGACCGATTTTGACCATTTGAACTTGATCTTACTTTTTAGTTCTAGAACACACATACGAAATGTCGCTATCTCTTTTCATTTGTGAGGTATCGTATTTATGGAACGGATTTTTCGGAACTAAGTCATTTTATGCACACTTATCCCAAAGTTTATTTTCAGCGATCAATATTTTCAAACGTTACAAATTCGGAACTAAACTTAATATACCCTAATATATATTATATACCGGGTGTAGGAAGGTGTGGCTCGAAGTATGACTCAAAATAGGATAAAAAAGACGAATAAAAGTTTTCCTTATAAAAATACTAACAAGTTATTTCGAAGACTGACTGATACGGCGGATTTAAATAAATAAAATCGATAATGCGATATTATGGGCTTTTGTAAAATATTCCAAAAATTCATTTTGGAATATAAGCTCGTTTTTTTTAAGTTTTTCATGAATATCTCAAAAACTACAAAAGTTGTCAATAATATTCTTGTATGCAAAATTACAAAATGTTTAAAATTTTGAATAAAAATAATCTCTTGAATAAAAAATAAACATTTTTCTGCTAAAGCCAATGGTTGCAGAGATATTTTACTCAAATTTTTTTTTTTTACGTGATTTCTAAAACGAAGCGAGATATCAGATTCAAATTTTTTAAGGTATGCTAAATTATCGATTTAAATTGGTAAATGAACGTGGAAACGATGAAAACAATGACTGACAAACAATTTTGGATTTACTGTTTGACTAAAATGTAAATATAAATTAATTTAGGAGCTGATTTAATCCAATCTTATTGCGAATTTATTTCGAAAAAGATTAAAATTTAAACTACAAAGTTAATTATGCTTTAAAAATAAATTTCAAATCATTTTTTTTTTTTGGAATAGATTCGGTTGAAATAATTCTTCTGCAAAAAACAAACCTGTATTTTAATCTCATACTTTTTCTTTAAGAAGTGCCACACTATTATCTATCTATATTATATAATACTGTGTAAAAAATAGACACCATTTCTGCATAAACAGTAAATCTATTTATAGACAAACTATAGACAGCTCTAAGCTCTTCTATATATGTAAAGAGATTCCTTTTTTTTAGTTAAAACATTCTTTGTTTCTTATTACGATAATAATAAACAATTCACTTAAAATGGTGTTGAGACTGTATGTCGTTCTATTTGTCTCAAACGAAAAAATAAAACTATTCGTAATACAAACAAAAAGAGTTTGTTTGAAACGTGAACTTAAAATAATAATAAATATTGTATCGAATTCAATACATCTAATTGTATGCAAATAATAATTTATCATTTGTTTACATAAAAAACGAACTGGAAAAAAGTGCAAAATAATTTTCTTCATGTAATAGTCCACAGTACAGCATGGTTTTTTTTTTAATGATTAGTAACAGACTAAATTTTTGTCAGTAGCATCGACGAGACGCCCAACTTTTCGCTCACGAAAATTCTCAATGATATAGTGACTAACGAAGCGCATAAGAGAGTCACTTTTGTTTGTTTGACGATAGCAAAAATTTTATCAGTATGTCTTACGTAACCTTAATGGAAATTGACATTAGTATTGTATTGTGATGCTTAAGAATACACAAATAATAATATACAGTTTTGACGTTTAGAATCGATACCTCGTCGATTTTCGTTAGAGAGGCAACTTTTTATAAACATATTAGTTTTGGTAATGCTGAGTTCATGGACCTACTAGTGCACCATGACGACTATTGCAGAAGCTTTCATAATGAGGAGGAAGAAGAAATGATTACCCACCTTTTCTGTCACTAACCAGATCTTTCTTGGAGAAGAATGACACATTTTACTCAGTCATTCTTTAAAGACCTTTCCGAACTAAAATCGGTCGACGTCAAATCTCTTTTGCTGTTATTGAACAGCTCCAAATTGTTTAAAGAATAGTGGTTCCCTGTGAGATGTTCCCTTTGAAACCCAAACCTAAACTAACTTTGTTTTAGCGAATTTTCTTTCTAATTTGGTATGCGATGTCTTAGAAAGGGCATGTTCGTTAATGTAATGTAAAATCGGTTAAGACACAAAATAGGGCCTTAGAAGGTACGCGGGGTATACAAATCGTGGAATAACACTTTCAAACACGTTCTACTAGGCCGGCTAATTCGTCCGGGCACTCCTATACCATCTTTGAGCTGATGACGTAAGAACTTTTATGGTCGCTTGACATTTTTCTGTAAAGCTGAACAAAATAAATACATTCATTTTTTTTACTTTACCTATATTTTTTGTTAAATTTTCTCCGTTTGTGAAAACATTATATATTTTTCTATTAGAAATTTACAAAAATATTAATAAAAATAATTTAAAAAACCAATTCTTTGAAATATATTCTCGGCAAATGCGGTGCTTTAGTGTGAAATGAATTCATAAAAGTAATTAAAAAACAATTCTCAAATATTTTTCATTACCTATGAACAAATAATGAAAAAAAAGAAAGAAAATATTTTACTATGAAAGAAAAACCTAATGCTGTGTGTGATACTTTTCCGAATTAAATGAAAATTATTTATGTTTTTTTTTTTTTTTGTTTTTTTCTTTATTTATACCGTATTTTGTAAAGAATAATAATAATAATACGTTCTGTAAAAGCAACAATAATTAATTAAAAATATTATACACAAACCGTAGCGCTATTTCTAATAGGCCGACAGCTGAAAGCGTGAAAAAATATATGAATGTTTTTAAAGTAAATCTTTTTATGGCTGAAAGTAAATTCAAAATCTGTTAAACTATTTGTCCTTTTTGTATTTATTGTATTCATCTCACTCTGTTCTTATATTATTTAGAAGGTGTATCTTTTAATAATAGTAACCGTTTCTTGGTGTGCCGAAAACAACTAGAAAATATAAAATAAAAGAATGGGCGGTACAAGACTCCAACCATTCTTGGGTCAAGACTCCCATGCTCATATTCATGGTCATGAAAGGTTCTTATAAAAAGCTTCTCATGGGAAAAGGCCTCTGAACATATACTACTAGGAAAAAACCAATGGACGATGACAAACTGAATTTATATTTTTTATTTGTATATACGGTGTCAGTGACAGAGTGAGAATTAAAAAAATAATGTAATGTTAATACACGTCAAGTGTTATATCTTATTCTAACGTATAAAAATAAAATAAAATGTTGTATCTGCTACTACAAGAATAATCAAAATTGTGAGAGAGATTCGGTTCAGGTCTGTTCATTTTTTTTGAACGGGAGTGTACATAAGCTCTTTATAAGACTTATTCCAGATTCGAATCTATTCTAATATAACTCATTTCATTAGTATACACAAAACATAAACGGAATTATTGACGTGTCAGCTGCCGACCTATAGACAGACCATACCAATGTTTGTATGACTATTTTAAGTGCGGAGGAGTACAGGAAGGTGTAGATACACACAACAAACATTAAAGCTTTTTCCGTAATTAAAACCAACTAACTATAAATATCACCACACATAAACAACAAGCATATACTAACTACTACCATGCATATAGATATAAATACACGCTGCGCACTACAACGGCATATAGAAGATACCTACATACCTACTACCAGAGTAGACCCAGCTTAGTTTTATACTGTGTATTAAATTGTTAGTAAACCGCATGGAGAAAATTTTTTTATATTTTTCTCATCAGATTTGAATGCAAAATATTTACAACATTTTGGTTTTTTTAGTGGTTTTAATAAAAAATTTGGCGACGAGCATAAAAATTTTTTTTTTTTTAAAGAAATCAAAAATTGTATACACTTTTAAAAATGCTAAATCAAAATACTTTACATTATTAGAAAGAGGATGAATGATCGCTATTCTTTTGATAAATAGCTACACCGCTTGAGCTAGAACATTCGAATATTTCAATTTGACTATACAGTTGAAATTTGGTACAGGAATGTCTTCATCATTATTACTTCATGTTTCTGATAGTAGAAGAATATTAGAATTACGATCCACATTATCATTGAACTATATATATATATATATATATATATATAAATATATACGTCAATATTTCTGTAATTATTAGGATAACAGAAAAAATGATAAGAAACAAAATTACAGTTACACTTAATACCTACAACTTTACTTTTTATAAATTTTTCGATTTTTCGAATAATAAGGGAGATATGTCAAATTTTTTTTTACCCATTAACGAACTTGACCTTTTGAATACCAAAATACCAAAAGCGCTTCAAATACGAAATTTCATTCCAATCAGATTAAAATTGTCACCGCTAGAGTGATTACAGACACACACACACACACACATATATATATATATATATATTTTACAGATGGTGTTTTTTGACATCTACTAGGTAGGATCGATGGACATTTGAAGAAATTTTTGCGAAATTTTGACTTCGGTACGAGACTAATAGCTCTATTTCCTTTCAGGAAATTCGCTAAAAAAACATAGAGCGTTGAAAAAAGTTTGATGAACATCGAAAATTTTAAAATAAACGATAACAAAAAAAAAAGACACATTTGACAGATTATATACATCATCGATTGACACAACGATATACCTTCTACTTTGTGATACTTACTTTTAAGGTATTGAGTGTTGTGGGGTGTTGACAGAGAAATCGTGAAAAAATGATCATTATTTGAACATTTTGTGGTGTGTGATTGAATGACTGTGAGTTACTGTGACATGTTACTGTCGTAAATTTCCTGTTTTACAATTGAAGAGCTCATTCAATCTGCAGCTAGAATAAGCCTGAGGAAAGAAGTGGGAAGGAGAGAGAGGGAGTGACAGTATGTTTTATAATAGAGGAAGTATCATCATCATCAACCTCAGCAACACCACAGAAATAAGAAGAATATATCATGGTAAAAAATATATTGTACAAGGTGTTACAGGAAAATGTGTCTTAAATGTCCATTCTTGTATAGTTGGTACTGAATCGATTCAGTTTCGAAAACATCTTTGAAACAAAAGTTTTTAGTGTTTTTATAATGAATTACTTATATTTAAGAAATATTTTGAAAATGAAAGGGATTCGGCACAGTACATACAATAGAAACGAAAATAAAAGGATTTATTGTTATCACGTTCAATGGAAATATCGAAAAAGTAGGCCGAAAACTGAACAAATTTGAAATGAAGTGATTCTAACGTTTGTCATTTTGAAATCACTCAAACCAAAAATCCAACAAAATCCTTCAACAGGAAATTCAACAACTTGTATGCGAAGAATAACAACTTTTGTGCGAAGTATTTTTCCAAAACTATATGGATTCCGTAAAAAAACATGCAAAAATCTGACTAACCTATACAAAGTTTTGCGTTAAATTATTAAAATATGATCCATTGTTTTCAAAATAAAAATTTAGGTAGAGTTAAGAGCGATTTATCGGGTGCTCTAGTACTTGGATCTTTTCTGTGGTGGATTGCTGTTCATC
Organism: Nineta flava; assembly: GCA_963920215.1. Taxonomy (NCBI): domain Eukaryota; kingdom Metazoa; phylum Arthropoda; class Insecta; order Neuroptera; family Chrysopidae; genus Nineta; species Nineta flava. The sequence goes on from OY986040.1 coordinate 141,977,825, forward strand.
AATCTTTTGGTCTACAAGTTTTGTGTTCGTACTCTTATGTACAACTGAGAAACTACTGTTTGTAAGTTAAAATATTAAGCTCCGCCCATGCTCTGGAGATCCCAATATTTTAGAATGTTGAACCAATGAACCAATTCGAACACGACGATCCTCACTATTTTTTATCGTCTTCGAACCCCAGAACTTAATCTTCAAAGAGATTTTGTTTCGTTTAACTTTAATTTAAAAAAAAAATCTATTTTTATTAGGTCTATTAATGTTCATTTCATGTGTGAATTAGTCTACTGTGACACTCTGTAGTAAACGGTTTCATGAAAAAATCATTTGATTTGATCAGACGATGATGATACTTTTCGTTCGGTTACTTGCTTGCTTGCTTGCTTGGTTGACATGTTAAACATATTGTCTCGCGTTTATCAATAGAATTTTTACATATGCAGGCAGGCAACAGCAAGGAAATTGCATTCTGATCTACAACTTTTGTATGTATTGGACGGATGGACGGTTAGTTGTTGGAAGTCATTGCATTAAAGTGACAAATGTTTAATATTGCACTACTATCATTTATTATACAGCATTTTTTTCTCTCTTTTACTAGCTGTATCCGAAATTTTGTCCCTGATAAAATTCAAGAAGAGATAACAAAAAACTCGTATACAAAAATTTAGGTCTCGAAAAGACAAATCGAGTGAACTGCATTCAATTAAGGTATTTCCAAACTATATCAGCTGATCGGGTACCCGCGTGAAAAGAACTATATAAAAAATTATATGCGTAAAAAAATATGTTGGTACTCCTGCGCGTTGTTGAAAGCAGCTGTCCGTTGTCGGCAGTGTTCCCATTCGTCACATAACTAGTACGTATGTACATAAATACATATACTAGTATATAATTTCAAACGACTTTCAAACAGCGCGCCGGTACTCATGATGCCAACTGAATCATAACAAATAACCTTCTGCTGCGGACATGAAAAAATGCACTTTTTTACGCATATTTTATCAAAAAACTTAACAACCCGATGGTCATTCTCCCAAAATTTTAAGGAAAAATATTTCTAAGGAACTGAGGAAAGGATGTGTCTAATTTCATCATGTTTATGAAGATGCATGTTAAATTTCTCCAACTTACATAAAGTTAAATTTCTCCAACTTACATAATCTACTCGCTATCTCTTTTCGTTTTGGAGTTATCGTGTTCACGGCCAGACAGACAGACAGATGGACGGACATGCGGAAATGGCCGAATTAGGCAATTTTATGAAAACATATGCCAAAAATGCATGCCTACGATCAATATTTTCAAGCGTTACAAAGTCGAGACTAAACTTAATATACCTTGTATATTTACATATACTGGGTATAATAAATTACAATGTATTGAAATAAACAATATGTTATTTTGATCGTAAAATCGGTGTTGGAAGGTTTGTTTTTTTTTTGCACAGAATGCATCAATAATTCTAATAATATAATACTACAAAAAAAAAATAGAAAAAGAAACCAATGTAGACAGATTATGAGCCAAGCAAGCATCGTCAAGCAGCCATCAGAGAAACCACACCAGATTGAGACAGAATATTATTTTATATTGCTCTCTTGTATATTTTCTATACACATCATAAAAATTTGTATATTTTGATTTTTAAACATATTGCATATTATGTTTTTGCCTCTTGGGTTGTGATTTTCATATGCATACAATCATATGCAGTGCAGGAGTATTTACAACAAGAAATGTAACTTACATACACTTTAATTCATTATGCAGGTATGCAATACCATTAAAAACTCTCCTTAGTGACGTGTTTCATTATGATGGGTATAAATATAGATATTAAACCATCATAAATAGTTATGATCTAATTGTAAGATTAAATAGTGAATGCATGCAAACGCAGTCTGAGTTAACAATGACAATGCAATTTGTAGACAGAGGTAGTTTAGTGATCAGGGACTAATTCAAGTCTCAACACAAATTTATAGGGAATTTGTTCCTACTGAAGTTTGGTCCTACTTAAATATTCTATACATGCATACTCTATAATTCACTATACAAATATTAGTAATCGGGATAAAATAACTCGTAAAAGTGTCGTGTTCCATTGTTTTATCTGGTTATCAAACCATCATAGCAGATAGTAATGATCTAATTGTAAGGTTAAATAGTGAGTGCAAGCAAACACCATGTGGTCAGAGTTAATAATGAAACTAGAGAGAGATAGTGTAAAGATCGGTGACTAATTCAAGTCGCAACCCAAAATTGTAGGGAATTTGTTCGTAATTTGGTACAAAGGATGCAAGACTACCTGAAATAAAACGGTGATTAACACAATAAATGAAATTTTTTATTATAATTTTGTGTTCAAGTGATAATCGCTTTCAATCAAAAAATTTATAAATTTACCTCAAACTTAGGATAATACTTTCTTAGATAATACTTTTTTAGAGAATACTTATGTATGTAAGTTGGAAAAATAGAAGTACGGTAAAAACGCCTCGTAGATCAGAGAACTGGTTCCTATGGTTCGCCGTATTTATACGTGCCTCGTAGTTGGGTGAACTACGGTTACATTCAATTGATCCAATTTTTGTTTTACTGAATGGAGATTATATAGTATATATATATACTGCATACGAAGGTTTTATGGCGTGTTTCAAATCCTTGTTTTTATTTATTAAAAAAGTAGTGTTTTTGATGTTGGTAATAATATTGTGTGTTGCTACTAGCTTGTGTAGCTATATTCACACTAAATCAGAGCAAATGGTGTTTGACGTTGAATCATATACATTTGTTTGGATATCAATATGTCATTTAATATCAGAGAAAAAATGAGAAACAAGATCCTCATATGATAAATGAATTTATTTTGATACTAGCAGAAAAAACATCGTTCGTTGATTTTGTAAAGAATAGTATTAAAAAATATGGTGTGAAACAGCCAATCACCGCTATATAGTATATACAGCTGTAATCTGTATATAGCTGTTATATGGTTGGTTCACACCTATTTTTTGAGCCTATACACATTTAATTCTTAAGGTATTACACTCTTGGACTTTATGTTTCTATACAATTGGAGAAAAGTTTTGCTATATGTTAGTTATGGGTTACTACGTGGGGTAAAAGACGATCAAACGATAAAAATAGGCCATCATAGACTGTCATAAAGCCATCAAACGATTGCGAAAAAAAATTGCAATATCTTAACATGGGGTGATAAATAATAGAGAGTCTTTTTATGCACTTAAGGATGTTCCAGCATACCACCACTTTTCGACAGATTTTGCTCATTTTTTGTTCACAGGTTAAAAATAACGTTTTCTAATTAATCCCAAAGTTTCAGAATTTTTGACCGTTTAGAATGCGAGATAATTAATAACAAATTTATCATTCTCTCTCACTCTCTCTCATTAGAAGCATGTGAAACTTCATGCCCGCCCAACTATTATCTGTTGTATTAGAAAAAATACTCAACAGAATTTAAAAAAAAAACTACGAGAGTAAAGCTAAATATTTATTAAATAAATTTTAAAAAAAAATCGTATGTTACCGTTTTGTTTTCGAAATATAAAAGTTTAAAATTATTCCTTTTCTGCAACATAACATTATTTTGTATATGTGAACAGTGTTTTTGTCTATGTGTTGTATTTGTGTGTTTATGTATTGGTGCTATAATAAAATCAAATCGATTTGTTGTACTGATTGCATAACACAGTGCTGGGGAACGTCCTTAATTTCAGAAACATACTACTTTAAGTAAATTAGTCCTGGAACTCATTAAATGTACTAAAAAATGTAAGAGTTATTCAAATCAACATACAAAATATATTTGTGACTATTTTTATCAACATATGTTAATAATTTCATGTAATTCTTTTTGTAACTCAGACATTTATATGCTATTAGTAAAAGTTTTTAATTTACTACTTTTAATTTACTTCCTGAAAAAAATCATTCTAAACATGCTTTTCAACAATTATTATTATTTGTAAAAACCAGTCAAGTGTGTGTATGTGTCGTAAATGCATCAACTTAGGGTTCTTAAGCATCTACTAAATTAAGTTTTTTAACTAAAAATTATATCTAAGAAACACCAAAAATTGCGTATTTTGACACTGTAGTCCTTAACTATTCAGTATAGAAAAAAAAATCTATGAAATGGATAATGGCTATTTTTATCGTAAAATTCATTGATACGAAATTATTTCATAAAACCTATTTTTTCAAGGTCAATATTTTGAAATTTCATGAAATTTATTTTGGTAATCAATCGATTACCAAAAACTTTTAAGGCTTGGCTACTTTAAAGATAGTTGCCGTGCTAATGAACATAATTATAGAATGTTTCATTTTTGCACACTTATTAAGGGTATTATTATAGAGTCACACTTAAAATTTAAAATCGAATGTCCGTCTCAAACTCGAGAAAAACTTAATTGAAGTTCGGATAATTAACCTGGAGAGCAATGAAGACGACTCTTTTTAAGCAATAATAAAAAAACCACACTTAAAAAAATGTTTAAAAAAATAACTATAAAGTATTGGATTTGTTCTGCGTCTCATTGTTTAGTTATAATAACGAACGGTGAAGTATTTTTTAAATAAATATACGTGTTAGGATTTGTATATATGTATTGACAAGTATCGTTTGTGTAACGTGTCGACCGGTACAGTCTTGGACAAAACTTATGGCTTATTATGCCAAACATTCCTTCACTTTTGCTAAACACATACGGTCTATAAATATTTTACAATATTGCATTAAGACAACTACCTTAAATACTGTCTTTTTGTAGCTTTTAATTGCATGGTTGAAAATTATACTTTATTAACGATTCAAGAAGTTTTACCATATGTTTAAAGATCTGATCAGCGATACCCTCATGTTTCACCCTACACCACTTAGTGTCTATGTATCTATGTTTGAAAAGCATCCCGAACTTATTTGTTTCCCTAAACATGGCAGTACCAGTCCAAGTGGCCGAGCGGTCTAAGGCGTTATGTCTGCGCAGTATGCTTACTTGGAAACTGGGAGGTTATGGCTTCGAAGGTGCGGTTAATTAACTAAACTGTCGGCGTATGGACAAGAACGAAGTAATCGGCTATGCTTGAGAAGGTTTTCTGCAGTTTCCTTCACGAATTCCAGATGAATATCAGCATAGTTCCTATCATAGTCGGCTGCAGCCGCATATTCTACCAATTCCTAGTCTGTACACAAAAATTACTTCCAATCCACTCGCATCCTTAGGCATCACAATGGACCTTATGGTCGAAGTATAGCCCGTCCAGGGTAGCCTTTACAATCTATCTATCTATCTATCTAAACATGGCAGTACATATAAGATACCTACTTGTCTACGAAATTCTCTCTGAATTGATGGATGATATCGTAAAAAGCTTATGGCATACGGTTTTGTTTTTGTGACATTTCGCTATGGAATCCTAAAAACGTATACATTAAAATATACAGGAAAAAAAATGAACATTTCATCTTATTTCGTGATATAATGAAATAAATGTCCACTCTAATAAATAATTCTTTGTCTCCTTGTACAAAATATTAGTAATGTTGTTTTTTTTTCCGTAGTAATAAAGATGTAATCATTTGTTTTCAGGAATAACTAACTCTCTCAACCAAATATTATTTTTATCTTGTGATACGACGAACGGACGGCTTAATATGTAAATGAGACTTTATTTTTTTAAATTATAACTTTTTGTGTGTGTTTGTTAATGTGTTGTGTATAGTACATTTAGCTCTAATTGTTTTTGTTAAATTATTTGGGGTAGTTTTTGTTTATTAATTTTTTTTAGTCGTTTCTGTAGACTTAGTAAAATTTTAAGAAAGCAACAAATCATGGTACACTATGTGTCAACAGTTGATGTTCGTTTTTCAAACTTTGTAATTAAATTATGCCTTCCTTATTGATTCGGTTTTCGAAAAAAATTTTTGAATAAAAATTGTTCCTGTATTTGTAATGATGAACAACTTTTATTCGAAGCATTTTTTCGAAAACTGAACCGAATTTTATTATGAGAAACATGTGCAGCGTTTGACTGCGCTTAAGGGGCCTGGGTGATATTATGACTATAAGAACCCGCTTCGAAAGACATTTTTATGTCAAAAGTTCCGATTCGTTATAAAGGATGGCGCATAAGTATCGTTATGATTTAGTTAATGAATACGTATTTGTGTATCATTTGGTTTTAACTCGTGAACCAATTGAATCTTGTATGGGAAAGGTGTAACGTATGTAAAATTATTTGCCAAGACCACCGAGTCATCACCAACTACTGAGAACGTCGCCTGGTGGAAGTTTCGTGGTTTTCCTCAACACTTGCTTGTACCCGAGCAATGTTCACATCATTTCGAACTGTACGAGGTCATCCAGCACGCGGAAGATCACAGACAGTCCCATGTTGCCGAAAGCGCTGAGCCAATCGGTACATTTTCGGAACATGAAAGAAATTTCGATATGATCTTTGTGTCTGAATAATCGAATGCTGACTTTCAAAATAAAATTAAACAACTTTGGTTCTTTGTTCTGTGTTGAGTCTTTCCATCATAAATTTCCCATAAGTTTTTCAAAGTTAATTCTGAAAAAAAAAATTAAAAAAATACGTAAACAAACATGTATTCACTAATTAAATTATAATGTTACTTATGCGCCACCCTGTATAACTGAAGCTAGCCAATTAACATTTTTTTTAAGGAGAAGAAATTTTGACTAGATTGCCAATAAATCATTCGTAAAAGCTGCGACCCTCGTGGGCCTTGATAATGTACGATTCCCTGTTTAGGATAATCAACGAGTTTAACAGTTGACCCAGTAGAGAAGGAAGTCCCGTCTTAATGCGCTTCAGTGCGGAAAATCGTCCCTCCCAACGAGATTGCGAGGATTACACAATAAGCGACATAAAAGTTGTTGTACATATTAATGTGTTTCTTAAATTGAGTTAGTGAAAGTCCACATGCACATGATATGCAACTTCGGCAGGCTTCCGAATCTCTTCGCGACAAACCAATAGCGTTTTTTGCTGTTCGATCCACGTTTCTTCCTTCTCCGTGTATAAACTATATTTAGAATATGCATTTGGTTGTATGTTTTATGGGCTACTTTAGTTACTCTTTTGTGGGACTCGAAAGTGTAGTACGAACCGACACTCAGCTCAAATGTCAGCTTTTGCGACGGTATGTTTATTTATGGATACTCTTCGGTAAAAGACAGTTTTGAAATAACAAATATAATAAATCTGGGCATATTAATTTTCAAGGTTTTTTTTTTTAAATTGTGCATAAACATTTGGGTAAATTTATTTTTATCATGTAATAAAATGACGTGATGATCAATTTTTGCGTGTGAAGGGAATTACCATTGTAACCTATTTAAATTTATCATCGAATGTTTATGAACGATATGGCATTTTTCATGATAAATTCTTCCCAAAGTGTATATATATATATATGTATATATATATATATATATAGATATATGTTTATGTACATTTTTATTAACAATCATCGATCATTAGTGCCTACATTTATTCATTTATGTCAATCATTTTATAATATGTGTGAGCGTGTGGGAGAATTTTGGGGGAAGAGGTGTAACAAACAACTGATGATTGATTTCTAATGTTTATTGTTGTTTTTTTATCGATTTATCATGGTGTTCAGTGACGAATAGTATATCATTCGAAATACATATAACAATCTACAATATGAATATACATTCAAAACAAACATTCAAACCAAACAAAAATTAACCGTGAAATTTTAACTTTTTCATTTATGCACACACAGTCAGTGATAAGTGAGTATGGCCTTATCATACTGAACGCACATTGGCTGCTTTTCGATTTTGGTTTTAAAAGACATCCCAACAAGCTTATAATCATTCTCCGCCATTGACAACACGACGTTTGATCACTGACTGTACATGGAAATGGTAAAATTTCACCGTGCGTCTAGACACGTATTTATAATGTGACGAGTGACCTTGAAAATTTGTTTAGTTTACTATTCACCAGGGAAAATGATAAAAATGATTACGCCATCTTTTTTTGTTTAAGAGTAATTAAGAATTATCTTTGCTCAGTTAAGGTGATATCTCACTAAATAGATAAAAGAATGTGATCTTTATACCTTAAAATAAATTAGGAAAATAATTTAAAAATTTTAGTCACAGATTTGAAAGAAAATGAGACCCATATTAGTTCCTAAAAACACAAAAATTCAGTTTATATGACCATTAATAAAAACGGATGGTTTCAGAGGTATGCCTTTTTTATTCGATTTTATGCGTTCAATTTTATGACATCTTCTAAATCGATTACCAAATGAAACATTTGAGAAATAAAGCCTTCTTATATCTAATATAATATATAGCCCTAAGTGAAGCTGACACACTCACTCACTTACTCATGCATATAAAATCTAAGGCACTTCTAGACATGCTAGAAAGATGCAGTTTTTTGTATTCGACGAGAAATTGCTTGAAACCGACGGGAAAAATCGAAAAACTTTAATTTTTTCTTTCCAACCAACCCCCCCCTTCTCGGAAAATCGGAAAAACACCCCCAAAAACATTTTTTAAAATTCATGCAATGTAATTTTCTGTGACGCCGAGCCAAGACCAAAGGCCATCTCGGGGGTCAAATTGATTCACTTTTTTTACCGCTGTAGGATTTTCTTGTTAATTAATTTTTTAATGCACAATAATTAACAAAAACTGTTTTTACTTTCATTTCAGGTAAACAAAATGACGCCTACATCAGATCCTAGTGACAACATTATTCACAAACGTAATCCCAACATATTAAAATTATCAAATTTACTATCAAATTCATAAAAAAAACATCCAATTAAAAAAAAAATGTAAATATTTAAAAATTAAACATTTTATTGGAATCCTCTTAAAAAAAATATCAAAAATTTTATAATATATATTCATTGTTAAAATTTGCTGTTAAAATTTATTCTAAAAAAATTAAATCAAATTAATTGCCTTTAAAATAACAAAAAAAAAAAAATTTATGTTAAAAAAATATTGTGATTAACAAAAAGATTTAAAAAAATATATATGATTTTGTTTCAATGCTCTCGGTGGGTGCTATAGAAATTTTATAATTTTAGAGTCACTATTTGAATTTGCACTGAAAAAATTTATTTGTTATCGGCTGGATATTGTTTTCGTTGCTTCCATTATCATCTCTCATTCATTCACAACAGAGAAAAAGGTCAAGAACCTCCTTCAGTTGCCAGAGAGAAGTAACAATATTATTAATTTCGTCCCAACAATTGTGAATTTAAATAAAATAAAATAAAATCGTTAAATGTTGTGCTCTGCTACCATATGCTAAATTTTCAAAGTGATTTTTTCCCGATTAGTGTCGTCTGATTAGTTTGTTATTGTGATGACTTGATGAAAAATTTCATTTTTGGACGGGTGCCATTGTGCCAAATGTGTTAGTTTTTTTCTTGAAGTAAATTTAGTGTTGCTAATATGGCTGATGAATTATCGCGTGGTGGAAGTCCCGCCCGACGGCTTTCACAAATCTTCGATCCTCTGTCACGTTTAACCGAGTATACGCATCCGGGCAGTCCTGGTGCTACAGGATTACGTACGAATTCACCGGGTGGTCATCATGTGGTGACGTCGTCACATTCGACACCGTCAAGTCCACGTTTGTTACCGCGTCGATCCCGGTTGAATCAGACTCTTGGTGGTGGTGGTATAAGTGCTAGTGTATCAACGCGTGCTAATATAAACAATTTAGTGCAAACTTCGTCATCGTCTTCGGCAAGTGGTGGTGGTGGTGGTGCTTCTTCATCTTCGGGGGTGCATTATTATTCACCGCAACATCATCATCACGATATGTTGTTGGATAGTGAAAGTTCATCGTGGTCAAGTGATTCAGGTGTGAATTGGCAAGAACGATGTTTGGAATTACAATTGGAGTTACATCGTTCCAGAAATCAAGCGACCCGAGTTCGTGATATGCTGCGAGATAAGGTCAGTGTTTATTTTGGAGTTTTTTTTGGGGAATTTACACTAAACTTGGCACACAAACATGCCTTGCAATCGTAGTAGATAAATTTTGTAGACTTCCATTATTATTTCTGGAACAGATATTTAAAAAACATCGATCCAGGCTTTAAGGATCGGGGGGAGGGGGGGGGAGGTAGTAGTTAACAAATTAGGAATGCCAGCTATGGGAAAACCAAATTGAGACAAAATCTGTGGGAACGTTTTATTGAACCATGACTTAACAGTACCATGGCAAAATTTATTATCAAATGATGTGTAAATCATTTTGTAAACAACAATATTAAACTTTTGGGTCAACATTTGTGCAACGCTGTTTGTATTTACAATCATTAAATATGTTTCTGATAATGAAGTTTTGAATGAATAAAATAATAAGAGAAAAATTCTTGTGGGAACAGTCACATAACCTCTATATACACTCCCGTTCAATAAAATTGAACAGACCTGAAATGTTAATTTTCTTACATTTCATAAAACTCCTCACTTTTGTATCTCTCTGTATAATGATTCAGTTATAAACAAAGATAAGTAGTATATATTTTAAGTATGAAAAAAGTAACGGAAGAATAATAAAAAACATGTACTACATAATAAAAACATGTTCAATCTATTCAGATCTGTTCAATTTTATTGAGCGGGAGTGTACATATAGAGGAGATATATATATTTCCAAGCCATAACATAATTTTTCTGTTTACACATAATACGATAGAGTAGGGGTTACTGATACTTGATTAAATAAAAGTGGGCCTTTATATACAACCTAAATGTGGGTTTCAAAAACCCACTTTAAACCAACTGTATAAACCAAGCCACAAACTGGAATTGGGATCTTCACATATTCCGAAATTTAGTCAAAATAGATACTGAATAATGTCTGATACAGCATTCCTGGAAAATGTTCTTTTTGAAACAAAACGCTGAAAACATATCCAAAATTGAGAAGCTTTTCATAAATTACAGGAAAAATTTCGAAAAAATAGCATTGATTACAAAATTGTAGAGCATAAAATTTCTTATAAAAAAGTCTCAGGCCACTTTTCGATTTGTCAATTAATTTGATAATCGCGTGCAAAAAATCCATTAATCATAAAAACTAGGGTGAGTTTTTAAAGTTATAAACAATTGAAGTTTTACATACAATGTTACATTGTATAGTCTCTATATAGAGGTTAAAAATTAACAGTATTTATTTATTTGTTGGTTTAGTGAACAGTTATCAAGGTTAAATTAAGGTCAACTTTCTATCAGTAATGAATGAATGAAAGATCGAAATTTTTTTTTGTATTCAATAATTAGTGTAAGCATGAAATTAGTTTTGTAATAATGTAAATCACAAATTTCCATAATTCAGCATACAGTACCGAATGACTAACAACAATTGGTTCTATATTTCTCAGCAAAGTTTTTGATAATGTACACTCCCGTTCAATAAAATTGAACAGATCTGAACTCAAGTGAGGAGTTTTATGAAATGTAAGAAAATTATCATTTCAGGTCTGTTTAATTTTATTGAACGGGAGTGTAGGTAAAAAGTGTAATTATATTTATTAAATGCATACCTTTTTTTAAATTTTAACGTTGTCGTAATTCTTACAAAAAATGTCAGGGTATTCAAACAGAACAAATAGTTACGTATATAAAAATCTGCGTAAGATGATCCAATAATATATATAAATATATATATGTCGCAGATGGATTGTCGAATCCGTTATTTTACAAAACCGCTAGTAGTTTTACATAACAACTCCGTTATGTAAAACAACTGAACGACGTTTAGCGGTTTGACATAATTACTGAACTTTAACACGTAATTTTGTTTAAACGTTTTGCATTTATCAATGCAGCGGGTCAACGATTAGACGTTATGTAAAACAGCGTGAAATGAAACGTCAGATTGTAGATTTTAGTTTATATCATTACTATTATTATTATTACTATTATTATTACTACTATTTATATTGCCTAACAATTCCATATTGTTTAAAGCTGAACCTCGTTCAGTTGTTTTACATAACGGAGTTGTTATGTAAAACAACTAGCGGTTTTGTAACACAGCGGATTCGACAATCCATCTGCGACATATATATACTATTTTATATCTCTGTCAGATAAATTTAGTACATACGTGTAAGATGATCCAATAATATATATAAATATATGTATATAATATATTATGTCTCTGTCTGATATATTTATTACATAATTGATTATCTTTTTTAATTATTTTTTACTCTTTTATTATTTTGTACTACAAACACCAACAAAAACATTGGGAACTTTTTGAATTCAGTTTGATTCAATTTTACAACAGGGGAGTATACAGACCAGACCGTTTTCAAAAGCATTTCTAATAGAGAATCAATGTTTAATAAATAAATAAAATATTAACTATAAAACTATACAGTACAATACCCATACATACAAACATCTGGATAGTAAATAGGTATACTGTATGCGTATGGTTGATTGTTTGTCATTTAAAAGTGGGGGCTTTGTGATGCACATACTAAAGTTACGAATTTAATGAACATATTTAACCCACTCTTATTACATGTGTACTGACTGACTTCACACAGTAACCACACGGCCAGCCAGTAATAAATAATATTTAACATTGATTCTCTATTGGAAAAGCTTTCCAACACACACGGTATATGTTATAACTTACGCAAACTTGTCTCAATATACTACTGAGTAAGCTTTTTTGATTTGTTTGCATTGAAAACGTCACTAATTAAGTAATATTAACCCTACAAAGCAACAACATCTCACACACAGGTAATGAGATCCAGATTTCTGTCTTTTTCATTTAATTGCCAAAACGAAAACAAACACATTAATATCAATTAATAAACTTCTTTTTTTTGGTTTTGTTTAATTAATAATAAAACATAAAATGTCGCGTCGCATTTGATGTTTTAACTTCATAACTGAAGAAGATCACTTGAGACTATTATTATTATTATAAAACGTAAATAATTAAATTGTAAATTGTTCTTGTAAATAAAAAAGAAACGAAATAATGAAATGGTTGACATTAATTATGCTTTAAAAAATAAACAGTCATTCTTCACTGTTGACGAAAATGTTGAATCATCTTAAGATATAGATAGACGATGCTCACGCAACACACATACGAGTGTACGCATATTTATTAAATTTAATAATAAAATGTGAGAGAAATCTTTTACGATCTCACAGGCAGGCAAACTCATTAATAAACTCAGTTTTTTTCATAGTGAAAAAAATTTCATAGTGAAAAAAATTTCATAGTGATAACCTTCCCTCATCTGTTAATTGATTGAAATATTATTGAAAACAATTATTGCAATATAAACAATTTGGCAATGTAATGTCTGCCAGAGTAGTTCTGCGGCAATTAACATTAATTAATTAATTAAAAATTTATTTTTTTATAATTAAATCCCTCACGTGTTACTTGAATTTTGCTTGCTAAATAACATAGTATACAATACGACAAATCTTGTAATAGCAGGCAGCGCTGCTTAGTACTGCTTCGGTTACCTGCAGCCAGGTGTTCAAATTTAAAGTTAACTTAGCTTATTTCCCTCATATGTTAATTGAAAAATATTTAGCTAATTTAAAAGTTTAGAATAATTAGAATACATCCATAACTGGCAGCCATCTTAAAATCCATTAAAATCAATTGCAGGCTATATAAGAAAAATTAAAAAAAATAGAAATCTATATATAAAAATCCATTTATAAGTGTATTTATACTAATAGTGGTATTGACTATTGTGTATAGAGAATGCAGAGTTCATGATTACACTCTACATTCGCATGATCATATACTTTCCTTGTTTGTTACGTTGAATAATGCAATAGTCTTTCTCTCACTACAAAGTTTTTTTTTTAAATTTCTATTTTTTAAAATTTTTTTAGACCATAATTTCAGTCCAAATATCTGTAACTATTTGTGGACAGTTAGTTGACAGTTAAGTCAATACTACTTACCAGAGTTATGAAAGAGTAAGATCATGTATGTTACACTCCCGTTCATAAAAATTGAACCAGTAAAAGCATTCTAAGTGTTACTTAGTAATATATATATATATATATATATATATATATATATATACGCTTAGAATGTGACTTTCTGGTTCAATTTTTATGAACGGGAGTGGAACACTTTTTGGTCAAAAGGAGTTCATACCTGGAGTATACAAATATATACAATAATATATAAATTTATTCACATATAGAAGTAAAATAAACAGTACACGCACTGATGAAGAACAGTTTACACAGAATTCTTGCTACACTTATTTAAGATTTTTCCTGACATTAGTATATCGAAACATCCTCTCTATGTCTGTGTAGACTGTGGAATGTTGAGGTGAGTTCATCCTGTATAATTAAGTAAAATAATATAAGATTGTCATATAGAGATGCGTTGTCATAAAATTTACATTCGTAATACATATATGAATGGATGATGTGAGTGAATATGTTGTACGAGTTTAAATGTAATCATCTAATTTAAAATAGAATCTTATTCACATAGAGTCACAAACATTTATTTTTAGTTGACAATTATCTACAGATTAATGAAGCGTTAATTATGTAGGAAAGCTCTTAAACTCAACTATACAGACATCTTTTAATTTATAGAAGATTTAAAGAAGGCGTCATACAATATGGTGCCATCCATATACCTTTCAAATTATTCTCTTTTGTTTTATATATATATATATATATATGTATATATATATATATATATATATATATATATATATATATATATATATATATACTAGATTCATAAAATTAATTATTAGGTTAAATTTAGATTTGATTAGGTTAAATTTTTAGATTTGTGGAGACACCATAGTGCACCAATCTTGAAATCTATAAAAGATATTGTTAAATTAAATAGAACATTTGAAAAGTATGATCCAAATTTAGTGAATTTAGGCACTAAATTTATTATAATCGCATTAAATATGAAAGTGTTAGAGCAAAACTACTTTTTATGGATTTTGATAACGTCGTCAAGTTAAAAAAAAAATTATTTTTTAATAATTTGTTGAAATTTTAAGCGATTTTAATGGATTTTTGTTTGTATCCGACCAATTTTGGGTCATATTTTTTTATTTTTGCAAGAATAAAGACACTAAAGTTCAATGCTTTGTTAAATTTGAGAAATCGGATATTATATTTCTAAAATTTATAAAAGAGGTGAAATTTCTTCCGATTTTAAAGAAATTTTTTTTGTATCCCACTAATTGTGGGTCATAAATTTTATTCCTACAAGTATAAATACAAAAACATTTACCATTTTGTCAGATGTAGGGACCATGTTATTATATTCTTGAAATTTTGAATGTGATAACATGGTCCGTACAAATTCCGTAGATTTACACACTTTTACAAATTTTGATGACATTATCAAATATGTAAAAAGTTTATCTTTTGAAATATGTAAAAGATTTGTTAAAGAACCCTGCAGGAAATTGGATCCCAGTTAAATTAGCTAAAAATTTAATATGATACTTCCTCATGGGTACAGAAACGCCTATCTTTCGAATATTGAGCTGTATTTATATACAGTTTCATTGAATTCATCAAAAAAAGACAGAATGTTTGTTTAGCCAAAGACTGTATATGTTCATCTCATGTAGCCATATTCTGAATGATTTTACAAGCAGAACAATGAACAATGTAAAAATTGTAGATATTACTACATTATGTACTGCTTGTACAATCATTCAGAATATGGCTATATGAGATGAACATATACAATCTTTGGTTAAACAAACATTCTGTCTTTTTTTGATGAATTCAATGAACCTGTATATAAATACAGCTGAATATTCGAAAAATATGCGTTTCTGGGTATTGAGCCCATGAGGCTTTTTATCAGAATGACTTATAGAATATCATGCTAGATTTTAGCTAATTTAACCGGGATCCAATTTCCATTTGTGCGGGGTTCTTATAACATGAAATTTGAAAAATGACATCCCTGCTTAATATAATTACATTCTTGGTTGGTTTATTAAAGAGTTTGGGAAAAAAAGTTAATTTTGGGTCTCAAGTTATTGACCTGATAAAATTTACGCAACATTTTTTATCAATTTGTATTCAATGTCATTAAAACATGTTACAACATGTTTTTGATGCGATATCGTATTAAAACATTAAAATAATAAATTCACAAATTAATATTTTTTTAACCTCTATATACAGCCTAAAATTTAGTATGTACATCTATTTTTTTTCCTGTCCGGGTCCTGGCAAAAACTTAAGTTGGATATACTCTTAGTTTACTAAGGTCTTGGCTGTTCTTGGCACGATCATTGATAACTGCTATTCTAAACCAGTATATATATATATAGAAATAACGTTTGTATATGGATGTACATTGGTAGGTTTACACCAGATGTTTTTAGGTTATCTAATTTTGTTTGTATGTAATATCAACAAATACATGAAATAATACTTATTTATATTTATTTGTGTATATTGTGTTATCAACAAGTGTTTATTTCCGCAATATTTATCATTAACTAACTGAATAATTAGTTAAAAATTGTTAATTAAGTAATAACAGATAATTACAAACTCATAATGTTGTTATAGCAAAATTAATACGTTGAACTTGTGGGAATATACCAAGAAATCCTGGTATATTCAAGACGAATATCCCAAGATGATTAAATTAAAATTTTATTAAACCCTGAAAGCAATAATATGAAACAAAATCACGAACTTCCTGTTATTATCTTGGAAAAGATCTCATAATCTTCAAACGACTGATCAGATTTATCAAACATAGCTAAGAACAACAGGAGGGAAACCATCTATTTAATTAAAAATACCACATTCAAATTAGTCCACACATTTGATATCTACAATACCACAGACCGACAGACATACACACACAGGCTCCTTACTTATAATACCTCTCTTTTTGCGATAAAATACATTTTGTGTGCCTTATATATAATCCGGTTTTCGAAAAAATCAGATAAAAATTGGTCATTTAAAGAAAAAAAATTCAAAATCAAGTTCTTATTGTCGTTCAATTCTAATTATACTTTTCTATATTTAAAGAAAAAAACTCCTTCTCCATGAAGTCTATACACAAAAAATTCCTTCCACTCCACCACCCACTTCCTCATATCTTTGATTTTTCCAAATCTTGAAATCTAAGCTCAAATTCTTCAATTAGTTTTTGTCCAATCGGTGTTTCGATCGACCAATATTGGCTTCACGATTGACTTGTTGGCCATCCTTGCTTTATAGTATCCAGTTCAGGTTTTACTAATCCCATCCTTTATGATTCACCCTGTATACTTATTTCAGGTATTTCTAATTAAAAGTTTTTATATAAAAACTTGATTCATTATTTATTAATTAATGAATTAATTAATCATAAAATGAAATTGTATTTTAATTTTATTGAAATCATTGATGTATTTTTCTATATTTAATTATTACAAATATTATTATTCTTATGTATAATTAAAACAAAAAAAATATTAATTATCAATAATTAATTGTCTTTTTTAACCCGACTTCAAAAAGGAGGATGGTTTTCAATTCGTCTGTATTTTTTTTTTAATATTATATCTTAGAAATTATTTTTAAATGTCATGGATAGGAATCTTTTTTTTAATTGGGATCATGCCGAATCAGGGGGAGTATGTTTTACAAACGATGTTTGTCGAAGTTCTATGTGTCGAATATGTTGAGATCATTTTTTGTTCGTTCGATTGGCTATGAAACCCAAGAACAAATATCTAAATAAGTTTTTTAAACAAAATCAATACACAGACAGTGTTGTTGCGTCTACCATTTACAATTAATGAACTTTTCCCATTCACCTACATTGGGTTTTATAAAATATGGTAATACAAGTAATTTTCTTGTATAAAGTATAAAAATGAAGAAAATACTTTACCGAGTGGTGCATATAAAATATCCATTTATAAGTTTCCGCACCAAGAAAAATATCATACACATTGATCAACTGTAGATGGATATATTTTGGGGTATATAAATGAATTGACCTTCGACCTTATATGGCCCATTCTGCTATTGTGTGCAGTAGAAGGGGGTTCTACTTCAGTCTAACGTGATTCGCTTCTCCCATATCTTGGCAATAGCCAGGATCTTGCCAATCAGGTTGCTGTAACCTAGAGGTTCGTAGTAAAATATTATGTGGCTTGATGGTTCCTCCTCCTCGCCGCACAGTCTGCGCATAATGGATCCGTTATGGAGTCCAAGTGTGTACAGATGCTTCCGCTGGTGGACAATGCCCGGTGATGAATCCGGTAACCTTCCGCAGCTGTATCCTGTTCAGGTTCAGAGCATCGAGGGACACCCTCTTGGATGCACTCCAAAGCAGTATTTCCCGAGCTTTTGCTGTGATCACGGTGTTTAGCATTCACCCAATCGTTGGTCACCTGTTTACATGCAGTTGGAATTCCTAAAACAGGTTCTGGGCCTATGAAGAGTATTCCGACTTCCCTCTTTGCTAAGCTTTGATCAACTGTAACAATTCATCTCATCCACTTTGTAAAGATCGTTTTCAATTATTTACTGCCGATGCCACTCATGTACACTCCCAAACAAAAAATTTGAACCACTTAAAACATTCTAAGTGTGTACTGTGTGTAATATACCGTCTGTTTTGGAAAGCTTTGCTGATAGAGAATCAATGGCAAATATTATTAACAATAGTAACTACACAATGCTTCATAAAGAAATAAAAATAGTGGGGTACTCTGTAGTCTGTAGTCTGTGTGTGAATACGTAATGAATAATAATATTATAAATTAAGTGGGCATCACTAAATCTCCCCACTCTTAAATGACATCAATCAAACATCATACCACAAGCAGCCAGATGTTTGTAAGTATGTGTATGTATGTATGATTTAATAGTAAATATTTTATTTATTTATTTAACATTGATTCCCTATTAGAAATGCTTTTGAAAACAGATTGTATATAATGAGTGTGGTAAATTTGTATTACATCTTTGACTTCATTATTTACTAACTTTGTTAGTCCAAAAAATTATCTTTGAATTGTCCTTCATGTGTAGACTATATGCAAGTCCACTCTGTACAAATAAATAATTATTTTTGTTTCCTTTCAACTATACTACTGACACTATTAATAAATCAAAACTGAAAGTAATAGATGTAAGTAAATTCATTATATTTATATCAAGCAAAATTGTGAAAAACTTAAACTTTAAAATATATAAAAGATATGAAATAAATTGAATTCAAAAGAAAATATTCGTATGAAAAACATTCTTATACACACAAATTATAATAACTCTACAGGAGACTTACACAATAGTTTATTATTATATTCACGGTGCGGCCATTTTCTACTATTCCCGTTTTCTCGAAAAATATAAATTTGCTTCGGATCAAATTTCGAAGGTAGATTTAGATTAGAGTTTTGTTGGTTCAAATTTCTTAGCAAATCGATCCGATTATTCAACGGCGATGGAATGAAAAAAAGTGTGTACTCATGTACGCATGTAAGAAGTGATACTTCTTTGTAAATAATTTATTCAAATAATATTAAATATAGGTCAACGCTACTATATTAGGACCCTTATCATGGTAGAATAGAACCAACGTCACTTCGATAAATAGATTGTAGAAGCTCCCCTGGACGGGCTACACTTCGACCATAAGGCCCATTGTGATGCTTAAGGATGTGAGGATGTGAGTGGAGTGGAAGGAATTTTTGTGTATAGATTAGGAATTGGTAGGATATGCGGCTGCAGCCAAATATGATAGGCACCATGATATTCATCTGAAGTTCGTGAAGGAAACTGCAGGAAAACATTCTCAAGCTTAGCCGGTTACTTCGTTCTTGTCCATACGCCGACAGTTTAGTCAATTAACCGCCCTTTTTTTCCCCTTAATAATTGACAAACTGCCGATGTCGGGATTCGAACCCATAACCTCCCAGTTTCCAAGTAGGTATACTGCGCAGACATAACGCTTTAGATCGCTCGGCCACTTGGACTGGTATCATCACTTCTTACATTCAAATAAGAGTTTGATAGACTGGCATTATTTAAATTGAAAACCCATTATTTACATTAGAATCAGTGTAAGTGATATTTCTGAAGACTGGGCCAGGTTTATACATTTAATATACAAAGTTTTCGAGTCCTTACAAACGATATCATTGATAATGTGGCTTGTAATTCTTATATTCTTCTCTTATCAGAAACATGAAGTAATAAGGATGAAGATATTCCTGTACCTAATTTCAACTGTATAGTCAAATTTAAATGTTCTAGCTGTCCGTGTAGTTATTTATCAAACTAATAACGATCATTCATCTTTCTATCATGTATAATATTGTCTTGTTTAGAGTGTAGTCACACTGCTTATGTGGCAGACAGACTTTTGTCTGTTAACTGTATAACACACATTTAAAAATTTACATTGTAAATTTCTCACTACACGAATATTCAAAGAGTTTACTATTACATTTATAATAAAATAAATGAAAAGTGGCGATCAAGACGCATACTAAAACAGAAAAGTTGAACGAATAACCTATTTATTTAAATCGGTAATGACTCCGTTCTGGAAGTATACAGAAATGTTTGTACGTTGGTTGTGTTTGTGTCTGCTTTGATTGTTCACGGTCTGATTTTCATTATAATTTCCAAGGCATTATATTTTCTTCGTTTTTTTTTTTTTCGTGAAAAGTGAAAATGAAGTTTAATAATAAAATGAAGTCAAAGGAATTTAATTTTACGGTATTTGATGTTCGTGTTGTTCTTGTTCTTGTTCATTTCCCTGTATGTGTGTTGTCTTTTCTGTCTTCCTATCGCTCTCACTATTAGTGTTGTTTCTTGAATGATTAAGTATGTATATACAAATGGCCATAAAATTAGCATCCCTTTCACAAAATTTGGATTTTTGCCTTAATTTTTCGGTTTTCGAAAAAATGCTTCAGATAAAAATTGTTCATTATAAATGTACTTACAACTTTTATTCGAAACTTTTTTCCAAAAACCGAATAATTGCAATAGAAATCAAGGATAAAATTTTTATAAATGAGCGATACTTTTGTGGCCTATAGTAGAAAATGAACAATGAACAAGGAGTTATGGTGTTTCGAAGAGGAGGGAAAGGGGAAATGAGGGAGGTGAGAAGTAGATGGATCATCTTAAAGAGATAGATATCGCCTTTATTAATTGCTTTGTCATTCTACGAGAATCTTTTTTTTTTTTTTTAAAGAAATTGTAACGTCATTTATTTTCTTTTAAAGACGCATTTATTAATTTTAAAATTTTTGTTTTTTTTATTGGAATTTTTTTTATACTTTGAACATCCGCATCTTTTTTTTTCCAAGAAAAATTAGAGAATTCGGTATAAAATCACAAAGTATACAAATCACAGATGTTTAGAACTATTTAAAGGGTATTTTTATACAAAAGTAAAGTTCATTTATTAACTTGTGTCTTATTTACTGGGTTTTATCTTCGGATAACCGTTTTTTGATTATATATAAATATATAGACACAATTTTTTCTGGCATATAAAACATATACATTTTCTGGCATAAAATTTTTGATGGTTTTTGTTTTCCTTAAGGTAGGTCCAGCACTGTCGTATATAATAAGGACAAAAAACCGGTTTGCTTTTAATTTATTATTCTAGAACAAATACATACATACACAGACACAACACATAGATATATTCACTATTCATATATACAAATTAATATAGTTTTGAAATACAAAAGAAGTTTAAACTTTTATATTTCGGATACAAAACGGTAAAACGCAAATTTTCAAAAAAAATTTATTTAATAAATATTTATCTTTACTATTCTAGTTTTTTTTTAAATTCTGTCGATTATTTTTTTTTAATACAACAGATAATAGTTGGGCGGGCATGAAGTTTTACATGCTCCTAATGAGAGAGAGCGAAAGAGAATGATTATTTTGCTATTAGTTATCTCGCGTTCTTAAAAAAAGAGCAAAATCTGTCGAAAAGTGGTTTCATGCTGGAACACCCTTAATAGTTATTATTGAATCAAAACAGGACATAAATATCTTTATCTATCAAGTGTCGATTTTCAGATGAGAACTTCTCTGGTTCCCGTCCGAATTTGAACAGACAAAACATCTTCTGCGAACTTATTGCCCCCACCGTCTCTCGTAGCGTTTCGGGACGATTTGGAGCAATATTTTCGTAAATACGTAGATTTTCCGATAAATCCATTACTATACACACAAAAATCATATAATAATTCAAGTTTCAGCTGCTGATATATCAGAGTATTAGTTCCATTACATTAAATATGCAACTGTTGTGTGTTGGGCTAAATATAGCATTTTAAAAATGGTAAAAGGAAATCATTACACAAATATAATATTACTTTTTTAAAACACAAACAACAACATCGATTAAGTGTGTGTCAATCATAGCCAGCCTGGTGTGTCGTACATCATTTTTATCTAATGGGTAATTTATACTTTTCATATGTAATAAATACAAGGATATATTAATTTTAGTCCTGACTTTGTAACGGTTTAAAATATTGATTGTAGAAAAAATTTTTTGTGTGAATACAAAATAACCTAATTAGTTTATTTACGCATATCCGCCCATCTGTCTGTAAAAACGATAACTCAATAACGAAAGGAGATAAACAGCTAAAGTAAATACAAAAATGTTCCTTTTTTAAAAATAAGCAAGGTTTGTTTGAAATATTTGTTCATAAACTCAGTATTTTTACTTCTGATGTTGTTTCATCACTACCACTGACCATATTTCTAAAAGTTTTTTTCATGACCAGGTGAAGTTTATAACAGATACTCACCGACTTTACCCGAATGAGCGTTTCACTTTCCAGCGTAACAGATCAAATGTATTCACTGTCACGTAAAAATTCTGCATGTAGGGCTTTTAAAAAAGTTTTCTTTTCAAATACTTTGAATCAAATTCAGTGTATTTTAATCGATCCTACGGCCTGGTTTTTCCGTTACGGGAACTGAATACTAAAAACAAACACAAGTTATTATAAGAAAAGCACACATATACATACATACATACATACATACATTCATGCATACACAAACATTAAGGATATACGAGCGCTGATGTAGTGTCCATTTATAAAATTCTTCAAAATCTTATATAGTACATTCATAAAAGTCCACAATAACGTTTATTTCTTTTTGTCGTAAGTTAAAATTAAAATTTAATTTAGGCTCGGTCATACCGGGCCTTACAAAAAAGATATTTAAGAAAAAAACCTCAGATTTCGGATAATTAAGCTACCGTCGACAAAAATAAAATTTACCAGAAATCTTAGTTTCTTTCTTAGATATCTTTTTTGTTAGACCCGTCATACCGGAATTTTATTGGATCAATCTCTTTATTAATATTTCTATTTTCTATTGTGTAGTTTTTTTTCTATTCGTCTTATTTTATTCCAAGTGAAAATTATCCAAATATGACAAAATATGTGTAAAAATATGGGTTTCTCCATAGGAGCAATGTATTAA
Organism: Nineta flava; assembly: GCA_963920215.1. Taxonomy (NCBI): domain Eukaryota; kingdom Metazoa; phylum Arthropoda; class Insecta; order Neuroptera; family Chrysopidae; genus Nineta; species Nineta flava. Next base: position 142,001,419 of record OY986040.1, read on the forward strand.
AACACGAACTTTAACATTCAATAATTAATTCAAGGCCCCCCTAACCTCCCCTGAAAGTTTTATAATTGATTTATATGCACTTCTACTATATGTTAACAAAAAATCAAGCCTTAATCTTTTTGAAGGTTTAGTGCTCGTACATCCTATCAAGCAAACCTAACACTTTTTTTAAAAATGGTTTTGTATATATAATGACAACGATGTCATATTGTTCCTGTCATCAGAATAATATGTATGTAATCAGTAATGATCAGTAAAGTATACTTAGGTACTTACTTTAAAGTAATACATATTCAATATTCAATCAGTACATACTCAGTACTTACATACACATACAACAACAAACATCAGTTGTTTTGGAATATTGTAATGATGTCTTGTTAAAACATTTATTGTACTTTGTGTAGTGCTTGGAATATAAATAACGATTATATGTTTCTTTCTAAAATTCTAAGAATTCATTCATAATTATAATTCTTAAAATAATATTATTATTATTATTGAAATATTATGCATAGAGTTTCTATAATATTGAAAGGAGAATATTTCTCGTATGAAAATTGAGACACTGACATTGACACTGATATTGGTCATGAAGTTGTTTTTTTGACCACGCATGGCGCTGAGTACGGTTGCGCTCGGAGCGAATATTGATCATAGTGTATAATGGAGAACAAGTGTCGTTCTGCCTTCAAAGTTTTATTGTTTATTTGAGCCAAATCCAATCGGTTTCCGAAAAAATGTTTCGAATAAAAGTTGATAGTATTTTTATAACGAACCACTTTTATGTTTTAAACCGTTTTTCGAAAATCGAATGGATTTGGCACAAAATAACTGTACAATTTTGAAAAAGAATGTCACTTTTACGGTCGATAGTACCTACAGCTCAGCATTTGCTTGAATCATTTGAATATTAAAGGATCTGTAATGGACTCGCTACTAACTCTCAATTTACTTTCATATTTAGTTACCTTTGCGAGCACACTACATATGCTCTTTGTTACTTCGGTAACTATATGTTGTTACTTCAGTAACTATCAACAAACGAAAGTGAGATTATTTATTAGGCAAAATAAAGTTTGGTTTCAATCCCAAAATTGTATTTCTTTATCTTTATTAGAATAGGATTACCGATCTAATTGAAATCCTCTCTTCTACACCAACAAATCCAACAGAAGTGTTAGATTTAGTGTTTTGAGGAAAAAAAAGTGAATTTTAGTAAAAATACAAGTGAAAATAACAACTGACTGAGTTAATTTCCTAAATACCCGATAAATACTGAGTTATGTAAAAAAGTTTAAAAAAAAGTATTTCTAAAAAAGGAACGTTTTTAGTCTTTGAATTTTTTTCTTCTCTTGCGGTTTCAAAGGTGGATATTTTCCCCCCTGGGGAGGGACGATCCGGTTTTGCCAATTCATGTGCTTGATCCTACTTTTTAGCTCTACATCACGCACAGACAATTTCACCTCGTTATCTCCGAGTTATCGCGTTTACAGACAGAATGAACTAATTAGGTCATTTTATGGACACCTATAGCAAAAATTTTTTCTTAGGATTAATATTTATAACCATTAAAAATTCGGAACTAAACTTAATATACCTTGGTATACACCGTGTGTGTTGGAAAGCGTTTCCAATAGGGAATCAATAGAGAATCAGTCAGTACACATGTAATAAGAGTGGGTGAAATATGTTCATTGAATTCTTAACTTTAGTATGTGCATCACAAAAACTCCCCACTCTTAAATGACAAACAAACAATCATACGCATACACTGTACTTATAGAGTATAGACTATCCAGATAGGTATAGACTATGTATGTGTATTGTATAGTTTTATAGTTTTATTTTATTTATTTATTAAACATTAACTCCACTTACAATATTTCAGAAACATACTTTTGTACATACTAAAACTAATAATTGATGTTTGAGACGATTGAGACCCGTCCCGTCCCGTCAGTCGTGTGGATTATGGAGGATGTGTTTATTATTCTTTCTTGTTATATTAATGTCGTGCGATGATAGTTAAAGACAGTTTTTTTTTCTAACACTTAAAAAAACCTTATTAGTTTTCTTTTTTTTTTGAATGTATTTATTTGTCAAATAGAAATAATAATAATAATCTTGTTTAAAAAAATACTGTTTGTTTGATATTATTTTTACTTTTGTTATTTTAATACTTCTCAAAAAAAAAAAAAAAAAAAAACATACTAAAACTATAATCGTTTTATCTAAGCAGTCTGTGAAAGTTTTTTAAAAGATTAGAATACCGTCTTTGAGGTATCAATCAAACTTTGTTTAAAATAAACTTATTAAAGTAGTTTAAAGGAAGCGCTATGTTTTTTTAATGTTTTTTAATACGCTTCGTATATTACCTTCATCCGTAATCAAATCTTGGAAGTCCCTTTTTACCTATTTAACTAATTACTGTATCGATTTTCCCAAGGACTTTCCCAAAGAGCTGTAGTGCTCAATTTTCAAAAAGATCTCGTCAAAGTTAAAATGTTTAAAAAAAAAAAAAAGTTAATAAAAATATTATAAATATTTATTAATATTATAAATTAATAAACATTACTAACAACCATACTAACAATTATTAACATGTTTTTAAATTGTTTTTTTGTAAACTATCGTCTATTTATTTCCATTGTTAGTATGGTTGCCTTTCGGCTATATTATACCAACGAAAGCGACTAGCGTTTACTTACTTTGACATTTAGGTAATATGTCTGAACATTGATACTATTTTTTGACGTCAAATGCTTGATATGAAAAATCATACACATCTAGGGATGGGGATCGAACCCACGACCTCTGGCATTCTAGACCAATGCTCTACCAAATATTTAATTTGTTATAAACAATAGCTTTACATTTACGATAACCCACAGTTATCCAATAGTTGCGAGCTACATGAATTAAAATTAGTTGAGCGTTAACAGTATTTCAAACTTCCCGCGCAGTGTGACGTTGCCAAGTCGCGAACTTTTATTTTTCAAACCATGAGAGAAAAACTGAAAACTATCTAATTTGCTCACTTTAAACTTTTGCTCACTTGTATTTATTATACCAGTGTTGGCGCATGCGACACTGCTTGGAAATGCGTTTAGCTAATTCGCTAGAACATTGATTCTAGTATCTTTGTGAAGAGCTTGCGAAGCATTACTTGTACAAAATGAGACAATACAAATATTTCCAACATTTTGACGGTAGGATAGGATAACTGAATCAATAATTTTATAAAATAGAGTTAGTTGTTAAAACTTGAAGCATCATAAATTTATCAGTACACCAAATGTCATGAACATTGGAGCAGCAATAATTTTTCAAGTATCAATGATTGAATAAAAAAACAACTAGGTTATGTATATTTTCACATAACTAGACCTATCTACGTATAAAAGTATAATTACATGATTGTTATTCATGCTTATATATATAAATCATGCTATTTTCAATTATGCATATACTAGTGGAATTCATGTACTCTACCTAATATGTTTGCATTATTAATACCATTGACAAGTCTCTCGTTTACTAGCTAGGTAGGTATGCACAATGTACCAGTTGGTTACATGAGAGTTATACACCGATTTCAATATACTGGGTGTCACAAATATGGGTGGCGTACTGTGAGTTAAAATAAGTGGGCACGGGTCTGTTTACATAAGTACTTTAGGCTACGATCTTAGTTGAGTGGAAGTTTTTGCAGCAAATTTTCGTAAGACTACCATTATTTAATTTAAAAGCCAGAATCTACACTCCCGTTCAAAAAAAATGAACAAACCTGAACCGAATCAGTCTATCACCATTTTGATTATTCTTGTAGTAGCAGATACAACATTTTATTTAATTTTCATACGTGAGAATAAGATAACATTTAACATGGATTAACATTACATATATTTTTTAAATTCTCACACTCACTGACATCGTATATACAAATAACAAATATAAATACAGTTTATACTTCCATTTCTTTTTTACACACTTAAAAAATATACTACTTATCTTTGTTTATACATAAATAAAATTATACATTATACAGAGAGTTACAAAAGTGCGGAGTTTTATGCAATGTAAGATAATTAACATTTCAGGTCTGTTCATTTTTTTTTTTGAACGGGAGTGTACCAATTTGAAGATTGTTTTTTTATGAAGATAATTTTTAAAGTAGACAAGACTGGTTATCGGTTTTAGACCAGCGCGACTGTGCTTAATACATGGGCCCCATATTTCAAGGAGAATTTAAAAATTATACCTTTCATTAAAAGACTGATGTGTCTTGGAAATCAGTGGAGGTCCTAGTGGTAATATAACTTCTTGTTCGTTTTTGTATGTTTTGTGGTGAAATTTTTTTCCATCAATGTGAATTTCGAACGACTGTGCTGTATAAGGGAAAGTTACATTTGCAAATAGACTAGTAATTTTATTATTTTCATCAGATTTTAATATCTTTTAAAGACTTTGCAATTAATAGCCTGTAAATCTTCGATGAAAAACATTATAAAATACCCTTGATTAAGTACAATTAGAATGAGTTCTTAGGACACCTTGTACAAATTGTATGCATTTATAAAATGTGACGTTTGTGTAACACATTGTGCTGTTAATGATTAGTTTTGTAACAGTGATTAATAAATTACAGTGTGGTGTATGTCGGGGCAGCAAACTGAACACACAAATTGTGATCTTTTAATTGGTCAGTTTTGTAGCTGGCTGGTTTGCGTTGTTATAGGTGTAGTTATTTAAAATTATATGAAAATTTTACACATATATCAATGTTTATTTCATTTTAATTATTGGAATCTTTTTATGGGGCCTTTAAATAATATAGATTTACAGTCATGTTCATAAAAAGTGTGCGTTATGGAGTTTAAAGTCCATACTTCTGTTCAGAAGCCATCTCAGACATTTTTTTAAGTATCCAAAAGTTTATATTTACGATGAAGGCATTTAAACGAAGGCGATCTCAAATGACCTTGTTTTAGTAATTTTCCTGTCTGTCCACTAATACGATTAATCTGGAATTAAAAAAAGGTAAAGCCCTTAATTGAATTTTGAATGTGCTGTTGAGCTATAAATTAACTTTGTGGATGTATAATAGCATTGATCGTTTAAATCGTAAGAGATAAAGTTCAAACATAAAAATTATCCCCCAAAAAAAAAACCAAACATTTTGTCATAAACTCTAATAAATTTTCTATAATTTCAGCTCAAACATCTGTAATGATTTGTAGTACATACTTTAGTGTATAAAATTCAAATAAAGTTTTCTTTACTAGTGTACGAGTGTAGAAGTAAAATAAACAGTATATACATTAAAGATTATTAAAATCAAAGATAACTCTAGGTTTTTTGAAATTTTGCCCCAATTCCTCGAACATTTATTTGTATTTTATAAATACGTATTTCGACAACAATGTAGTCATCATCATATGAATTAGCTCACGACGTGAGATACTCACCAAATTAGCAACAAGCAATATTTCTCTGAATCCAAATCCCAGAGATAGTTATGATTAGCTAATTTATACTGATGATAACTACATTGTAGTCGAAATACGTATTTATAAAATACAAACAAATGTTCTAGGAATTGTATTTAAGTAATGAGTATCTTAAGCAATGACTCAGTAACATTTCTGGTTTTGTCGATATTTTCTTTATTGTTTTATTAAGTTGGCGAACTATTTTAATTGCCCACACTTTGACAAACGTACTAAGTTGAACCAATATTGAATGGTATTTAAACCATATGTGGTACCGCCTTAAGAAAGATCTGTTTACTATACAGTCTGTTTTCAAAAGCATTTGTATTAGGGAATCAATCTTATATAAATAAATAAAATATTTACTATAAAACCATACATACATACACATACTTACAAACATCTGGCTGCTTGTGGTATGATGTTTGATTGATGTCATTTAAGAGTGGGGCTTTAGTGATGTCCACTTAATTTATAACATTATTATTCATTACGTATGCACACACACACACTACAGACTACAGAGTACCCCCCCCCCCCCCCTATTTTTATTTCTATATGAAGCATTGTGTAATTATTATGCTAAATAATATTTAACATTGATTCTTTGTTAGGAAAGCTTTCCAAAACAGACGGTATAATTACTTGGTAATGTTTTACAAATATCAGACTCCCTTCGGATTTGATATAAATTTTTATGATGTATAAGAAACACTAAAATATCCTCAAGATGTTACACACAACAACTTCTTCTTGATTATGTGTGCAATTATACACGATAATTATTATTTCCTAACACACACTGTATAGTAAAACTATTGCTAAAACTGTTTTCTGGATATAATATTCTATGATGGGGTCGGTAATCGTTACCAGAATACTATTTGGACAATGAGAATTGTACTTGGACCATACGTAGGTACTAATAATGACCATGAATGGTCGACATTGAATCTAGGAAGCTAACTTTTCTATTTGATGTATAGATAGAAAATACGAGTTGCTGGACTATATCTTTGATTTGTGGCCTTTGGTATCGAATCAGAGGTAGAAACATTCGTAAACACAATGGTTAACGTTTATCAAAGGTTTAGGTTCATATCGGTTGCCTGTCTTCAGGGAAATGATTTTAACTTTATATATGAATTTACCACTTTAGATATGGCTGTAGAAGGATGTGATCTGTCTTGGCAGTCAAGAGGGGAGGGGATCTGACTTGGTGGAGTACTCAATTCGGAAAAGAATGGGGAACGTTTTTTTTTGTGTTATCGAAATCGAAAAGATTAAGTTGTGGTTGGGAGGTAAAAGCCTTACAAATAAACTACATATGTGGCAAATATTTTTTCAAATTTTTGTAGCCAATTTGAGTTGAATTCATTGGATGGATTTTCGAGCAAAAAAAATACTTTCGAAAATTGCATTTATACTTTTGATAATTTCTCAATTATATGAAAATGAAGAATAATATGCGAAATCAGCGGGCTAGCAAGAAGATTTTCAATAAGTATTAAACTATTTTCATTATTTTGGCTTGAGGAATAATAATTAGAGGCTGTGGATTGAGAAATTTTCTAAAATTTCATAGTTAATTTGTGCTTAATCCATTTGGTTTTCGAAAAAATGTCTTGAATAAAAGTTGTTTGTCATAAAAATCTCAACAACTTTGGTGCAAAACATTTGTTCGAAAACCGAATGGATTCGGCACAAATCAACAATAAAATTTTTGAAAAATGAAGGCCTATTTTGTGACTGTGTGCGATCTAAGAATAGTGAGATATCTGTGATTATACCAGACACTTTAGAAAGTAGGTTTGGGGGAGTATATACTCGTACTAAGGTAGTTATAACAACTACAAGAAGTTGTTGTAATGGATTTTGTTATTGGTTTGGTTATAAGTCCACAATGTATATTGTCAAATGGCACTTGAATTAATATTATACTTGCTTGCATCGCTTGTGGTTGTCCGTCGACGTCGTCTTGCTGCATGTAAGGACCAAAATATAATAATAATAATAATGTAGAAGGAAGGATTCGATTGCCTTGCGCTTATATTGTGTCGTTGTTGCACTTTCTACGCCATTCTATTGTGCTATGGAATTGTATAGTCGATCGTCTATCGTCTGTCGTTTAAATGTTGTACTTTTCAACTGAATATACTTGAAACTATTTAAAAAGTATCTTACATAATGTGTATCAGTTTATTAGTTTTATTAACACTTCTTTGTATAGAATATTGTGAGTCTTATGGCCCAAATAGACGCAGAACATGGTTGCAGCAACATTGAACAGCAACTAGCTTGTTGCTCTGTGTGTATAGTGGTTGCAGCAACTAAAAGTTTGTTTTTTGTTGCTGCAACCAATATACACACTGAGCAACAAGATAGTTGCTGTTCAATGTTGCTGCAACCATGTTCTGCGTCTATTTGGGCCATTAGAGATAGATAGATTGTAGAGATGGCCCTGGACGAGCTTCACTTCGACCATAACGTCCATTGTGATGCTTAAGGATGTGAGGATGTGGGTGGAGTGGAAGGAATTTTTTGTGTATAGATTCGGAATTGGTAGAATATGCGGCTGCAGCCCACTCTGGTAGGAATTATGCCGATATTCATCGGGAGTTCGTGAAGGAAACTGCAGAAAACCTTCTCAAGCATAGCCGGTTACTTCGTTCTTGTCCATACGCCGACAGTTTAGTTACTTAACCGCCCCTTTTTTTTCTCAATAATTGACAAACTGTCGATGTCGGGATTCGAACCCATAACCTCCCACTTTCCAAGTAGGCATACTGCGTAGACATAACGCCTTAGACCGCTTGGCCACTTGAACTGGTATTGTGAGTCTTGTTATTATTTCAATATCGATTTTTTTTTAGAAGAATCATTTCACGGTTCGGTCTGTTTATCAGTCCACGTTTCTGTAAAAAAATAATGAAGAAAGTTTCTGTTAATAATAAGTCTGTTGGTAGAGAACTACTTTTATGTGACCGCGAGACGTAGGCAAGGGGATAATACAAACGAAATTTAACGAGTTAATTGTTAAAATCGATGGCAAAATTTCGCACAAATTTCGCACAAATGTTCATTGTTTATGATAATTTTTTCTGTTCCTCTAATATTTATAGGATTATTTACGATTTAAGATTGAAAACTAGATTCTTAAATATCTCTGTATATATTAGAGTTAATTTCTTACAACGTCCTAGATAGCAATATGAATTTTTATTGAATACCTAAATAGTTATTATTTATGATTTGGACGTCAGATAAAAACGTTTTAGAAGTTCTTAAGAAGTTCACTTAAAGATCACATTAAGACTTTTTTTAAAATAACTTTTTAGGAACTCTTTTTTTCCGACTTTATAACTAAGAATTCTTTAAGAGCTCTTTATTCTGAAATGACTTCTTAAGAATAAAGAGCTCTTAAGCAGTCTTTAAGAAGTCTTAAATAAGACTTCTTAAAGAGCACTTAATTTGGAGTTCTTTCTGTCTTTCAAAGGACTTCGTGCCGACGTCAGGGTTATAAATTTTTTGTTTTTAACCCGACTTCAAAAAGGAGGATGGTTCTCAATTCGTCTGTATTTTTTTTTGCTTTTTTTTTTATGGGTGTCACCTCAGAATTCTGTCATTTATGAACCAATTTTGAATTTGTATGTACAATTATTGTTATTTTTGGAGGCGGTGTCCAAAAGTTATGTGAATTTCTCTATGCTGACACCGACTCCAAAAATAACAATACGTGTACATATATATTTAAAAACTTTTGCTTAGATGAACTAAAATTGGCACAAGAATATGCAATTATTTTTTTACTTTTTAGTGCATTTTTTGTTAAATATTTGATTTTTGAAGTCGGGTTTCCATTTTGTCAAAAGAGGTTTTATTTAATACTGAGAGAGATATTCTATATTTTTTGTTTTCTTCTTTCTCTAAGCCCTTCCTTCCATGAACATTAATAAGATAAAGATTAATTAAGATTTATAAAATATAAGATATTATAAATAATATCTATAAAGAGAAGTTATATATTTTCCAGGAATAGATGCAGCTCTTGTGTTTTATATTCTCATCGTTTCCATTTCGTAGAATCTTGAATCGTGCGAGCTAAAGACTTAATATTTTGCTTCGTCAAAGATTAAAATATATGCTGTAATCAACATTTTAAATACGATCATGTTTATTTTACACAATTGTACAATATACAACAATAGTAGTTTCGTCTGACAACTTTTACTAGCAAAGATTTTGAATTATGTACGTTTTCTATTCAAGCATTACACAGCAAGCACCATTCTATGCAGCATTTTAAAGCTTAGTATCGAATACGATAATATTATTACTAATAATATAATCATAATAATATTGGGACATTTTTCATATCAAAACTTTACAGAATTACGGACGCCGGCTAGCAGAACCTAAGATCGTTGTCCGTTTTGTATTCATATATATTACAGATATATATTTTCAATGAATATTATATAACATGTTTTATGTATGATGCATGGTATGGTATGGTATGGTATGGTATGGTATGGTATGGTCTATATTATATTTTGGTATAGTCACCCAATTATAGTCAGTCCAATATCAGAGTGTGGTTTGGTGTATGAAGTTTTGTGCTTCGGCTGTTCTGTTCACTGTTGATGCAATGTGGAAAGCTCTTTATGTGATATTATATCATATCAATGTATACGCAGTACATTAAAGCTGCGAGTTTTTATACCCGGTATATGTAAATATACCAGGGTATATTAAATGCTTGGCATAGGTGTTCATAAAATGGCCTCATTCGGTCATTTCCATCTCTCCGCATATCTTTCTGTCTGCGGACACGATAACTTGAGCAAAACTGCCTATTTTTGAAACCGTAAGCGATAAAACCAAAATTTAAAGAAAAAATGACTCTTTTTTTAAAAATAAACAACTTTTGTTTGAAACTTGTTTTCATAAATACAGTATATACCGAATATTTAAGAATGAATGAATTAGTAGTGTTTGAATTTGAATGCGGTGTTTGGAGAGCTTAATGTTCAGCATATACAGATTATCATACAGAAAGAACTTTTGGGTTTTGAAATTAAATTTCAAAATTTGCTCCAATTCTTATGACGATTCTGTTTCGCTAAACAGCGTTGGCCACGTGATCTTGTTTAAGCCATTAGAGTTCTTACATTTATTTTTCTTAATTTTGGAAGTGTTAAATCTGAATGTGGAATAGATCCATTTTGCTGTTTAGAATTGATAGAACTTGGTAAAATGTTTGAAAAATATGAAAATCCTGAACTACTTTTGAAATTAATTTTGGATTAGCGACCGTTTGAACGTTGATCAAACGGTATTATCATACTTGGAGTTCGTAGATTCTTTCGGCGTTTGTTCGTTTAGTGAGAACGCACTTTTAGAATAGCTCCTCTGAGGAGCCATTATTTAGTATATGCATGGCTTTATTAATATTTTGTTTTTGTTTCAGGTATGGAATTTTTCTTTTCATTTTCGACGGACGAAATTGTAAGTCAATCTTTAGATGTTTGTTTGATGATATTAGATTTTTAAGTAGAATAAATTTGGATTGGTCGAATAATTCATTTCTTAGTGGTCGTACTATTAATAATATTGATACTATTGATAATTTATTCAATACTAGCCGTTACCCCGAAGTTTTGATGAGCGTATTATAATAATAATTTATTGTTTTTATATCCGGTATATGTAACTATATCAGGGTATATTAAGTTTAGTCCCGACTTTGTATGGCTTGAAAATATTGTTCGCAGACATAAATGTTTGGAAAAGGTGTTCATAAAATGATCTAATTTGGTCATTTCCGCATGTCCGTCTGTCTGCCTGTCTATGAACACGATAACTCGTAAACGAAAAGAATTAACGACCTGAAATGTGTGTGTGTGTGTTCTAAAGCTAAAAAGTAAGGTCAAGTTCGTAAATGGGCAAAATTGGATCATGTTTGGGAAAATGAACAAAACTGCCCATCTTTGAATCCGTAAGAGAACTTTTGTTATAAACTTTTTTACATAAATTAAGAATAAACCGGGTTTTTAAGCAATTAGCTCAGTTAGTTGTTATTTTAACTTGTCAATGATTCAAGTTATTCGTAGAATTTTATAGCTTTTATATGAAACTATCTATACAGTATTAAATTTATTTTAACAAAATGTACTGTTTTATAAATAAATTATATATAATTCTAATCAATGATTATTCTTTGGTCTTCTGCACCAGTTTCAAACAAAAGTTGTTTGTTTTTATGAGATAAATATTTTATATTTAAAGGTTATACCACGTGAGAACGGATACATGGGACTTTATATAACCTATATGTTATTTAATAAAATTCTCAATTGATGAAATTCTCAATTGATGAAATTCTCATAAAATTTCACATTTATATAATATTGAATGAAAAGCTAAGTTAAAATTTAGATATTGATGCAATTGACTATAATATCTCTGAGTATTTTAAATCATCAGATTTGCATATATAGTTGTCCATTTTTGTCCATGTTATAAATATTTGATGTGTACGTTCATGATTCATGATGTATTATTATTATACATGTAGTACTATAAAAGTACCCCCTATCGACCGGTTACACAATATTCATATTAATTTTAAAGTATAATATATTATTTAAATTAATTTTGTAAATTTTAATGAAAATGTATGTACTCATGTATGTGCATATTTTACGTTTTTGGTTGTTTTATGGCTGTACGTACAGCATATAATACATTCATACATTATATCAAACCTCTGACCTCTAAAATGAAAAACAAAAACTATCGAAAGTTACAATTTTATGTTTTTAACAAAATGTCACATTTTGTGTTAATAATGTTCTATTTGCAAATCCATTTGTATGGAACTTTGTTTGACTGCATTATGTTATATTAAATTTATTTACAGGGTGGCCGTAAGTAGTCGAGTTCCATAAGAGGGTAGGTAGAGGGTACGATTTTGGAACGAAAAGTTCTGAGACATTTTTTTATTAGACGCACCGTTAATTAATAATTATTTATTAATTAAGGAAACTAGGTTGAAACCAGAGTTGCGAAAAGATAATTTGTTGATAATCCAATTGTATGCAGCCACCCTGTATAATTTGTTGTGTTGACATTTCCAACAAGCATGATGGAAATAAAAATTTAAAAGTTACGCTTGAAAAATTAAATCACTGATTAGTTTTTTTCTAAACTTACTATTGAAAGTTGTTTTGAATAGGCAGCAGGAAATAGTCTAGGAAAATTTAGCCCACAATACTTTGAACGAGATGCTTTGTTTGAACTAAGCCGATGCTACGAACCGATGAAGTGATGCAGCACCGGCGGAGCAACGATGGAGGCACCGGCTCAAACGACACCGGCTCAAACGATTGAGTCGGTGCTTCAACGGCTATACAAGTCCTTCAAATGGAGGGAAGTACTTTGGCAAGGAGGGGGATTCTACTATCATTTCTCAATATCTATAATATGTTGCAGGACAATATTATCACCGGAGCGGCACTAATAGGAACATCGTTATTATCCTCGTTGCATGTTGAAACTCACCGTGTTGCAGAAACATTTGCTGCACTAACTGTCGAATTTACTTGTCTCAAATGTTCGGTCCAACGTTAGAGCGACCAAACGTTCGTAACATCGTGTAAAACCGATTTTAATTAAATATAATAAACGATCTTGATTTTCCATTAAATCTCGAAAACGGTTTACTCTAGACTTAAAAGCATTCATATGGAAAACATTTATTGGAAAAATGATTTGGGACAAAACAGATTCCGCAAAAGCTCTGTCCCAAGAAAAATTCCATAATACCACATAATAGTTTTAGTTGGACTCAAACTGGAACAAAATTTTTTTTCTTAAAACTAGTTGATTATCTCATTTTCGTTTTAAAATAGTTAATTATTATTTGTTTCTACCTAGAGGGAATTCTCCCCTTCCCCAATTTGATCCATTCTGTGAAAGTACAAAAACTGTGGATTTATTATAATATCCATCATAAAAAATGGGAGCATCGATTAGTTGGAGCGTTGTTGAAGAATTCCTAAAACTGTTCTAATATACAAGGTGTCTCTAAAGATGTTTATTATAATTATACTAGATAGATAGATAGATTGTAGAGGTTGTCCAGGACTGGCGACACTTCGACCATAAGGTCCATTGTGATGCCTAAGGATGTGAGTGGAGTGGAAGGAATTTATGAATAGACTAGGAATAGGTAGGATATGCGGCTGCAGCCGACTATGATAGGAACTATGCCGATATTCATCTAGAGTTCGTGAAGGAAACTGCAGAAAACCTTCACAAGCATAGCCGGTTACTTGGTTCTTGTCCACACGCCGACAGTTTAGCCAATTAACCGCCCCTTCTTTTTTTTTATAATTGACAAACTGCCGAGGTCGGGATTCGAACCCATAACCTCCCAGTATAACAACTTTTATTCAAAACATTTTCCCAAAAACCGAATGAATAAGGTGGAAATCAACCAATAAAATATTGAAAAAAGAACGCTATTATTATCATAGTCCATATTACATACCATAAATGCTAATACCATGATGTCCATACGCCGGCAGTTTAGTCAATTAACCGCCCTTTTTTATAATTGACAAACTGCCGAGGTCGGGATTCGAACCAGAACAGTAACAACTTTTATTCAAAACATTTTCCCAAAAACCGAATGAATAAGGTGGAAATCAACCAATAAAATAATGAAAAAAGAACGCTATTATTATCATAGTCCATATTACATACCATAAATGCTAATACCATGATGGTATAACGATCGAGATAAGTGAAGGGGGGTTGGGTTTATTGTAAAAAAAAACAGACCTCTTCACATGTGTAAATACATAACAACCACTCTTTTGGTTTATAATATTATAAATTATTTCAACATACATACTCTGGCTCTGCTCCTCATATATCCTACAAAATTTTATATCCTAAATTTATTTCTGTTAATTTAAAATTAATTGTGTTTAATTTAACCCTTTGTTTGTTTTAATATGTACTCATGGAATACATACATACATACAGTACCTACAGGAAATAACAGGAATGGAGGACTAACAGGAACGAATCAACGAACATGAACAGAGGTCATACTCTTTATAATACTTGTGTGTGTATGTAATATGGGAATATAATAAACAATATACACATACTGACGTACGATAGGAGGGAGAGTATGTGAGTGAGGTTTGTTTGTTATTGTATTGTGGTCAAAATTGAGGTATTACGTACACGATGTTTGGTAAAAAACGTGTGTCTTATAGCCCATTTTTACACATGACAGTTTTGATGAAAGTTTTCAATGGCAATAAAAATATTTGATATATAATACAGCTTGTTTTTTAAACTACACCCAATCTGGAAACAGTATATAATGTATCTATCGCTGTCTATATTCAGTTACTATGATATATTGTCTTTGTACATTTTGTTTGCTTTGAGAATTATTTCATTGTTGAAATGTCGTTAAAATAATATAACCAAATACTTACAAAGAGCATCCAACATTATAATACAAAGTGTTATGCTATGCACTTTGTTAGATCAGTCTTCGGTGTGGGTAACAAAGAACGTTATATCATGCCATACTGTACGTAGACAGTGATAGATGCACTACACAATGCTGCTATTGGGTGGATTTTAATTTACGTACTGTATAAAGTAACATTGCTGTTCACAAGACAAAGTTATAACTGTTGTCTTGTTTATTATTTCTTTCTTTGTCAGCCACGTCAGTTACATGAAGTGCAATACTTTTTATGCCCCA
Source organism: Nineta flava (assembly GCA_963920215.1). Taxonomy (NCBI): domain Eukaryota; kingdom Metazoa; phylum Arthropoda; class Insecta; order Neuroptera; family Chrysopidae; genus Nineta; species Nineta flava. Next base: position 142,016,710 of record OY986040.1, read on the forward strand.
AGATATATCCATTTATCTATCTATCAAACCACCCTCTTTACATAAAACAGGGCTGAGCTACACTTTAATTTTCCCCAAGTTTTCTCATTTCGGTGGAGCCAAAGATTAGTTTCCTCATTCTGGGTCTGTAAGGACATTTTGCCGGAAGGTCAAAAGGTGTGCCATCCCTTTCCAACCTCATGAGTCGCGCTGTCTCCCTACTCCATGAATAATAGGTGGCACCTTTCGAAAACAAAAAATGGATTTTGCACAAAATAACTGGTTTTGATTGAAAAAGGAACGCCTCTTTTGAAGAATATAATATGTATATGATTTTCTATTTGCAATAAGCATATAAATACAATATTATAACATGGGTTCATATTTTCTGATTTGTCGCATGTTATTTCCCATACACCGTGTACAAACACGAATATGAATGGTGTGTTTATAGTTTATAACGCGCATGAATGTCACAGGTTATATTATGAAATAAATCTGTATAAAATATAGGTTTGATTTGAAAATTTTATCGTGAACATAAAGTTATATTTGATTTTACTACTGAACTATTGTTAGTACAAAAGGGGATGATGATATGGGGAATATATGTTGGTATAGTTTATGGAAAATTTTATTTGGACTTTTATTTGATGGTCACTAAAATGACCATTTTGTATATGGATACAATCAAATTGCTATGTTTATTGGAAGTATTTGAGGTGACATTTAAACAAGAGTTATATTATTATGTGGAAATGATATCTCTGATAAAAAATTATATCTGTTATGTAAGAGCTACCTATACTAAACGAAGTTTCTCACAGAAAAAATCAATGCTTTTGGTATTTAGTGAGTTCGGTAATGAGTTAAATTGGTCAAGGGGAACAGGAAGTTTAGAAAAAGGTGATGGATAATATTTGTAAAATCGAAGAATAAATTCGTAGTAGAGTTGGTAAAATCGATGTACTTTTGAAGAAATTTTGCACCAATAGCTTTATTTCCTGGTATAAGAACAAAATATATAAAGTTCTTGTATATATAGGGTGAGTCGAACCAGGTGAATAAAAGCACACACCTCCACTTCCTTCAACGATTCTCCTATTCTTCAACAACATCCAATAGAAATCGATATATTTTTACATATTGTATATTTTTACATATTGAATGATATTGCAGTTAGTATTTTTGGTTTGCTTATGATCGTATAAATAGGTATGAATTAAATAATACCATTTAAATACTCATTTACTTGCTATCATTAGTTGCTAATAGCCCAGCTATCAGTGTGCTATCATCCAACCTGGTATATACTACACCAGTATAGTACACTTATAACCATACATATTCATGTTAAATACACAATTTCACAAATGTGTTTTACTTTTAATAGTTTTGCTTTAATTTTAAGAACAAAATACACTTTAAAAGTGTTTCAAGCTTGAAATTAATACCAATTACCTCTCGGAAAGTTTTCTCGTGGATTATTCTAAAATTCAAACAATTACAGTATGTTTTTGTGGTACAGATTCTAATATTTAATAATCAAATCATAATTATCATTGAATATAATGTGTTTTAGTTGGTACATTCATATTCATAATAAAATGCACCGAACTAAAATAGTTTATGATTGTAATACTTTACTTTTTATGCGCTGTGTATAGGATGTCTCAATTGTATCTGAATATTTTTTGAAGCGTTTTTGAAAAAAAAATGACCCGACTCAAAGTTGTTTTGTTTGGAGAGGAGCGGCCATAACTTTCGGTTTTAACTTTCACCCTGACCATAGTTGTCCAGGTTACTTGAAGATCAACTTCCGTTTTTCAAATGGGTTACATATTTTTGTAAAAAAATTCTTTCTTATTTAAGAAAATTAATTTTTTAAATTGTTAATCCATACTACTATAAAAATGTGAAAGTAACTTTGTTTGTTTGCTAACTCTTTACGACTAAACGGCTTAATGGATCGCAATGAAATAGGCTATCTTTTGTCTCAAAAAATAATCTTGACGGGGTGAACATAATCTTGACGGGGTGAAATTAAAAAAAATACATACAGTCGTACATAGAATCTCCTCATTTTTCTTGGAGTCGGTTATTATTTTTGTTGATTTTATTATTTCCACAGAAACTATACTTCTAAAAAATAACTATAAAATTATTTTATTAAAACTTTGATTGTCGTTTCCATAGTAACTATAAACTATAATAGCACACTATAAATCGTTGTATATCGATATACATATACAGTAGAGTCTCATTAATCCGGCACTATAAAAAACTATATATATATATATATATACATATATATATATATATATATATATATATATATATATATATATATATATATATATATATATATGTATATATGTATATGTATATGTATATGTACCCCTTGGAAAAAATGTGAAGAAAATTTTTGTTCTCGATTTTAATAATCATTTTCTAGGCTAATTTTGACCCAAACAGTAAGAAAATCAGGTTTATTTTTACGTCCAACACATCAACCCATTTCAAAATTTTGCCTTCTCAATTCATACAATTTGGAATTTTAGCACTATGGGTCTGATACCTTGAAAATCGTTAATCGTATCGTATTTTTAAATAAATATAAAAATAAATCTATTAACATGCTCCATTTTTTGTCTGGATTTGGAAAATAATTTGGAATCATCTGTGTGTTACTTAAACTATTATTAATATTATTAACTATTCTGTATTGCAAATATGCATTGCCACCTATAAATGAGTTTTTAAACCCGTGTATGTACTGCAGTCTATTAGCATCTTTTTTAAAACTAATTAGTTATCTATGAACAACAAGATTTTTCCGCAAAGATTCTGCCCTATACAAGGGTGTCGTAATGTGCGCTACCGCAAATAACCACGTGAGTACGGTATTTTTTTCCTCAAAACGATCCATATTATTGTTAATAGGGAATATGCATGAAATTTTTTTTTACTTGAATTGAAGCATGTTTACTTGACAAATATCAAGGTAAAATTACTTTTTAAATAACTTTAAAAATAAGCGAGATATGAATGATTGAAATTTCCGATTAGACAAAGAGGGTGATAGCCCTCTTGATATGTTATGTGACGTCATATTACATTTTCACCATTTAAAATACACGTAAAACTCCGTTTTTAGTATTTTTACAAGAAAGAGACAGATAATAATCTTTAAAAGCTTATAGCTTCCTTGATATTTGTCAGATTTTAATTTCGTTTTTAAATATTATTACAGTATTAACAGTATTTTCATATTCTGAAAATAAATATGAAAAAAATTTTTATGCATATTCCCTATTCTGTTAATTGCTGTATGAAAATGTCATGTACTGATAAAGAACTCACAGGGTATTTTAACAATTAACATAGATGCTATATCTTTGTTTTTGAATTCGATTGTACGGTATATAGAGCAAGAGGTTGGGTTAGGTATCATATCCGCTTTCATATGAGATGCATATGTATTTTAATATGATAGCACCAAATATGCCAACGATTCGATACGTTTGCGATATCCATTTAGTATAATTGTAACGAATGAAAATGTTTTAAACTAATATTAACTTATGTAATTGAATTGCTATAGCTATCTACTTTATTTAGGTACCATAATTGGGTATTGATTTTAATTACATGGTAATAATAATTGAATGTTTATTTTTATTTTTTGGTTGTGGATATCACATGATGTACAATCGATGTGTGGTGATGTGTGGATGTTGTTTGCAGAAATAAATTGGACGTATTAATATTATATATATATATATATATATATATATATATATATATATATATATATATATATATATATATATATATATATATATATATACATATATATATATATATATCAATAATTGCTTGAGTAAATAGAATCACACATTTCCATTGATTTATACCGTTATTTACATTAATTGTTAAAATACAGTAGAATCTCGATAAATTAAAATCCTCTGTAACACGAAAAACATTATCGTTCTCTTTCCTTCAACCCCAAACATCTCCATTACTCGAAACATAAGTCTTAACAATAAATATTTTCCTAAATAAATCATATTTAACGTAAGCTAATTTCGACCTTGTTTCTCCAGAAATTAACCACACCAACGTACTCAGATTCAAAATCATTGGATGGAATTCTATATTTGTTTTTAATACTGAGAAAATAATTCTCATGAAGTTGTTGTATTTTTTTTCTTCGATGAGCTTTGTATATACCCTAGTTTACAGTAATATCCCTTGCTTTCAGGATATGTGTCAAAAATGCGTTTATATTCCTTTATGTACAAACTCTCACAGTATAAAATTTGTTAATTGGACGAATACAAAAAATGGACAACAGAAAAAAAACAACATTTAATCTATTTTGATTGTGACAAAAAAATGAAAAGTTAATTCATGTGTATCTATCTATTGATTTTATTGGCTGTTCATATTTCTATCTATACAATTTCATATGAATAAGCCAAATTAAGCTTTAATTTGGAGATTTGTTCTATTATTATTATTGTTTATTTTTACTTTTTTTTTTTTAATACAAACAAATTGTGTGCTTTTTGATAAATATTTTTTATATCATATATATATATATATATATATATATATATATATATATATATATATATATATATATATATATATATATATTTGTTTATAAAAAGTTAAATAAGTGCATTTTTACCGAAAACCTGATCTAGATAGATAGATAGATTGCAGAGTTTGTCCTGGACAGGCTTCACTTCGACCATAAGATCCATTGTGATGCCTAAGGATGTGAGGATGTGAGTGGATTGGAAGGAATTTTTGTGTATAGACAAGGAATTGGTAGGATATGCGGCTGCAGCCGACTATGATAGGAACTATGCCGATATACATCTGGAGTTCGTGAAGGAAAATGCAGAGAACCTTCTCAAACATAGCCGGTTACTCCGTTCTGATCCATATGCCAACAGTTTAGTCAATTAACCGCTCCCTTTTTTTCTCAAACTGCCGATGTCCGAATTCGAACCCATAACCTGCCAGTTTCCAAGTATGCATACTGCTCAGACATAGGGCCTTAAACCGGTCACCCACTTGGATTGATCTTTCTTGATTGGATTGATCTGATCTTTTAAATTGTGGATATATTGAAAAATAATTCTCTCATCATGACAACTTTTTCTTCAAATAGTTTTTCATACATCGGATAATTTTGGCTTACACACAGTTGGGAACGCTTACTTTTTAAATTAAGATCTTCAAATTTCCGTTGTAGAATTCCATACAATAACTGCAACTGACTAAAAAATATAATAATAATAATCTTTATTCTTGTAAATATACATTTTGTATGAGAATGCGTCAATAAATAGAGTATGATTATACTCTATTCAATATTAGAGGGAGTATGTGTCTACGGCCTATGTAAAATCTAAAGCTTTTTAAAATATGATTTTCAAATTTCCGTTGTAGAATTCCATACAATAAATGTTTCAAATTAAGTAAGTAATATTTATCAAGTTATTCATATGAATATAACAATAACAGCTACACATTTGTAAAGAGAGCTAGAGGTATTATAGCTCATGTTCAGTTCAGGAGTTTTGAGCGAAAATATTCAAAATTCATAAAGCACTAATGAAAGATAAAACAGAAGTTAAACTTAAAGACGAATGAATACTTACACTCTATACACAGATACAACTACTATACACAAGTAAATATAATTTACATATAATATATTCAAATATGTCAAATTTACATATTTGTACTTGTTTATGGTATGAAAGCACATACCTACTGTTCATTCATTACCTACCTACACACAAAACTAGATGGATGCATACAGCATGTTACAGAATGTACGACGTACAGTGCTTTTATTATCTATCTTTATATACACTCCCGTTCAAAAAAAAAAAAATGAACAGACCTGAATCGAATCAGTCTCTCACAATTTTGATTATTCTTGTAGTAGCAGATACAACATTTTATTTAATTTTTAAACGTAAGAGTAAGATATAACACTTAACATGTATATATTCTTTAAATTCTCACTCTGTCACTGACAACATCGTATATACAAATAAAAAATATAAATTCAGTTTATACATCTATTTCTTTTTTACACACTTAAAAAATATACTACTTATCTTTGTTTATAAAAAAATAAAATTATACATTATACAGAGAGTTACAAAAGTGAGTAGTTTTATGAAATGTAAGTTAATTAACTTTTCAGGTAGGTTCATTTTTTTGAACGGGAGTGTACATACCATCCCATCAATCTAACAAAAAATGAACATTGAATCAAGAGAAATAAACATTGAAATAAGCACGAGGACCATAAAAATAGCAACTTTTATTTTATAAGCCCTTTATAAGTCGAAGCAATCGGTTTTTCTATACATTTTTACCCTTTTTAACTTGAAAAAATTGTATTCACCTTTGTATTGTAGCGGTGTCGCTTCATCATTAAATTATTATTATAATTTTGTTCATCATTTTTATCTGTTGCATAGCAATTATAACTTCCCTCTATTATCACCGTTGCTTTGAATGTTAACAACCTTGGTAATTTACATATTAAATCAATAACATTTCATAAATCAAATCAATAAAGATCAATTATATCTTTTATATATATTTATTATTTATTTAAATAATAATTATTTAATATAACAAACATCTAAATTACAGTATCTTGATGGAATCCGTGTTTGGTTGTATTACCTTTTAAAATCATGTGGCACAGAATCTAAACCTCTACAAGTCGAATATGTGCCTATAAAAACCTCTCTAAGTCAAAACTCTTCATAAGTCCAAACCTCTTTAACTCCATAACTCCCTTGCAGTTCGACTTACGGAGGTTCTATTGAACATCTGATTTGTAGTTGAGCTTATTTTCTACAAAAATAAATCCGAAGTCAAAGAGACCATTTCAATTCTGTTCCCAACTATTGGTTTATGGAATGATTGTGAGAATTTAATCTTTATGCTGGCGGTTACTAAATTAATTTCTAATTTTATATTGAATGGGTCGCTTGTTCCTTGGCGAAAACCTATTATAATTATTAAATAAAAGAAATATTTGATATTTTCCCAAGAATAATTTTATTTTAATTATCTGTTTGGAAACACAGATCCATCTTCAGAAAATATATTATAATAAATTATTTATATTTCTTTTTTATGTGAGTGGCATAGAGATCATTATCCTGAAGCACTCTGTACACACATCCCTTTATATTAATAATAGTAAGCATATAAATTATATATCCGTTGACAAATATTTAACTGTAATATGTATAAGAGGGTACAACAGGGGTGGGTGGGGGAGGGGTGATGAGGGAGCGTGTGTGTGCCTATGCATAAATATATGAGTTTAACACATACTCATGCAACAATAATCTCCTCAGCGTAAATGTCAACGAAATACATGGATCATAACTTATAAACCGGCAGCAGGCACGTGTAAAATAACGCCAATGTTTTGTGTATACTAGTGGGCTTTTGTGAAGTATATGCATATGTGAAGACATTGCTGATGAGTATCCATGAGTGTTTTCGGTTTGATATGTTCGGCAGAGAGCGTTAAAGTTGGGAAATTCAAAATTTGTAAAAAGTACGGATGATTTTTAAACTTATTAACAATATTGCTGACAATCTTAAAAAACTACCCTATTTTACGAATTAATGATTTATTCAGGTGAAACTTTGATGCTAGAGCTCTAGTGAGCAAATTAATTTTATGTTCAATTTTTAATCAAAACATTGTTTTCGTAATTTTAATACATTTCGAGTTATTTATTTAAAAAAAATACGGAAAATTTTTTCGATTTTAGAGTATTTTCTAATGTTTTTTGTGATTTATTAAAAAAGACACCCTCGAAACACCTATAAGATCACTCTCATGTCCGTTTTATTGTCTGTTATGGAGATTTTTCTCGAAAGCTATGTAACGCAGGAATTGTCGCCAGTCTAAAATTAGAAAAACAATTATGTGAGGTTCAAACGGAGGGTCAGTTTGGTACAGCAAACCTAATTGCCCTAATTTCGCGAGCTCGGCTTGCTCTTGGCCTGTTTTATTATATGTTCGATTTTGGATCTATTTTTACCTTTCTGTTAGGAATTTGTAAAAACTCTTGTAGTTTTCTTGGCTTGTCTGTTAGATAGACAGATAGATTGTCGAGGCTGCCCTGGACGGGCTACACTTCGACCATGAGATCCATTGTAATGCCTAAGAATGTGAGGATATGAGTGAAGTGGAAGGAATTTTTGTGTATATACTAGGAATTGGTAGGATATGCGGTTGCAGCCGAGGATGATAGGAACTATGCTGATATTCATCTTGAGTTCGTGAAGGAAACTGCAGAAAACCTTCTCAAGCAAAGCCGGTCCCTTCGTTCTTGTCCATACGCCGACAGTTTAGTCAATTAACAGCCCTTTTTTTTCTAAATAATTGACAAACTGCCGTTGTCGGGATTCGAACCCATAACCTCCCAGTTTCCAAGTAGTAGTGACCGCTCGGCCACTTGTACTGGTGGCTTGCCTGTTACCATATCTATCATTAATTTACTTTAATGGATAATCTAAACACTAAGGATGGCAAATCGAAAATTTAAAATGGCTTGTACATCGACGTGGCTCTTTTCGCATCGATCGAATCCAGTGCACGGCCTTTGCATATACGTATACGAAAAACTCATTTCTATAACAAACCCAGTACCTTATTTTTGATGTGTGTTGCGACTGGTCTATTAATGACAGTGTTGATATTTAGAGAGTCATTCAGTCAGTGATGATGAGTTTAGATCACATAATGGTCGTCAGCAATCATTCACTTCAGTGCTAACTTCACAAGTATGTTGTGTGTTTGTTATTGGCACTTTTACCATTTGTGAGTGTAGGAGACGAGACACTCAAGAAGCGATTTGCATAATTTTATGATGTATGTGTTTTGTCTAAATATTGTTTAGGGTGTGCGTACTACACATACATACATACGAACATACATACATACATACATACCAAGTGATCGTGCGTGAGTATCGTATGTGAGTGGTAAATAAGTGATGCTTTAGCTTTATTGAAAAGTAATGAATTTAAATTAATATTCGACACAAAAAGGAAGGGTTTGTTGTTGTTCAGTTTTCAGACTGATAAGAGACATATTTAGATACCTACTATTTGAATATAAATAATTAAGTAGGAAGGTATTATGTAAACTTTGTAGAGTAACCATATTGAAAATGTTACAAATTATGGAATAAAGGTAGATTATTTTTGTACATTACGCTGGAATTATTAGAAAACCCCTTTTTAGAGCATTTAGTAGGGAATGTATTAGATGTACGTTTTCTAGATGCACTTCTTTTTGGGAGCCTTTTTTTTGAAGACGTCGCACAAAAGGACTTTCATAAAATCGGTCATATAAAATATGAAATCTGCGAAGAGACCAATTTTATAAAATCTGAAATTTACTAATAATGGTTTAGTAATTAATAATGGGGTTTAACCTCCGTTTTTGAGACACGACGGTCTAGAACAGAAGCCACCCACCCACATCATTATTTTTTCAACTTGTTATTCATTTTTTACATTTTTATGATGTGAGTGGAGGATCAGGAATTCGTATGCAGACAAGGAATTAGTAGATGTGCGGCTGCAGCCGACTTTGATAGGAACTATGCCGATATTCATCTGGAGTTCGTGAAGGAAACTGCAGAAAACCTTCACAAGCATAGCTGGATACTTCGTTCTTGTCCATACGCCGACAGTTTAGTCAATAAACCGCCCCATTAATTTTTAATTGACAAACTGCCGAGTCGGAATTTGAACCTATAACCGTCCAAGTCAAAGTAGAAATAACGCCATAACAAGCGTGGCTACTTTGGCTGGTAGATTTACTAGGAAAGCTGAAACTAAGTAATACCAAAATATTTTAAGCAATCAAAAAAGGCCAAAATTTTGATAATTGTTAAGCCACAGAAAATTTTTTCCGGGATCGTTTGAATTGGAAAGCTTGATGTATTACCGATCAATAGAAGTCTCAATATGTATACGAGATATGGTCGTTTATTTGAACACATTTATTGGTCTACAATAATTGCATTATCTACTATTATAAAAATACGTAACTGTCTGTTTATTTGTTTGTTTGAGAATCACGCAAAAACTACTGGGCTGATTTTGATGAAACTTTTTTTGATAAAATATGTAGTTATGTAGTTGATCTCGCTACGATATAACGTTAAACGGGAGCGAAGATGCGGATATATACTAGTGAATTTATAAAAAAATATAAAATTAGCTGTTTGACATAATTATGATATCATTCATAATTATATACATTAGAACATTAATGAATCAAAGGATTTTTTCTTATTTGTTTTCCCGTTTGTTGGTCGCTATATTATTAATGTTTGAGTTGATGGCGATATGCTTGCTTTAAAATGTTGCAATCATAAAAATATACAACATATATTTATATATATATATTCCCATATATATATATATATATAGGGGAAACCGGGCAGAATGAGGTACAAAGTGGAAAATATGGTTTAAAAATACAAAAGGGCTTATTAAGACAGGTTATTATAAACACATATAAAACTAGTAGAAATGCGGAAAAAATAAGCTTATGCACCTAATTCATACACTAGGACATTTCGTCATCTTCATCGCTATCTAAGAGCACCCAGGGGTAGTAAAATTATTCTCTTCATTTGAAGGCCTATCATGTGTGATGTTAGCTTTGTCTGCTGGAAGAGATTGCGACACATTGCGGTAGAATGGGTTACCTTATTCGGCAGAATGGGGTACCCCATTCCGCCCCAGAGACACGATTCGGGTTAGGAGGGCAAAGTTCACTCGAATAAGATATGTAAACAAACATTTAACTACACCAAACTAAAGACAATTAAACGTACTTCAAGTATGTACTAACTGTAGTTGTAATGTAAACAAGTATGTTTACGAAATTACATTTAAAATTTTGCCCCAATTCCTAGAACATTTATTTGTATTTTATGAATACGTATTTCGACTACAATGTAGTCATCAAAAAATAAAAATAAAAAAAATCGAATACCTGAATGTCAAGGTTAGCTTCGATACCCTCACTTTAGTGACAAAACAAACGCCGCATAGTCACCAAAGAATACCGCCAATAAATAGGTGGGGCTCATCACACACCTAATCCAATAGTCAGTCAGCTTAAATAATCCTTTGTGAGACACGCACCAAATTTGCAATAAGCAACATATCTCTGAATCCATATCCCGGAGATAGTTACGATTAGCTAATTCATACTGATGATGACTATGTTCTAGGAATTGGGGCAAAATTTGAAATGTAATTACAAAAAAACCTAGAGTTCTCTTTGATTATTTTAATAATCTTTATAAGTATCTATACCTTATCTTGGTTATAAGATCATCATAAGTTACAATAGTGGAGCATAAAATCACACAACTAAAACTTCACGCACCAACGACCAAAAAAACTAGACTAACATGAATGTCGTAGTTGAACAGACACATGTTGGCATCTCCTTGATACCGAAAATTGTCAAAAATTATTCCGGCCCGGTACACCGCCGTTGTGTCCCTGGATTCCCCTACATAAATTTTCCGCTTTTTGTATTAAAATACATCATGAATAAAGTATACACTTTTGTGATATTTGTATAAGGTAAGTAGGATTATACATATTGGATGCACGCCAAATATATGATTATTATATGATGGAGAGACGGATATTTAGATATTATATACACATTTAAAAGTCTTCTTACATTAAATGTTGCATACAAAGATTAGCGGCGAGCGACCGAGACATATTATGAAATCAGTGTGTGAGACATCTAAAGAAATCATTTTTGATTAACATTAATAACATACTCTTTTATACTACGGTTAACGATGTATAAATTGAACTAAAGTTTTAACCCTCGAATGGATCATATCTACACAAAACATAAGTGTAACACAAAAATGAATTTAAAATAAAAATTCTTTGAGATCGGATAAAAAAAATATCAAAAAAACTGAACGTGAGCCAGCCACGAGTCACGGAAACTGGTAAATAGTGTTAACAGCATGAGGAAAAGAAAATATGATCAAATACGTTTCTATTAAAAAAAACATTTTTAAAAACAGACTTTTTATAGTAAAACTAATTTTCTACAAGTTTACTTCTTATGGGTTTTTCGATTTTTTCAATATTAAGAGAGGTATACCAAATTTTGTGTATCCCTCTCCCTCTTAACCTCCCTTTTCTCTTGTCGATTCTTGTCATACTTTCCATAAAAATGGATTGTCACCGGAACTGAACCAACATGTAAAAATTCAAATCCGTAGGATAAGAGGAAGTGGTTCTAATTCAGCTTGCAAGATTTGACCCGAACAAATATACATACATACATACATACATACATACATACATACATACATACATACATTGCAAGTTAAATAAAAGCTTGTAAAAAACCAGTTAATTTCAACAAGATTTAATCCGAATCAGATTAAATCAAACTGCGATATCGAAAAAAAAACCTAAGACCTTAAGAATCGATAGATACATGTAGAAATTTTGTGTTAATTTAAAAAATTATTTAATTTTGTTACTCTGATGATACAATTCGTCAAATACATAAAATTATACAATATTTTCTGTCATTCATTAATTTATTAAACACGTTATATATTTATTAGGGCTGACGTGTTAAAATTTTCACTTTTTAATTATATTATACATACTTGAAGTTTTCCATAACAACTTACTTGTTACTTATAAGAACAAATTAGTAAATATCAATTTATATTAAGTGAAAAGTATATATAATCTATATACACTCACGTTCATTAAAGTTGTACCCGTTGAAACATTTTCAGTGTTATTGTAAGTAATATTGTTATTCATTATTTTACATATATTTTGTAATATAAACGCTTGGAATAATGCATACAGGTTCAGTTATTATGAACGGGAGTGTAGATATCGTATCTTATATGGATAATTTTCAAGTTTCTTTAATATATCAAACATGTTTAAAATATTCACTTCGGGATATTACTATGATGATTGAAAATGTATTTATATATATATATATATATATATATATATATATATATAGTCAATATTTGGTTTATTTCCGAGTTTGTTGTATAATTAAATTCACTGTCATATACAGTCTAATCTATTAGGTCCGAGATAAACTTTAAGACAACAAATTGTGTGAACATAAGGTCGAAAGATCTTAATTACGAAATTCTAAATCTTGAAAAATTTATTATAAAAAATAGGCGATGAAAGACTAAATAAAAAATACGATTAAAAATTTAATAACGGTGCTAGGAAAAAGGGTAATATTTGGAAAATATGGAAGTATTTAACCTTTTAAAACGTATCACATTTCATCTGCCAAATTTTCACTTGTTCTTACCTAAACTTCTTAAATTTCCACAACAGACACCAAATTTAGTTACATATTTTTAAAAGGCTTTAAGTCCGTAGCTATAACAAACATTTTTTGCTTGGAATCAGAGATCATCTACCATAATGTTTCGACGAGTTTACAAATCATCCTGTACTCGTATAAATATCTGCAACGAAATATGTTACATATATTTTGTGTATGTTAACTGATAACATAACTGCTTAAAGCAGTCTATATACATGTGGTATTTTACAAATATTATAAATGTTTTATATATGTTAAGCCTTTGAGACTAATTTTATCTCAATTTTTACTTATAAACTTATATTTGAAACCGTGAGCTACGTATCAAAACATGGACGAAAATACGTTTATTAAATTTGATGTTTTCAATATTTTTTATTAACCACAGAGATATCCCCTCATCAATTTTAGCTGGAATTGTAAACGGAGTGTCAAATAACTTGTGCCAAATTTTAACTAAAACTTCCAATATCAAGAATTTGAAAAAAAAGCTGAAAATTGAAATTCAGTTTTTCAGAATTAAACAACATTGTATACAGGCTGTCATCGTTTAGAGTAGCCTTTAGGATACAAAATTTGCAACAGTGTTTAAATGAGTTGAAAACAGGCATTCATTTTTTAGCTCAGTGAGTACATCCAAACGAACTTACTTCTAATAAATAACATAGTTTACTTCGTTTTGACACTATGAAATAATGATATAAAGTTTTCGAAATTCAGTTATAAATATCAAATATCTCGTAAACTATTGGTTTTACGTTAACAAAGGAAATTATTAAATTTATTTCTTAGGTAATTATACACAAAAAAAGCCCTTTTCAAAATTCACGTAACACCAATAGCTCTCGAGGTATACGGCTAAGAAACGTTTTTCGTATCGATGCAATAAACTGTTAACATGAGTTTTAAAAGCGATGTGTCAGCCAATACGTTCAGGTTTAAGTCAACTCGTAAGGTATTTTATTGATTGGTAAAGATTAAAATAATTAAGTCTCTTTTTCTCTTTACAAATAAATGTATGTTTGTCTCATGTTGCAAATTTCGTATCACAATTACCAGTCTTCATGACAACAGCCTGTACATTGATAATATTATCGCTTGACAGTAGTTTTTAATGCAGAAATCCATCCATTTTTTTTTCATTACTACATGATTATTCCATAATAAACTTTGTTGTATTCTTAAGGTTGACCGGACAATACAGTACATTTCATAATAAACAGAAACATTCTTTTTAACAGAAATTATAAATTTTAATCTTTAAATGAATTATTTAAATTTAGATAGCATCCTAACATCACTAGTAATCGGATTTATGTAATTATTTAATTACTAAAAGTAATAAATAATCGTCTTTTGACGATTTGATGAAAATTTTCGTGAATTTTTTTATCTTTTTAATTAAGATATTTACAAAACTCTTCGTCAGACTATTTGTGTTTTTTTAAATTTTAACGCAATGTACGAGATTTAATTCATAAAAGTAGAAGTTTTTTACTTTTTAATCTATAGAAGGTGGAGCAACATTATCGAAAATGTATGCGTTCATTCAACATTTGCTATTCACAACATGTTCCAATTCCAATTTTGAATGATCAAATACATGAAAATCCCTCGTCAGATTTTTTTCAAAAATTATTTTATACGTTTGAGTTAGCAATTAATAACCTATCAAAAATTCAGATTTATATTAATACATTGCCGATTTTACCTATACATGTGCAGTCTGATCAACCTTAATCTATCTCAAAATAACATGAATTAGAATCGCAATCAGTGTGTTCAGAATCATAAACACATTATTGAAATCTGTCTATAAACATTCGTAATTTATTAAACAAGACAAGTGTGTATGGACTGGTGCTTCTGTATATAGATAGATGAACAAGATGGTAGACAGGCAGAACGAAACATAAAAGACATCATAAACAAGTAAATATAACGAATTGAAGTAAATAAACAAATAAATTTCATTATTCCACCACATTCAATGAACTTTCGTTACGTTTATACTGTTTTTTTTTCCGAGTCCCTCTTCTTCAATATTAAATATAACCTACATACATATATATTGACTACTATAACTTGTCTTAATATATATTGGTTAGTTATTTCAGTTAAATAAGATTATTTATATTTTATATAAAAATACAGATTGAACACACACGTACAATATTGTAAGAATGAGTTTAATTTTTTAAATATTATCGAAGGGGGAATGCTGGGCTATATTTTATGTAATGAACACTTTGGAAGAGAGAGAGGGCCCTTCACATTCATTGATTTTTGAATAAAGTCTACAAACTTGCAATGTAACGAGATCTATAGTTTAACCTTTTAAACGTTTTCATCATTTTTGCGAAAACCTATTCTATTCGATGTAATAATATATCCAGGACAAGTAATAATAATAATAATAAAGCCCTGTGGCACTCTTTATAGAGCAGGGGCATCCCTCTGTGAAGAGGTGTATTGGTTTGGTTCATCTAAGTTTGATCCCAATTTCCTTTGGCTTGTTTCCCCATATTATCATGAAATATTCCATTCCTATAGATCTTTTCCACCATTTTTCTCCATTTGGTTTTGTTCTTTACATTTCTTGTTCAAAGGCTACCACATATCTTCCTTATTTCGTCTACCCACCTTTTAGTTTGCTTTCCCCGGTTTCTTTTCCTGTCTAAGGGTGTCCACTCTGTAAGTTTTTTACTCCACTTTCGATCATCTGTTCTTATAAAATGGCCAGAGCCCATTTGAACTTTAACTTCTTTATTACCTTCTCAACCCATTTTGATCTTAATTTGCCAGTTATATCTATATTTCTGATTCTTTGTTCTTTCCGTATATTCAACATGGATCTTTGCATTTTATTTTGGATGCTAGATATTTTATTTTCGTTGGCTTGAGTTAAAGCCCATGTTTGGCACCTATAAGTTAAAGATGGCTAGATATAGCTTTGTAAGACTTTCCCAAGCTGACATTTGTGTCTGTAAGTGCAGAAAACTTGGATAAGGAAAACAAAAGTCCAATTTTTCAATGAGTGTTGTTTTTTTTTCTCGTATAATATAAAGTTTAGTTCGGTCTCTGTGGTGTATGTTACAATCGATATATATGATTGTACATAACAAACGAAGCTTGTAAATGAATAAAATACCCAACCGTATACATATATATATATATATATATATATATATGTATATATATATATATATATATATATATATATATATATATATATATATGTATATATATATATATATATATATATATATATATATATATATATATATATATATATATATATATATATATGTATATAATACTCGGTATGTTTTTATGTTTTATTATTGTTCAAATAGGCTACGATTATCTGACAATATGCTGAAAAATTTACTTTATTTTATTGGATTTTTTTATGTGTAAAAATTGCTATCGTTTAAATGACTGCACACATCTCTGCTGCTGCTATATTTATTATATGATGTACCAACCAATATTTTGTTTCACGTTGAATTTATCATGTAAAAATGGACATTCATAATTTTTTATTATAACAAAAAACCAAATCGATGGATTCGTTCGATTAGTTCGATTATGTATTTCAATTATTTATTTAACTATACTTTTTTGTTACAAACAGGAATCTAGTATAGCAGGTTTTTTGTAGGGACTCTAATTTTTATTTATCTGGGCGTTTTTGTTCTATTAATGTGTAATGGGTAGATAATTTTGATTCCAGTGCCTGTCAATATAATTCTTTTACGTTTTAAGAAACAAAATAAGTTTTTTGACAAACTTTATTGACGTAGCGTATTTCAAAAACTCTGAAGTAAGTGAAATTAAACTTAGTGAGTCTAAGGAATTTCACCTAAAATATTTAATCTAGTTGCAGGAAGACTAATGGTATATCAGAACGGTTCTTATTTTACCAGACTTACTTCACATAGAATGTAGATTTCGAAAATCTTAGCCGATGGCTCCCTTCAGCCGTATGTGTAATGTACTTGATTCTAAACTTCAGAATTATTTCTTAAATATTTGGATACCTATGTGTAAAGTACATGTTTTCCTGAGTTATCTGGTAACTACTTACAAACTCATATATTCATTGTTAAATATTCGGGTAAAATAAACGTTTGGAATGGAATTCAAAATCATTTCTTTTATTTAACATTTATAGCGCAGGATTTAAGATATCTTGATTCCTACAGAGTCTTACAGTTTTTGTAATTGCAAGGGACGTCTAAAGTCAATATTCGCTATAACGGAAAAACCATCCTATCAAATAAGGATTTCAAATAGGCATAAACTAGTTTGGCTGTAGTAGCCACTTAAATAAGAAAAAAAATATTGTACTCATTTCTTTTCAATTTAATTATAATGGTGTGAATAGGGCACTATTTTATTTAAACAGATGAAGCCACTATAGGAAATCGAAACCGCGATTCGAGGTCCCCATTTCATACGAAACAAATCTCATAGAATCTCGACACGAGCGTTATTGAAATATTGTAATATAAATTGCTTGCTACTACCTAATAAATTTCCTGACCTAAACTGGGTGAAAATTTGTAAACTGATATATATATATATATATATATATATATATATAATATATATAATCGAATTATTTTAAGACGTTATATATATATATATATATATATATATATATATAACGTCTTAAAATAATTCGATCAGTTTACAAATTTTCACCCAGTTTAGGTCAGGAAATTTATTAGGTAGTAGCAAGCAATTTATATTACAATATTTCAATAACGCTCGTGTCGAGATTCTATGAGATTTGTTTCGTATGAAATGGGGACCTCGAATCGCGGTTTCGATTTCCTATAGTGGCTTCATCTGTTTAAATAAAATAGTGCCCTATTCACACCATTATAATTAAATTGAAAAGAAATGAGTACAATATTTTTTTTCTTATTTAAGTGGCTACTACAGCCAAACTAGTTTATGCCTATTTGAAATCCTTATTTGATAGGATGGTTTTTCCGTTATAGCGAATATTGAATTTAGACATATTAAATATTTTAGATATGTATATATAAAATTAAATCAGGTTGCCGTGGATAAGAACCGATAAATTAAATTCGAGGTCCTTAAAACGATTATTTCCGTGAAAGTTTTTCTGAATCTATGATGCTTTTTATCACACTCTAAAAAGCAATACAAATAATTCCCATAATACCGAATCCTAATAACACATATATCACCGTTTTTGTGTGTGTGTGTAAAAAATAAAAATAAAAAACATTACACTTACCCTTGATCCTGACCCCTTCTCGTCTCGCTCCCATTACTCCCTTATAAAACACACATCATCATATTATCTTTCAAAAATATTATTGTCAATTTAAAAATATCAAAGAACAAAATCTTTGCCATATCATTTTGTATTTACATTTTTATGATACTTCATTCGTTCGTTCTCTTCTCTGGAATCAAGAAGGATGATAAAAAATAAAATCCTGTTTTCTCTACTGATGCTTTCCTTTCGCATATTATATGTGTACGAAAAACATCACATATACAACAACATCAGAAACGAAAGAATAAGATGGATTTAAAGTATATGTTCAGATCCATCGCATAACATTCATATATTTAGGTGTAATAGGGAGATAACGATTCCTTCCACTGTATTGGATAGTGAAATTCCTAGGTATTTTTATACCCAGTATATGTAAATATACAAGGTATATTAAGTTTAGTCCCGACTTTGTAACGCTTGAAAATATTCACCGCAGGCATGAATGTTTGACATATTTGTTCATAAAATGGTCTGATTCGGCCATTTTAGCATGTCCGTCTGTGAACACGATAACTGAAATAAACAACTTTTGTTTGAAAATTTTTTCCATAAACTCTATAGTTTTCCCATAAGTGGTGGATCTTTAAAACAATAAAATATATTTTTTTAAATTCTGGGACAATTAAAAAATTGTTAGCAATTCAATCATTTATTTACAGCTCAGTATATACTGGGTATTCAAACAATTAACTCAGTTAATTGTTACATCACATTATTAATAATTATTGTCGTTGAAAATAAATTTTGTCGTTTTAAATCTTAAGGCGTAAGTTCCAAATCTCCCTACTACTCTTTACCCAAATCACTTCGTGGATATTTCGATACTACACTACAGCTCCAGAATATGCTGAAATCTGATTTCCCTGATTCTGGGTCATGATCTTTAATACATAAAATTTAAATTTGGAAATTTGTATCTATAGTCGTTACCGAGAAATTCTAGAAACACGAAATTTGATAGAATTGTTGGTCTTTTTTAACCCCCGAACGAACAAAGATGTTCCAAGCCTTTGTCTGTTTGTGGCATCGTAGTTCGAAAACTGATGAATCCATTTAAATGCGATTTTATTTATTAGAGATTGCTTTAATCAGGATAATTCTTAGCTATGTTTGATGATAATATTTTTCCCTGGTTGGTGTGGGGATTTTTTAAAGAAGTGGAAGTGCCGGGAAGTGTGAATTGTGTTGAATTCACACTATATCATAAAACTTCTTACCGACGCTTCCACTTTTTAATCTGTCATAAATTTGATTAATGGTACATTTATAAGTTTAGGTAGTTTATTTGCTCAATATTTTCCTCAATATGTTCATTTTTGCCTAAGAAGTTGTTTTGATTGCAATTCCAACGAAAGTGGAAATTTTGAATTGTCTTTCGAATTTGAAGTTTTGTTTTTCACACTGGCCTCCTATACGATACAACATTAAATCGAGAACCACGTTTCCCATAAAACGTTTCTCATCCAAGATATGTATGATTATCTATATTCAGACATGTGTGTACTTATCAAAGTTCAGATATATTATTAATCTGTCTTAGTAAACGCTAGTCACCTCCATTAGTATAATATAATATCAAGGCATCCATCCTAACTATGGAAGGATAGACGCATACAAAAACAATAAAAATATGTTAATAGTTAAAAAAAACAAGGTAATAATACAAACAAGATAGTGAAAAATTGTATCAATACAGTGTCAATACATTCTATCAATACAGCATCTGGTGGCTAAAAATAGAACACTGGTTTGTAATGGCAAAGGTTCGTTTCTCATCCAATATTTGTATAATTTATAGATATATTATTTGTGTTTACTTAACAATACAATAATTGTCAAATTCCGTTTATGTTACGTAAGACAAATACTAGAGAACTGGAATCGAACCTCGGCCCTCGGGGTATCTAGTCCAGCGTGCTTACCGCTACACCAAAGACGATTCTGTGTATAATTTTTCAGGTCAAGCATATGAGAATGTAACCAATGTTCTAACAACGGTAAATAGGTTCTAAGCTAAAATACAATGTACCATTTATCTTCAAAAATCAACACCTTCAATATAATACGGCATCATACGAAAGTGTGGAAAAAAACCTTCATATAATACGAATGTGTACATAAAAACACTCATCCACACAAACACACACCCTCACACGCACCCATCCACGCACATACATTATATATGCCTAGGAAAATGAAAGAAAAACTTTGATAATTTGATAAAGGTAATAATGTTACAAGGCTATGAACTTCAACATAGTTCCCTTAGGAGTATCATCACTGAACGAATGTGTTGTATGTGGTTTATATATATATATATATATATATATAAATATATATATAAATATATATATATATATATATATATATATATATATATATATATATATATATATATATATATATATATATATATATATATACAATGGACTATATGAAGCAAAGATATAGAATATATAAATAATAAATAATACAACACTTAAAATTCTGTTTTGTACATTTTATGGATGTATCAAACCAAACACACTATATAACGTATTATCATTAATCTAAGACAGTTACTTTTTGAACTATACACTTGTATACACAATACTGCTATAACTACTGTGTGGTGTGACTAGATATGATAGTACTAGAAAGTACTAAAACGATTTTTATTTTTAGACACCATCATCATCGCAATGCTATTATTGTTATACTTCATAACTTTTATGAATTTATTACCGAACAAGAGAACATAGAATATAGATAGAGATGATGAACCAGTATACTGTATACTGTATAGTCTTTTATATTATATTGTTTAAAGAAACAGAATCACATTTATATAAGAAGATAAAACTGTTTGTCACTGATTTCGTTTATTATTTAACAGTTTTTGTTGTTGTTGTTGTCGAGTTGGTGTATACATTGCTATCAATAATAAGGATAATAATGTTTACTTGCATAAGGTGGTCTAAGTAGTGTTTGACGAGGCGAGGTTTTGGTATCACCTCGACTTGCTTTTTAGCGAATTCCTCCAAAGGAAATGCAGCTATTGTTTTTGCACCAATGTTGGAATTTCGTAAAAATTTTTTCAAATGTCCATCGATCTTACCTATTAGATGTTAAAAATCACTATCGCTAAAATTTATATATATATATATATATATATATATATATATAAGATTGAAAGTTAAATTTCTAAATATCTCTGTTCATATTAGAGTTTGAGAAAAATGATGATGTAATGAATTGTAGCAAACTTGATTTTCTACAACTTTACTCCTTATACATTTTTCGATTATTATAATATTCAGAGAGATGTTTAATATTTTGTGTTTGTTTGACACGAATACATGAAATATATTTTATTGTAAAAAAGTTTGATTGTTGTTTCCATATTAACTATAAACTATAATCGTTATACATCGTTCTATTTTGGCTATTAACAAATTTAATTTTTTCAAATACTAAAGTCATATCAGATATTATATTTCATTTTGATCACACTAAAATTATGACCGCTAGAGAGTGATTTGTGTATTCTAAGAAAGTTGACGCAGCTCCTGCGTAACGAACTTTTTAAATATCACCCTTGTATATATATATATATATATATATATATATATATATATATATATATATATATATATATATATACAATTTTAGAGACGTCGATTTTCGATCGATGGACATTTGAAAAAATGTTTGCAAAATTTTGACTTTGGTAATAAAATATACAAATTAGAGAGAGCGAGAGAGAGAGATGAATAAAAGATTGTTGCGCTTTTAGGCGTGACAAAAAGCTAATAATAATAACATACAATCTCAATTACACCGTGTAGTTGTTTTTACAAAATCTGTTTCGTTATTTTAATATTAAAAGTAACGTGAAATAGCGAGACTAAACAAGATTTTGTATTGGCAGTGAAATGAAATTTCAGATTATACAATGTCACATTTTTTTGTAACAATAGGCTATGTGACAATCGGCAATTATCGGCATTGTCAAGATTGGTAACATAAATACGACATTAACGTTTATGCTACCATATCAAGTGCCTGAGTCCCAGGCTCAAAACTTACAATGAAGCTACAACGAAGCTACAACTTGAAGCTACAAAATGGAAATTTACAATGAAACTATAACTTTATCATTTAAGTTAGACGAATCTAGGGTCAAAGAACTCTTCAATAGGTTAATAAGTATACAATTAATAATATAATTCATGTTAAACATTCAAACAAAAAAATTTAAACTGGAAAAACAAGGGCATGACATTTCGTTAACGTTTCTCCGTGCGTTGCTCATATAATATATAGTTTTTTATTGAATTGTTTTTCACATTTTTTTTCACATACCCCAAAATATAAAAAAAAAAACAAAAGCAAACAAAAAATATTGTAACAAACTGGATTTTAATTTAGTTTCTATATAAATTGAGAGAGAATAGAGAGAATGTATATAAATATAAAATACATACAAACAGCACACGATACCACCCGATGCTGGTGCAGTGCATGCACGATTATATTTATGTGAATTCAGTAACTAACTAATAAACAACACAAAAGCTTTGTTGTGAATTATTATTATGTAGCAGAAAGCACATACACACATATATATATATATATATATATATATATATATATATATATATATATATAATAGGGAATCAATGTTAAATAAATAAATAAAATATTTACTATAAAACCATACATACATACACATACTTACAAACATCTGGCTGCTTGTATTACTTACAAACATCTGACTGAGTGGTGATTTAGTGATGCCCAATATTATTAATTTATAATATTATTATTCATTACGTATGCACACACACACACTACAGACTACAAAGTACCCCCACTATTTTTATTTCTTTATGAAGCATTGTGTAGTTACTATAGTAATAATATTTAACATTGATTCTCTATTGGTAAAGCTGTCCAAAACAGACGGTATATATATATATATATATATATATATATACACAATTTGTAAATTCAATAAATAATACTGAACTGAAAAAAAAAAATGTATAAAATAAAATATAAAGCTTAAAAAAGCTGACATATAAATTTGAAATGAGCGTAAATTATTTTTTTGTTAAACAAAACAAAATTATATCAAAATTGAATCTAGTCATGTTTGCTTTTTTGGCAAAAAATAAAATTCTGACACAAAAGTTATTTATTATATCTCGGCAAAAATGCTTATTTGTAAATTTGCGTTTCTGCTACTCTTTCTGGGGAGAACATAAGTTGCAGATTATCTGCTTGTCTGTATGAAATAGACGTTTTTCTCTTAGAGACTATTTAAATTATGAAAATTTTAAGTATGTAAATTATGAAAATTTAGCATAGTTGGTAATATACAGTTACCCAAATATGGATATGAAGTTACAAATTGAAGTTAAAAATTGTTTTAATAGAGGGGCATGTTTTTATTGTATCCAGTGTCAAATCGAATTCCGATGACACTGTACCCCCTACGAAGAAAAAATAATTAAATCAGGTAAATAATTGTTTATTAATTCTCCAATGTGTAATACTTGTAATAGTTTAGGAAAATTATACGGAATTTCTAAAATCCAAACCATCAAAAAAATTTACAGCTAAAAGTCTAAACTATTTTTCAATTCTATTTAGCAAAAATTTACCTCTTTTATTATAACGGTCAAGCGGTAAACGTAAAGGATCAAAACATTTATATTTTATTCATACACAAATATATTAAAAAGGTACATTTTATGCCCAAAATTACCAGCCCAGAATTTCAGAGTATGTATTCAATGTATTAGAAATAGTGACAATAAAAAAGGGTTGGTATTATTATATTTTTTTCAGAAAATGTTTTAATTAAAAAAAGAAAAAAATGCTAATTGATAGCACACCCTGTATTTACTCTATCTCTTTTCCTACCTCTCACTCAGAGCCGAATGTAGTCAAACTGTGCCTAGCTATGATCTAAATAAGAAAGTATAATTATGATGCACAATATTAATTAAAAATTTTCAATAAGATTTTCAATTAATGCTTTTGTTTATAATAATTTTCATTTCTAAACGTAAAGCATAATTAATTATCTCCTGGAAAATTCTCAGTAATTAAAATATTGAGAGTATCATCTATTGTATTAATAAATTTTTAATAGATGATAAGATATAATAAAAGCTGTAGTGAAAACCTTTATTTTAATTTAATAAAAAAAAAAAACCCTTTCACCAAACATTAAAAATTTGATCACGTATTGTTAGATTAGTGACCTTTTCTCAAGTGTAGTAGTTATTATATTGACACAATAATGTCAAGCATACCAAACAGTCTATGTATGAGGTATATAGACTATCGTGTAGACTGCAGACTTGACTGAAGAGGTTGTACGACTACTAAATACTTTCATTCTAGGTTCAGAGTAAAATAATACAGAATGCAGAATATTAAAATAAATAAAAAACGGACGGTTTAATTTTTTTCTAATTTTATGCGACTTCATATTTTATTAATCATATTTACTTGAGGAGTTATTAACATTGCAAAATACAAACTCAATTATTTATACAGGCTTAATGTTAAGTTAGCAGAACTTGCGGTTACACGATACAACAAAGAGCAGTTGATTTTTAATTAGAGCATTAATTAGCATTTATTTAGCTTAATAATTTGATATTAAATACAATATATTAATTGATTTTTTAAATATTGCTCTGCTAGCTTATTGCTCTGCTCTGCTAGCTCGCGCAAAAGAACGCTTATTTAAGTAGCGCCAAGTAATAACTATGTATACCCCGTTATTTAAACATGTTGGGGGGGGGGGGGTCTGCCTGTCACACCATCTATTTTGTAGGACACAAGTTTTTTTGAAATCTTTAATACATTATCTCTCAATTTAACTAACAAATTAACTGTAATTGATAAAAATTTTGCTATCGTCGAACATACAAGCTACTCTCTTACGCGCTTCGTTAGTCACTGTCATCGAGAATTTTCGCGAGAGAAAATTTGGACGTCTCGTCGAAAGAAAGCTACTGACAAAAATTTTGTCTGTTACTAATCATTAAAAAAAAACCGTACTGTACTGTGGACTAATATTGAAATTACGTTTTGATAGTAACAAAGGTTTTTAATTTTATAAATAATTATCCATTTGAATTAACATGCATGAAGGTATACGATTGAAATATTAAAAATTAATAGAACATCGTTACAAATTTTTTATATATAATTAGTTCAAACTTTTCATTCTCTTGTTTTTTCGTGTATTCATTGATATTCATGTCAATAACATTGCCTACGATAATTAATTCTACACATATGATCGATTTCATATAAATATTATAAATATAATATTCAATAATGTGTAATTAACTCTACACGTGATTCAAAGAAACTTATAATTGACTAATTTCAAATCAGTTAATGTATTCATCAATATTATAGAAGAGTTGTTCGTGTCCATTTAAGAGATGAGATGGTTACCATCTCTTCCATTGTTTGGGCTATTTTATCCTATCTGTTGAGGAAACCCTTTCTCATATGTAAAACATTAACATAACCTATATTCATAATTTAGATTTTAATATTTATTCTACATGAATAAACACCACGGAATGAAACAATAAACTGAGTTAATTGTTTAAATAATCTGTATGCACTGTGTTATTTATTTAGTGCGTATACAATTTATTTTACTTGAACACACATAGATGTGTACAACATGGTCATTTTTCAAAATTTCATAATTGATTTGTGCCTTATTCATTTGGTTTTCATTATAAGTATAGTAATAATTTTTACTCGAAGCATTTTTTTCGAAAACCCAATGAATAAGGCACAAAACAATTATAGAATTTAAAAAAATTATTTCTGTGGCCCATATTTTCTTGAACTATCAGGGATTGCTGAGCAGCAAGTTTTAACCTGTATTATAAAAATGTACTGACTGACTTGTCCGTTTAGTAACTAAGATGCTGTTATGGGAATGTTAACATAAATTGGTAATGTGAGTTTCAAATACGGGAAACTATTGAAACTATTTGTATGGTCATTATTTTTACACGTATTGCCGTCTTATATAAAATTCGGTTCTTGGTATGCAATGTTACTAATCCTTGTATTAAGTTCAATAAAATATATATACTGTATGTATGATCATACGCACATTTCGACAATCTACAAGTAGATATTTGAGTTAAAATTATGGCAAAAATAGTGAATTTATGAAAACAAAGTTTGTTTTGTATTTAAACTTTTTGGCTACCTTTTTCGGTTAAAATGATGGGAGAATGCTTGGACCGATTTTGTTCATTTATAAGTTCGAAATCATTTTTAAGCTTTAGAAGACGCTCGTTTCGGCTTGTAGTTTTGGACTTATCGCCTTGACGGGTAAACAGACAAACTAACAGACGAGTTTTCTTCGGCTCTATCAACTATTCTTGGTGGTTAATGACGTAATACTCATTTTTATAACATATAAATAGCCGCCAGTTGAATAAAATCGTCACAGTTGTTTTAAAAATGAACACACGATAGACTGAAACATCTGTCAACAATAATAAATAGTGATGTTTTTTTGATTTAATTTTTACATCGGTGAGAGATATTAAAAAATGGAAGTAATTCGAACATTTAACAAATAACTGCACCAATAGTTTCTTTTCTACGATCAATTATTAACACAAACTCAATAATTTTCTTTTTAATAAAATATTATCACGAAACGAGTAAATTTGCAGAAACGACTACACTTATCTATCACTACATCGAAATAGTTCGAAAACATTTACGATTAAAAATAATAAAACATATAGAGAGATATCGTAATAAAAATAATAATAATGTTAAATCTTGTAGCTATACCTCTTACTAGCAGCTAGCACCATCAGCTAGCTATAGCCGTTAGTAGATCTAATGATAAAAAATATTTTTTTTCAAATTATAAAAGCAGATGTCTTTACCACTGTGATATTTTTATTACTACAGAAATAAAATAAAAAATTATAAAATGTAATAAAATAGAAGTCGATACCAGAATTCGAATTGTTCGTTATGTGTAGCAATCGAACTAAGTATCGGGAAATTGTTGTAGACGTTAATGCAGTTTCCATTTTAATACAAGGTCATTTGTTATCCTTGATAAAATTTCATATTTTCTTCAAATAAAAGTCTTTTTACATTTGTAGCATAATATAGAAAATTAAGTACGTTGTTTCGAATAAGTTTACTGCTTGCAACGTAGATAGAATGAATTGTAGCGTAACATGTAGCACATAGAGTAGTTAATGTTTAACTATTAATTAATAAATGCCCAATTTTTTTCGAATCAATGTCAATGAAATTGAATCACATGTAAAATGAATAATATGAATCTAAATAGAATATTTCTATACGTTCTTTTTTCAAGATATTACAGTTCATTTGGGCTGAATCTATCGGTTTTCGAAAAAAATGTTTAGAACAAAAGTTGTTAGTCTTTTTATAACGAAGAACTCTTACTCAGAACAACTTTTTTTTGGAAATAAAAAATGGTCTTGGCATAAAACGATTGTAAAATATTGAAAAGAGGACGCCGTTTATGGAGTCGATAGAATATTTAAATGAATTTACACAAAACCCGAATTATTAATTACTAAAAGAAATGTTAGTTATGAAAAATATATTGAATTTACCATAACGACGATATAAAAAAGTGTGTGTGTGTGTACATATGTACGCACGTAAGAAGTTATACTTCTTTTTAAATAATTTATTAAAATAATAAGGTCAACACTACTATTAAGACACAAAAGTTTAATAAAATGATGTAGTAGTGAAAAACTACACGAGAAAAGTTATCAATTGAATCTAAAACCAATGATTCTACATTTGATTATGGCAGAATAGAACCAGCGTTACTTTTTCCGTTCAAATTAGAGTTTGAAAGACTGACATTAAATCCATTATTTACATTAGAATCAGAGTTAGTGAAATTTATGAAGACCAGACCAGATTTATGAACATATACATTTAATATACAAAGTACAAGCCCTGAAAAATGATATCATTGATAATTTGGCACGTAATTCTAATATTCTTCTTTTATCAGAAACATGGAGTAACATAATGATGAAGACATTCCTGTACCTAATTTCAACTGCATAGTCAAATTTAAATGTTTTAATAACGCGCCAAAAAGATGTATAACTTCAAAAGAACAATGTCTCCTTTTCCTGTTGGTTGTTCAGTTACACTGAACCTGAAATTTTGGTGTGTGGCTTATAAAATCTAGAATTTTTCTTCAAAATATCATTCTACTTTATGAAGGAATCTTTTATATGAATTTGTTCACTAGTCGTAAATCACCCTGTACTTATGGTACTTGAATAAAAATGTTACAACCGTACATACTGCAACCGGTGCATAACGGCGGTGATGACGAGACATATTTCCAGCCAAGAGGATGATATCCAAGATATAATAAAAATGTTATATGCCATATATCTAAAGTGCATCACTTTCAGGATTCCGTATCTTAAATGATAAAAAAAACAGAACTCTGGAAACAATCATCAATCAGATTTTCTGTTACATTTGAATAACCGAAAATCGATCTGAAATTTGACATACAATAATAAATTAAATTGACCCGTAACATTTTTTTGACATCAATGATAAATTTGAAAAATTATGTACATCTTGAATAGGGGTCGAACCCAGGATCTCTGCCTTTGGAAACGGTTATGGGTTCAAATCCCGACATCGGCAGTTTGTCAATTATTAAGAAAAAAAAACGGGGGCGGTTAATTGAATAAACTGTCGGCGTATGGACAAGAGCGAAGTAACCGGCTATGCTTGAGAAGGTTTTCTGCAGTTTCCTTCACGAACTCCAGATGAATATCGGCATAGTTCCTATCATAGTCGGCTGCAACCGCATATCCTACCAATTCCTAGCCTATACACAAAGATTCCTTCCACTCCACTCACATCCTCACATCCTAGGGCATCACAGTGGACCTTATGATCGAAGTGTAGCCTGTCCAGGGCAGCCTCTACAATCTACCATTTATCTTATATTAGTGCAACTAATATAAAATATGAAAATAGAACCCTTCATGTGCCAGCGGAATTCACACTTGCTCGATTTTATATATATATATAAATAGTAAAAATATAAAATAAATAAAAAAAAAGCAACAATGTTACATTTACAATTGTGTAATACTTGTTGGTTATAACCGCGAAAACCAATTCACATGGGTATAGTGAGAGAAATCATGGACTAGAATACAATCGACCTAGTTGTTGTGTACATCATAATACACAAACCATCTTAAATATAACCAATACACACACACACCCCTCATGGTTGGTGATGATGTTGGCAGTCATGTTAGTCTATGATTGTGTGGGGTAAAGTCTCTCTTATTGCACATTGCGCCCATATAAAGTTTATTAGTGAGGTGTCAGTTTCTTTCTTTATCATTAGGTTCTTACTTTTATGTTTGTCGTATTAAACATGCCTTAGTATTACAAACATAAAATTTATTTTATAAAATTTCAAAGTCGCCCCAATACATAGATCAGTTTTTGTATTCTAAATACGTATTGTATTTCGATTACAAAGTAGTCATCATCAGTATAAATTAGAAATAGATAGAAAATCGAAATCAATTGACAAAAATAAAAATAAATAAAAAATTAAACAAAATAAATTAAAATATAATAAATTTTATTGAAATTACTCTTGTTAAAATTACTTTCATTCAATTGACTCTTTTTAACATCACTCTTATTAAAATTACTCTTATATTGTCTCAGGATATGTTATTCGTTGCTAATTTGGTGACAGCTAGTCACGAACTGTCAATCATTAGGGGTGTGAATGGCTAATTTGATGAAACTGTCACCAAATTAGCAACGAATAACATATCCTGCGACAATATAAGAGTAATTTTAATAAGAGTAATCAGTTTGAAATGCTTTTAGTTCTTCTATTTCTGATACTTTCGATTTAATACAAACAGCGTAATACGGGTCATAAAAGTCATGCCCTTTCTTCAAAATTGTAAGTTGAAATTGTATTGAAAGTTGTACATTCTAAATATACAAACAACTTTTCGTATAAAAACGTTTTCCCAAAAACCGAACGAATATGACATTAAATGACTATTTTGAAAATAAGACACAGTTTCTGCGGTTCATGTACAAGGGGGTGATAAAGGTACTATTTTTAAATCAAATCAAGGGGGTATACAAGTCGTTCTTACAATATGTAAAAGATTGAAAAATTTTCTTAGAACCGTTTTAGATGGTTTTTTCTTGTCCATTAGATAAAAATCAAATACATTATTGTTTAGAATAATAATGTTCGCTATATGAATGTAAATAAATCTACTAGAAATTTTCATTTATACACAGGATGTAACAGAAAAAATCTCTATAACAAATTTTTTCATTTGCGGGATATTATCTATTTTTGTTATTTTTGGGTAGACATTTGAATTATAAAAAATAAGGTATACACACTAAGCTAACTTTTTTTTTTCATTGTAAAATATTTTATTGGTTTTAATTTTAGTTGCTGAGGAAGTCATAAATAAATGATGAAATCTTTAATTTATTTAAATTAATTCATTTATTCTCCGAGTCCTATTTCCTACGAATTTATTATTACTATATATTATGGATACGAATATTGAAACATTATTATTACTATTTTTCCAAGTATTTCTAGACACCTTTACAAGTGACGTACGCATTTTCTATATTCAATATAAAGCTATATTTCTGTTACACCCTGTAAAAAAAACATCTTTTAACATTCAACAAAATGTCCAATCATAATCGAAAGATTTTTCATTTACATGCATGGTTAAATTTGTTCTATTCGAGAAAAAATTGAATAATATTCTATACAACAACTGGTGTGGTCTGGTATTATTCTGGTAGTAAATGAAATATTATTCAGAATATTTCATTCGAAATATATTTTACTTCATTTTTTCTCTTTTATTCAGTTTTTTTTTTTATAAATAAAAATGGAAATGCTTTTTACTCTCTGAATTTAATGTTGAAGAATATTATTGAATGGTAAAAGAACAGTCTAACCAATGGTCAGTCATCTAAATATATGTATTGTGTAAGTCGTTACATGTTAAGGAGATTCATGCATGAGGCTTGATAGTACATACAAACTTTGTTTTAAGTTAATTGAATAACTCATCATTGAATAACGATCATTTACCAAAGAGTAATTATCGATTAAAAATCAACTTTGAACACAGTGTCTTATAGAGAACAGAATATTTTTGTACTTAAAATTATAATAACTATATTATTAAAGTAGGCACCATAATAAATAGTGTTTATAAATATTTTTTGAAACATGCAGTTTATATAACTGCATTAAAAAAATGATGTTGACAAACGTTTAAATTAATTATTGAATAAAATTAAAACTGTTTTGTTAGGTTTGTTTTTGCCACCATATTTTGAAAACTGGCGACACCGCACAGTAAAAAAATATACGCATACACACAAATATACAATAATAGTTTGTTATCAAATCAAGTCAAATCAATTTCTAATTTACATTTTCTGATATTTTACAATAAATACTTTTAAAATATTCAGAACAAATAAAACAAGATTATAAATCGTTCAACTTTTTTAAAATTCTAAATAAATTTTATTAAAGATAGATATTTTATTTGACTTTAGTGTAGCACATGAACGTCCTTAAGTTGGGATTGGACGAGAATCCACACACACACACACACACATGCAGAGCTTTAGATATTATATTTTTACTTCATATCTTTTTATATTATATAATGGATGGAGAAGTTTTTAAACGGAAAAAAATTCAATTTGAAATTTTATGTAATGTTTGTTGTCAATTGTGTTGTCGTAAAAGCTTTGTAAATGGTTTGAATTTATATTATTCGTATTGGAAGTCATTATTGATTTATATGTATGATAAATTGTTTTACTGGAAATTGAGACATTGTCAGTTAATTATCATGCTTAGAATTTGAAATTGTAAGAGAGAGAACAAAATTTGTAACCAAAAACTCTTCTTCATTGTAAAATTAACAACTTGTGCTTGAAAGTTGGTTTCATAAACTCATTAGTTTACTGATAATTGGTCATTAATTGTTCCTCGGAAAGCGAATTGTTAACAATTGAATAATATGTATATACTGGGTATTCAAACAATTAACTCAATTCGTTGTTTCATTCTTGTGTTAATTAAGTTTAACAACCGGTATGTCGTAAACGAAGCTTTTAAACATATGTAATTTTCTGCGATCTATCGCCTATTCAATTTGCCGGATTAAAATCTGAACACCCTGTATAATTGAATACAAAATAAATTAACAAAACGATAAAATTTTTTTGGATTAGCTATGTTTTAATGAACCTGACTGTACCGTCGTAGCGTTCTTAGTACTTTTTTTTAAATGAAAACAAAAAGAAGAATATTATTAGTGTATTCTTTTTTGACGAACGAGACTCGCTATACAGTCTTCTTAAGACGATTTCATGTTTGAGTAACTCGCAAAATTATATTCATTTGATTTTTTTTTTCAGCTTTGTTTTGTATTTAATCCCTTTTCTCTTCAAAAATAAATTCAAGTACAGTCAGTATAAGTTGCAAGTAAAAATAGATTTACAAGGATGATGATTGTTGAGTAAGCAACAGCAATATTTATTTTATGTTTCTTGTACTTCTCTCGTATATTCGTAAAAAAGTTTATTCCTTCTTTTTTTTTTTTTTTTAATTTTCCTTTGTTCACGCCAACCAACATCTAGCCACTTCTACTTATATTGTGGTAAATCTTGTGAGTCATAAACAATTTCATATTTTTCTTCGACATAAACTTAATCTCTTCCAACAATACATACAATAAAGACACATATCATAACTCATTTATATATTTTTTATATATCTATTGCCTGGCATGATGATAAAATATATAAATGTATAAGTACAGTGGGTTTCAGGAAAAACTATCGTAGGATTTAACGCAATAAATAATCAGAAAAATGTCAAGGAATTGAATAAGCTCTCAAGTGAATTGTTACAAGACGAATTGGAGAATGATGGGAGTGTTTTAGAAATTGTTTATCTTTTAAAGAGGTTACCTACTGAAGCGAAAATGACGATATGCAACGAGGATCTTTCAAAATTTGAGCGAAATTCAATACATACAGTTTTTGAGATATTCAATTTTAATACCCGATTTTTAACTTTGGAAAAATAGGGCAAGACGTTTTAGATTGACGTTATATGTTAAGATTTCCCATTGAAAAAATTGTCATAAATATCATTAGTTATGTTTTAAGATGTTTACTCAACATTTTTCGAGAAATTATAGACAAAAATCAAAGTTAAAAATATTTGGCAGCGTTTCACAATGTTGTAATTAGATTGCTGTATATCAAGTTAGAACTATATAATGAATGAACTCATAACGAATGTTTAATATTTATGTTTTGTGGCTTCATTCAAAATTTCTATTTAACAAGTGAAAATAATAACTTATTAAGTAAATTTCTTAAATATCCGGTATATACTGAGTTTATGAAAAAAAAATTTCGAATAAAAATTGTTTATTTAAAAAAAGGTAACATTTTTTATCTTCTATTGTGTTTTTAAAGTTATTTTTCTATCTCTTTCCGTTTCATAGATAGATATTCCCTCTCCCTCCGGTTTGGGAGAAGCATTCACAAACTTGGCATTAGTTTTAGCACTATAACACACATATAAAATTTTAGCTCGTCATCTGTTTTTATTTTTGAGTTACCGTGTCTATGGATAGATGAACAGACGGGCAAATACGCGCATATGAATTAATTAGATCATTAAATGAACACCTATGCCAATAATTTGTTTATGCGATTAATATTTTCAACCGTTTTAAAATTGGGACTAAAGCTATTATACCCTCGTATATATTATAACACCGCATTACTACACCGTTGCCAATCTTTCAAAGCCGATAATATTCATGCGGTTTAAAATGACTTTCTTTGGAGCTCCGCTCATATTAGGTGAATAACCTCCTTAATTCGTTAGTTTTAAATCTATTTAACCTATCCACCAAATAATGCGTTATGAATAGTTGCATGAAAAGTTACATGTGAAAAATAGCCTTTAGATACCAAAAAAAAAAGATTCATGGATTTATTCCTATATTTGGTGGATAGTTTACCTTGATACACTCTGTATTTATATATGATTGCTATTAATGCAAAAGTCTGTAAGTAGAAATTCCCAGCTATCAAAAAAGTGAAATGTTTATAGTAAAAAATGTAAATACATTTGAAATGTATGTTTGTGACACCATCAACATTGATAGCAGTACTACTACTACAGCAGAGTTGTTGGTGGCTGGCTGGCATCGTCTGGACGTTTGGCGTCGTCATGGATGGTATGGCGTCTGTTAGGCTCACGGCCAATATCTTTTTTTTAACTCTCTGTGTATATTATAATATAAAACTTACTTATCTCATATAAGTTCTGTTAGTATTCAATATTTTGTCATATAGAAAGTGACTATGTCAGATGTCTTTTAACACGTCATATCCTCTATAATATATCCGATGTTGTCGTTATGAAGATGATGGTGTAATCTTTTTATACCCGGTATATATAAGATCGTGCCAATCCCTAGATCAAACTGTGCGATAGACAGTCATTAAATTAGCATTGACTAAGATATCTGCCTGAATAATAATTATGATGAGCTAATTCATACTGATGATGTCTACTTTGTAACCGAAATACATAACAATACAATACAAGCAATTCATTTAGGAATTGTCTTGAATTTAAAAAAATCTAGAGCCTTTAATCTTTCTTTAATGTATATTTTTAGTATCAAGCTTGGAATTGTTAAATTTCGATTTTTGCCCCAATTTCCTAGATCAAAAATTATTTTATTTTATAAATACGTATTTCGACTACAAAGTAGTCATCATCAGTATGAATTAGCTAATTGTAATTATTCTCCGAGTAGATGTTACTTGTTGCTAATTTTTGATCTAGGAAAAAATCGAAATTAAATTCGAAAAATCCTAGTGTTCTCTTTGATATTATTTATATTTTGAATTGTTGATCGGGAAAAACAAATTTTGGTATAAGTGTTCATAAAATGCTCTCAATTATTCATTTCCCGATGTCCATTTCCATGTGTCCAGATGTCCGTCAACTCGAAAACTCAAATACGAAAAGAATAATTGAGATGAAATTTCTTGAGTGATTTCTAAAACTTAAGTAACTTTAAGTTCGTGATTGAGCAAAATCGGTCCATGCACTACCTTTCTAACATCTCGAAAATACGTAATACGTAGGTTAGGTAGAAGAATGAAAACCGTAAAAGATAGAATCAAAGATTCAATCCCAAAAAAAATTACAAAACTTTTGGTTGAAAATTAAGGTTGTTACAAATATGAAGAATTATTGTCTTCCGAGGCAAAGAAAGGGTGGGGGGAAAGGTTCCGTTATTTGATTAATCGCTGAAATCACGAGAATGGTAAGTCCCTTAACCTTAAAAGCACCATGTATTATATAGAAGAGGAATAAACTTTCTAGATAGATAATGAGAATGACAAAAAACCGAAAAAGTCACGCGAATTTTTTTATATTCAGATTAGTTCATTTTTATTGATTTTAACTGTACATTAGTAGGAATTTAATTTTGAGAACCCTCATATTTATTGAATTTTTTTCTTGTTTACTGTAGTTTATATTGTTTATCGTTTAGGAAATGAGAAGTTATTTCCAATTGAATTAATCGACAAAAATTGTTTAAAACTCAATGAGAAATAATAAAAACAAATGAATAGGATTGAAAAACAACGTGTAGTATTGTCGATTCGTAGAAGGAAGAGGGTGACTTTTCTACGATTGTCTGACTATTAAACATGTGTATAATGGTTGTACATCTATTTGAGCGATGAAATAATGACGAATTGAAGCGTGAATTTATTACTATTTTATTTACTGTTAGGCCAACGGAAGTCGTAAAGAATACAACATAAACTTAATTGATTATTTTGTGTACTTTTTTCACATGTGTAAGTTTCATAATAATAAATTATAAATTCATTTATGGTGTATTTTCATTAGAAAATTCAGTCGAACCCAAAAAGTTATATGTCTGCATTCAATTTAGACATCAGTTAATTGGATTTTGAAAAAATTTTTAGCTTATTATCTCTTTTCACTTTTGAGTTACGAACAGGCAGGCTTATATCCGGAAATGGACTATTTAGGTTTTTTTTATGATCACCTATACCAAAATTGTTTATCTGAGATCAATATTTTCAACCGGTACAAAGTCGGGATTAAACTTCATATACCCTTCAAACATTATATATTGAGAACTGACCTGAGGGTGGAACTTAACAAAATGGCTGACTATTATGTGCAACGGCAGAGTAATCCATTTGTTAACATTCAGTAATCATAGTTATTTTATTTAATATAAAAAAAAAATTATTGACAAATAATTTATTTCCTAAATTTTGTTAATGCAGGTATTTCTATAGAAATTATAAACAAGATTACAGAATGGACCGGCTATAACTTACGATACACAGAAAATAGCTATTATGGAACGGTTTGGAATTTTGAACTTCTGATAGCTTTTCTGGAGTCGTAAAGGAAATTTATCTTGGGTCTTTTCTTGTCATTATTTCGCTATCTCCTATAGTTTTTGTCAAACAATTCAGTTCCCTTTTTGCCAGCAGACGTCATAACAAAATTAACGTGACCAAAATGGTCAATTACCCGAAAATTATTTTCTGGAGCAATATTTTCAAATTTTACAATGTCAGGACTGGAATTAGTGTATACCCTTGTATATACAAGGTGTCGCAGAAGTATCTTTACGATTTAAAATTTTTCCCAACTATTTACGAAAAATGATGTTTAACAAATGATGTCCCGTTGCGCTGAAAATTATTTAGCACATCCTCCATGACCATTCGTAAAGATTCTTAAGATATCCCCAAAATCTCTGGCAGTTGTTTTCAAGTTGTTCCAAGCGTTGTGGCTTGTTTACATAAACCCTTTCTTTCCGATAACCCCAAAGAAAAAAATCTGCAATATCGTATGGTTAGAAGGAGCATATCTGAAATTAAAATATCGTCGATAGTTTCTCTAAGTAGAAATAAAGCTTCTCCCGTTTTCGAAATATAAAGTTACGATATTTATCCTTTCTGTAGGCTGGTATCGTTCCATATCAAAACTCCCAAGTATTTACTTATAATCTAAAAAAGAGAAACTCAATAAATATTAATTTCAGAAAGAATTATTAAAATTAAAAATAGTGACAATACTTTTGCGCCACCCTGTATAATGTATATCGGATGTAAAAATTAACTACTTATAGAAAAAATAAATTTTAAAACTATATTTACATTTTAATAAAAGATTTACAAATTCAATTTACTATGAAATTAAAGCTTTAAAGTTCGTTCCCATAATAAATATTTTTTACTACAAAAACCTTTTTAAAATATTCAATTAATATACATTAAATGTTGAAGTTTTTCCAATCGTC
Organism: Nineta flava; assembly: GCA_963920215.1. Taxonomy (NCBI): domain Eukaryota; kingdom Metazoa; phylum Arthropoda; class Insecta; order Neuroptera; family Chrysopidae; genus Nineta; species Nineta flava. The sequence continues at coordinate 142,055,018 of OY986040.1, forward strand.
TGTCTGTCTGGAGCATAGGTATAGGATTATTATACATATTTAAAAAAATAAATAAAACCTTTCGTTCCATGAAAATCTTGAAAGTATACCGTCTGTTTTGGAATGCTTTGCTAATAGAGAATCAATGTTAAATATTATTTACTATAGTACACAATGCTTCATAAAGAAATAAAAATAGTGGGGGTAGTCTGTAGTGTGTGTGTGCATACTTAATGAATAATAATATTATAAATTAAGTGGGCATCACTAAATCCCCACTCTTAAATGACAACAATCCAACATCATATCACAAGTAAGTAGAATAAGTATAATAAATAAGTATGAGTATGTATGTATGGTTTTATAGTAAATATTTTATTTATTTATTTAACATTGATTCACTATTAGAAATGCTATTGAAAACAGACTGTATATGTTTTGTTCAGAGAGAGAGAGAGAGAGATTGGTTTAGATGATATTTTAATAAGAACTTTATATTTGATTTTTTTTTTCTCTTTTGCATAATCAAAAAATTCAACAAACATTTTAAAATTCAATTTTCTTCGTTTGTGTGTTGAGAGAGAGAGAGAGAGAGAGTTTAAGTGAGTAACAAACACTTGAAACTTTTATTAAATTAATTTAAAAAGTTTGACTTTGTGTTAAAAGTTTTTACACAATATAATAAATGCAAATTTAATATTTATATATTACATACAAAAAAGTAAAATAAAACTGAACTTATTTTATGTGAAAGAGAGCTTAGTATACATCTACCTTTATAACATGATATGTATAGGATATTTGTATAAAGGCCAAATCACAATATACAGTTGTAGATAGTTTGGTGGTAAACCAGCCAAGTAGCCGCGCTTGTACTGGCGTTGTGTGTACTTGGAACTGGGAAGTTATGGGTTCGAATCCTGACATCGGCAGTTTGTCATTTATTCAAAAAAGGGGGTGGTTAATTGACTAAACTGTCGGCGTATGGACAAGAATGAAGTAACCGGCAATGCTTGTGAAGGTTTTTTGCAGTTTCCTACGCGAACTCCAGATGAGTATAAGCATAGTTCTTATCAAAGTCGGCTTCAGCCGCACATCCTATCAATCCCTAGTCTACACACAAAATTCCTTGTCCTCTACTCACATCCTCACATCCTTAGGCATCACAATGGACCTTATGGACGACGTGTGTTCTCTACACATCAATTACAAAATACTCGTAGATCATTAAGAGTGTTATTTCAACAAGATAATAATTTGTCACAACAAGATTGTAATTTTTTGTTAAAAATTGTCAAATATTCCAAATTGATTACATTTCTTAAATATAAAAGTAGTAAACTCATTTTTCAATGTAAAAAAGCAATAATTTTCACTGTACTGCCTTTATTCACTGAAAAATATATAAGTACTGCTTTTTTACTCTATAAGTGTATGTTTGAGACGAAAATTTAGTTTCTTAATTTTAACGATTAATATTTAACATGGTTTGTATACTTTGTCAAACTTTAAATGTAAACTTTGACTTATCAACATATTTCTAACCTCACTTATTTTTATTCTGCATTATTACTGTGTTTTACCTTTGACCAAATTATACATATAAATAATAAAAGCCGTGAAAAAGCAGTAAGTCATGTGTAACAGAGTATAAAAGCAGTAAATCACATGTTACTGCTTTTTGATTTACAACAATTAAAGACAGATGATCTCTTATTTTAGACATTTTGATTAATTGTGATCTGAACTCACATTTAAATGACTGTTCATGAAGCCATGTGACATATTATTAATTCAGTTTAGAAATATCAAAAACTTTTCTCTGTTTTCACTTTTTACACTTTACTACCTTTTATCTAAGCACGTCAGAATGATGGCTCTGTGTCCTTGTTGAAGGAATTCGCTAAAAATATGAATATATAAAAATTTACAAAAGGTACATAAAAAAAAAAGATAAGTTATTTCTTCCTTTTAGCGGGATAAATAATTCATGCTACTAACAAGCACATCGTTTAGTCCATACTGTTGTCTAACAGGACTTTATAAAACGGATGGAGTTTCACGTAATTTATTTTAATTATCTTCGTCTTGTATATTTTGTAGTAATACTATTTCTTACAAAGGAGAGAAGAAAGTGTTAAGGACATTATTTCTATGTATTTAGGTCAAGTAATTCATACGATCTTATAAAACTTTTAAACGATGGTTAAAAGTTTTGTATATATATTTTATAAAAGAACAACACCTTATGGGCACATTTGAATATATAATTTGTGAAAATCTAATTCAAGAGTTTTTCATGAAAGCGACATCGTTTAGAATGTCTATAAACAAAAAATTTCTTAAATAATTTCTATGTACTTTTAGTATTAAATCTTTATTTTTGTCAAAGTTAAATTCTTTCTATGTTTAAGAAAACTTTACCGTGTAGTCATTTTCACTGACGTAATAATTTCGACTGACGTAATAATGTAATAAAGAGTTTTACCTACAACTAATGTCAATGCATGATCGTATTAGGGACTTAGGGAAATATATTATATGAAAGTGTAGCGGTATCGCTTCTTCATTAAATTATTATTATAATTTTGTTCATCATTTTTATGTTGCATAACAACTATAACTTCTCTCTATTATATATCACGGTTGCTTTTAATGTTAACAACCATGGTAATTTACATATTAAAAATAGAACATTTCATAAATCAATTCAATAAAGATCAATTGTATCTTTTATATATATTTATTATTTATTTAAATAATAATTATTAAATATAACAATCATCTACCTTTACAAAAGCATTTAAATTTTCAAACTATTTGCGCATATTTTGTTTAAGGATGTACGGGCACTGGAGCTTCAAAAAGATTAAAGCTTGATTTTTTGTTTACATGTAGTTGAAGTGCATATAAATCAATTATAAAAGTTTCAGGGGGGTTACCGGGGTCTTGAATTAATTATTTAATGTCAAAGTTCTAGTTTTAATGCATTACTCTTATGGAGAAACCCATATTTTCACACATATTTTGACATATTTTGATAATTTTCTAAATAAGACGAATAAAAAAAAACTACGCAATAGAAAATAGAAATATTAATAAAGAGATTGATCCAATAAAATTTCGGTATGACGGGTCTAACAAAAAGATATTTAATAAAAGATATTTGATTAAAAAGATATTTGAAAAGATGATATTTGAGATTTCGGGTAAATTTTATTTCTGTCGGCGGTAGCTTAATTACCCGAAATCTGAGGTTTTTTTTTAGTTTTTAATTTTTACGTACGATAAAAAGTAATAAATATTATTGTAGACTTTAATGAATGTACTACATAAGATTTTGATGAATTTTATAAATGGACTATTTTTAGTGCTCGTACATCCTTAAGTCATGTAAATTTGTTTTTCTAATAAAATTTGTTTTTTGTTTGCAGGTAAGAAATACTATTCGAAAGACTTCAGTAAAATGTAAGTAAATAAAATTTTCATTGTAAAAATTTCGATTATCGACGCAAGAATCTAAATAATTTTAATTTAAAAGGTTTTCCTTTAAAACAAAAAATTTCTGAAAAGAAATAATAGTTTAGAAAAAGATAATTTGATCCTATATTAATAACACCTTAGCATACTATTGTAATGTTGTCATTGAAATGGATGTAATGGTAAATGATCTGAGATGTTATGGTAGTGGAATGCATATATATATATATATATATATATATATATATATATATTTATTTATTTTCACATTTAAGTAATAATGGTAAATGACCTGAGATTTTATGGTAGTGGAAATGTGCAAAGTAAACGCTAGTCTCTTCCGTTAGTCGAACTGATAGGCACCAAAGTTTACACACACAAAAAAACAATTGATTTGAAGAAGAAATTGATTACGAAGTTTCAATGTAGGTAAATTAAAAGCCACTGGGTTTTTATTCAAGCCTGAAAGTTTTTTTTCCCGAAAAAAAAAACCGATTATACTTTGTAAGATAATTTTGGTATATTTATTTCATTGTACTAATATTAATGATTTTATCTCCAATACATTTATTTTTCCCATACAAATATGTACCTAGAAATAATAGCTAATATCGTAGTTAATTCGAATACAAGTGTATAATTAGTGTTTTTTGTTAGTGTTTTACAACATGTAATTTTCGTGTTTTTTTAAAAATATTATTTGTATATGTGGTTATGAATTATTGTGTATATTTTTGAAAATAAATAACACTAATTCTAAAATAAAAACATTTTATAATGGACATATAGACATACTACATTTGAGAAAACATATGTTTCATAATTCTTTTTTTAAAAACTACACTCATATTTTATAAATATAGTGTTTTTGAATATGTCCGACAAGTTATAATAGTACACTTTTCAATTTTTGGAGTTTATACTCCTTAAGAATCGATGTCAATTTAAAGCCTCCGCCCGATGCGATAATTTGATGAGTAGTGAAATCAAGTGTTAAAAAAAGCGTTATGTTTTTTTTCCAAGCTAACACTTTATACGCTATGATATTCAATTTGTATTTATGATGTTTTATAATATCTTTTCCGATTGATTTTACATTAAATTTTCCTTTTTCGTGGGTTATTAATTTATTTGAAGAAAAAAAAAATGAAAATAAATTTTTTATAAAAATTTAAATAATATTTTGAATTGTATATTAAATGTTAGGTTCTAAAAAATATTTATAAAATTATTTTAGTAAAATTTTGTTTCAATTTTAAAATGTAAATTTTGATTTTCATTTTCATAGAAACTATAAACTATACTATATAAATTAATACTATATAAATATATACTATATAAAGTATATACTACATAAACTATATAAATTGTTTATATTCAAGTTAGAAATATGCAAATTTATATTTTGGCTATTAATAAATTTAATTTTTTTTATAAATGAATTAATGTTAGTTCTACAAGTTCTACTCGCAGGACCAATGGTTTCGACGCAATTTCGGTCCAAAGAAGTCTAAAATTAAAATTTTCAATTTTTGGAAAAACTGGCCTATTTTCAAAGTGCCTGAATTTGGTAACGAATTGACCTACAGAGCTCTGATTGAGCTTTATTTGTCACAAATTTAATGCTCTTTAAAAACCTATAGAATAGCTTTCGAAGAAAACTGCATGGATTAGGAAATTTACAGAATCTGATACGAGTCCAAAAATTTCGCGGTTTTTCGCGTGTAAAAATTTTTCCACAACTTTTTGAGAGTTGCAAACTTGGATGTACATAGCCCTAATGGGCCCAAACAACATACTAAAAAAATCAGAGATACATCATGTTTTGCGAATTTAGCGATTTTTTGTGTTGATTTTGACCGGCGTATAGCATTTCTTGAAAAGCTTATTATTTGATTACTTACTTGATTACTTGTTCAGTTTTGCAAACATTTTCTTGCTAACTTTATTGACACAATGTTTTTTGCCGGTTTTTTTTTGTTGTTGTTATTTTTTTTTTGAGGATTTTAAAATACAAAAGAAAAAGGCGAAAACTATATTTTTATAATTTTAGATAACGAATCAAAACCGTTGTTCATTAACCTCATATATATTATAAGTGTGCCGTTGTATTATAGGCCATAAAAGTAGTGTTCTTTTTTCAAAATTAGACGTTAGTTAGTAGCAAATAGAGGTTAAATAAAAAATTAATTTTTGTTTAAAATTGACAATATTTTTGAATTTTTTTGTTGAAAACCAATTTGTTTGGCAAGACGGAGAATTAAGATTTATGTTTTAAAAAAAATTGTTTCGTTGGAGATTTATAGCAACTAAATTACAAAAGATAGCAATGAATTTATTGACATGAAAAAACTTAAACGTGTAAAATAAAATACATAAATTAAATAAATATTTCTTCTTGTTCTGAAATTAACTAATTATATTAAAAAAATGTTATCTGTCAACATTATCTCCGTGCGTTTTAAATTTGTGGTTCGTGAACAATTTTATTTTATTTATTTTGTAATAAAAATGATGTATTGATAAAAATTTTTAAAAGTAGTACGCATTAAATAATTCGTCATTGTATAAAACATTAAATATATAATGCATGATCCGTTTTCATATAATATGCATTTGCCTAGAAACTTAAACAGGTCTAGTAGACCACAGTACAGCCCAGTTTTTTTTTAATGATTAGTAATAGACTAATTTTTTGTTAGTAGCTTCCTTTCGACGAGACGCCCAACTTAACTCTCGTGAAAATTCTCAATGATAGTGCCTAGCGAAGGGCCTAAGAGAGTAACTGGTTTGTTTGACGATAACAAAAATTTTATTAGTAACAGTTAATTTGTTAATTAAATTGAGAGATAATGTAATAAAGACTTCAAAAAAACTTGTGTCCTACAAAATGGATGGTGTGACAGGCAGGTCCCCCACCCCAACATGTTCAAATAGCGGAGTATACATAGTTATTATATGGCGCTACTTACATAACCGTTACTTGGCGCGATTGAGTGTAATCACAATAAAAACAATATTAGTAGTGTTTTATGAACTAAAGGTTGAAGAAATGAGACCTACAATATGTATAAACGTTGTGTGTCATTGAAATAAGAAAACATTTTTCTAATTTTTAAATGAAAATTTTACATTGACATGTTCAGAGCGTAGGACTGGGAAATTGAGAACCAGTGAATTTGTAGGACAAGGTGGCCATCAAATTATACATACCATTATTAATTAACACCATAAAAATCAGCTTGTTACTAATAACTATGTATACCCCGTTATTAGAACATGTTGGGGGGGTGGAGGACCTGCCTGTCAATCCTACAAAATGGATGGTTATTTTGTAGGACACAAGTTTTTTTTGCAGTCTTTATTAAATTATCTCTCAATTTAACTAACAAATGAACTGTCTCTGATAATATTTTTGCTATCGTCAAACAAAAAAGTTACTCTCTTACGCGCTTCGTTAGTCACTATCATCGAGAATTTTCGCGATTTTCCATTTTTGCATATTCGTCTGTATCTCCGTCATATCGAGCTGAAGTTTTGTATGTGTATACTAGAGCTAAAAAGTAAGGTCAAATCCTTGGCATAAATCGGACCGTGTTTTGGGCAAAATGGTAAAACCTGTCTATTTTTAAACCGTAATAAATAGAGCAAATACTTACAAACAAAAAAATGTTCCCTTTTAAAAAATGAACAACTTTTGTTTGAAACTTTTTTCATAAACTCAGTATATACCGGGTATTTAAGCAATTTACTCAGTTAGTTTGTTATTTTCACTTATTGGATTCAATTGTATCATGGTTTGGAATTTCCACGAATATGATTTTATAAAATATCACAAGAAATGTAACAACTTAGTTAATTTTTAAATACTATATATATACTGAACCTATAAGATACCTTTTCCAGTAAGTATACTGTTTATTTTACTTTTACATCTGTAAATAAAACACGGTTTGCTGCATCTTATGTAAGCAAAAAATGTTCTTTTTCATATGAAACTGACTCCTGCTATAATCTTTCGATTAAGTCAAGTCACATACGATAATGATATTCAAATTTACTATTAAGATTTAGAAAAACTTCTAAATCCACTTTTGTTATGATAAAATCCATAGATTAAATTTTCTACTGCATCCAAGAACTGAACTACAAGCAGCTGTAGCAAGCGATGTGTAATGAAAATGATATTATGACTTTAGGAAAATTTTCTTTACAATAAAAAATCTGAAGTGAAAGCAAAACAAACAAAAAACTGGTGTGAAATACACATACGACCTCTATCTACAGAATTTATTAAATGACTTTTACATATTTTAATAAATTCTTAAAAAACTAATGTCTATAAAAATAAAAAATGAACTGACTACTTTCAGATTTCAATCAGAATCTGGATCCTTTAAGTCTTGCATCTTAGTCTTTGAAAATCTAGGTCTTAAGAAGTTTAATCATGGTACAAAGGTTAAAAAACATAGTCGGATGCGTTTTTGAGAAAATCTCAAAAAACAATAATAAACAACTGAAAATAACAACAACTGACTGACTTAATTGCTTAAATACCCAGTAGAACGTTACGTTAAAAAATTAGTTTCTGATAAATAATTTCAAACAAAGGTTGTTTATTTTAAAGTAGGAACATTTTTTGTCTCTATTTTGTTCAAAGATGGGTATGAACGTCCTACCCTCACCCAAGCGGGCCGGGGTAAGCCCGGTCTGATTTTGCCCATTTACAAACTTTACCTCACTTTTAAGCTCTAGAACATACATACAAAATTTCAGCTCGTTATCTCTTTCTGTTTTTGAGTTCTCGAGTCTACGGACAGACAGACAAACAGATTGATGGACAGACGAACGTGAGGAAATGAATTCATTAGGTCATTTTATGAATACCCGTAGAAAACAATTTTTTCTACGATCTATAGTTTCAACCGTTACAAGGTCGGAACTAAACTTATAATCCTCTTGTATATATTGTATATACCGGGTATAAAAAGTCATTTCCGGTTAATCTATTCACTCCAAAACATTGCCGTCGCGTGAGATGATAATATTTAACTTAAGGAGGTTCCAGCACTGTTTTATATAAAATGGACAAAAAACCGGTTTGCTTTTATTATAGAACAAATAAATGTTTACACACACACACACACAACACATAGATATATTCACTATTCATATATACAAATAAATGTAATTAAATAATTTTAACTTTTGTATTTCGAAAACAAAACGGTAAAATGCGATTTAAAAAATAATTGAATTAATAAATATTTATCTTTACTCTCCTAGTGTTTTTTTTTTAAATTCTGTGGAGTATTTTTTTAATACAACAGATAATAGTTGGGTGGGCATAAAGTTTTACATGCTTCTAATGAGAGAGAATGATTACTTTATTATTAATTATCTCGGGTTCTAAACGGGCAAAATTTCTGAAACTTCGGGATTTATTAGAAAACGTTATTTTGAGTATGTGAAAAAAATGAGCAAAATCTGTTGAAAAGTGATTTCATGCTCGAACATCCTTAAGTTTTATACCTATGTCTGTCCATTCTTGGGATATCTTGTTCACAGATAGGAAAAGTAAAAAGGCCACCAAGGGTTTCAAATGGTGTTTTTCGTATGAGCGGACCTCAAAAACGTAAAGATTTGATAAAATATCAATATCAATTTTCAACATCGAAAACAATACCTCTATGTGTTCTACGTATATATAGAAGTAATAATGTTTTTTAGATACTTTTTTTCTGTAAAAAAAAAAAATTATAATCCAATTGTTCAGTGCACACAGCGCAGTCAGCCAGGTATGTGAAGATAGTTTGATGGTAACATTTAAAATCTATTTTGCATAGAGAAACAAACATCTCTATTCTATCGTAACGTTCTGCTACACCTACCTACCATCGTATTCCAATACCTGATTTGCATATTATCTTCAATGCCACACATTGCATGTGCAGTCAGTCTATAAAAAAGTTGCATATAATCTCTATTCAACTCTCTTAAACAATAGAGAAATTATTATTTTACAGAAAAAAAATTGAAAAAAAAATTTTGAAACGTGTCATGTTTTAATCATGGTTCGAGACAAAATGTAACTTAACTGTTTGTCTTCTAACAATGGATTAGTATTGGGCAAAGATGGAGAAGCTACTTTTGGGCGGAAGGTAAACCTTCATTTGAATAAACCTTGAAATAATAAAAATAGTAAAATAATTTTATTTCGCGTTTATTAAAACTTTTCAATTGAATTCATTTTCGTAATTTAGACTACACGACATATACAACAAATTTCTAAATTAGTTGTATGTGCGACGAAAACAACATCTGACGACCGCATTATATCATACTCTCACCGTTGAAGGAATAGCAAATTTTTATAAATAAAAAAAATAAAAATTGCATATTACATTAATTGAATGACTTTGAGGATGCGATTTTGTATAAGTGAGGCTACACCTCGTAAGGGAGTCAAGCGATTATCACAGGGAATCGATACATGTGGCCTTTTTAATATCAGGTCATGGTTTGGTCTGGTGAGCGTTGTTGTGCCTTCGTGCTTTGATTTAAAATATAGCCGCTTGCGGAAATTTTTAGCATATATATTATAAGTTAAAAGTCAACAAAAATCACCTGAATGACTTTGCACTTTCACCCAATCGGAAATTCTCAGACATTTGGAAATTTTTACAAGAGTGTGCTTTTAAAAGCAATACTGGTACTCAAAACATTGTAAACTATCAAAAGCTACGGTTCTTTTTTAAATTTTTGTGCCGAAAATCTACGATTCCTATTTGAAATCGTGGATATTAATCAAACGCACTTCTACCATGCAAAATTAATTATAAATTTGTTTTCGTTTTGAACGACATTTGAGAAATAAGAAAGTATATCTATATACAGAAGTTATATGAGTGTTCGGAACCATATTTTAATATATTTTTATTGAATATTTTACATTTTAATACTTGTATTATTATTAAATCGAATTGTTATGTTAAACAAAAAACATTTTTAACCTACACGGTCACGTAAAAATGCGTTTATTTCGTATCAGTTACTTAATCACGTGGAAAATTACGTGTTTACTTTTTTACATGTGATGATAGGTTTAGTCTGTTTTAATAGGTTTGTAGGTATGTTTGTATATCCTTGTAGATGTTGTTCCGTTAATTCACTACAGGACAATAGCACTTATACATACAATGAACACAAATATACCAAATGTTGTACTAAAAATGCTACGACCTACAATTCACGTATTGATAAAGAACTCAATATAAACAGAGTATTGATACAATTAACCAAGTTCTTCGTTATATTGAATTTTCTCGGAGTTATGTGTGTCAAAATTATTCTTAGAAAATATTATAATATAAAGTTAATGATAATTAAATATCTAGAAGCTACTTTCAGATTTCAAACAAAATCTGGATCCTTTAAGTCTTGCATCTTAATCTTTGAAAATCTAGGTCTTAAGAAGTTTAATCATGGTACAAAGGTTAAAAAACATAGTCGGATGCCTTTTTGAGAAAATCCCAAAAAACAACAAACTGACTGACTTAATTGCTTAAATACCCAGTAGAACGTTACGATAAAAAATTAGTTTTTGATAAATAGTTTCAAACAAAGGTTGTTTATTTTAAAGTAGGAACATTTTTTGTCTCTATTTTGTTCAAAGATGGGTATGAATCTCTCACCTTTACCCTTGCGGGCCGGAGTAATCCCGGTCTGATTTTGCCCATTTACAAACTTTACCTCACTTTTAAGCTCTAGAACATACATACAAAATTTCAGCTCGTTATCTCTTTCTGTTTTTGAGGTCTCGAGTCTACGGACAGATAGGCAAACAGACTGATGGACAGACGAACGTGAGGAAATGAATTCATTAGGTCATTTTATGAATACCCGTAGAAAACAATTATTTCTACGATCTATAGTTTCAACCGTTACAAAGTCGAAACTAAACTTATAATCCCCTTGTATATATTGTATATACCGGGTATAAAAAGTCATTTCCGGTTAATCTATTCACTCGTAAACGTTGCCGTCGCGTGAGATGACAATATTTAACTTAAGGAGGTTCCAGTACTTATACATACAATGAACACAAATATACCAAATGTTGTACTAAAAATGCTACGACCTACAATTCACGTATTAATAAAGAACTTAATATAAACAGAGTATTGATACATTTAACCTAGTTCTTTGTTATATTTAATTTTCTCGGAGTTATGTGTGTCAAAATAAAATTCTTAGAAAATATCATAATATAAAGTTAATGATAATTAAATATCTAGAAGAAAACTTTTTTTTTCTTTTAATATAAAATTTTTTTGTTTTTTATAATTAGTTTTCTCATATTTTCTCGCAAAATCTAATTAAAAAAAAAACATCATTCAAGGGGGGAAAAAAAAATTGTATAAATTGTATAAAAAGTTGTATGAAAAAATTTGTAAAATTCTTCTTGATAAAAATAATATAATTTAAAAAATCAAATCAGAATCAGTAATTTTGTTGGATAATGATTTCCGATACATAATAACATTATTTATTATTGGATTTTTTAACTAACGTAAATATATTCAAATCTTCTCTGGAACGAATAGAGATAGATAGATGATATGAAGAGAATGCGGAGATGGTTAAATGGGGTCCCCGTAAATATCATCAATGATATTTAAGAGGATGAATTTTAATAGAAAAAAAAGTATGTTTGTAAAAATAACTTCCTTATTTCTTTTTATAAACGAGATAACAACCCTGATCTATGTATTATTCAGATAATTACCGACGAAATTTTCTCGCTTCTGATGAATAAAAATAAGAATTGATAAGAAAAGAGACATTTTATTTATTATCGACGAACATTCATGAAATTAAGTTCTTACCGAAGGAATTTTTTTTTTTTTTTTTGGAAACTGGCGTCTGTTTTTGTTGCTTTTACCGCAGCAAAAGCTCGGGAAAATACTGCTTCGTAGGTTGTCCCTCGATGCACTGAATCTGAACAAGATTCGGAATGTTATCGGGTTAACAGAGCTGTGGAAGGTTATCAGATTCTCCATAACGGATCGATTATTTGCAGACTGTGCGGCGACGAGGAGGAATTATCCAGCCACCCCCTCTTTAACTACGAATTTCTCGGCTACAGCTGATACAAGGTATTCAGTGCATCTCATCCCGAATATATGAACCTTCAGGAAGTTCTAATCAGCAAGTTCCTGGCTATTGCCAAGATATGGGAAAAGCGAATCTCGTTAGACTAAAGAAGAAGGGTGAGCACAATGGACCCGAAGTGCAGAAATGTGTATACCGCTATCTATCTATCTATCTCAGAAATATATCGTAACCTTGAATTATCCTTGAAGTTCATACTCACCATTAAATGCTTTTTTCTTTAATTTTCTACATTCTTTATTATCCAAAAGCCTTTGTTTAGAGGTATTTAGTTGTACCCGATCTTTTTGAACAACCTGTATATTAGTTTTTTTTGTCGGAATGACGTATAATTCACCCATCATATTTTATAAAATACGATAGTACAAAAGTAAATTTCGGTATTAATTAACGATTACATAACTATTTAATTAATATATATATATATATATATAAATGAATGAAATATTACATAAACCTTATGACGTATGTGTATTATGTTATAATGATATAAAATATTAGGTTTCGATGTCCATAGAGACTATATACAGTATAGTGTATGGATATTTGGATAAATAGAAAATATTATATGAATTTATTATCATCCAATAATGATCATAATACAACAATCCAATCCAATCCAATCCAGTCCTATCCAATCCAATATAATAACAACCATCAGTTGTAATAATGTTATAATATTAAATATGTTTTAAATCCGCTTATACATTTTAGAAATGATGATAATTAGTGTACCATTATTGGGTTGGTTATTTTAATATCCAGGGGTATCATCTATCTATTTATCTATCTATCTAGGTATACGGATATGTTTAGTATTATTGACTGTATAGAAACATAAATGAACAAAACTGGAGACCATATTGTTAGTTTTGGATATTTCAATTCTTAAGTTAAAAATTAAATTTTATTAGTTAATAGAGTGATTGAAAAGGTGGTTGATGTGCTACGATTTTTATTTCTGGACAGGATATACTTCGACCATATGGTCCATTATGATGTCTACTTGGGGGGGACTGGGAGGTTATGGGTTCGAATTCCAACATCGGTAGTTTGTCAATTATTAAAGAAAGAAATAAATAATAGTTTAAAAAAACACGCTTTTTTAGAAAATCCAACTAAAAAATAGAAAATAAAATTTAATAAATTTGGATTAAGAAAGGTGTAAATAAGAAACAAATGTATATTAATGGAAAAAAACGTGGGGTGCATAGTGTCAATAGTTATTCCATTAATATACATTTGTTTCTTATTTACACTTTTTTTAGTCCAAATTTATTAAATTTTATTTTCTATTTTTTAGTTGGATTTTCTATAAAAGCGTGTTTTTTTAGTTTTTTTTAAAACTATTATTTATTTTTCATTTTTTAGTTGAAGTTCGCGCACTAGCTCTGTCTCTCTTACTCTCATGCAAAGGATACGGAAGGAAATTGATGAATCCTGGCGAATCTAATCAGGATAATCGGATATTTTAATCGAATTATTGCATTGTCATCGGTCTTTGATAGGTGTGCAAAATTTGAATTAAATCTGATCGTTCAAAGTAGAAGAAAATCGAGCCCAAATGGGTCGGTTACATACATACATACATACATACATACAGGTGAAACTAATAAAAAGCGTATAAAAAAAAATCGTATAAAGGGGACGGTTAATTAACTAAACTATCGGCGTATGAACAAGAACGAAGGTTATGCTTGTGAAGGTTTTCTGCAGTTTCGTTCACGAACTCCAGAAGAATATCAGCATAGTTCTTACCATAGTCGGCTGCAGCCGCATATCCAACCAATTCCTAGTCTACACACAAAAATTCCTTCCACTCCATTCACATCCTCACATCCTTAGGCATCACAATGGACCTTATGGTCGAAATTTAGCCCGTCTAGGCTACAACCTATCTACGGTATGCCTAAACTTGGTCAAATGCATTACCTACCGTGTTATATGAAATAAATAGTTTCAAATTATTATGAAATTATTAGTAGTGGATCAGAGTTTATAAACACCCTGCTTAATAATACCATTGGATATAGAAATCTCACGAATATAACTCGATAGTTTTAGAATGTAAATTTTCAACTCGATTTAAACAACATAATATAAACAATTATTTATTTGTAACATAGAGTAGACTATACTATACTAAACATTCTACAATAACATGATCCAATTAATATATTCTCTCTTGAATCGATACCGGATATATTTATACTATACAACAATTTTATTGTCAACTCAATATTATTCAATAAAATATTGAAATTTCGTATATGAACACATATGTATTATTTCGATTTTCAAAATTCGTAACAATTCGTATATACATAAATATATTTATTTAGTTATGTACACTGATAGAAGTAATTTTTTGCAGTAAGAAAAATTTTTTTTATACCAAGAATTTCTGGCTCTCATATAATAGGGAAGATAATATATGTATGGCATAAGAAGATAAGTATTTTGAGATCAATAGTTTTGATTTGAGATAATTATCTTGACTAAAGATAAACTGACTCTTGACTTTTGAAATTCTTAAACTGAAATGATGATTTCTTTGGACCAAGATGCTAAAATTACGGACCAAAATAAACATTTGTTTAATCCAAATTAATTAAACTTTTTAAAGAAGTAATGATATACTTCAGTTAAATAAATATACTTCAGTTAAAGAAGCTGCATAAACTTTCTCTTCTTGAGTTTTTTTATGTTATTTAATAAGAAAAATACTTTTTTTTACAAGAATTTCATTTTTTTTTGTCTAAAGGATCACAAGAGTATTTGGCCAAGATCTTAGGCCAAAACTAACGAACTCTACTTTTAAAAATTTTAAACATCGTTCAAGAATTTTAGTTTCTTCGCTCCAAACATATGTTTTCGGTTCGACTGTGTAGTCCTGAATGAAAACAAAGGTTTCTTGAAGCAAATATTTTGAATAAAATATATATTTTTAAGGGAAGAAATTCCTTCTATCACTGTAGGAATATATTGTTGTTGTGTCAGTGTGTAAAATATTTAATTATTGTATGAATATATATGTTGAATTCGATTAATAAAATGACAATGCGGCAGCTCTTGCCAATTGACAAGTATTTATACTTGATATAGAAGTGATTATTAAATCATATACCTAAAGTCGTGTCATTGACAATCTCTCTCAAAAATCAGATTATCAATCGACTAGTTTATACTCGTCGTTTCGATCGAGTTTTATTGTTATATCTCCGCCTCTCGTCATTTTAAGACTAAAAAACCTGAGTGTAATTTCCCACCGCTTCCACCACTGCTAATATTTATTGTTCCCACCGCTTCAACTAATTCATATATTTATCGACACTTCCACCAAATGTCTATTTGATCTATTGTCGCCCCAATACCTAGATCAGTTTTTGTATTATAAATACGTATTTCGACTACAAAGTAGTCATAATCTAGACTTAGTTCTTAAACTAGTTGAAATATCTTGAGCATTAAGAAATTTCAACTTATCTTTGTTAAGAAAAATGTATATTAAGTTAATTTCCTAAAAGTAAACACTCTTTGATTTTTGCATTACAACTATTTTACTTTTTCTTTAAGGTTTTCCACATAAACAGACGAAATGCGTGATCATAGCATATGGTGCCATATGATTAGTAAGTTTGATAACTAATATCAAATCATAGTTCAGAATACAAATATCAGTTCATTCGTATGCGAATTGTTGTGTTTACTACTATCGTTTTTACGATCCATCATTCCGACTGTTTTTTTTAAATTTATTATATTTATTTTTAGTGTTCATTGTTATATTTGTTCTAGTTATTATTTTTATAGTTTCCATTAGTCATATTCATATTTACAACAAAATAATATGTATAGATAAATAACATAATTTACATGGATAGATCGAACGAAGATGATATATTTTAACATATGTTCACGTGTTAAGTGAGTGTATTTGTTATTGTCGATGTACTCTGTAGATTGAGTTGAATATAGATTAATAGCGTATTTGAAATGATAATTCATTTTATTGAGTTATCAACAGAGTATATCGCTCGTTTGATGTCCGTATTCGATCGAAGCTCACATGCAACATATTCACAAAATCTCAATTAAAATGTTGTTGTATACACTAATAATTAGAATGCATAGAATTTGTAATTTAAAATCTAACAACAACAACTGTATTACATTACTCGTACATAAATGAGAAGGTTGTTGTTTACAATTGTAAATATACTTATAATTTATATTGGTTTATCAAATTATATACCAAAACATTGGTACATATAAGTCCTCAATTACGGCAGAGACTGCTAAATTAATGCATTTGATTCAAAATAATGCAGCAAAATATAAATCGATTATTTATTATATTGTTTTGCACATATACGATACAAATCTTTCATCTGTTTTATGTTACAAATTAAGTATCAAATTATAAATGATGTACAGAGTGTTCTAAAAGTTAACATCTTTAACAAATTACTTACAAAAGTCGCTTAGTGTCTTATATATAGGGTGAATCAAAAGTCATGGAGTTTATTGAAAGGGTGGATAGGGGAATGAAATTCTAAGATGAAAAGTCCTTGCACATTTTTGCGCCTGACCCACTGTTAATAAGGTATTAATTAAATAAAGTAACCGATTAGAGAAGCGCGTTATACCAAATATATATATATATATATATATATATATATATATATATATATATATATATATATATATATATATATATATATATATATATATATATATATTATCTTCCCTATATATGAGGGTCAGGAATTCTTGATTTAAAAAAATTTTTCTTACTGCAAGGAATTACTTCTATCAGTTTAGAGATTTAATGGCGTTCACTTTAGATTGTTTTTCTTAACAGATCTATAACGTAACATACGCTCGTATAAATATTTTATTTAAGGTATTTCCAGACTATATCAGCTGATCGGGTACCCGCGCGAAAAAAATTGTATAGAAAATTCTATTCGAATCAGGGAGATTCCGCAATAAAACATCATACATATATCCTAGTATATAATTTCAAACGACTTTCAAATAGCGCGCCGGTACTCATGATGCCAACTGAACCATAAAAAATAACCTTCTGTTGCGGATATGAAAAAAATGCACTTTTTTACGCATATTTTATCAAAAAACTTAACAATCCGGTGGGCATTCTCCCAAAGTTTTAAGGAAAAATAGTTCTAAGGAATTGAGGAAAGTATGTGTTGAATTTCAGAACAACCGACTGACTATATTGAGAGAGTTCGAAGTGAAAACAGTCGGAATCGTGCATTTTATTTCACCATGTTTATGAAGATGTATGTTAAATTTCTCCAACTTACCTAACGATTTTCTCAAAAACGCCATGGTGATAAATTCTCAAAAAAATTCATTTTACTAATTCAATTTTACTAATATTGTGAATTTCGTAAAGACAACCTAAAAATAGTTTGGAAATACCTTAAATATAATATATAATCGTAGGTAGGTAGGTAGAGTGATATATAAATTGTAGTGTTGACCCCATGAATATCTGATTGCAATTAAGTATGATTACAGATAGGTATGTAATTTGTAATTGTGTGTGTAATATGTGTGTGTGTACTACATATATTATAAATTAAATATATTAAGCTCAATAATTTATTGTTGATTTATTAATTAATAGCTTTATAATTACAATATACATGATTGATTGTTGTTTCAATAATTATATATTATTATGATGTTGTTGTGTTATACATTGATTGTTATAATCATAATATATATTATAATTTATTATAATATATTATTGGTTTATTGTTTCAATTAATTAATTATTCATTTATTAGAAATCAACATATTGATATTGAAAATATATCTTTGTATAGGCCAGACAGAAAAAATGTAATGATATTCGAATAATATGTCATCAGTCCAACTGGCCAAGCGGTCTAAAGCGTTATGTCTGCGCAGTGTGCCTACTTGGAAACAAGGGAGGTTATGGGTTCGAATCCCGACATCGGCAGTTTGTCAATTATAAAAAAAAAGGGAAGGTTAATTGACTAAACAGTCGGCGTATGGACAAGAACGAAGTAACTGGCTATACTTGTGAAGGTTTTCTGCAGTTTTCTTCACGAACTTCAGATGAATATTGGCATAGTTCCTATCATAGTCGGCTGCAGCCGTATATCTTACCAATTCCTAGTCTACTCACAAATTCCTTCCATTTCACTCACATCCTCACATCCTTAGGCATCACAATGTACCTTATGGTCGAAGTGTTGCCCGTCCAGGGCTGTCTCTACAATCTATCTATCTATCTATGATACGTCAACTCAACGAAACAACTACTCTTACGAGGAAAATTGGAGAATAGACTCCTTAAAAATGATATTCGAATGATATATCAACTAAGCGAAACAACTACTCCTCTTACGAGCAAATTGGAAAATAGGCTACTTATTTCTCACTGTATTTGTTGCTCATTAGCTAAGAAAACTGTTGATAGAAAATTTGTTGCTTTTCAGGTTCTTTTCAGAGTAATTAATATTTCAATGAAAACTCCAAATTTCTATCTTAGATTCTATTTGTGGTGGTTATCGACAAATTCTTCATCAAAAATTGTTAAAAAGATTGGTCACGTCCAAACTTAAACGATTATTCTTAGTCGGTTAACGGATATTTGGATGAATAAAATTAAAACAATTAAACAATCGTCAATAAGCGACGTTTCGTTTCGAGTTTATGGAGACTTCATCAAGCAACTTTATAGTTGTACATGTAATTAATACATACATTAATGAAATTTAATTACTTATTTGAATAAAACTAACTTTGATTTGTTCAATTTTTTGTCGAAATTAGAAGAACTAAACTTCCACTTTGGTTGACGGAACAAGTAAAGGAAGAAAAATTTGGTATATAAGCTTACCAAGTAAAATATTACATAGCATCTAAGTCTTTCATAGGCCCAGAGCCTATTTTAGGAATTCCAAAGACTACATGTAAACAGGTGACCAACGAGTGGGTAAATGCTAAACACCATGATCACCAGGAAAATATACCGCAGCAAAAGCTCGGGAAAATACTACTTCGGAATGCATCCAAAAGGCTGTCACTTGATGTACTGAAACTCAGCAGGATACAACTGCGGAAGGTTACCGGATTCATTATCGGGCATTATCCCTTGCGGAAGCATCTACACACAATGGGAGTCCATAACGGACCCATTATGTGCAGATTGTGTGGCGAGGAAGAGGAAACTCCTCGTTGCCCCGATTCGATTCGGTGGATCTCACCCCGAATATATAAACCTTCAGGAAGATCGGCTCTGCAAGCTCCTGGCTATTGCCAAGATATGGGAGAAGCGAATCTCGTCAAACTAAAGTAAACGGGGAAGCACAATGGACCATAAGGTCGAAATGCAATACTTTTTATACCCCAGAATATATCTAGCTACTAAGAAATACCTTGCAATAACCTGGCTGGGGCCCTCCTATATATATCACTACTTATTTTCGGAGAACGGCAACTTAGACCTTTCTACATTTATATGTTTGATGGGCCACATAAATTTCCAGTTAAGAATTCCCATCCACAACAAATCTTGTCACTAAAAACTGTCAGTGTAAATTAATAAATATTACCACACGGTTCGGAACAATTGTAAAACTAGGGATCTACCTTACACGTGTGTGCATTGTCATAAGCGATCCGGAAGGATGGTTTGCTTCTCATAGCATCACAAATAATATTTATAATAACCATTAGCACAATAATAATAATAATAATAATAATAATAATACAGTTTCATTGGTCGGTTATAATGGTCGTTGTCCCAGCTATTGTTTAAATAAACTTTTCAAATTGTATGTATATATGCACAGGGAGGAATGGGGTTGGAGAGGGTTAGAGAGTGTAGTGTAGATATGAGGATGTTGAGATTGTTCGTGTCTAAATATGAAAATAGAAATGAATTGGTAGGAATGAGTATCGCTCTACTCCACATAAATGGAAAATTGTTGTGGATGATGTTAGTGGTTATTGGTTGAGTGCACTTCTGTTGAATGCGTATTGTATGTATGTATGTATGTATGTTTGTGTCCAACCACTGGTCAGTTACCATTCACAAAAATATATATAGGGTGTTCATCTAAAACTATGCACACACTAAATTTAATTCACTACTTCTCTCCCAAATAGTGGACATAACTCCCCGAATAATAATTACAATTTGTTACTCATGCTGAAGATGACTACGTGTAAACCGAAATACATAGTACTAAAATCTTTCCACAGGCTTTTCACACAATATAATACAATAGGGTAACATATATGGCACGAAACAAAAAATAAATATTTGGTGTTGGGAAAAGCTATATATGAAGTTATTGGAAAGGCGTTATTGGTTATTGGAAAGGCGAAAATCTATAGGAAAAAACTCTGAAATTAAATAGTTTTTATTGAGCAATCAATGAGGTATTGAATACACCAACTATGGAAATAGCTTGTGGATAACCACAAATTTTTAACTGAAAGGAATTAGTCAAAATTGTTTCAGGTTGAAAATATTTAACTATCACTGGAGAGTGTCAAATATCGATCAAATTTGGGTATTTGTTTATTATATTTGTTTTTCAGTAAACTCTAGAATTACTTTACCATTCGATTGCTATTGGTACATAGCGTCAAAAATGTGTCCAAAAAAATGTGTCGTGAAAAATAACGGTAATTTTTGTAGTTATGAACAATGAGCCCATATTACAAAGTGTCCAACATTAAAAAAGGTTTCTATCAAAAAAACCTTTTTTTAAACAAGCTTTTTATAGCTAAACTAATTTTCTACAATTTTACTTCTTATGTGTTTTTCGATTTTTTCAATATTACGAGAGATATTCCAAATTTTGTGTTTCCCCTTCCCTCTAACTCCCGATTGTCGATTATTATGCTTACCATAAAAATGTATTGTCATTGCAACTGAACCTACATGTAAAAATTCAACTCCGTAGGATAAGAGGAAGCGAACATACATACATTGTAAGTTAAAGAAAAGCTTGTAAAAATCACCTATAGAATACATAATAAAAACGCAATACAAATATAAATGTACCTATAATAGCTATTGTTATTATTATTATGTTGGAAGTATAAATGCGAGCTATTCGTCCGTACTCCTCCGTAGAGCTTCATTCATGTACATTTTAAATCCGGTGTATGTGTGTCCATTTTATATTATAAATTAATTTGAGCCGACAGATTACTTGGGTTTTACATACTGTTCACATTAAAGTTGGTTGATATAGATATTAATACCTGCTATAATACACCCTCTTATGTATATAGTGAGTGCAGTGCATATGTGCGTGTAGATCTATCTATCTATCTATCTGTTGTTTTGGTTATACGCACAATATACAGGGTGAGTCGGAAGGAACGGACCAAACTCCAGGAGTGTATTATACACGTAAAAGTAATACAAAAAAAGTTTTATGTTCTTATGCGATTTCCATTTTTTGTTTGTTCAAAAACGTTAAATAACTGTCACAGCATATTGATACATTATCAGCACAACACAAGTTATCACATGTTTTGTAAGTATCTGCGCTAGAGTCAATTGAGTACTATCTTTAATAAAATTTATTTAAGATTTTAAAAAAGTTGTAAAGTATATCAATAATGTTACAACGATTTATAACCTTTTGTTTTATTTGTACTAAATATTTTAAACCTATTTATTGTAAAATATCAGTAAATTAAAAATTGATTTGATTTGGCAGTGTATATATGTATATTTTTTTACTGTGTGCTGTCGCCAGTTTTCAAAATATGGTGGCAAAAACACACCTAAAAAACAGGTTTAATTTTATTAAATAATTAATTCAAACGTTCGTTAAAAGTATTTTTTTAATGCAATTATATAAACTGCATATTTCAAAGAATATTCATAAACATTATTTATTATGGTGGCTACTTTAATAGTTATTATAATTTTAAGTACAAAAAAATTCTGTTCTCCATAAGTCGCTATGTCAAAAGTTTGATTTTTATTCGATAATTTATCTTTGAAATTATCGACGACAGGTTTTAAATTTTTGAGGGTGGATAACTACATAATTAAGCTATTCAAATCACTAAAAAATTTTTTTATGCCATCAAGCCTCATGCATACGTCTTAAATCGTCCTTAAATCACCAACTTTGAATACTATAGAATACAAGATACCATTTTTTTAATTACAACTTGAAAACAAATGAAAATCTGATAAGAACCTGAAGTTTGGTTCGTTCCTCTCGACTCACACTGTATATGTAAACACACATTAAGGTTTTCCATTGTATGTTGCCTGTCTGCTATGGCAGTCATCCGAGGAGACAAACAAGCGTACAGGTAGTTCATTGAGACACATACTATTTCATAACCCTTTAATTAATTGATATTGTGTGTAAAATGTTGTTAAATATTTCTATTAGTTGAGAGAATGTTTGTTCTTTTTTTGGGTTAGAATTATTTTAAGATATAGGGGTCTTTCACACGGAAGATGCATGACGCAAGATGCATGCATCCTGGATTTTATTTCAGTTGTGGTTTCGTTTCTTACGTGTTTGTGTTCTTCTTATTGGTTTCAAGTGTTTTTCTCGTAAAAAAGAAAGCAAACATACAAGAAAGAAAATAAATATACAAAATAAATGTATGTAAATATGTAAAATTAATTTACAGGATGCATGCATCTTGCGTCTTGCATCTTTGGTGTGAAAAATCCATTAAATAACTTAAATAATACCTTTAATAAATATTCTATCCTTTTGAGAATCTCTGTTATCTCCGTGTCTCGATTTAATAACCCTTGTACAGACCATTTCAAAAGTTAATTTATATAACTCGGTTTTTCAAAAAAAAATTTCCTAAAAGTTTCTGATAAAAGTTTGGCATTTTATGAATATTGGGGACGTCACCATGTTCCCAAAAATCAATTTCCTGACTAGCACAGTTAAATTTTGTACGATGTTCTTTCCATTTATAATATATAGAATTATATAGCGTTAATCAATTTTGAGTAAAAAGACCCATGCGCAGAGTATCTACAAAACTAATAGATATATATTGTTTTTTCGACCAAAATTGAATTCTTTGACTAAAGTTTAGTGGGTTTGAAAAAAAATTCATTGGATAAAATATGCCTTGAATGGACCAAAAACCGATTTTGGTAACGTTGATAGATGTCAAAAATCAATTTTTTGACCATCATAGTAAAATTTTATTGAATTTTTTTTTGAAACCCACCTTGTTTTTAGGTGTAGTTTCCATTTTTACATGTTTATAACAAGTAATTTATACTAAATCAGAGCTCACAAATTTTGGACGATTTGTTATTACCGTATTAAAAATATTTCATGTACCTTTTTCAGGTAAGATCGCCGCCTATCATTCAAAATAAAAATTTTTGGTACCAAAAATTACAATTGATCTGATAATGTGAACCTGACGTATGGATAACCCTATGTCCATATCAAAATCGAAATAAATTTTTTTTCTCTGGTATTTATACGAAGATTGACATTAACTACTATATTTTACACAACAAATCAACAAAAGAAAAAAAAATGTTTCAATACACTTTAAATAAATAAATATACATTTTATGACATATTATGAAGAATATACTTTTGGTATAAATATTTAATCATTTTGGAAAAATTTTGTATGTAGGTTGTTTTTAGTACCAGTTGGCAATTTTCCCTAAACAAACAAACATATATTACATATAAGAAAATTTTAAATAATTTATGTTGAAATTTTATATATATATGTTACGTTAAAATTGGATAATACGGTAAAAGGATGAATATCTGTTATAGAAAAAATAATATTAAAAAACTAGGAAATTTATGACAAATAATTATTAATTAATTTTTCTAAATTTTGACATTTTAATTTATATATATATATATATATATATATGCTTTTATATCTTCGCGCCAGAGTGTTCGAGCGCCCTATGCGACGTATGAACGTTAACAGTAAGGCCTCACAAACTTGTCGGATTTGGTTATTGCTAAAAATAATTGAAAGATCAGATCAACGAATTTGCATCAAATTTTGCTTCAAACTCGGAAAAACTAGTTCAAAGTTTAACTAAAAAATTTTAACCTAAAATTTAGAAAGCAGAGCGATGGGAAATCTCACCGAATTTTGTGCAGCAATTTTTAACTAAACACAATATAGTACTGCAGCGCAACCTTCGTACAATCCCGAGATAGCCCCTGTGACTTTTGGTTGTTCCCGAATTTGAAAAAACTGCTTAACGACAGATCTCATATATGAGAAATATGATATGTGTATATACTTTTAATGATAAAAGTAAATTATTCATTTTGACGGTAACATATACATGTTATATGATTTTTATTTTGAATAAAGATATATGTTTGTTATCATGTGTTATGTAATATAATGTCAAAATTGTAAATATGCATATCATATATATTTATACGAATATTTTATTGTTTTTATTTTAAAATAAATGTATTTCTTATTAAAAATGAATGATTAATATGCGGTATTTGTGTATACTTGAATGTCCATATATTATGTTAGAAAAAAACGATGTATGTTCAGAAAAAATTTATATGTTCTTTTAATATTTAAATGTACACTTTCGATCAAAACGTCAAATATTTTTATTTATCAAGAATATTAACCTACAAATATTCACGGTCAATCCTATTTCAAATCGATAAATTTCAGACTAAAAGATAAAATATATTATTATTTGTGTTTACTTAAGCGTCACAATACTATACATATGCCAATTTCCATTAAGGTTAAGAAGGCTTTGTATGAAAGAACTGACGTATACTATAAAGACAAACATGTCTATATAGACAAACACCAGATATCTAACTCTGGACCTCTGGATTTTTTGCCCAGTGTACTACCGTTACACCACAGATGGTATAGAAAAATGAGCCAATTTTTACATATCATTGACAGTATTACTTTCAAGTCAAAATTAACTTATTATTCCATTAATATAAATTTCCATTAAGCTTACGAAGACATAGTATGAATGAACTGACGTATACTATGCATACAAACACGCTTAATATATACATATGCTAATATGTGGAATAATAAGTTAATACTGATTTTAAGTAATATTGTTAATGATATGAAAAAATTGACTCATTCATCTATATCGTCCGTGGTGTAACAGTAGCACACTGCAATCTTGTAAGACTGCCAGCACATTCTGGAGTTGAGAAATTAGGATATCGAAATATCCACGAAGCTATTTGGTTTAAGATTAGTGGTACAATACGATTACTTTTAAGCAAACTGTTTCTGCAAAAACAATTTTAATTAGGGATAACGTTAAATAATGAATCGTAAAGTATAGTTAAATAATTGATTTAAATCTGCATACAATTTTTTCAACTACATAAATTTAAATGCTTTTAAGATATGAATAAGAGCATTATTATATAAATTACAAATGAATAATAATACCGAACATTCATAACCATATTTATTTAACTAGAGATGATTGTGATGCTTCAGTTTATATATTCAAGATACCACCTCGTCTAGGTAAACTATCAACTGTGGTGGTGCACTATTTTAAGAGCTTTATAAATAACATAATATACGTGTATTCTAAAGGCTGCTTCACATTATTAACATTTTTTTCTACAGACGATCCGGTAAGAAATGTCCATAGTAGATAGTTGGTTAGTACTCGTCAGTACACTGATAGAAATAATTTCTTGAACCAAGTAAATATTTTGACGAAAACATATTTACTTGGTTCAAGAAATTCTTTCTATCAGTAAGCTTATACAAATCTAATTCGTAATCATTCACGCGCATGCGCCTACACTAGGATGATGACATCATAACCAATACAAATACAACGCGACGGATAAGTAAAGATAATATCATCTATCTGTTGTGGGTTTAGCCATTGTAAACGTATCATTAGCTTCGAAGGTTATTTACGGTTGAAATTTTACAGTATTTCGTCTCACAAGAATGTTTGACCGGTCACCAGTGTAACGAGTGAATGGCTATTTTCACGTCAAAATTTTGGAATCAAATGTCTGTTTTAATCGGACCGTATTTGATCTTATTGAGTATTATGTGTCCACTGACATCGAAAATCAAATTAAATCGATTAATGCATCTGTTGTTATTGTGAAGCTGGCTTAAGATGTTGAAAGCAATTCATGGTTAGGATAAAGATGTGTGCATAATTATATATATATAGTAATATGAATCATGCACATAGCACTACCGTACATATTAATATTGAGGGTGGGTGGGTGCTAAGGATTACTACAGATTTGAAGCCAATGAATATGTGTACAAGTTGGTAAGCTTGTCTCTGCAACAACAATAACCCTTTTACCTTCCTCCAACTAGTAAATAAAATAAATCTATAGAAATGTAGTATTAAATCTAGCATAGAGAAGTATATAATATAGCAAAAATTTCCAGTCTTACGAAGAATATTCACCGTGTACAGGAGATTGATCGTATTTTTGTTTGATAATAGTAAATTACAGGAATTCTATGAATACTAATTATAGAGAATTTTCTAACGTAAATTTAGTTTTCAGTAGTGTGGTAGTTAAATATAAAAGCCTGACGAGATGTGATTAATTGTTATATGATATTCTTTGACATCAAAGTGCTATACAAGAAAAATTCGAACACATCTGAGATGGGAATCGAATCCACGATCTTTGGCATTCTAAACCAACGATCTTTCTGTGTTTGGTTACCTGAGATGTTATGGTAGTGGAATGGATATGATCTATCTCTCACTATCTTGATGTGTATAATATTTCTCGGCCTTGTGCACTACCGTGCTCTAGATATCAAGAATTTGCCGTCAAAGTATGTGATCAATGTTCAAATGACTTAAATGTCAAATTAGGTAAAAACTAGTCACTTGCGGTGGTATAACATTACCGGAAGGCAACCATACTAACAATGAAAGAGAGGGATATACGGAGCTTTATGTAAACTCCTCCTAATAATAATTAGAATGAGGGGTACCACAAATGGGTCCTTGGCACCTAGACCAAGGGACACTCTGTGCTTTCCTTGAGAACAACCTGTTACTCGAAGGCGAGACGTCTTCGGGTAGGAAGTGCTATCTTAAGCAGATGAAGCTATAGGATTATGTCGAGGCCAGACGCCACACAGAAAGCCCACAACTTCTCAGCCGACATTGCTCACAGGATTTACGGATCCAAGGTTTCATACACAAACATTCTATACCTAACACCCTGTAGGTTTCTGCAGGTGCAGCTAACATGGAGTACGGAGGTTTCATCGTCCTCTATACAGGCCCTACAAGTGGGATCAACCCTCCTCCTATTTAACCTTATATACGTGCACAGATCACCCCACCGGAATCAACGTCATATACAGGAGTTTTTAATTTTGAACTTTTATAGACTACAGAAATGAAGTAGAATCGACTTCCATTAAAAACTCGATAAAAAATACTTTCTTGTGCGTGCTCAAAGATGAAGATTGCAACTAATGCAATTTTCATGGCAGTCCATTATCCAGCTGTCATTTAATCATTCAAAATATGATCGTTAAAGCTCTCATAACTTAAGGACTCTAGATCAAAAGCAAACAGAATTATTGTAACTCAATGATACTTGATAAAGGATATATGTAAGTTATATACAGGAATAGACAGTCTAACATTAATCAGCACATTATCCTCGCGACATTTGTATGCATTGTGTGTGGCTAATGGTTGTAAATGTCCTTAGCCTGGTTCCATGGAACAAACCCTACCAATGTGACAAAAACATTATAAATACAACAACCAATGGATTAGTTTTACGAATTGTAACTTACTCATTTTGTTTTGTTTGTTTCATGTATCTTTATATGTGTAGAAATTATATGCTGCGTGTTTCAGGAGCAAGAATATATGTACAGAAAGCGGTATAGTCTGGGCAAAAATGATACAATTAAAATCGTCCATTTTTTGTGAATGAAAGTAATATTGTTGTAAGATATGAGATGTTTACACTGATAGAAGGAGATTCTTTCCTCAAGAATATATATTTGCTTCAATAAAGAAACCCTTGTTTTCATTTCAAACTACGCAGTCGAACCAAAAACATGTGTTTAGTTGAGCGAAGTAACTAAAATTCTTGAAGGGTGTTTACATTTTTTTTAAATAGAGTTCGTTAGTCTTAGCCTAAGAGAGTCTTTCTTGGCCAAATACTGTTGTGATTTTTTAGTCAAGAAAATGAAATTCTTGTAAAAAAAAAGTATTTTTCTTATAAATAAATAAATAAAAAAACTCAAGAAGAGAAAGTTTATGCAGCTTCTTTAACTGAAGTATTAATATTTAACTGAAATATATTTAACTGGAGTGAGTATATCATTACTTCTTTAAAATGTTTCATTTGTTTGGATTAAACAAATGTTTATTTTGATTCACAATTTTAGTATCTTGGTCCAAAGAAATCATCATTTCAGTTAAAGAATTTCGAGATTCTTGAGTCAAGAGTCAGTTTATCTTTAGTTATGATAATATTCTGAAGTCAAAACTATAGTTGTCAAGATTATCTTCCTTATATGTGAGAGTCAGAAATTCTTGGTTTAACAAAATTTTTCTTACTGCTAGGAATTACTTCTATCAGTGTAGACATAGGTGAAAGTTATTTTTTCTTAGGAAGAAAAGCCTGTATCTCACCTATAAAGAAAGCTTTTCCATATCTTCTAGCAACTTTTTTCACTTATCATTTATTCACGAGAAAAAATTTTATATTCCCACTATTTCCGAGTACTTTATCTCGATGACAAAATTGTGTAGCTATTTTGTGCCTTATTCATTCGGATTTTGGGAAAATGTTTCGAATAAAAGTTGTTCATTAAAAATATACTAACAACGGTTTAGTCGAAACCTAATGAATAAAGCACAAAAGAAAGATTATTAAAATAATCAAAGAGAACTCTAGGTTTTTTGAAATTACATTTTAAATTTTGTCCCAATTCCTAGAACATTTGTTTGTATTTTATAAATACGTATTTCGACTACAATGTAGTCATCATCAGTATGAATTAGCTAATCGTAACTATCTATGGGATATGGATTCAGAGATATGTTGCTTGTTGCTAATTTGGTGCATGTCTCTTACGATTAGCTAATTCATACTGATGATGACTACATTGTAGTCGAAATACGTATTTATAAAATACAAACAAATGTTCTAGGAATTGGGGCAAAATTTGAAATATAAGGCACATAAATGATTATAAAATTTTGAAAAAAGAGTTCAACATCTCTGGCCCTTAGTGCAATGCTATTGCCTTTTTAAATATGTACCATTCCTTTTGACACATACTGTATATATCTTTTACGTGTGCTAGGTAGCGTGGAAAAGATATGAAGGGAAACTGTACCAACAAGAGACAAATAAAATGTATTCATTAAGTATACCCATAACCGCAATAAGTATAAGTAGTATCCATCTATGAAGGGGTACTTCAGTTGGAAAACAGTACTTACCCTTCCTTCAAAATTTTATTGTTAAAGTATTGTCATGTGTAGCCTAAAAGTTGCATGTGCAAAATAATACCATGTTTTGTTTATTTTGATAGTTTATTTCGATTGTTTTATTTCCGTAGTTTTCTTTAAGAATTTCGGAACTTTAAGCGGTTCCGTAAATTTTTTGTTTGCCCAAATATCTTTAGATAATAGTACTAGGAATATTGATTACAAATTTTTTGAAAGGTATCTTTACTTTGCTCTCAAGCCCCCCAAAAATATTACCATTAAATATAATATTAAAATATTTTAATATTAAAACAATGAATTTTAATATTTATTCAAATCCTGATATTATAACGTAAATCTTTTCATTTCCAAAAAAGATTATTTTTTTGGAAATTACTGTATTAAGAAATGAAATTAATTTTTCATTAAAATAATGAGTTTTAATAATTGAAATAATTATGATTATAGTATTAAATGAATTAATAATTACCCAGTCAAAATATACATTTTAAGCGAGGTTCTACATTTCTTTTCGTATTTTATTAAATTATGTTTAATATACAAAGTTTATGAGCCGATAAAAAGGGTATCATTGATAATGTGGCTCGTAATTCGAAAATTCTTCTTTTATCTGAAACTTGGAGTAAAGACATTCTTGTACCTAATTTCAACTGTATACACATTTTAGATATCTGATATATGAAATACTGTCGTAGACCCAAGTATTTATGATTTAATTGATTGAATTTATATTTTGCAACTTCTTTCAATAAAATATTGATAAATAACAACCTGTTACGAAATAAATAAATTAGTTACCTGTTGAAACACCTCATAGACAAAAACAGGTGACAGGTAGATATTATTGTAATAAAAATTTAAATAAACAAAATAATAATATTCGATTATGTAATTCATTTTTATTGAAAAATAAAAATTATTTAGCATAAAAATATGTCTTTATTTTTATTAAGGTGGTTCCAGCATGAAATCACTTTTCGACACATTTTCTCTTTTTTTTCCACAGGCTAAAAAGAACGTTTTCTAATAAACCTCGAGAATTTTTGACCATTTAGAACGCGAGATAATTAGTAACAAAGTAATCATTTTCTCTCATTAGAAACATGTAAAATTTCATGCCCGCCCAACCATTATCTGTTGTATTAAAAAAATACTCGACATAATTTAAAAAAAAAAAAACTAGAATAGTAAAGATAAATATTTATTAAATAATTTTTTTTTTAAATCGCGTTTTACCGTTTTGTTTTCGAAATATAATAGTTAAATATTTTTTATTTTTCAAAATTAAATTAATTTTTATATATGAGTATTGAATAAATGTATGAATTGTGTGTGTGTATATGTGTATTTGTTCTATAATAAAAGCCAACCGGTTTTTTGTCCTGATTATACAAGACCGTGCTGAAAAACTACCTTAATATCAGAAAAAATTCGAATAAAGCTTAATCCTTAATACACTATTACAAATGAAATAGCAAAAGTTCCCACTGATCTTACTTCTGTTAAAAATTTATTCATGGTTCCAAAAGTATCGGTTTTCCGATATATTTCTCTTAAACGGTAAATGTTATCGTAAAAATAGATCTAATAAAAGGTGTCAGATCATTGAAATGTTTACAAAAATTGTTCGGATACTTTTTTTTTTCCTACGAAACAACATTCAGTTTCGATATCGTGAATGTTTTATGTGGAAACATAGGTTTAAAGGTCCTGTAACGACTATTAATCCATATATACCAAAATGGACAACACAATATCACTCGACTTAACTGAAATAACCACTAAATTGTTATTCCAAACTATCCGTAATTATATGTTTAAGAAATAATAACAAACATTATCATAAAATACAAATTAATACAGTTTTAAATGTAAACCTAAATGTTTCATGTGGTAATAATTGTCCATAGTATTATTGTGGATTAATCATGGAGAAAAGATTCTATTTGGGTAAAACTTAGGGGGTAGAGCTTAAACTCCAGTGACAGATAGATATATTATGTATTAGTTATACGACATATACACACACACATTGTTTTAGTTGGTTTACGCGTCAGTTGGTATTATATATACCAACAGTTATTTTATACAGAGTATCTCAAAAATATCAACGGAAAGGTGTTGCAACAAAATGGAAAGCTCATAAAATCAATGATAGATAACGAGTTGAAATTTTCTATGTGTGCGTATTCTAGAGCTAAGACGTGGCATTGATGGACTAGGGAGAAAATGGCATTGATAAAATAAACAATATTGTTTGAAATGCTGAAATGAAAAATACAGAAAATTTCACAAAAATCCATGGAGGAAACTTTGAGTTCGTATGGCTTCCTTGATAATAAAATTTCCTGAGATGGCTGGTTTTGAGAAATAAACTTTATTTTTGACAAGATTTGTAGGAAATTAAAAAACTATCTTTGGTTTTTATAGGCAATTCAGAGTTAAACTGATAATTTATTGTAGAAATGAATACTGCAGAATATTTCACGAAAATTGATCTAGATGACCTAACAGTTGATGACTTTAAAGAGTCATTTTGTGGTTAAATAGACTTTCCTGGGATAACTGGCGAAAGTGTCGGTTGTGATTTTCCTCAGAAACCAACGGTATTTGAAAAATCTTTTCTGAAGACCAAAACACATTTCACGATTGATGAATTCGTACATACAAGTAGTGACATAGTAAAAGTTACTATACTTTTACGATAATACGTCTTTAAATTTACTTCCATAGTTGGAGGCAATTAAAAAAACTGATGATAACAAAATCGGGGGATCAGTTTGGTGTTGCAGCTATATATCTATTATCTACATCCAAAATTTAATTACACCACTCGATAGCTAAAGTATCAAAGAATTTATTGCGTTGAGTAAGGACTAGGACGCATCGTACGTGGCGGAGGGGGAAGCGCCGCCATTTTGAGGAGATTTTTTGTCAAATCGTCACAATTCTAGATTCATTTTTCAAGAATCACTCTGTATATATTATATAATTAAATGAAAACCTAAACAGTATATTAAAACTATAATATAGCACACGCTCTCTAAGATTGTATTTAATTAATAATAATAATACTTCATAACTTCATGTGTATTTAATTCGTTCGTAAGGTAGATAGATAGATAGATATTTGTTGGTATTCATTATCTTATATAAATTGAACATATATCGACTTATCGAACATTATCCGTTATTGATGCAGTTTCATATTAAATTAATCCTCAATGGGAGATCACATCCTATAAACTAAGCTACATTATTATCTATTTAGTTTAATATTATTAAGACCAGACCACCCTCTATGACTGACGGACTGACTGATTATATTATGTTGTTGTTGTTGTTGTTGTTTAATGAACATTACATGTTTAATAGACACACAAGTTTGTTAGTTTGTTGATTTCGAACAAATACACTGTAACTAATTAGTTTACGAATTTATCGAACTTTAGTGGGGGTTAGATTGGTGGTTCGTCATGGATTTTAATAGTTTTATAGAAACAATAATCTA
This sequence comes from Nineta flava, assembly GCA_963920215.1. NCBI lineage: Eukaryota > Metazoa > Arthropoda > Insecta > Neuroptera > Chrysopidae > Nineta > Nineta flava. The sequence goes on from OY986040.1 coordinate 142,088,686, forward strand.
ACGAAAATCATAGTTATTAATAGGACTGCGCTTAATTTTTCATTCCTTGCTTTAAATTAGACGAAGCTTAAACTTTTTTTAAAACTGTCGAAAAAAATAGATAAATTTTCCTTGCTTGCTTTCAATGGTATTGGCGTTTAAAAGACCTGGTATGCAATTTTTTTATTCTATTGGTGCACCACTCACAATAAGTCACATTCTAAGCGTATATAGTCCAAGCAGCCGAGCGGTCTAAGGTGTTATGTCTGCGCAGTACGCCTATTTGGAAACTGGGAGGTTATGGGTTCGAATCTCGACATCGGCAGTTTGTCAATTATTAAGAAAAAAAATGGGACAGTTAAGTAACTAAACTGTCGGTGTATGGACAAGTAACCGGTTATGCTTGAGCAGGTTCTCTGCAATTGCCTTCACGAACTCCAGATGAATATCGGCACACTTCCTATCATAGTCGGCTGCAGCCGCATATCCTACCAATTCCTAGTCTACAATGAGTGCATGTTGAAACCAGTTTTGGCCAAGACATTGGATTCAAAATGATTATTTAAAAAATAATAATAACTACAAAAACTTTAAAACCAACTAAAATCAAGATTTTTTTTTAAAATTTGGTGGTTTTTAGGTCGTAGACAATTGTGCCAAGGTCTTTTGAATTGAAAAACTTGGTGATTTATAACTGGTATCACTAATTTTCCAGCATAATTCAGTTTAAAACATTTTGTAGAGCAAAATTATATTAATCGTATTGAAAAAAATAATTAATGATTGTTTTGAAAAACTTGACAGCTTTTATGACCATTTATTGTTTTTCTTTTTTAGTATGTAAAATACCTCCTAAATGATTTGAAAAGAAAACCATGAAAATATTCAATTAAAATAACATTTAATTAAATAAAAATTCATATCAAAACTTTTTTATTTATGTTAATGTCAAATTCAAACGCTATTGAAAGAAAAATTGATAAACAATAGAATAAAAAGTTCAATGGAAATGAAAGTTCAAAAAAACGTGTCAAAATTTTGAAAACACTATTTACATTTGATAAAAAATAATATGATTGTATTCAAAGGTATATAACCCGAAGAAAAAAAAAACGTATTGATTTTTTTTTAATAGCATTACACAGCATATTCTTCTTGACAAGTAACAACAAAGGATATATTTTCCTATACACTATTGGACAAAAAGTTTTTAGATTAAAGGAGGCAAAACTTGTTGTCACCCCCTAGGTTTATTATTTATGATTGCTTCATGTATAAAATATGAATTATTTAAAAAATCGTTTCAAGCTCTGATACTTAATATAAGCTGTTTTTGTAAATAAACACCCAAAAACATTTAAAGAGATGTGATCGCTTGAAAATCTATGTTTGATACCTCTCTTTACCCTTGACCAATTTTGCCCATTAGCTAACTTGGTGCTTAAGATTACAGATAGCACTTCAAATACCAAATTTAATTCCCATCAGACCCAAATTGTAGTTTTTACAACGCTAACGTAAGCGTTAATACGAAAGTGTGTAAGCGCCCAAAACGAATACATCCCAGGTATGTTCGGTGAACATACTAACAAAATTTTTCGAAATTTCTTCATCGGTTGAATTGTCTTACGAAAATTTCGTAAAAATGTTGTTTTAATCTACTGTTTATTGTTTTTAAGTAGCACTAAATATAGTCCATTTCTAAAATTCTTCAAAATCTTATATAGTACATTCATAAAAGTCCACAATAAAGTTTATTATTTTTTTGTAAGTTAAATGGAGAAAATCCATTATTTCGGTATGACAGGCCAAGAAAAAAGAATATATTTAAGAAAAAAAACTGAGATTTCGGGTAATTAAGCTACCGCGGACAGAAATTAGATTTACCCAAAATCTCAGTTTTATTCATAAATCATATTCTATTTTCCAATGCGTAGGTTTTTTTTACCCGTCTTATTTGATTCCAATTGAAAATTATCAAAATATGTCGACGCTCACGGCTTTTTCTATAAGAGCAATGCATTCTTACTCAAACTTGAAGAATAAATAATTAATTCAAGACCCCCGTAACCCTCCTGAAACTTTTATAATTGATTTATATGCACTTTAACTCATCTAAACAAAAAATCAAACCTTAATGTTTTTGAAGCTCCAGTGCTCGTACACCCTTAATAGTAATGCTAAATTCTCAAACATGATATTTTTCGACAGTAGGGTGGTGATAAGAGTATTTAGTGATAAAAACTAAATATTTTTAACGTTTATATCAAATATAATAATAAAATATTATATTGCCGTGTATCGAACAGGAATATTCTTGTATATCTCAAACACAAAAAACAACTTAATCACTCACTCAAACATTCTATATAAATGATATGACAGACGGACCGACAGGCAGACAGACATACAATATGATGGACACAAATAACAAACTATATAGTAAGCCTACATAAAGAATACATTCTATATAGTCTATATATCAAAATCGTGACCCATTGTTGACAGCTATATTCGTTCTGTCAACAACAATTCAACCAACAATACCTTCAATATAATTACTTACTGACAGACGATGACAGTACACACAGTGTTGTATACACGAGGGCTATTCATTTTGTTATACAATTGACATACCTACCCAACATTTTTAACCCGGCTTCAAAAAGGAGGATGGTTCTCAATTCGTATGTATTTTTTTTTTTTATGTTTGTTACCTCAGAACTCCGTCATTTATTAAGCGATTTTGAATTTTTGTTTTAAAGAGTTTGATTTCCGATTGGTCCCATTGTCATCAAATCGCATTCTAATGAAGGGATTCCCTGGAAATCGAGGAAAAACCCTCATTTTATATGTGATAACCGATTTCTGGCAAATTTTTTTTTTTTTTGATAGGATATACTCATTCATAATGGAAAAATAAGAAAGTTTAAAATAAAAAATTTTTAACAAAAAAAATAACCGACCCCAAAAAAAAAAAAATTTTTACAAAAATTTTTGAAAAAAACCTCTAAAAATTAAAAAAAAATAAAAACGGATAAAGAAAAATGTGTTATAAAAAAATGCACTAAAAGTTAGTAGGTCGTTTAGTTGGTCTACCCATATTTAGACAAATAAAATCAGTTATAGAACTTCAAAGCCACTAAAAATCGAGAAATATAACCTATTTTGACAAAATGGAAACCCGACTTCAAAAATCAAATATTCTAAAACAAAAAATGCACTAAAAAGAAAAAAATAATTGCATATTCTTGTGCCAATTTTAGTTCACCTAAGCAAAAAATTTAAAAAATGTATGTACAATTATTGTTATTTTTGGAGGCGGTGTCCTAATTTTATGTGAATTTCTCTATGCTGACACCGACTCGATTTGATTTTTGAAGTCGGGTTTCCATTTTGTTAAAATATGGTTTATGTTATACAATTGACATACCTACAAACATTTTATGATAACATATCGAAAAAATGTTATTTGTATTTCCAGGAAGAAACGAAAAAATTATTTTATTTTCACTATATTTGAAATGTTTTCCCAATATTATTTTATCGTTTTACATAATCTGGAAAATTTCGTTTCCATTTAATTGTGTGTCCCTTTGAATGACATTAGATACATCCCTCTAGCAAGTAATATGACTGTTATGGACAAATATCAAAGGTAAATTGGTATTTGTGATAAAAGAGTATTCAATTTTTTGAATACATAGATTTTCACCTTCTTCCCCTAAAAAATTGGACCGTTTGTATGTACCAAAATGGTAGGTATCAAAAATACGAATAGATTAAGCGAGAAAACTAAAAAATTATGGTTTACACCGAGGTTATGGAAATTAGTTTCAAACAAAAGTTGATTGATTTTTAATAAGGACCATTTTTAGCGAATTTTCTCCAAAGAAAATGCAGCTATTGTTTTTGTACCAATGTTGGAATTTCGTAAAATTTTCCGAAAATTACCTACTAGATGTTAAAAATGGAAACACAAAATTTGGTATATCTCTATATCTCTATATCTATAAGTTGTAGGTACTAAGTTTTACTGTAATTTTGTGTCTTATCATTTTTCTGTTACACTAACATTTACAGATATATTATCAATTAAAGATTGAAAGTTAAAATTCTAAATATCTCTGTACACATTAGAGTTTGGAAAAATTGATAAGGTAATGAATTATAGCAAACTTGATTTTCTACAACTTTACTTCTTATACATTTTTCGATTGTTCTAATATTAAGAGAGATATTTTATATTTTCTGTTTTATTCTATCTTTATGCCCCCTCTTTCCCTTGACGTATGCCATTTATTAATAAAATTGGCCTTGAAAATACTAAAATGATATCAGATACGACATTTTATTTTGATCAGACTTAAATTGTGACTAGAGAGAGTGGTTTATGTATTCTAAGGAAATTCGCTAAGTTGACGCAGCTCCTGCGTAACGCCTTTTTTTATCTTTCAATTTTTGTTCTACTTCTTACAGTTTCAGAGATATACAGTTTTACCCATTTTGCCTAAACATTGTCCGATTTTGCCGATTCACGAACTTGACCTTACATTTTGCAATACACATACAAAATTTCAGCTCGTTATCTTTTTTCGTTTTTTAATTATCATGTTGATAGACGGACAAACGGATATGCGAAAACTATGTCATTTTATGAACACCTATGCCAAAAAATATTTTCTACAATCTATATTTTCCACCGTTTTAAAGTCAGAACTAAACTTAATATACCCTTTTATATACTGGGTATAATAATTGTAAATGTCAATCTTTTGAGAAACATAACCTTAAATTGTTAATAGGCAAGTTTATTTCTTTAATTAAATTTTGAATATTTTATAAAGTCATGAAAATCTTGCATTTGATTCATGCAATAGTTAACATTCATGACCGAAAACAGACACTGTGCGGACAAAAACGACCATTGTTCAATCTTCGATCAGAACGCAAGACTTGCTTGACGATATTTTCCAAAATTCACAATTCATTGTGGCATAATCACTCAAGTGACAGTTTTTTTTCAAAATTTTACAGTTTATTTGTGTCAGATTCATTAAATTTTAACAACTTTCATTCGAAAAATTGGATTGGATTATTCCTGGAATAGTTTTTGTTGTATATTGTGTACAAAATATTATCCAAAACTTCAACTTTTTTTAGTCCTCGGATTTTCGGTACTCAATAAAAATTCTTTGGATTCTTCATGGTCTATTTTCCACATAATGTCCGTTTTCGATCATTTAGCCTAGCACATTTACAGTAACCTTACCCTTTTTAGTTCTTGTTTGATTATTTGTTGTCCTTCTTAGCTATGAGATTACGTAATGTCTCAATAGAGACATCACTATCATAAATATTTAGTTCTAGTAAAGGATAGTAAGTAATATATATACGAGTATACTACTTTGCTAGTCTACATATGACTTTGTATAGTATGTTAAAAGAAGTCAAGGCAAATAGTAAAAGATACCTTAAAATATGAAAATCTGATGATACACATGTAGCTAGTTAGGGGGGGAAGGGCGGTTGAAGGGAGTTTAGTACAACTTCTCACATTTACCACAAACAAAAAGCTCGCTTGGGTACGATAATGTGGCCTTCACATGCAGTCACGGTTGTTCTGAGTTCTCACAATGGTGTAAACTACGTTTTATCAGATTTATCATATATGCCTTATATCAAGTATTTTAATACTCATATGTTTTTAGTTTTTGATTTGATTTTAGCAAAATCATTCCATGAGACTTTGTTGTTAGTTTACCATTCTCTAAAAAAGTATATATAAGAGAAATATAGGTTAATTTTCCTTAAGACTTCAGAAAAACTCATCATAAGACCAAAATTCCAAACCGTATCAAAAAATTATAGCCGTTTTTCTTATAACAATAACATTTGCTGACGGCTATATCTTAAAAATACTTTATAGTTTCTATGGAAATGCCGGCATAAACAAAATTTTGAAAATATATTACTTATCAATAAATTTAAAATTTAATAAAATTGACGTTTTGAAATGTCAAAATTTAGAAAAAATAATATTTATTTTACCAAACAAACAAATGTATTTATTTTTCAGTTTTTGCAGGCATTGTTTATTGATATTTTATTCATGTTTTAAATTCATAGGAACTATTAGGACTATAGTCTATAAACTCTATACACGGAAAGGTTTAAAAGGTTTTTAGTTTGTTGCTTAAGAATTAAAATATATGATTCACACTACAAGGTGTTTCGAAAAACCATGGAATTTTTTGACAAGTAAATCTCTACCGATTACTTGTAAAAATTATTCAGTCTATTTTCCGGACATTCTGTATATAAAATAATACCTTAGGAAACTTATGAATTAAAACTACAGTTGCATGTCATTTCAAAAGAGTATTGTACACAATTGCATACATTTTCTCCAGATAAGCTATATAGCTTTGTTTACAACAGTATGTCCAAAAACATACTGTGGCCAATATTTTTACTCATAAAAAATTTATATAATTTCTAGTTAGTACACAAAAAAATGCTTCTTAAAAAATACAAGTGGAGGTTTTCCAATGGAATTCTTTTTCGCACTAGGAAAATATGACAAGAAGTCCATAACGAAATCGTGCATGCAATAAAGGTTATTGAAGGTCAAATGTCACGAAAATAAGTTATTCTTAAATATTTCGTAATCTATTGGGTTAACAGAGGTCCTTGCTAAATTTATTCCTTATTCTACACAAACAAAGTTCCTACACAAAATGCAAGTAGGACTAATAGCTCTCGAGATACTCGTCTGGAGACAAGTTGGACGTAATGATGCATTAAACTGTTAAACTTAAGGTAGTTCTAGCATGAAATCAATTTTCGACAGATTTTGCTAATTTTTCTTTCATAGGTTAAAAATAATGTTTTCTAATAAATCCGGAAGTTTCAGATTTTTTGACAGTTTAGAACGCGAGATAATTAATAACAACGTAATCATTCTCTCCCATTCTTTTTCATTCTCTCTCATTAGAAGCATGTAAAACTTCATGCCCGCCCAACTATTATCTGTTGTATTAAAAAAAAATACTCGACAGAATTAAAAGAATAACTAGAATAGTAAAGATAAATATTTCTTAAATAATAAATTGAGAAAAAAAATCGTTTTATCGTTTTGTTTTCGAAATATAATAATTAAAAAATTTGTTTTCCTTTCAAAATTACATTAATTTGCATATAAATATGTGTGTATATATGTGTATATGTATTAGTTTTATAATAAAAGCAAACCGGGTTTTTTTTCCTGATTATACAAGACAATGCTGGACCTACCTTAAGAGTTTTAAAAGGGAATTATGATATTATGCTATCTTTACGATGGATAGTAGTTGAATGTATAAGTGTCTTTGTTACACATTGTAGTATACATAAATGTAGCACAAATTCTATTCACAACAAAATATTAATTCATTTATGTGTCTGAGTTTGTGTCTAGATACAATACAATAGAGAGCTTGTTGCTTTTACAGAGAAAGTTATCATCATCATCAACATCGTATAGAAACAGGAATTATGTCTGGAAAATTTCAAAGACATAATTATTTTAATATTTACAACAATTGGTGGTGTTTATTTTTATGTTAGTTTTGTTGTTGTTGTATACCGTTCAAACATATGAACGAACGTTAGAGTTGGAGCCTCACCACAGAAAGAAGATATCATGAAATATTATGAAAATAAATGTCTTACGTACGTTGTGCAGTTAACTCATTCTTTAATTGTCTTTTTACTAAAACTATATTTAGCCTCAAGTTAGACTGTACAATGCTCTACAATAAAATTGAACCAAACGGAAATAACACTATGCTTTTAAAAAACATTCGTAACGCAGAAGCTGCTTCAACTTGGCGAATTTCCTTAGAATACATAAATCACTCTCTAGCATTCACAATTTTAGTCTGATCAAAACGAAATGGGGTATAAAGAAAGAAGGAAACACAAAATATAAAATATCTCTCTTAATATTAGAACAATCAAAAAATGCGTAAGAAATAAAGTTGTAGAAACTCAAGTTTGCTACAATTCATCACCTTATCATTTTTGCTCTAACTCTAATGTGTACAGAGATATTAAGGAATTTAATTTTCAATATTAAACCGTCAATATTTCTGTAAATATTAGTGTAACAGAAAAAATGAGAAGAAACAAAATTACAGTACAACTAAGTACCTACAACTTTACTTCTTATATATTTTGTCGATTTTTCAAATATTAAGGGAGATATGTCAAATTTTGTGTTTCCCCTCCCTTCAAACCCCCCTTTCCCCTTGTGCGATTTTACCCATTAACGAACGTGATCTTTTGAATACCAAAAGCGCCTCAAATACGAAATTTCATTCCGATAAAATGAAAACTGTGACCGCTAGAGCGATTGCAGAAACATATATTATATATTACAGACACATAATAGCTCTACTTCCTTTCAGGAAATTCGCTAAAAACCACAATTTTTATACCAAATTAATTTTTAACATAACTATATTGCTGTGCTTGGGTAAAAGGCAAGTCTTTCATTTACAGCCTTTTATTAATTTTGTTGCTAAGAGATTTTTCCGATGATTCTTGTCAACTATAAAATGCATCATTAAGAATGTTATCTCAACGAGATATTAATGTTTTAAGTTTGTCAAATAATTTCAAATTAGTTACATTTCCTAAATATAAAAGCAGTAAATTCATTTTTCAAAGTACAAAAGCAGTAGTTATCAAACTGTTTTTATGCACTGAAAAATATAAATACTGTTTTTTACTCTTTATCACCTGTTTTTTATTGATTATTTTTGTTTGTTCAAATATTAAAATGTGTTCAAATAATAATGTTAGAGATGACTATATGTTTGAAAGAAAAATTTTATTTCTTAATTTTAACGATTAATATTTATTTTATAATCATAGTTTGTACACTTTGTAAACTTTAACATATTTACAAATTTCTAACCTCACTCATTTTTATTCTGCATTACTGCGTTTTTCCTTTGACAAAATAATACATATAAATACCAAAAACTGTGAAAAAAGCAGTAATTCTGTTTTACAGAATTAAATAAACGCAGTAAATCACATGTTACTGCGTTTTTCGAGTTTCAACAATATATTCCCTTTATGAAATGCTATATTTTATTTATTATGAATATTATTCTTATTTATTATATAAATTATTTTAGTAATCCAAACATTTTAATAATCCGGCACATTTTAGTTTTTAATAGTGCCGGATTAATGAGACGTAATTAGCTGTACTAACAACTTTTATTCTAAACATTTTTCCAAAAATCGAATTTTGAAAAACCAAAATATAAAAATTATCTCTATCAAATAACAATAAATCAATAAATAAACGGTTCGTCACATTTCATATCAATTAAAAAATTGACATTGGAAGAAAATTACATTTCCTGACGATTTTTTTTTTGTTTGTTCACAAAACACTGATTTTATTTTCACAACATAACAGAAAACAAAACAAAAGAAAACACAGGGCGTGTAATGGAGCACGATTGAGAGCAATAAAGAACAAAAAGGGAAAAAAAGAAAATCATTGGCACAAAACAGTTTATAATAAATTATATCCACCTACCTAATGGGTTATCCACCGATGGGTTCTCAACCCTTCACATCATCTGTGAGTTGTATGTAGTGAGTGTGTCTTGAATGGGGTCATTTATAGAGTAGTGTTGTTAGGTATAGCTCTAGCTAGCTAGCTAGCTCTAGTGTTTGTTATCACACATAGACAAAAATAAAATAAATTGAAACTCTATAAACGTTGACAGTGTTTTAGAACGAACATTCAATGCATGCAATCGAGATCGTGGGAGGGGGGAGGGGTCTGTCTTGTGCTTCCTTCGAACAAATTATTTTTAAAGAACTTAGTACAAAAATAAATAAAGAAAACTAAAGTAGTTTGACATTTTTTTAAGGTGGTTCGATCACGGTCTCTAGCAAAATATTGAGGCTTACTATTTTCATATCTAATTGATTGGTGTGTGTAATAACAATAATAATAATACTCATCAGAACACAACATAAATAAAAGTACTGCTGCCGCACTAATACACGCAACACCACCATTTAATCAAAGCCAAACACAAAACCCTATACCAGTTGTACAATTAACATGATTCACACACGACGCAATAGCATACGACTCACTATCCACACAGCAAAAAAACAAGACGCTACACCTAATACACAAACCAAAAGAAGATGTCACAAGATACAGTAAATATAGACAGCTATACAAATTTCTACACACACACACATATTCACATAATAACACACACATTCCGGTTGACAAGACAGGTGTGGCGAGTCGGCTTGAATCGACTGACAAGGATAAGCAAGGAAAGTTCACCGTCATTTTTAACTATGCGGCTATACGTGCGGCGGACTCTTATAGGATTCGCCCAAATTATAAAAAACAAGTAATAATAATAATAATAATAATAGGATTTTACCTCCGTTTCTGAGACTTACAATCCAGAGTAGAGGCCACGCACTCCATTATTGTTTTTGGCCTTTAATTAATTTCATTAATGATGTGGTGGGTGGAAGACAAGGAATTGTATGCAGGCTAGGAATTAGCATGTTGTAGAAGTACTTAGTCTGCAAGCCGATTTTAATTGGAACTACGCCAACAGTTTGGTCAACTAATTTTAATTGACACACTGCCACGGTTGAGAATTGAACCCGCAACCTTCCAGTTTCAAGCAGAGTGCGTTTGATCGCACGGCCACTTGAATGTGTTGTAGAAAAATAAATTTTACTACAATTCCTTATATTTACGATATTAATGTCCTAAATACTTAAAATAATTAATATTAAATTGATATGTAAGGAATAAATTGAAATTTTGTTAAAAACACATTTTTGGTTGTATGCATGAGACAGTGCTATAAATATTTATGAATATACACACGGACGAAGTTATTTATTTCCAACATCATATACCCTGATCGTTCTACCTTAATGAACATGAATTACTCATAGGAAATGATTTCCATTCCAAAACTTTCAGTTTGAACTGATTAGTATGCATAGAAAGAATGGTTCATAAATTTTCTATTAAATATTTTATCCCAAATCACACAAACAAGAGATGACCATCGTTTAGTATTAATTAAAACTATATGGTTTAATTAAAATATCCAAAAAGGTTTTTAATAAAACTATCACCCCAGCAACTTTGAATTATAAACTCATCGTGATCATTATATAGAATCGTTTAAAATATTTAAAGTTGTTCAATATCTCCTTTTTTGTTTAAACATCCGTCATTTTATCCTATCCGAAAATTATGAATAGAGATCGGATCTATAAGAAATACATTTTTTTTTAATTAGATTGTAGAAGTGATTAATTGATATGATAAATAATTATTATTTAAATAAATAATAAATAAGTGTTAAAGATATAATTGATCTTTATTAGATTGAATTATGACATATTATATATTTATATGTAAATTATCAAAGTTGTTAACATTATTATTGTTCGCATTTTCATTAAATTATTATTATAATTTTATTTATCATTTTTATCTGTTGCTTAACAACTATAACTTCTCTCTTTTATCACGGTTGCTTTGAATGTTAACAACTTTGATAATTTAGAGAAGTTATAGTTGTTAAGCAACAGATAAAAATGATAAATAAAATTATAATAATAATTTAATGAAAATGCGATACCGCTACAGATCTTTTTCGAACTGTTTGTATTAAAAGAATGATTTGCTTGAAATTGTTTTTGAATTTTTTATTCATACTCCCGCGGCTTGGAAGAACTACCAGAATGGGAATTAAAATTACCTTTAATGTGTAAAACAAATCCAGTTTTTGATCAAAACCATTTTTTTAATATACAAATTTATAAGAAATCTGTTTTTAAGAGTTTAAAAAAATTATTAATGGTGTCGAAAAAAGTATTTCACTTTTTGGTTGATTTTTATCGAAGTGGTCTAAATGTTTTTCTAAATTTTTAGTGATCATATAAATATTTCCCTTTTGTTTTTAGATATTTCTTATTGTTCCCACTGTTTGTTGTAGATAAGATATGAAATAGATTCAGGGATTACGTGAATTTTGGTAGTCTGATTTTCTAATGTATCAAAGCGTTAATAGCCCTTTTTTTAAATTTTATAATTGATTTGTGTTTTGTTCATTCGGTTTTCGAAAAAATGCTTCGGATAAATGTTCTACATTATAAATTTACAAACAACTTTTATTCGAAACATTTTTCCAAAAACGGAATGAGTAAGACAAAAATCAAGTATACGATTTTTAAGAAAGTAATTTTACTTTTATTACCAATAGTGTACAAGAAAGTTTCTACCAACTTCCCATAGAATTTCCAACAGTCGTCAGTTACTGATCTCACTTTTCCAGCATGTTCCTTAATGCCCTGTGATGAAACTCGTTTGTAACCGTGATCCACTGTTGTTCAGGATAACGCAAATTTTGGACATTCTTCGAATTAAATTTCCGAGCAGATTTCTGGAAAGTTTTAGTCCGGAATTCCTCTTGATCTTTACTTCTTTCCTGAGCTTTCCTTGGCAAACAAATTTTCGCTTAGCACATATTTAGGCTAACGTCAAATTTTGGATTTTGTTCGTTTTAAATTTGCGAGCAGATTTTTGGAAAGCCTATGCCACGGAGGCTCTCTTAATCTTATCCTGAGCTCTTGTCGAAAAACAAATTTTCGTTTAGAACTAAATATCGAACAATGAACACATTATAGAAACATATTTCCCATCTGATTTATCCGTTACAAATTGCAAACAAAAAATCCCATCTCTATTTATTTATTTGATAAAATTAATATTCTCAAATGTATCAAACAATATTTATAACAGAATTATCATATATCCAATATTCCCGAATAAACTAACTTCCCTAACCCCCCCCCCACCATTCTACCCCACTACACACATTAGTCATAAGTAAAATAAATGAAATAATAAATGTTAAAAGTTACAGTTGAATATATATATATATATATATATATATATACAAAAGATATTTTTAGTAAAGTAAATATAATTAAAATAGGTAAATATTTTAATATTATAAAATATAACAATTAGTATGCGAAACTCAACTCAACTCAGTTCTAAAGGCAGGTATATACTACATAATAGTAGAGATACCTTTTATAGTAGACAAAGAGAGGTAATCATCTATACTATTTCAAAACAAATGAGTATAATAATTTGAAATAAGAGCACATAGAAGAAGAATAGTAGTAGCAACAGAACAGAACTCTCTTGAATAGAGAAAAACATCATTGTGAAGGAAATGTAAATAATTGAAAACTAGATATGAAACATTAGTTTTCATAAATGTATATAACGCGTTAGTATTATTATTATTATTATTATTATCATGGCTGCGTTGTTCATTGAATGTATGTATCTTGCCGTATGTTTTAAAATAAATAATACCATCTATTTTACAAAATGGTAGGTATTTATTTTGTACTTAAAGTCGGATATTAAGGTTTAGAACACTCAACACGAACGAAATTATTGTCACGAGTAATAAAAATGCATGTTCATCAGATAGTGAGCAATTATACATGTTCTACCTAGGTAGCTCAGTTGGCAGAACACTGGTCTGAAATGCTAAGGATCTTCGGTTCAATCTCAAAGCGAGATGTGTTTTTTCTATCAAAACATTGATATTAGATTATCAAATGATAATTAATGAGAACTCTAGGTTTTTGAAATAAAATTTGCCCCAATACCTACATCAGTTTTTGTATTATAAATACGTATTTCGACTACAAAGTAGTCATCATCAGTATAAATTAGCTAGTCGTAATTTACTCTTTGACAATAGGGAATATGCATGAAAATTTTTTTTTCACATTTATTTTCAGAATATGAAAATACTGTTAATATTATAATAATATTTTAAAACGAAATTAAAATCCGACAAATATCAAGGAAGGTATAAGCTTTTAAAGATTATTATCTGTCTCTTTCTTGCAAAAATACTAAAAACGGAGTTTTACGTGTATTTTAAATGGTGAAAGTGTAATATGACGTCACATAACATATCAAGAGGGCTATCACCCTCTTTGTCTAATCGGGAATTTCAATCATTCATATCTCGCTTATTTTTAAAGTTATTTAAAAAGTAATTTTACCTTGATATTTGTCAAGTAAACATGCTTCAATTCAAGTGAAAAAAAATTTGCATGCATAATCCCTATTAGAAATAGATAGAAAATCAAAATCAACAGACAAAGAAAAATATAATATTCGATTTACTCTTGTTAAGATCACTCTTATTAAAATTATTCTTATATTGTCTCAGGATATGTTATTCGTTGCTAATTTGGTGACACTTTCAAAAATTTTTTAAAACATTGATCTCAAAAGAATATTACAAATATTAAGATAAATTACTTAAATGTCAAATTAAGTAAAAGTTAGTCACCTCCGTTAGTGTAGCTTAACAGAAAGGCAACCATGTAAACAATGTATGGATGGATACAAAATGTTTTCAAGAACAGTTAAATATATGATTTTCACAACATTGGGAAAGAAGACTCTCAAATGTTATAAAATTTGTTGTAATTCGTACCCTTTAACACTCTAAGGGTAGACGATCATGTTGAAAATGTGGTGTAAAAGATATAAGAGGTGGCTAAAAGAGTAGGCAAGGGCCTTAAATTGGATTTTCCACAAACTCTTTAATAGATATAAGCCAAAATAGATCCAAGTGCAAATAACAATTAACTGAGTTAATTGCTTAAATACCTGGTATATATAGAGTTTATGAAAAAGTTTCAAACAAAAATTGTTTATTTAAAAAAGGTGCATTTTTAACTTTCTGTAAATTTTATTTCTATCCCTATTCTACCGTTTGAAAGATGGATATTTTCCTACTTGAGAGATATTTCCCATTCTATTTGAAGTTACTTTTTTAGCACTAGAACACGCAAGTTTAAACTGAGAGCTTAACGATGAACACGCAGAGTTTTACATAATCTAAACAATGTGTCGGTTTAGTCTGAATTTTGAAACACTTAGTACAATGTAAATATCAATAATATGTTTCAAACCGTCTTCAACACAGACATAGGAATGTATAATTTTAAAACCATATGGTTTTTAAATGAAAATTACAATGTTATTATTTGAAACTAAACCAAAATATATGTAATTTTAATAATATATTCAATTTCTGAATACCTAAATAATGAAATATTTCAAATATTTACGTGGTTGGGTTCACGAAATACTAGAAATAATCAAGTTTATGTTCTGCTTTATACGATATATATGATAATTCATTACTCTATTTACGGTATAAATATCATGAGCGTATTCGAAAATAACTTAAGTTGTCTTGAAATATTTAAGAAAGACAGACCATCAACATTTCTTGCTTCCCAGAACCTTCATCAAAGTATATAATTTGATAATAACTTAATTACAGTGCAGCACCTATCGGATCCTGAATTGGCTGAAAACATATATTAGATAGATAGATTGTAGAGGCTGCCCTGGACGGACTTCCACCATAAGGTCCATTGTGATGCCTAAGGATGTGAGGATGTGAGTGGAGTGGAAGGAATTTTTGTATATAGACTAGGAATTCGTAGGATATGCGACTGCAGCGGACTATGATAGGAACTATGCCGATATTCATGTGGAGTTCGTGAAGGAAACTGCAGAAAACCTTCTCGAGTAAAGCCGGTTACTTCGTTCTTGTCCATACGCCGACGGTTAATCAATTAACCGCCCCTTTTTTTTCTTAATAATTGACAAACTTTTTATGTCGGAATTCGAACCCATAACCTCCTAGTTTCCAAGTAGGCATACTTCGGAGACATAACGCCTTAAACCGTTCGGCCACTGGTGAAAAACATATGTTTGAAAAAGACAAAAGTTGACATATATCCAAAAATTATCTAGTTTTATTTATTAAACATGAATTTCTGCAAATTAACGCTCAACACAATTAATGCCACTTTGTATTTCGAGGTTTTATTCTACCATTTATGGGTTTTAATAAGTCGATTTCAATTTACCCAACAAACAACCCGACATACACCCATAAATGTTAAACTAGACATTACTAGATGTCCTATTTAGAACTAGCATGAGAAAAATCGATTTCAATAGATTATCAATAGGGAATATGCATGAAAATTTTTTTCACTTGAATTGAAGCATGTTTACTTGACAAATATCAAGGTAAAATTACTTTTTAAATAACTTTAAAAATGAGCGAGATATGAATGATTGAAATTCCCGATTAGACAACGAGGCTAATAGCCCTCTTGATATGTTATGTGACGTCATATTACACTTTCACCATTTAAAATACACGTATAACTTCGTTTTTAGTATTTTTGCAAGAAAGAGACAGATAATAATCTTTAAAAGCTTATAGCTTCCTTGATATTTGTCGGATTTTAATTTCGTTTTTAAATATTATTACAGTATTAACAGTATTTTCATATTCTGAAAATAAATGTTTAAAAAAATTTTCATGCATATTCCCTATTAATTTAATTTAACTTAATATCAATTTACGTAAAACTCTTCTAGTTTTTTTTAGATATTTAGAGTAAAACCGAAATTTGATCCATGACTTATTTGTTAAGCGTTTTATGGAGTTTTTAACCTCAAAAATTATCGTAAGCTAAATCCCCATCTAATAAAGTTAGATTTAAAGAGGGTTGCAAAATGAGAGAGATTTTGGATAAAGTTATATATAGTTTGTATTATATGTTTTATATATAAAGATAAAAAAAATTAGTTTACAATTAGAAATGAAAATCTAGGAAAGTTGTAACAAATTAATTTCTGAAGCATACACATACATATACATATACATGAAGTATAAAAGTTTTATGAAATAATAGGAATCAGTGAAAAGGTGTGTTTGCTATATAATTATAAAATTTTGCATTCTATGATAATTAACTTTTGTTGTTTATATCATTACTTTTCTTATCTTACCCTACACCTACCTATCTTTGAAGAGGTTACTCTAAGCAAATGGTGACGTCGTGCGTGAATTCTGTCAATTGCTTCAATGTCTATCCTTCTTTAGGATTTTAACCGTTGATAAACAGTGTATTTAAGTAGCGATTTAAGAACCATTTACTCGTATCGTTCAAATTATTTCATGATTGTAAATAATAGCTTTCAGATGACGACAGGGGTGAATTGGCTGGACAGCCCACCGGAAACTCATACAAGGTAAGGTAAGGAAACGGATTCGTCTGGCAAAGAATTGAACGGCCACGCACTTCAATCTTGGTCAGACGTATTTGTTAACTTTTTTTTGACTCTGAAATGAGCTTTTATACGCAATTCTAATTGAATTGGCTACTGTTTCTGCTCTATAGGATAGGTTTAAATTATTTAACTCGAAATTATTGAATTATTTAACCCAAAATAATTACTTCACTCATTTTCTTTGTGAATAAACATGCTTTGAATTAATTATATGCGAGAAGAATAATTTCAACTGAAAACATGACTATGCACCACAACTAAGTCGTACTTTTCCCTAATCTTTACCCGAATTACGTCGAAGATATTTCGGTATTCTTATACCTCAGCGTATACTGCCAAGAGTGTATTGCCAACCTGATCTATATTATGGAGGGGGGGGGGGATTTGTAATGGTTATCGAAAAATTCAATTTCCAAAATTGTTAATTGTGCAACTAATTCACTCTACGGAAATCAAAATCCGTATATCACTTCAAGAGCAAGAAATTTGAAATATTGGTCTTACGTTGGAAAAAAAAACAAGAAAATATCGGTCATTTTTGCTTATAAATAAAAAAAGTCTTGATAATAATAAAAAAATTAAATTTAAAAATAGGGAAACTAAATTTGTGAATAACGATAAAGAATAAAGACTAACTGTCGACTTTTTCGCAAATAATCGGCTCTGTAAGGTTTCTCATTGGTCACCCCTGCAAAAAACATTTGCATACGGTTTTTTCCCGCAAACCGATCCGGATAATGTTAGTTCTATTATATTACTACAACAATAACATATTTTATAGTAATATTATATTAAGTTCTTGCAAATTTTCAAAAAAAAAAGTTGTGATATATACGTATTACAATTGGTGTCAAAAGTTGATGTTTTGAAATTTTCTAATTGATTTGTACCTTATTCATTCGTTTTTCGAAAAAAATTTTCGAATGAAAGTTGTTACTATATTTATAATGAACAACTTTTATTCGAAGAATTTTTTCGAAAACCGGATCAATAAGGCACAAAACAATTATAAAATTTTAAAAACTAACATCAATTTTTGACGCCCACTGTACTAAGTACAGTTTTTCTTAGTAGCTATTTAATATTCTATTTGACAAGTTTCCAGATATTTTTATAATATTTAGAAGATATGGCAAGTAAAATATTAAAAACCTACTAAGGAACCTACTTGGAAATGATTTAATCTACTTTTCGAAGAATATATAACTTAGATTTTTACCTGTATATTTCTTTATTGGAACAGACTTTACAAGATTTGACAGATTTCTCTTTTGACTACCATAATGATATTATATTTCTTATTATATATACAAACACACAACTGCTAAATATTAATCTTTGTAACAAAGTAGAGCTCAAATCTCGGAAACTAAAAGATACAACAAAACAATTTTCTTAAATGTAAAATTTTAATAACTATAATTAAAAATAATTTTCATTAAATCATTTAACTCGGAAAAGTTCAGTTTTAGAGAAGAAGAATAGTATTATTATATGTTGTGGTTTACACACAACACTCGCATGTGCGTAGTGTAGTACAAACTATCCGAAATTCAAAACTGAGGGGGTTTTTATATTTAACCAAGAGTTGCCAAGTTTTGTGGTTAACCACAAAGTTTATTAGAACGCACGAGAGTATAGTCAACATTGTGAAGGTAAGTTAGTTATGTATAGGGCTTTATTTACAAGGACTGTAAATACTGTTTATAGTAAATAGTTTACTATCGAAAAGTTTTGTTGTGATGACAGAAAACTAGTCCCTAATTCGAAATACTAAAAATCATATCTTTATGGTTTAGGTAATATTTACAATGTTCGAAATTATGTTCGGTTTTAAGGGGAATATGGTTACGGTAATTAGTAAATGATTAAGGCTTGATTTTATCTCAGAGTGTAATTTATGATTATTATTACAGATTTAAAATATTAATAATGATGTTCTTGTAGAAAAAACGGAAACACTGAAAAATTTGAGATGGTTTAAAATAAACTCGTAACGGAAGAGCTACGTAGACTACGCGAATTTTCTTAGAGGAATGAACCGTAATGATTTTCAAATCAAGTTACCATAGTCATATACTGTAAATATTATATATTGGTAATATTGGAGTTGAAAATATGGCTAAGTAATAAACAAAAGTAAAATTTATTGACCACAACTTTAATTCTGATAAAGAGTAAAATTGTTCATCCCGCTTCTTCTAATTCCTCTTTCCTGTTGTAAGATTTTGCCAATTAATGAACATGACCCTTCAAATATAGCTGACATGTAACATATAAGTTTTAGAACCAGTATATGTACTGTCATCTATCAGCATCTTTTTTTTAAATTGATTAGTTATCTGTAATATCACCTATGAACAACCTGTTGACGCGTGTGGAAAAACGTCGCCGGGCCGTTGCCAGGTAACAAACGGTCTAACCCGCGGCAATGAATGTTTCACATCAAAAACCTCTTAGTCTGTTTGTTTGCCGAAAATTTGTTTAAAACTATAATTATTTCAATAGTAGCGGAAATCTTGTTGAATTGTTAATCTGACAAAACTCTCTATATGAAGGTGAGCAGAAAGTATCATTTAAAATGGACTCAAAACTATCAGAAGTTTCGATTTCAGAGTCGAATGCGTTATTACTACATTCCTCAAGGTCGTCAAAATTTACGACACGGTTATTTGCATGTACGGGGATTAAGTAATTAATACCTTTAACAACTTTCGTATTTATTATTTTTGAATATTCAGCCATTTCTATATATTTTCACTAGAAAATTGTATTTGACCTCCAAATGAACTTTTGAAGCCATCTATATGGATCCTGTTTGACAAAACTATTATGACTTATGAGAATTTTTTTCACAAAACAAATCACCTTCTGGCTTTAATTTCATACCATTGTCTAAATAAATGGTTTCATATTTCGTGCCTTGTATTTTAACTTGTAGGGAGTTGTCGAATACTTGAAGATGTATAAACATTATCGGACTGTGGATATACTCTTAACATTAATGTATAAATGTTAGCATACAACAACAATTTTAGATGAAATGGTTGTGATGCAAATCAACTCCTATGGGATATCAGACGATGGTTACACCTGCACTCTGATTAAACTATAGAGATATATAAACTATATATATATATATATATATATATATATATATATAGGGTGTCACGAACACAACTGAAGATATGGATAGAAAATTGAATTCTGAGACGAATAATCCTTTACCATTTTTTAATCAGACGTGCAGGTAATTTAGCTATTAATTAAAATAAGTAACCAATCAGAGGCGCGCACTGGGTTTCGACAGACTCACGTACATGCATTCCCCACTAACATACTTACAAACACTCACACACACACTGGGCGCCTCTGATTGGTTACTTATTTACTTATTTTAATTAATAACTAATAGGGAATATGCATGGAAATTTGTTTTCACATTTATTTTCAGAATATGAAAATACTGTTAATACTGTAATAATATTTAAAAACGAAATTAAAATCCGACAAATATCAAGGAAGCTATAAGCTTTTAAACATTATTATCTGTCTCTTTCTTGCAAAAATACTAAAAACGGAGTTTTACGTGTATTTTAAATGGTGAAAGTGTAATATGACGTCACATAACATATCAAGAGGGCTATCACCCTCTCTCTCTAATCGGGAATTTCAATCATTCATATCTCGCTTATTTTTAAAGTTATTTAATAAGTAATTTTACCTTGATATTTGTCAAGTAAACATGCTTCAATTCAAGTGAAAAATAATTATCATGCATATTCCGTATTATCTATGCAGTCAAGAAGGGTAAAGGACTATTCGTCTCAGAATTAATTTTCTATCCATACCTTCAGTTGTGCCCGTGACACTTACGTGACACCCAGTATATATATATATATATATATATATATATATATATAAACTTTAATACTGAGTTGTCTCAATATAGAACAATTTGCGTCAAAAGTTGATGTCAGTATTTAAAATTTTATATTTGATTTGTGCTTTATTGATTCGGTTTTCGAAAAAATGCGTCGGATAAAAATTGTTCATTAGAAATATAGTAACAACTTTTATTCGAAATTTTTTTTCGAAAACCTAATGAAGAAGGCACAAATCAATCATAAAGTTTAAAAAAATAACTTTAAATAAATCAACTTTTGCAGCCAATTGTACCTTAGGTATTACCAGAGAATTAAAATAAAATATACGAAGTACAAAATCTTTTTTATACAAAAATAAATAAAAGAATGTATGATTTCCAGTATAAAATTTATGAAAAACTTATAAATAAAAAATTTAAAAACAAGCTTGAATAAATTTAATTTAACCATAGTTTAAAAAAAAAAGTGTAATTATGAAAAACTAGAAAGTTGGATTTGATATGGTTTCTGTATAATTCTTTGTAAAAAAAATCTGGCATAGTACTATGGGCCACAAAAGTAGCGTGCATTTTTCATAAATTTATTTTGGGAAAATGGTTTGAAAAAAAGCATTTTTTCGAAAACTGGTTGAATTGAAGGTACAAATCAATTTTTAAAATTAATGAAAAATGAGTGTTCCTTTTATAATAATGTGGGTGGCCTCTGTTATATATATTTCTAAAATGAATTGAGATATCTGCTATAAAATAGATCAAACTTTATCTAATCTTTTAGATAAAAAATTAGTCTTGATAAAAATAGATGTTTCTTTCATTCAATATTATATATATTGAGAGTTGATTAGAGGGCGGACTTAAAAAACATGACTGACTTTTGTGTACAACGAAAGTATAATCTATGTTTTCATTTCAAATAATTGTTTTTTCTAAATTTATTGACAAATAATTGTTAGTCAAAAGTTTGTAATGCAAGAGCATTTCTATAGAAAATATAAACTATTTCAAAGGCCTTGGGCGGCTATAACTTTAGAACGATCAGAAAATAAGCTATAGCTTTGAAATGGAATTTCGAACTTCTGGAATTGTCAAGAAAATTTACTTAGAGTTTCCTTTCATCATTATTTCGTTATCTCCTTTAGTTTTCTTCAAATAATTCGGACAAACACACAAAATATTTCCCTTTTATATATATGGATTGTTCTACACTGCTGAAACTGGTTTCTTTTTTGACTATCATGTTTCTTTATCAATTGCTTTGACTAATATTATTTAATATTTGTTTATTTGTGTATACTTTCGTGTCAACATACAAGTGTTTGTCCAAATTCCTTTCGGTTTATTACAAATAAACAAATATTAAATAATAATATCACTTCAACAAGAAGTTTATACTGTCTAAAAAATATATAAAAAATATATATATATATAAAAATTAGAATAATATGAAGAAGTTGGCTGTCACATCACAATCGTCTTTGGTGTAGCGGATGCACACTGGACCGGTTATCCAGAGGCCCGAGGTTCGATTCCTGGTTGACGAGTTAATTTTTTCATATCAGTATTTAATTTAATTAATAATATTATTTGTTTTATTTCCAGGTAAGCTGACACAACCACAAAATCCAAATAATTCGATCCAAACTATCCCAAAAAATTGGTATGTATTTTAAGATTGTCTAAAACTACAGTTTTTTTTTTTCTTTTAAATAAAATAATATTAAACAGAGATGTTAGTGTTGTCAATGAAGAGAAGGATAAGAATATTATTTTAATAATAATATTGTTTTATGAAAACCATTGGTGGGGCTACCTCCTACCTGCCACAGCTATGCGCTAGCTAGTTAACTGTAGGAAGCTCACTGAATATTGTTGTCGGGTGGTTTATTAAAAATATACAAGAATATGGAATAAGCAAAGCGCCACACATTTACATAAAACATGCAGAGTTGCTAACTAACACATATGCTGGCTGCTCTGCGCGCTTGTATAAGTAAAAACAATATAAATCATATGAAAATAAATCATTTTAAAATAAAGTAGTTTTACTCTTTGTGACTGAGATTTCAACCGAACGAAATTTATTATTTTTGGTTATATATATATATATATATATATATATATATATATATATATATATATATATATATACGGATTTAAATATATGTTGTGTGTGTACGATTTTGGTATGAAAATATGTTTCAATTAAAAATTCTTATGATTGCATTAAAGTCTTTCACAAACTCAAATCGTTAACTAGGTATTTTTAAAATAAAATAGAATAATGAAAATATAATATTGATAAACTTATAGACAGACGGACTGTTAATAATAGACAGACGAAAAAAAACATTGATCGAGCGAGTGGTACGTTAGTCGAGTGTGAAATCAGCAATTCGTTAGTATGCTAAAAATACAATCTGATCGGATTCTCATGCGACACACCAAAATAAATGTATGTTCTAAAAGCTGTTCTCAATGATACCACAATATTTTCTACCGTTTCAAAGTCAGGACTAAACTTAATATCCTTGTATATATTATGTATATCGAGTATAAAAATAAAAATGGTAAAACAATACGTGTTATCAATTTTTTTAAACTTTTAGTGGTAATAATAATAATAATTAGAAAGAGGGGAACCGCAAATGTGTCCATAGCACAACCTGTCAGAACAACCTGTCATCCGAAGACGAGACGTCTTCAGGTAAGAGGTGCTATTTTAAGTAGATGAAGCTATCGAATTCTGTTGAGGCCAGACGCCACACATTAAGCCCACAACTTCTCCGCCGGGATTGTTCTCAGGATTGATGGATCCATGATTTTGGACCCAAACATTCTATACCTGACACCCAGTAGGTTTCTGCAGGTGCATATAACATGTATGGAGGTTTCATGTAAGGCCTCCATGGAGGTCTTCCATAGAGGCCTTACAAGTGGGATCATCATAGATCCTCAAGTTATGCCGGTGGTAGTTCAATCGACAGTGCCTGTCAAGAGCCCCACCACCCTTCTCAACTGTATTCTATTGAGTTTCAACCGACCACAGTCAAATGGCCTAGCTGTGCTTATGCACAACTTGGAACAACGTTTAGTGATAAACAATATTTGTTTTCACTTGTTTTTTATAAATAATTACTATCTGAATTAATTGCTTAAATATTTTTGAAAATATTCGGAAAAGTTATAAATCTTTGTACACATGATTAACTATATTTAAATTATATATTCACTCTCCTGTATGTAAATGTGATTCAGTTACATATATTTATTTAAATCGTATATTTTAAATATGTACACACTACATATATCCATATATATATATACATGCCATGTAAATAAATACAACAAGATGATAGTAACATACCTCTGCTATACCATACAACAGTAGTCATATATGAACATATATTTTATACCACACAAATCAAAACATATGTACTCTTACTATATACTATAGTGGTATGATATCGTCATATGGGTGGGAGCGTTGTGCAGTATATATGTATACTTACTTACACATAGTTGTAAAGTTGTACATACTAGGTATATGTATAGGCAGATGAGGAACCTATACTTACTATATGTTTGAATGGTGGGAGGTCTGTGAACGAATAAGATACTGTTAGGGCCAACGCACACCAAAAGAGCAAAACTACTTTAAACAGTGTTAGTCAGTCTAATACTGTTTTGTTAAAAATAGAACATAGGAAATTAAATTGCATACGCACACTCATAATACATAGTCAAAACAAAACGTTTTTGCTTGAAACACAATAGGGAATATGCATGAAAATTTTTTTTCACATTTATTTTCAGAATATGAAAATACTGTTAATACGGTAATAATATTTAAAAACGAAATTAAAATCCGACTAATATCAAGGAAGCTATAAGCTTTTAAAGATTATTATCTGTCTCTTTCTTGCAAAAATACTAAAAACGGCGTACCAAAACAAACATAGCTTTTGTCTTTAATAACTTTGCAATAAATATTTTTGATTATGAATTTTTTTTTATTTGTCTTATTTTATTCCAAGTGAAAATTATCAAAATACGTCGTCGCTTATGGGATTCTCCATAAGAGCAATGTATTAAAACTCGAACATTAACATTAAATAATTAATTCAAGACCCCCGTAACCCCCTCTGAAACTTTTATAATTGATTTATATGGACTTCAACTACATATAAAAAAATCAAGCCTTAATCTTTTTAAAGCTCCAATGCTCGTAGATCCTTAATAAACGGAAATTAATGCAAATATCAAATTTAAGATAAACAAAAAATCAAAAGTGATGTTGCAACGATTTAAAATACGCACTCCTTTATTGAAATATTTAATGTATTTGAAGAAAACGTGTAAGAAAATTATAATTTTTCAAAAGTAATAGTTTTAAAATCAATTTAGCTTCAAGGTTACAATTAGTATCTTATCGATATCTTGTTACATTAATTTTGTAGTATATCTTGTTTTGATTTTATACTTGAACACTCTGTATCAATATTCTATATGGTGTATGATTAGAATTTAAAACGCATAGATATAATTGTATTATAAATATTTTAATATTTATAATAAAAGGAAAATCGAAAAGGACATCAATAAAACATGAACATTATATTGCATTTCTATGTGGGTTGGAAATGACCTAAACTTAATAATTTGACTTTATTCATTCATGTTGAATTACAAACGGGATCTCTATTTGCTCAAATTGCATTCAAGCTTTTTTTTTATATGCCTTTTATGTGATCTGATATAAACTAAAAAGAAATTACATAAATGCACACATCAAAGGGGACATTTTTATACTCTGTATATTTATATGTATAATATACACAAGTCTTAGCACACCGAATTGGAAGTCCTGAGTTCGGTATCTGGTGGATGAGTTAATTTTTTCATACAAATATTTAATTAAAAATTCAATGACATGTTTGTTTATATAGTATATGCTAGTTCTTTTATACTATGTCTTATATAACCTTAATAGAAATTGACGTTAGTATTATATTGTGATGCCTACACTGATAGAAGTAATGAAAACCTTGCAATAAGAAAAATTTGTTTAAACCAAGAATTTCTGGGTCTCATATATAGGGAAGATAATATATATTTGGTATAAGAAAATAAGTATCTTGACATCTATAGTTTTGATGTGAGAAAATTATCTTAACTAAAGATAAACTGACTCTTGACTCAATAATCTCGAAATTCTTAAACTGAAATGATGATTTCTTTGGACCAAGATGCTAAAATAAACATTTGTTTAATCCAAACAAATGAAACTTTTTAAAGATGTAATAATATACTTCAGTTAAATATATTTCAGTTAAATATATATACGTCAGTTAAAGAAGCTGCATAAACTTTCTCTTCTTGAGTTTTTTTTAAATATTTTAATAAGAAAAATACTTTTTATTTACAAGAATTTCATTTTCTTGACTAAAGAATCACAAGAGTATTTGGCCAAGAAAGACTCTCTTAGGCCAAGACTAACGAACTCTAAAAAAAATTATAAACACCGTTCAAGAATTTTAGTTTCTTCGCTTAACACATATGTGGAATAATAAGTTAATGTTGACTTCAAATTAATATTGTCAATGATATGAAATTAATGACTCATTCATCAGTATCATCCGTGGTATAAGGGTAGAACACTGGCTAGAAATCAATATTCAGTAATACAAGAGTTTATTAAGTTTAGTCTCGCTTTGTCACGGTTGGAATATATTGATCGCAGAAAACAGATTTTGATTTAGGTGTTCGTTCGTAAAATGATCTGATTAGTTCATTTTCGCATGTCCGTCCGGCTGTCTGTCTGTCCGTTCGTCTGTATATCTGTTCATCCGTAGACGCGATAACTCGAAAACAAAAAAGCAGAAAATGTTCATTTTCTGAAACTTGTTTCATAAACTGTAATTACTCTTATCGAGTATTTGAGCAATTACCTCAGTTAGTTGTGATTTTCATTTATAATTTTTTATCTATAATCACGAAGTATGATGGATTCGAATACCAGATCTTAGTCATTTTTCATTGCGACTAAGTCTTACTTCACAGTGTTTATAAATCATTTTGACTTTTTTAATATTGCGGATTACATAAAATATTAATAATAATTTCTCTTTTTTTTTTAAATTTTAATTACATAAATTTTATGAATATATTTTTTATTATTTTAGATTAAAAACGCGTACAGTAAGAATCATAATCAGACATTTAATTACAGTTTTTTTTATTATTTTTTATTTACTTATAAAAATTAATTAATAAATAAAAAAAAATGAAATTAATGGCCTCAAAGTATTTAATATGATAAGTTGTGTACACCTCACCTACCTACCTACCTATATGTGAATAATATTTCTATTTAAATAAATTTATAAATCATATTAAAAAGTATATTCTCATACAAGAAAAATCAATTTCATTTAATATGTACGTACGTATGTAGGTAGCAACAATATTTCCAATATCTGAAAATGTAATTTTTAATCATTATACAATATTTATTGCTTGTAGAGAAATCTAAATGTTGTTGTCAAACTGAAATGAAATGCATATTATTTTTTAAGTATGGGAATATTGGGTTAGGAGGTTATTGGGTTTGTGGGAATATACCAAGATATTCTGTTGTATTAAAACTATAATCTATGGTAATACAGTCGAAACCAGATATAACGACATTGGAGGGACCACTTGGACTCTATATCCCATAGTTGTTATAAGCAATATACAGTCGAAACCGTATATAACGACATTGAAGGAACCACATAACTAAGGACGCTATATCCGATAGTGAAAATGGCACAGAGCGTGCAAGAGGCGCGGTTGTCTTATTTAGCTAATAATAAGACAAAATAATCCTTCTTACCTACTGAAAAAATATGAAGCTTGATCGTTATAGCTGATAAATATCGATAATGGTTCGTCGCTTTAAGCAATATGTCGCTTTATCCGATGTTGTTATAGGCGGTATGTGTACATAGGTGTTTATATAGGGATTCGGCTGGAACCTTGCCATTTAGTCGGAATAACCGATATGTCGTTGTAAAAACCATGTCGGTATAACCAGTTTCGACTGTAAATTTTTGGACTTTAAACCAATCTGTATTTTTGTCTATTTAATATTGAATTCAAAGTTTATTGGTGGTTAAGAAGTGTAACCGGACAACATGTTTATTACACTAAGGCGATTAGATATTAAAGTCCAATATTCGGTACAAGTATACTATAGGTACACTCATATACCTTAAATGGTCATCAACGAATGAGAATTTTCTTGCCCTCAGAGACATAAAATTTAGTTGTTATTATGTATTATTATGAAGATATACTATTTGAATGCCGATTATTGGAAATGTGACTTTATCCAATTTTTAAGTTCACGCCTGTTCTGGTCGCCATATATAATCATGCAAAGTTTTATACTGGAAATCTTTTTTCGAATTAAAAAAACATACAGGAACAATATTTCCTATACCAAAAAAAAAAAGGAAACCTGGAACTAAATTTTATTATAGTTGTTGCATGCTACGATTTTTACAGATTAGGAGTTTTATTTTTAACTTTTTACGACCGTAAGTTATTTACGTACTTTCCATTTTTCATATATCATACTATATATAGAATGGTCCGTAAAAAGTTGGATATTCAAAGTATAAAATGATTAAGTATTGAGAAACTACAATAGAAAATTTATAGATTGTATCTAAAACCAATGATTCTACATTTTATCAGGGTCGAACGGAACCAGCGTCACTACTTCCGTTCAAATTAGAGTTTGAAAGGCTGGTATTAAATCCATTATTTACATTAGAATCAGAGTTAGTGAAATTGATCAAGACCAGGACAGTTTTATCAATGTATACATTTAATACACAAAGTCAGTTAAAACTAGTCCATAAAAATGATATCATTGATAATGTGGCTCATAATTTGAATATTTTTCTTTTGTCAGAGGACATAGAGTAATAATCATGAAGACATTCCTGTACCGAATTTCAACTGCACAGTCTAAATATTCTATTGTTCTAGCTGGGGGTGTTGCTATTTACCAAAATATTAACGATCATTCATCTTTCTTGCTATAATATATAATATTGTCTGATATTTCAATATGCAAAAATCATAGCACACACAAAATTATTGTCCACTGAAGAGTGGGGTCACTTACGTGACAGACTTACTTATTGTCTGTCTCATTAAACATGTTATTTATGTATATAGTTTGTTTTCAAAAGCATTTCTAACAGGAAATAAATAAATAAAATATTTACTATAAAACCATACATACATACACATACTTATTTATTATACTTATACTACTTACTTGTGGTATGATGTTTGATTGATGTCATTCAAGAGTGGGGATTTAGTGATGCCCACTTAGTTTATAATATTATTATTCATTACGTATGCACACACACACTACAGACTACAGAATACCCCCAATATTTTTATTTCTTTATGAAGCATTGTGTAGTTACTATAGTAAATATTATTTAACATTGATTCCCTATTAGTAAAGCATTCCAAAACAGACGGTATATAAATTTAGTCTTTCTCTAGTATGACACATATTTTTTACTAAACGTGTCCCTAACACTGTGGCATAGAGCAGAAAATAGAAACCTGTATAACATAGATCGAACGAGTGCTACATACAAAAGACACTCTGATCGAATTCTCATAATCGCGCCAAACGAAATATTACTTCAAAATTGTCTCTTGATAAAGTACGATTACCTCTTTTATAGCAACAATTTCCTAAACATCTGAAATATTGTGAACTTATTTGTGGCAATTAGTAGAAATAATTAATTATCATTTTCTTAATGATTAAAATACACAACAACAATTTCGAAGGGTGAAGGGTTGTTAAATAAAGTTTACATTAGCCATTTATTTCATTGTACTTAATCTAACGAAGTTAATATTTTTAATAACTTTATACGCGTTAAAAGTGTAAAATTTCAAATTTTATTGCTGCGTTATTAAGTTTATGATGATTAACTTTGTGTTTAATTATTTAAAATGTTTGCATTAAAAACTGGTACTAAAAACTATATTTTTCGCAATTATACTTACGAAATACTTAAGGATGTACGAGCACTAGATATAGTCCATTTATACAATTCTTCAAAATCGTATATAGTAAATTCAAAAAAGTTGATAAACCTGGACTGGTCTTAATAAATTTCACTAACTCTGATTCAAATGTAAATAATGGATTTAATTTGAACGAAAGAAGTGACGCTGGTTGTGTTTCGGCCATGATAAAATGTTGCATCATTTGTTTTAGATACAACATATAATTCTATACTTTCTGTATCATTTTATTACACTTTTAAGTCTTAATCGTAGTGTTAATATTATTTTTATAAATTATTTAAAAAGAAGTATAACTTCTTACGTGTGTACATAAGTACACTCACACACTTCTTTATTTATTATCTTTTTTTTATATATCACAGAACAGGTATTGTGCAACCGATTTAATTAAAATACAAAAATCTTTGCCTTTTAAACTAAACAGCGTATTTTTCTTTGAAAATCCAACCTTTTTCTCCCTTTCAATTTAAAGTTTGTGTATACTTTGATTTTACATCAAACACAAGGTAATTCCAGCATTAAATCACTTGACAGATTTTGCTCATTTTTGTTCACAGGCTAAAAATAACGTTTTCTAATAAATCCCAAAGTTTCAAAATTTTAGACCATTTAGAATGCAAGATAATTATTAATAAAACTTCATACCCCCCCCCCCCAAATTTTATCTGTTGTATTGAAAAAAAAAATTCAACTGAATTAAAAAAAAATAGGACAGTAAAGATAAATACTTTTTAAAAAACTTTTAAAAAAATGTCGCGTTCTCCGCTTTTTTTTTTCGAAATATAAAAATTATTTTTTCTTTCAAAATTACATTAATGTGTATATAAATATATGTATGTGTTGTGTATATGTGTATTTATATTTATTCTATAATAATAGCAAATCGGTTTTTTGTCCTGATTATACAAGTCAATGCTGGGAACTACCTTAACAACAGTACTAACTAATCTTTAAATTAATAAAATTTATGATAATCCACTTGAATTTTCTACCCTCGATTATCGATTAAGTAAATACACACACACACAGTTGCAAACGAATGGTTTATTACCTTACTTCCTTACCCCCTTCAATGCTTTGTGTAACTATGTGTACTTACTCACGACGGTAGGTAGGTAGACGTACTGTTCAATAATATCTTATTAAAGGTAAGCAGCAGCACTATAAAGTATAGTTTTAGGAGGGTGGTTGAGTGCTCTCAGATGATGTGCGAGCGAGCGAACGAGCGAGCGATGGTTGGTGAGGGTTGGTTAGATGCTTGATAAACAAACAAAACAGTTGTTAAACCTGATAGGTAATACATAACTGTTTGTAATTTGACGGTTCGTAAATTTTGTCACAGTTACATTATTGTTAACTGAACTTGAATATAATTTGGTTTCACAAACAACACAAACAAGAAGCTTATGTAAACGCATACTATATATTAGACATAACGTATATATGTACACATTTGTTCAATAAATTTGAATCTACTTGATGGTTGTATTGATTGGAACAAAAATGATATCCTTCCTAAAGCCCTCTGCACACGGGGACATTAGTTGCGGCCAGTACTGTTGGCTACATGTGACAGGCAGTAAAATGGTTGGACAGTATGGTTTCACACGAGGAAAGTTGAAACGAAAAATTAAAACACGTTTAATTTTTATGTTTCGGACTCCAGTTTACCCAGCTACTGCAAACAAAACCAAAGAACAGTACTCTTGACAATTATCAGCCCAACATTAACGAACCTGCCTTCAAAATCGTCTACACTAATAAAACTGATCGATTCTAAAAGTATATTTACTGCACTATATTCTATAACAAATAACACTCGCTGCGTGATTGCGCCTTATCAAAAAGACCTACTGGAACAAACCCACATTTAACTGATAAATATTAAAATTATTTAAAGTGAATGGTTTAGGATGTATAGTTATCTGTTAAAAAGTTATAGTAAACAGAATGTTTGTCATATGTTAAATGGTTATGTCACATTAGTGCAAGATCAATTTTATTATAAGAAAAACTTGAAAACAAATGTATGAGTGGTACTTAACTGGTATACACGTTGAAAAATTCCAAAGGCAGAAATGATCCGTGATAAATTAATAAAAATAAAGTTGAAATAATAAAGGTATGTATTTAAAAAATAAAATAAAAATATTCAACATAACAATCATGAATTTAAACAACAATTACAATGTCTATTTAATTAACAATTCTTGAAATATCTCACTGAATAACAACGATAATTATTCGAGGTTCAAGACTCAATTTTAGACGATCGACCAATTCGTTTGAAATTCAAGATTATAAGAGAGTCTCTGACTGCCCAATTGCTTCGACTTCAATTCTGTTTGTTTTTGTGGTGGTTTTTTGTACCAATCGATTATTGATCTTCGATACGTGACTATGACACATAGAGGGTGCTTCCGTACAAGTAAATTTGGAAAACAACTGTCAAACATAATATATTACTCCCGTAAGTTGAATTATTATTGGTAGAAATTATTTATGTATTTTTATTTTACATTTGATTTATTCTATTTTAGTGTTTTTTGATGTGGCAAAAGAAAATTTTGTCATAAAGTAATAGCTTCCATTACTTGACAGCCAGTAGCCAGTTTTGTGTGGACAAGGTGGGTGCAACATGGTCAGAGGATGTGTGAGATCATGAGTCTAGCGCTCTACTAGCGGTCAGTACCTTTTAAAACCAGTCCACGTGATCATATAACTCTGTTATTGGCCCTCTGGCGTACACTTAACTCAAACCTGATTATGTTTGGTGGCCATTTGGCCATATGACTCTGTTATTAGTCCTCTGGTGTCCACTAAACTCAAACCTGCTTAAGTTTGGTAGCCAACTGGACGTTGAAGCCGTACTCCCCCGCACACGATTACAGTGAGGAATAATTACAGCGGCCATTATTAGCTAGTACGACTGGCCGTCACTGATGCCCCGCCTGCAGGAGGCTTTAGACAAAACGATTATTGTAAACTATTATCATGATTAATTTTATGATACCCCCCGAAATCAACGAAGGATCATTGTACATAGGTAAAAATAAAATTTATTTATTTATTATTGTTGACATACGTTTCAGTTTATGTTTTCTACGTGAAAACAAAATAACGTTGACTTCTTTTAGTTTTTTACCAATTTACAATTTATTTTTAATAATCAAGTTTTAATATCGTCACATCAAGTTTTTCAAACAGATTGGTTCATTATTTTTGAATAAAACCATACATACAAAACAGTTTTACGTGTACCAAATCGATGAAATTGAAGTTGAAGAAGATATAGGTGGTTGAGTTCTCTATAGTAGTACTTGTAATAGGTAATATAATCCCATAAATAGAAAACATGAAAAAGGAGGTTTTCTCTGCGTTGCCTTTATCGAGAAAAGACTTTTCATTTCGTACACATTTGTTGTTAATAAAACAGATGATAGAAATGTTCATGTTGATTGGTAAAGAGAAGAAGCAAAAAAAAACAGGGCGAAAGAGAAACTCATCACGTGATAGTGTGTGTGTGTGTGTAATATGAGTGCCTGTCCATATATTATTATTTATATACATGTTGATTACAAAGGAAATGATAGCTTTAAGGTATATGGAGCAATAAGACGGAAATGATCTAGATTCCATGTATTTATCAGATACGTTTGAAAGTATTGCGATCAGAAACGATTACATTTCCTGCTGAGTCCTAATATACCGGAAAGTGAAACGCTGATGTGTATGCCCGTGTACCCCATGCCGATAGGTTGCGTGTCAGGTTGGTTCGTGCATCTCCAAAGCACCGCGGTCATGGATCTATTGTGATTATTTCATGGATTAATTAAGCTTTCAATTCATATCGAAGACTAATAAAATATTTTCTAGACGCTTAGTCTAAACTTATTTAGATTAGCTTCCCAAATTTGCAATATTTATTTTTGTTTACTTCGATTGGGTTTAGTTATTCAAGGCGTTAAATTGGTTTGTCCCCTATTTCATGAAGGCATAAAAACCCTCATGCAATAAGACTGAGCTTCATGTCACCTTCAAGCTTCGTATACAGAATTGCGAGGACAGAAGTTTGTGACTCTATTTCAGAAGACATCATAGCTCCTGTAATGGTATTGAAAATATGCATCTTGTAACTAAGAACACCCCCAAGCAAGCTCTTCATATTCGGTCAAACATTGTCAAGATTGTTTCAATGGCCGACGTTTCGTGGAGCAATAAACTCTTTCACAGTTACTTAGTATTACCTTGGCAATGCAGCTCTACACGAATTGATTTGTCTTCCCATATTCCAAAAATCAGCTTTCCATAGCTACTTTTTCTGGCATGTGGCTCAATGCCAAACGATTCAATTTCTTGTAGACAATCATATAGACAATTTTTTTGCATATTAACGTTGGTAGAGAAATTTTGAGCATCCTGTTTATAAAATACCGAAGAAATATCCCATAGAAAATGATGAATAGAAGATATAAGATTGAAATGAAACGAACAGATGAATACGGTGAGAGGGGGTGGGGGAAGGAGTGGAGGTAGGTTAGGAAGAATACTGCGTGTATAGGTGAGATGAAATGTCTGAATGAAGAATATAAACGTTGATGCATGTTTGGATGTTTGTGTCTGTGTGTTAGAAGCATCGCATCGCTTTGATTGATTGCACGTTTTTCAAAGAAAAAAATGAAACTCGAAGCGTTTGTAAATTTAATTTATTACATTACAAGTGATTTGTCTTCGTTCAATCTAACTTAAGACTATTCATATATTCATAAACTTTATAAAAAATTAAATTGTATGTTATTTTAAAATTAACCAGTGGTTCAATTTCCCAGTCCTACACCCTGAACATGTTAATGTAAAATTTTCATTTATAAATTAGAAAAATGTTTTCTTATTTCAATGACACACAACGTTTATACATATTGTAGGTCTCATTTCTTCAAACTTTAGTTCATAAAAGACTACTAATATAGTTTTTATCGTGAATACACTCAATCGCGCCATGTAACTGTTATTTAAGTAGCGCCAAATAATAACTATGTATACCCCGTTATTGGAACATGTTGGGGATGGAGGACCTGCCTGTCACACCATCCATTTTGTAGGACTAAAGTTTTTTTGAAGTCTTTAATACATTATCTGTCAATTTAACTAACAAATTAACTGTTACGGATGAAATTTTTGCTATCGTTAAATAAACAAGTTACTCTCTTACGCGCTTCGTTAGTCATTATAATAAAGAATTTTTGCGAGAGAAAAGTTGGGCGTCTCGTCGAAAGAAAGCTACTGACAAAAATTTAGCCTGTTACTAATCATTAAAAAAAAACGTTGTGTACTGTGGACTAATCAGTGTAGACTTTAAAAGATATTTGTATCTCTGTTTAATATAAACAATTATTTTAATGAACGCGAAAGAAATCTGGTGTCAACGATTATACCACCTCTACATATTGACTTTAAACTGTATATGGAGGTATTGTGATGTTCACCCCACATAAGTTTTTTTTGATTATGTAAACAAAAATAGAATCATATATCACAAATATTATATTAATTCTCAATTTCATACAAAAAACAAAAAAAAATAGAAGAAAAGTTTTTAAATTTATACCAAGATATGTTTGTTGTGTGAAAAAGTTTTTTATCCAAAATCTGCTGAATATGTATAAGGGGAGGGGGGGGGGGGTAAGGGCTTAGTTATTTGTGCATGAATAACAAACAATTCAAATAAAAGTTTTGGTTTATTTTTTTTTTTGTGATATGTGAATGATATTATTTATTTATTTTGATTTAGTGAACTTATCGAAAGTTTTGTTATAATTCGATTGTCAATTTAAATACCATGGTGTATCAAACAAAATGATAAATAATTCTCCACATACAATGGTTAGGTAGGAGCTATGAAGACTTTTCTTAGAGAAAATTTTCTTAGATGAACAAACTACGCATCTGAAATCAAAATACCATATCGATAATTGTAATTATTAAAAATGTAAATTATTAAAAATGTAAACATTAAAAATGTAAATATTTCTAAACTAATGGTGGAGTCTCTTTTGGCAAAAGCTTATTGTAACTACAAAAGAAAATATGGTAAGTTAAAATCTTTTGTAGAAACAGTTATACAAATCTATTTAAGGATGTTCCACCATAGTATCACTTTTCGACAGATTTTGCTCATTTTTTTTCACAGGCTAAAAATAACGTTTTCTAATAAATATCGAAGTTTCAGAATTTTTGACCTTTTCGAACGCGTGATAATTAATATCAAAGTTATCATTCTCTCTCATTAGAAGCATATATATATATATATATATATATATATATATATATATATATATATATATATATATATATATATATATATATATATATATAAGGATAATCTGTATTTGTAATTCAATGTATGTATTATAATGTTTGTTAAAATTAACTTGAGGTCTTAAAACCAATTATTGATTATTAATGTTGATATTCAATTTAAACTTGTGGTGTACAAGATTGGTTGATACTGGGTGGTTGGTTGGGGTGAATCCAATGATGATAAGACGCAGAACGTGGTGTACTGTATAGTTGTTGGATGCTTCCTTGATATGTATGGATGATAGATAAGGGAACTCTGGGAGTTGGTTGTAAGGTATATTATATGCCGTCAACATTAAAAGATCGTATTTGTACGTTTACCTATCATATTATAAAATTGAACGCATTCCTAATTTCTCATTGTACTTTTCGATAATACATTTATTATATATTTCACTGAACTTAATCTGCCTTAGGTTAAACGCCTGATTACTGGCCAAAATCTTTCATTAATTTGACATTTGTAGCAAACTAGTATTTTGTTACATATTTGGATTGTCTTTTCAAATATACGAGCTGCGTTTTCTTATATTACCCGCACAAATCTTTGGCAAGGCTACACCTTGAATAGGGTATATACGAAGCGCGTTGATAACGATTTACCGCTTAATCTTACCCTAAACTCCTTGCAGAACCCAGTTCACACAATATTTTATTTAACTGTTTACTGACGATGGCATTTGTATTCCGACTAGCCCTTATTCCCATTCGTGCATTCTTCGAATGTCGATTCTATCTAATAGATGTAGGCATTGTATCAAATGTTCCCTAAGACCTGTTATACTAGGGATTTCGACAGATTAGCGTTTTATCCTGCGCTATCTATATCGTGTTATATTTATATTATGCCCGAAATATAACAACACTGAAGGATTTCTAAGAAAATAATAACAGCCGCTATCTTCAAAGATGATCCCAAGATGCGCTTTTCAAAGACAGGTCATCTTTTGTCAAATGTTGTCTTACTAATAGAAAAACTTCTTGCTCTGGGTAAAATTACGATCAGTGCAGGTTATTACTAGCACCCCAGTTCAGTCTCTTTAAGAACACTTGGAAGATCCCAAGGCATATGTGTCTCTGAAGCATTTTAGTCTTTAATTGTCTCTTGTAACGAAATTTAGCTGAGTTTTATACGTTTTAACATTCCTAAAAGCGTATCAATGTTTGGCAAAAACATTGTCTTGAGGATTATTTCCCAATAACATTCCAAATTTTTTATCTCGTTAATATGTGTATCTGGAGCATTTTAGTCTTTAATTGTCACTGGTCATCTCTTGGCAAAAATATTGTATTGAGGATTATTTCCCAATAACATTCCAAATTTTTTATCTCAGAATCTGCACCCTAGAGGTATATTGTCGTAACTCGTAAACAGTTGTTTCTCATTATTTTTGACAATATTGAGTTTAAACATCGCCTTTAAACTTCACTCTTTTATTTGGCTCTAACGGTGATATTGGCAGAAGTTCGAGGTACGACAATTTACCTTTCGGATACAGAAATATTTTCTATACTATATTCAATCAATATTCTATGTAGTATACACAGTTCAGTGGATACACATTGAAACAACTTACGACTATACCTATCTGCAATTCCATCAAATTAGCGAAATATACATTCCCACTGAGACCGTCTACACCTGAGTATCGTTTGGTATCGTATCTATATCTCTTTAACTGATCAAGTTTTGTTGTCTCTGTCATTCATACACATCATATTATATAACATCACATCTGCTGTTGACTTGTCTATCTCTTCTCTTTTCATCCCCTCTCCTAGCCTAGCCTTGCACACACACATACATGTACGGCAGACCATTTTACGGAGTATTCAAGATCTTTACCATTCTATATACAGTGTGTCTACTTAAGTTGGCTCCATATGGAAAACTGTTTTATTATAAGGTTTACGAAAAAAAGTTATTCTTTATAAAAATCTCTGCATTCGAAAATATTAATATTCAGCTATTCAATTTTTATATTGAATGTATAGGGTGTCTAAAAATGGAAAAAGTTCGATAGGAATGTTTTGACCACTTCAATTTTAAATTAAATTTTGTATACTTTTGTTCTAAATATAGGCCATATAGAACAGATACGGGAAACGGTTCAAGAAATCACTCCCGAGATATGTAGGAGTGGATTTAAAGAATTTTGCAAAAGAACAATTACATGTATGGAACGCGTTGGTGGATACGTTGTGGGGCAAAAACGAACTGAAGATAACTGTTGTTACATACGTCAACCAGAATAATTGTATTTGTAATGTAATATATGAAAAATAAATGTTCTGTAGTCATTATTTTGTTACATATCATTCATTAAATGTTACAAATCAGCAAATAAACATTTGAAGTACGATGACTGGTTAATTAGAATAACACAGATAACGTGTTTTATAAGTAGGATTTGCAAAATTTAATTTAAAATTGAAGTGGATAAAAAAATTCCTATCGAACTTTTTCAATTTCTGCACACCCTGTATATTCGATGTCAAAAGTAAATAGCTGAATGGTAATATTTTCAAAAGCAGAGATTTTTATAAAGGATAACTTTTTTTCGTAATCCTTATAACAAAAAAGTTTTCCATATGGAGCCAACTTAAGTAGACACACTGTAGATATTTTACAATAAATATTCTTTGAGAGAGCAACAATGAAAATGCAACGAGGGAGACTTGCTACAATTTGTTTTTGTTTTCTTTATATTCATAGTATTTCAATTTGATGATGTCATGATGATGAGTACGTTTACAGTTATGTTTTTAAAATTTTCATTTATTGTCAGATACTAACCCTCAAATCAAATAGAATTTAAAATAAAATTTGACCCAATTCCTAGATCAATCATTTGTATTTTATTTGTATTTATAAATATGTGTTTTGACCGCAAGGTGTAGTCTTCTGAAATTCGACACATACTTTCCTCAATTTCTTAGAAATATTTTTCCTTAAAACTTTGGGAGTATGATCATCGGGTTGTTAAGTTTTTTAATAAAATGTGCGTAAAAAAAGTGCATTATTTTCATATCCCCAGCAGAAGGTTATTTTTTATGGTTCAATTAGCATCATGAGCACTGTTTGAAAGTCGTTTGAAATTATATACTAATATATGTATGATGACTAGTATATGTATGATAAGTTATGTGACGAATGGGAACACTGACGACAACGGAGGACAGTTGCTTTCAACAACGCGCAGGAGTACCAACATATTTTTTTTAGACATATAATTTTTTATATAGCACTTGTCCATCAGCTGATATAGTTTGGAAATATCTTAAGTCAACAAACAATAATTTTAGTACACTTTCGAATATTTTAAATATAAAAAATCAACTGCACCAACCTCCTTACTATTAAGTTATGAATGAAATGAATGTTTCTATATTTTTTTTCCTCTGTGCGAGTGGATTCTGTGCGAGTGTGAGTGTCATCATCATTCAACATCTCGTGTTCCTCCGAAGGTTTGAGTACGTTACGTTTATGTATATAGTCGTTGTTGTTTTTTCCCTCAACTATCTCCCCCCCCCCCCCACTTCTTCCTGTGCAATAATAATAATGAAAGGTAACAAACAGATAACGAAGAAAATGAGTAAAAGAAAAACATACATTGACAAGCAACCAAGCAGACAGACAGACAGACAGACGTAGAGACGTAGACAGACGACGACGTATGATGAAATTGAAATAATTAATATTGTTTTATTTAATTTTGTGGAAATATTATTGTTATATTTTATTTTGGTGTGCTCATTTCAACTATACGACTGGAACAAGTTGAATAGGCTCCATAGAATATTAATGATGTTTTATATAATAATATAAAATAATAAGAGGGAATAAAAATGGGACTCATTTTTCAGGGATAACATTTTTCAAGCAAAAAGGGCAGAGTAAATGATTATACATAAATATTAATTGTTTAATTTACCTAAGCCCGTTTTTTAACATATGAAAATTTCCATAGTATTAAAAACAATTGATATAGCAAAAATTACATGGCTGTTCACACAATGAAATTCACCTTGAAAGTTATCAAAAGTTATAATTCCTTTCTTGTTTAATATGTGTTTCTTTTCTCAACTGCATCTGTCGCATGATGGAGATATCACGCTTAAGCAAACAGTGCACTTACATGAATAATTGTATCAAAATAGAAACCGCCTCTATTTTGATGTAAATAAAAAATAATTGATAAACATTTCTGCGCTTATTCAGTAAAACAATCGATTAAAGATTTTCATCAAAAATTTCAACGTATAAAAAGCGGCTATAATAAACTTGTATTCCTTTATCGGTATCAGAAAATTTTTATTAGTTTTGTTCTGTTTTTGTCGAGAGGCAATTAACGACAAAGGTTTACCAAAGTCTTTTCGGGATTATAGGGAAAAAGTAGCCGTTTTTGCCCAAAAATTAAACAGTTTTTCAAGGTTTTTGATAAATTTACTCTTTATTTCTACTTTTTACTTAGGTTAAAGACTTTTTTCGGACGCAGGTTTGGTGCGTAGTACTAAGGTAACTAATTGTCGACAATTGTATCCGAGTCCTTATTGTCTAAAAACGCTTCCTTCAAGAAACTCTTAGGTGCAGTGTTAAAAACGAAACATCCTGTATATATTTGATATGTTAAGGACTCAATTTAATCTCCCTTATGTCTATTGCTTCCTCCAATTTGTTTATCAGCGAATGTATTCGTCTCTACATAATCCATCAATCGAATCAGTCGCATGCACAAATTAATATTAATAGTTAGAAAAAAAAACTAAAAATAAAACTATATAGAACCATAATTTTAAAAAAATAAAATTTATCCGTTGTTATATACGATGATGAAAGCAATAATAATATTTTCCCGGTTTTCTAAATTAGAAAATCAAAATCCCTCATGTATTCATTTCAAAATGTAATAAAATATATTGCTATAGTACATTTTATATACACTCCCGTTCATAAAAATTGCACCAGTTAAAACATTCTAAGTGTTACTGCGTGTACATATATTTAGTAATATATATATATGCTTAGAATGTGACCAACTGATTCAATTTTTATGAACAGAAGTGTACATATGTGGGTATATCGCGAATAGACATTCATAGATTGACTGATAGTGTAAAATTCATTTGAAATATTTCTATATAACATAGAGTAGAACTTTCATAAAATAAAATAAAATAAAATAAAATTCAAACAACGATATATAAATTTATATTTCTGTATATAGCTAGGCTAGCTCTAAAAACATTGAGCAATGTTTTTAATATTATAAAATCCACAGTGAATTCAGTCAATACTAACTAATACATGGTTGCATCCATACACTGTACCAGTTTTAAAATATTAATGAAAATATATATTTAGATCTACATAGTATAAATATATAAAGCTTAAAATATTATATACGTTTCATAGTTTGAGTTGAATATAATGTCCTTGAATATATTCATTTTAAATACTGAAACAATAGTTATGTAATTTAGGTAAAGGTATTACTGTCTGTTTAGGTAATCTGGCCGACCTTTGAGTATAGTCCATTAATGGCAAATCGA
The DNA here is from genome assembly GCA_963920215.1 of Nineta flava. Lineage (NCBI taxonomy): Eukaryota > Metazoa > Arthropoda > Insecta > Neuroptera > Chrysopidae > Nineta > Nineta flava. The sequence continues at coordinate 142,130,856 of OY986040.1, forward strand.
CAAAGTACAAAAATACAAAAATATATATTTTAAACATTAATGTTCCAATTTTTTTTTAGTACTATTGTCAAGATTATCACAAAACACCGGTAGTGCGTCAACCCAAGTTTGATCATAGACGCCTACCGTACTATGTTTTACAGGAAGGATTAGAGGCGATTTTTTGGCCCCTGTATCTAAAAAAGCTATGAACCAAAGCTTAGGAACTACGAAAACTATCTCAGGAACCAAAAATGCTCAAATTTAAAACGTAGCGTGAGATTCAACATTTGACGGTACATACCAAGTTTCAACAGTACAGCTTTAATAGTTTCCAAGATTCTAGGATACTTCCAGTTGTCCTAGAAAGATGATTTTTGGTGGTCTCGGGCTGAAACCACCCAGAGATGTCTGAAAACAGGATATTTTTTAAAATGAGAATTTTTACAGTTAAAATACACTTACAAAGTTAATGTTATAGTGTTTTCTACATGGTAGATTTAATTTAATATAGTTTAATATACAATGATTTTATGTTCTGTGATTGGATAATTATATTAGCAAATCACATCTCATTTATTAGCGATATTCAATAAAACTTGCCGCGATATCTTGGCTCTCGTAAACCTTCGAATGGAGCGCTATCGAACCTGTAACAGATTCCGATACTCGACACAAAAAAGAAAACACAAATATTAGTAAAGTTTTACTAAATTGATGTAAATTTGGACAACACGCACTTTAAAAAAAAAAATTAAATAAAGCAACAACTATGATTCTCCAAACCTGAAAAATTTGTTGTGAACAAAAAAAAAAGAATTTGAATTTTAATAATTTCCTTTTTATTTTCACAATGAATCTTTTCTCTCGATTTTATGTAACAATGAACAACTGAATCTTTCTTTTACAACTGAATTTTAATTGAACAAAAGTCAAATGGTAACTCTGAATTTTATCAAACTATTATTAAAAACTATTAACTTTTTGTGTCTGAAGTACCTATAAATAAAAATGTGCAAAAAGTAATGATATCCCACCAAGTACACAAATATGAGAGGTACCAAGTTTTCGCATACAAAAACTAATGACATCCCGGCAAAAACAATAAGGGCCAAGTTTTTAAGTGAGAAAATGATTGGTATATATTTATTGTATAAGTTTCTCAGATGCGGAGTCTTTCATATTTTACTTGGCAAGTGGTCAGATTTTATTACACTTTTATTGATGACTTTCTAGATGACTTTCACTGTATTATTATAAATGGAAGAAAAAAAATGAATATTTTCTGTAGTATACTTTGATTTCAGAGAGTGACTGGAACATTTCTCTAATATTTTATGCATCATAGATTATGTAAAATATATTTCAACTTTGGAAAATATATATATATATATCAATTCCCAAGTATTATGTAAATTTTATACCCCTTGTCTCACACAAAAAAAAAAAACACACGAAAGTGTCAATAATATATTCAAATGTAAATTCATCAGGAAAAAAGGTGTATTTATATGTATCCTTTCCAAGTTTGCACCGGTTAAAGTGCAACAATGTTGTATGTATGAATTTTGGGTTTGAATTTTCACAGTATTATTATAATATCCTAATTCTGGGTGTGAATAACTTTATTCGGGTTTTGTAAAACCGCATAAACAAAGGAATGAATAAAACCATGGTATTTGATCTTTCTTTTAAAAAACAATTATATTATACCAGGTGTTTATTTCTCAATATATCACACTAAAATCAATTTAATATTATCACTCAAAATTGAGTGTTTTAAGAGATTTGGAAGCTTTATTTTTAGCTTAAATTTATTTTTAGCTTATTGCTCTTGTATTGCTTTATGTATCAAGTTTTTTAGAAAACTACTGTGAAACTGGGATTAAATCTCATAACTATGTTTGTAATTATCGTTTTGCTTTGAAAGTTTGCAAATTTATTATGCAGTTCCGATGACAATTAAATAATATCGTCTAGATGAAAGTATGAAAAAATTTCAAAAATTTGCCAATAGATAAAAATTTGGAGTTTTGTTTTGTCAAAGAATGTTATCAATATTCAGACAAATTAAGTAATTGCAAGTCACTTCCGTTGGTATAATATAACCGAAAGACAATCATACTCTCAACAATGGATAGATAAATAGACGCTAGTTAACAAAAATAAATGTTAGTAGTAAATAAAGAAACGAGGAATACATTGACATCAAGATAGTAAGAAATCATATTAATTTCACTACCATAACATCTCAGGTCGTAGGTTCGATTCTCATCCTAGATGTGTATGCTTTTCATATCATGCATTTGATGTCAAAGAATGCTTGAAATTTGGTGAAAGTCTTGTTAACATTCTGTTTTTAATACTTGTATTAACAAAAAAAGCATTAATTTTTTACTAACTGTACTCGCAAGTTCGTTCGCGTAGATTTATCCACACTTCACGCAAACCGTAATTGATCAGTGTACAATTCTAAGAAATTTGATAATATCTAAAGAATATGATGAAATAATTAATATTATAATCCATACAATCTTCCATTCCCTATTGCACCGTTTTAAAGGTTAATTTAAAAAATAGAAGGAGCCTAAATACACTCTCGTTCATAAAAATTGAACAAGTTGAAACATTCTAAGTGTTACTGTATACATATATTTAGTAATATATATGGTTTGAATGCGTCTTACTGGTTCAGTTTCTATGAACGGAAGTGTACTTCGATAAGGTTTGAACTATCTCCATACCAAATTTCATCAAAATTGATTCAGTGATGTAGCTGGGAAAACGTTACAGAATAGACTGAGTTACATTATCAGTTATAATATTAGTATGGATATAAATAAACGATTCCCCTACTTTTATTCCCCACACCAAATAGTTATCAATGTTAATAATTCATATATTAAATGTTTTAAAAATACAATCCGTATATATACACACTCATGTTCACATAAAGTAGGCACATACAAAGTTTGTTGATAACATAGAACATTGATGGCACGTTTTCGTAATTAAGTGTGAAATAAACATAAAATTTATCACTTTTTCTGGAAGATTAAAACTCTTCAGCTATTTTAATTCATACACAACAAACGAATGTACATATACTTAACATAAATACATACATATGTATTATAATTTACTAAACATAAAACATATATAAATACACTCGTAGCTTGTAGCTTGTTGCGTTTTTTTGTTGTTGTTGTTGTTGATAAAACTTATTTTGTGTAGTAAATATTATATTTGAATATAAATTACTTGATTTTATAGATGATAAAAATTAAACATTAATTTACAACAAATTATGTTCATGTGAATTTTAAGTAATTATTTATTTAGTATATTTAAGTAAAAATACGATAATGCACGATTAAATATATTTTATTTTATATATACCGGCCGCGGTGGGACGTTGTGATAATAAATTAAAATTGTGTTCGTAATTAGATATTCTTTTTGGTATTCGAAAATATAGTGAGTTTTTATCACACAAGTCTAAAAGTAGAATTTTAAAATAACCATGTAATCTCTAACAAAATTCTGCATGCTTTATCAATGGGTAAACAAGTTGAAATCTCGGAAACTTATTAGTTAGATCATCGATGCGCGTTTCAATTATCCTAGATAATTCATTATATGCGTTCGATTTCCATCTTAGATACATATGATTTTTCATATGAAGCATTTATAGCTATTAATTCCTACACGATATCTTCAAAACCGTTGGTGGTTTAAAAAAACCGGGCGTGATATAAATTATAGGAAATTTTATTATCTTCAAATTTTATTATGTCTTTAAACACGATTTAATACATAGCAAATGAGTTAAAAAGGATATTTTTTCGGGACTAAAATGACAACTTTACTCCCTCCAAATAGGTACTAAAGTAATAATTTTTCTCCCATGGGAGAAAAAGTAGATTTTTTCCCATGGGAGAAAAAGTATAAAAATTTTTAAATAGAAATGTTATTTTGATTTTGTTGCTAGGATACGTATTAAATTTACTTTTCCTCCCATGGGAAAAAAATCGACTTTTTCTCCAATGGGAGAAAATGTACTACTATTTGGAGGAAGTAAAGTTATCATTATAGTCCCGAAAGTGCAAAAAATAGTATATTTAGCGTGGGACTAAAGTTCCTTTAATCCCTCCACTCGCGGGATTAAAAGAGTCACTTTTGCCCCATGGTTAATTATATACTATTTGCGACCTTTCCCCTCAGATATCTTAGGACACGGACACGTGATTATATGAGATTTTTGAGCCAGTGTTTAGAATGTCAACAGAAAGATACATGCAAATTTTCCGCTTATTAAAATCATAAGAATTAATGGATCACATCTCAGAAATTCTTTCTGAAATCACCAAATAATTTTTTAATTTTATATTGAATTTGAAGAAAATCTATCATTTTTTTGGTGAAGGAACTGTCAAAACTAAAATTTCAGGCCGATATCCTTTGCGAATCATTTTTTTATTTCTTTTGAACCACAAAATAAGTATTTATAATGATAAAAAACTCGAGTAAACTGCTGGACCAACCGGAAAATTAGGACTATATGAGGATTTCGAATAAGATGTCGGACATATTATTTTGAATTATTCTTGTATAGAATAAATTATATATTTTTGCGACGAATATGAAAAAAAAAAATCGTTTTCTACTACTAGTTATTCCATTCTTTTACTAGAAAATTATACATTTCTAGGATTCATTAAAATATGATATTATTATTCTATTTTAATATGAATATAATGACAAAAATAATAAAAATTGATGTTCACATAAATTTTTATCTTTACAACAACAACAACAAAATTAAATTATGAAAAAATTATTCAAATTAGATGATCCAACTCTTTTCCATTTTATTTACATATTATTTCTACGATTGTAGAAACTGTGTGTGTTTTCTAGAGAGGTATTATATAAACATTTTATTAATCTTTTTTTTTTCTGTTGCTTCTATATAATAATTTATACATAAAATATAACGACACACAATGCTGTTTGTTTGCCAGAGAGAAAAAAGGCCGGTAAAAAAAACCGGAGGAACCGGAATAGTATTATTATAGAAGCATTAAGGATGTTGGGACACTTCGTCAAAAATGTTGAAAATTCTTTTAAACCAATTTAATATTGATGAAATTAACATTTATAATAAAATCGGCAATTACACCAAGCAGAGGCACTTACTTATTACTGAACCGCCCAAGTGGCCGGGGCGTATGTCGGATGCGTTTTGTCTACTTGGAACTGGAAGGTTATGGGTTCAAATCCCGACATTGGCAGTTTTGTCAGTTATTAAGAAAAAAAAGGGCAGCCAAAAAAAAAACCAGCTAAATGCTTGGGAAGGTTTTCTGCAGTTTTCTTCACAAACTCCAGATGAATATCGGCATAGTTTCTACCAAAGTCGGCTGCAGCCGCACATCCTGCCAATTCCTAGTCTACACACAAAAATTCCTTCCACTCCACTCACAATCTCACATCTTTAGACATCACAATGGACCTTATGGTTGAAGTATAGCCCATCCTGCGCAGCCGCTACAATCTATTACTGAAAACATGCCACGTGTTATTGAAATCAGCCAAGCAGTTTTTGAGAAAATATGTTTTTTTAAATTTACTGTAATAATCTGTATCTGGAAAACGAAGCTTGAAAACATCCAAGCTAAAATGAACTTTTCTTCCAATTTTTGAGAGATTTATCACACTCATTCAATTTCCCGGATGAAAATCTGAGACACCTTGTATATAATAATTTATAAATAAAATATAACGACACACAATGTTGGTTGTTTGCGAGAGAAAAAACCAGGTAAAAAACTGGAAGAACCGTAAATAGTATTATTAGTAACAAAACACAGCAAGCAATAGAAGCATTAAGTTTATTATTTTCTTTCATTTTACAAATGTTGTTGGTTGTTGGGTTTTACAAACAACAACATTAACCAAAAAAAAAAAAAAAGAATACACTCAACTTTTACAATATGACGATTTAATGTTCCTGTTTAAACTGTTCTACATCCATCTAAGTCTCGTTAACCATGCCCACATATAGGATATATCCCTGGATGTTATATAGAGTAGTTAGATGAAACATCTGCGTCACATAAATACATGAAATACAGGGCACTTGTCAAATATACAAAATTGGATTAACTTTGAATTTTAATCCTATCTAATCTAGGAATCTTTCTACGTTTAGATTATTCCCTTTTAAGCCGGTTTTTTGTTTAGAAGAAAAGAGTGGTAATTTATTTTAGATGACTCTTTCTAATGTGTTTGACCGTGGCATCTCCTCGAAGCTCCTTCAATATATCCAGAATTTCGGAAACAGTTTTCATTTGTCAGAATTCTACTTGAGCCCAACACTGCGTTATGCAATCAGTACAACAAACCGATTTTATTTTATTATAGCACCAATACATAAACATACATATACAACACATAGACAAAAACACTGTTCACATGTACAAAATAATGTTATTTTAAAGAAAAGGAATAATTTTTATATTTCGAAAACAAAACGGTAACACAAGATTTTTTATTTTATTTATATAATAAATATTTATCTTTACTCTCCTAGTTTTTTTTAAATTCTGTCGAGTAGTTTTTCTAATACAACAGTTAATAGTTGGGCGGGCATGAAGTTTTACATGCTTCTAATGAGAGAGAGTGAGAGAGAATGATAACTTTGATATAAATTATCTCGCGTTCTAAACGGTTAATAATTCTGAAACTTCGGGATTTATTAGAAAACGTTATTTTTAGCCTGTGAAAAAATGAGCAAAATCTGTCGAAAAGTGAATTCATGCTGGACCTCCATTTGATTTGTTCCATTTATTCCATTATGGCTATGTATATATATTAACGCGACATTTTTTTAAAGTTTTATAAGAAGTATTTATCTTTACTGTCCTATTTTTTTTTTAATTCTGTTGATTTTTTTTTCAATAAAACAGATAAAAGTTGGGCGGGTATGAAGTTTTACATGCTCCTAATGAGAGGTGACCGTCAAAATTGATAACTTTGATATTAATTATCTCGCGTTCTAAACGGTCAAAAATTCTGAAACTTGGGGATTTATTAGAAAACATTAATTTTAGCCTGTGAAAAAAAATGAGCAAAATCTGTCGAAAAGTGGTACTATGCTGGAACATCCTTAATATCCTCAACCTACTAGCAGTAGTTACAAAGCTGTACACACCAGAGTGCAACTACGATCCGTAAGCCGAAGGGTATGTCACGATAGTTGGGGCATATTCGAGTGCTTGAGTTCTCAATAATGAACAAGACAAGTGTGCAAGTTTGGACAAGTTTTACACGATATTTGATAAACAATGAAAGCAAATGCTTTGCTAAATGAAACAAGGTCAACATTTGACAAACTCTCTATATACAACAACGATATTCTTTCAACCAAATATGATCATCCTCTCGCTTGCTTCCATTAGCTTGCTATGTTTTTTCCGTCCTTGTATTATAAATATATATATATATATATATATATATGTGTGTGTGTGTGTGTGGGTGTGTGCGCCCAATATATATACACATACAAATATTTAAATTTTATTTAATATTTTTGCATACAAATCGTTTAACCATTGTCGTTATATAACAATATTATCACAAATTTTGTATGCAGTTAACAGATTCAAATGTGTTTTACATGAATATCTGTTCGACATTACCGAACCAAACCAAACCAAACTGAATCGAATCAAACCGTACGCAGGCAGGCAAGCAGGCATCATCCCTATCCAACATCCATTCAGCCAACTCTAGCTATATGTTCCACAACAGATTTGGTTGTTCATTTATATTTTTTTAATATTGTTATTGTATTTGTGTGTGTGTGTTCGTTTTCGGTTTTTTAGTCAATATTGAAACAAATACCATTTATATACAGAGCAAGCAAGCAGGCAGGCTCGTTTGACGTACACATTGATTTTATTATTATGTTTGTAAAACGATTAAATACACATAAAATGGTAACTGTTTTAAACGCCCTTTCTTTTTTCTCTCAATTTTCGATATTTTGTGTGTGTGTTTTTTTTTTTGTTTGTTTGTATATTTGTGTGTTGATTTTGTGTTTAACTGTAATTTAATTCGATTGTGTTAAGAATATATAAAATAGAGTTGTGCTTTGATTTTGAATTAAAGCTCACACAATTATGTACACTGTAAAAATTAAAATAGTGGACCTGTAGTGTACTCGCTACTAAATCTCACTTTACTTTCATATTTAGATGATACCTTTGCGAGCACACTATATATGCCCTTTGTTACTTCGGTAACTATATGTTGTTAATTTGAAGATTATTAAAATAATCAAAGAGAACTATAGGTTTTTTGAAATTCAATTTCAAAGTTTTCCCCAAAAATTATTTGTATTTTATAAATATGTATTTCGACTATAAGGTAGTCATCAGCAGTATGAATTAGCTAATCGTAACTATGTCTGGGATATGGAGTCAGAGATTTGGTGCTCGTTGCTAATTTGGTGCGTGTCTCACAATAATATTAATAAAGTTTTGTCTTTTATATGTTCTGACTGAAGCAGTACCTTAGCTGAAGTAGTATTTAGCTTCCTCTGCTTGAGGTATATCAACATTATTTAAGGAAACAGGTGGGCAAGTCTCTTTCCTCATAAATATAAATTCAAACTTAGGATAATCGTTTCAACTACGCCGCGTAGTTCTTGCAAATACGCCTAACATACATATTAAATCAAGCTAATAAAAGCATGTTAATATTTATTTATTTTTCAAGTATTATAATAAATTTTTCTTCATGTACAAAATATTTTTAATAAAGCTTTAATTAAATACAGAATAACATTTCAAACTTAATTTCCGTTTTTAGTTTGAAAACTTCGAATAGAAAAGCTTGGGTTTTATTACCACCACTCCAAACAAAAACCACAAAACAAATTATGTACATGAATTCAAAACTATAGTAGTTCTTTCTTCCCAAGGTGTAAAGGTATATCTGTTTGTTTGTTTATTAATGCAAATCACTTGATGTTGGTGTCTAGCTGTCGGTATAGTAGTTCACATAATATATATTTTACGTAATACATTCGAACATCATCTATGTATGGGAACAACCATTAGGGTGTACGAGCACTAGATATAGTCCATTTATAAAATTCTTCAAAATCTTATATACCGTATGTGTTGGAAAGCTTTTCCAATAGTGAATCAATGTTAAATATTATTTATTACTGGTGTGGTTACTGTATGAAGTCAATCAGTACACATGTAATGAGAGTGGGTTAAATATGTTCATTGAATTCTTAACTTTAGTATGTGCATCTTAAAATGCCCACTCTTAAATGACAAACAAACAACCATACGCATACAGTATACCTATACCCCCTCTCCCCTTTGAAACTTTTATAATTGATGCAATTCAACTACATGTAAAAGTAAGCATGCCTTAATCTTTTTGAAACTTCAGTGCTCGTACAACCTTAAGAAAGTAGGTGGTATGTATTTGATAGAAGCTTGCATACATTATAATATACAATCATATAAGAAAAACGAATCATGTAAATATTAAAATTGGAAATAAAACTATATATATACGAACAATATATGTACGAGTGAGAAAATTGTATAATTTTCTACTAACATTATGAAAAACATTTGTTCAACATTTGAAAATCCTTTTCACATATATATATATATATATATATATATATATATATATATATATATATATATAAATGTTTATTGAATTTACATAAAATATACCCAGTGCTTTCACAAAAACATCAACACACACAATCCAAGAAGATGTATAAATTTAAAATTTTATGGAACGTTAACTTTTTTTCTCTGAGTCAATTCATTTCTAATCGATAAAGTTCAGACTTTAAATTTGCTGACAAAATTTATTAAAAACACAAGTAAAAATACCAACTAACTGAGTTAATTGCTTTAATACCCGTTATATAACTGAGTTTATGAAAAAAAGTTTCAAATATAAGTTGTATTTAAAGAAAAAAAGGATCATTTTTTGTATTTAAATTTCTCTATCTCTTACGGTTTCAAATATAGATATTTTCCGTTCCGATTTTGCCCATTTATGTTTTTCATTTACTATTAGCTCAAGAAAAGAAAATTTCAGATCGTTATCTCTTTTCGATTACCGTGTCCACGAATTATCGTGTCCTCAGACAGCCGGACATGCTGAAATGGACTAATTTATAAACACATATACCAAAAATTTTGTGCTGTTATTAATATATTCAACCTTTACGAAGTCGGGACTAAACATAATATACCTTTCGTAAAATTTGGAAGTCGTATTGTCTTCGCATTTTTTAATATTCTACTCCTAAATAGGCTCGTTAAATTCCTTTCGACACGAGCTTTCCTCTGATATGCGGATTAATATATTCAACCGTTTCGAAGTCGGGGCTGAACTTATTTTTCGTAAAATTTGGAAGTCGTATTGCCTTCGCATTTTCTAATATTCTACTCCTAAATAGGCTCGTTAAATTCCTTTCGACGCGAGCTGTCCTCCGATATAAATTACGAGCATATTTTAATTAGATGTTGTAATCGTCAAATTAATACCGATTTTCATTTAGTATTGCTCCACAAGCTTTTCACCCGATTTATTGTCTTAGCTAAAAGCGTTTCAACACTACACCAATTTATAACTTAACACAAAGCTAATTCGTAACCATTTACACGCATGCGCCTAAATTGGTATGATTAGTCTTGAAGTTATTAGCTATCATTTTCCGATAGATCTGTTTGTAGAATAGTTAGAAACGTTTGTTTGATATTATTGAAAATAATGTCCCACGGGGATCAAGCAATCGTGACAATATGTATACTTGGAACACATCTAAAAGCACCTGTAAAATGTTCTGGAATAGAAAACTATTTATATATAGAAATTCAAAGAAGTCGAATCGAGAATGGTGAGTTTATGATTATTATTCTACATTGTTCTTGTCACGTGTTCAATAATGATAATCATCATCATTTTCATGTGAAAAACCATTCTAATGAAGTTGTCAACAAAGTTTTTCATACATTTATGCGAGTGAAGAAATTACATTATAATATTTTTCGATTTTCTTCTATTTTTTTTATTGGAAAAGTTTCGTTTCATTCTATTTCCTTCTATTTAACCTTACTGATTGGTTTTTCTTTTTATTCGGAATACAATTATTTTACTAATTATGCGAAAATACATAATATTATTGATTATAGAACATTTGAATGTTGGAAATTGATTGGCAAATTCTAATTTGAATCGGATTTTCTTTGTAGGATTTATAAATAAAATCGTTTACTAGTCAAATTTTCCCCAAGATAAACAGCCTTTTTATTGGGTTTGTTTAGATATTTGCGTACAAATCTAGGAAGTCCATCGTTTTGAGCCTTTGTAAATGTATCCATTTCTAATTATGGAGCTTCACTCTTGATCCTGTTCGAAATCACGCCATTAAATGTAAATTTGATAGAGGGCGCCAAATTCTTAAAAATTATTTTACTTTTCAGAAGAATTGAAAAGCTTTTATTAGTACGCACTAAAAATAAAAAAAGTATTGTTGTATACAAATAATTTTAAAACCATAGAACACTTACTGATTGACACCTTTTAAAATTTATATTTTGTCTAGTACTGGATAATCTGATTTGAATCTTAATCTTTGTTCAGACTTGGTGACCTTACATACGCTTTTGGGTAGCTCACGGAAGAAGTGATTATAAAACCGCCTGTACACGGGGACAGTAATGGTGGCCAGTACTGACTAGAAATGGGTGCCAGGCAAATGGTCAGGTAATAGGCTTGCAAAAGGGCAGTAAGACTTCCATATCTTGGTAGCCAATAACCAGTGTGGACATGGTGAGTGCAACATTATCAGAGGATGCGTGAGAACATGGAGAGAACGAGAAAAAAGAGTCTAGCGCTGACGTGGCTCTGAAGACCACTAATCTCCAACCTACCTGAATTTGGTTGCTATCAGTAACTGGACGTTGAAGAACCCCAACACATGAGGGCAGAATAGGGATAATTAATAGCGGCCATGACTGGCTAGTACTATTTGTTCTAAGACATTTGTTTGTAAATGTCTGTAATTAATATGTGATCGTTTTCTTTCCACGTTTGGCAACCATACAAAGGACTGATTCTACATTAGTCTCGAATATTTTCAGTTTTATGTTTCTCCTTATTTGGTTTGATTTCCACACTGAACCAAGCTGTGCAAACGCTCCTTTGGTCTTCCTTATTCGGCAGGTGACATCTACATCGGCTCCACCTGCCTTTGACACTATACTTCCGATAATCAGATACCTATTGAATTATAATTTCAGAATCAGATACCTGATAAATTGTCTAATGAAAGTATGTTTATTTGGCTGGCTCTAATTAGATAGCGTTTTATCGGTCACTGCATAATAAAATCAGTACGTTTAAAGTAGAAATACCAAAAAGTTAGGAAAATTTACATAAATCAGTCCAGTAGGTTTTACATAATGTATTCTAACAGTTACAATAATTTATATTTTATGTAAACTTATCTCGAATTCTATGTATGTATTGCAAGCAGACTATTATTACTATGGTGATATTGAAATACATAGAATTGTTTTGTAACTGACTTGTAATATGGTTGTTTAAAATAATGGTAGAGATGCTTCTCGAAAATGGTGAAAGAGAACTGTTGTTCTCCATAACCATTACACAGAATGCATACACACAAACTACAAGAAAATATCTTCTAGTCGACTTGGTTAAAACATATAACTATGAATATGTCTATGTTGTGAACGATTATATATTCTCAGATTTTCTTACCTGCATTACTACAATAAAACCGTTAGTTTATATATAGTTTATTTCTTATATTCATAGCATTCCAATTTGTATATTATTTCAAAATGTTTACTTGAAATGTTTTTATTCTAGTAAAGAATTGAGAGGTTTTGCTTTCAAATACGTAGACCGAACGTTTAAGGTCAAAATCATTTAACAATATTCAAATTTTCTAGTTAATAAGTCCGCTCTTCCTCAGGCAGTTTTAATCAACCGTTTCCGAGCAAAGAATGGAAATTGTACTTCGATCGAGGTAACTCTAGTTTTGGTCAATATTGAGCTAATATCATTTTTTATAGCAAAATAAAAGATTGAATCAATGATCAGAGTAAACCAATCACAAGTCACTATTAAATACGCATCGCTATTAAATATTAAGTTATATACACTATGTTTAATTTACATCTTCGTATCATAAATCCCACGAGTATGAGAGAGTACATATGTACATATACATTAAGCAATGTGTATGAGAAGGAGGTCTTATAGGTTCATAACTGTTCGAGTGGTCACCAACCACTCAAACCTATAAGACCTCCTTCTCATACACATTGCTTAATGTATACAGATGTACTCTCTCATACTCGTTATGAATATTATTCACTATTTTGAAAAATATGCTTTTTTATCAAATCTATAAGACCTCCTGCATATGTAAATATGTACTCTCTCATACTCGTGGGATCTATGATACGAAGATGTAAACAAAACAGACGGTATAAGGTTTCTTCAAAATAGAAATAAGATCTCTTCTTCAAAATAGATCTTCTCTATTTCATCAAACTGAAAACATGCATTAAAAAAATACTACTACGCATGCTCACCAAATCAATCGCATGAATAATTACATCTGAAGTTACATGTGTAAAAACGGGCTATAAGAAAAGTCTCGATATGTAGGAAGTTTGGAATAATATGAATATAAAAAATAAACTATACGTACAAGCTTTTAAGAGAAGTGAACATGCATTTTCTAATCTGAATACAATTTTACTGCATCTATATTCTATCTCTTGAATTATTTGTATACAGTTTATGTTATTTCTCGTGTATATTTATTTTTTTGTTGTTGTTTGTTTGTAGGGAATTTTAAAGCTAATAATGTTCTTCTTCTTCGGTGATACAATTGTTGTGTTGGCATTTAGTATTCTCTGATTTCTATACAGGGTGTAATAAAACAGAGACAGGTACTATCCTTCCATAGAGAGAGTATTAGTATTACCGTACATAATCAGATCATCTCGAAAATGAATCTTTTTTGTAAATTAAAATACATTAATTGTTTATAGCATAGTTGTCAGTATCTCCGCTTGTCACGCAAGAGACCGGGGTTCGATTCCCTGCCGGAAACCCAATGTTGAAGAGGATGGTGATTTCAGTATTTGTAATCTATTTCTATAAAACTCAAATAGACACAATTTTTGGTATTCAAGCTAAACTTTATTTTTCCTAAACAAATATGTCAAATCAGTTACAGTTTATTAATATTTACTGAGGTAACAAACATATAGTTACCTAAGTAGCAGAGGGCATACGTAATGATTCCGCAAAGGTATCTAAATATGAAAGTGAGATATAGTAGCGAGTCCACTATAAGATAAAGACATAATGATGCTGAAATAGTTTGTTTTCCCCCTAGAAGGTACAATTTGACCTGTTAAACTATTTACCGTCTGCTTGAAGAGTGGCAGTTTTGTTACAGACCACACTGTATTACTTTGCAGTAGTGTAGTAATAACCTTAAATCTATCAACTATAATTTACAGTGTATACAAATGCATTCGTTAATTTGTCTGTACTGGAACAACTAAAACACTTTTTGTAATTACTATTTCACTTTAAATTAGGATCATTCAGTGTTTAGAATGTTTTCTGCACTGATTTGGACAAGATAAAATTGAAATATTCCATGGCAGTTATCACCAAATTCAATAGATTTGTATTAGAAGATATGTATTCATAGATGTGTGTCTACTTCCATAAAACTACTGAGCCCACTTATATGGTTCTTTAAAGGTTTATTTCACCTGATAAATCGTGATAGAAATTATCTTGTCAATTGTATCAGATAGATTCAATTCAATCAATTTTTCGTAATAATTGACTTCAATGTTTGATATCAAAAATTATACGGATTTTGGATGAAGAGTTAACCCACGACATTTGTATTTCGGACCAGTGTTATTCAAAGTTGAGTATTGGGATGCTCTAAGGTCATACACATCTTAGATGGGGAAAATAATTAAAAATATGTAAAAAGTGAGTTTGTTAACAAGTTTAAGGAGACAATTTTCACCCACTTCTGATTGTATTAACCTGGTTCCGACTTTGTAACAGTTGAAAATATTGATCGCAGACAAACAGTTTTGGTGTAGGTGTTCATAAAATGAACTAATTAGTCTATTTCCGAGTATCCATCCAACTCAAAGACGAAAGGAGATAACGAGCTGGAATTTTGTTCTAAAGCTAAAATGTAAGGTCAAGTTCGTGAATAGACAAAATCCGACTGTGAATCCCTCTACCAGGGAGGATAAAATCCATCTTTGAAACCATAAGAGATAGAAGAATAGTTTAAAGTTAAATGTTGTCTCTTTTCTTTAAAATAAACAGATTTGGTTAGAGATTATTAAAATAATCAAAGAGAACTCTAGGTTTTTTGAAATTACATTTCAAATTAGCCCCGATTCCTAGAACATTTGTTTGTATTTTATAAATACGTATTTCGACTACAATGTAGTCATCATCAGTATGAATTAGCTAATCGTAACAATCTCTTGGATATGGATTCAGAGATATGTTACTTGTTGCTAATTTGGTGCGTGTCTCACAATGATATTAAAAAAGTTTCTGCCTTTTATACGATTTAACTGAGGGTATAATCTGACCTGAGGATTATTTGAGTTGACTGACTAACGGATTAGGTGTGTGGAGAGCCCCACCTATTTATTGGCGGTATTTTTTGATGACTATGCGGCGTTTGTTTTGTCACTAAAGTGAGGGTATTGACGCTAACCTTGACATTAGTTAAGGTTATTAGTCAACTAGATGCTAACCTAGTTGTTGTTATTTTCATTTGTTTTCATAACCGTTATGTTGTGTACTGGGTGCTTTAGACAGTATTTATTTTTACTTTTGTTTTAATACTAAAAATAATATAAAATTGGATTTTCCTCTATTTAATTTCACATATCTTTTTATACAACGATTTACATTCTTTATCAGACACAAAATACAGTGTTTGCAGTATTTGTTGTTGTGTTGCAACACAAACACAAGCAGTCAACCAGTCAACAAGATGATATTATGGCATTGCAGTGAATTCAGTGGCAGGCAATCTTGTTGCACACAGAACCAACAGAACATGAAAGATATATTATTATATTATTTATTCTAAAAAAAAAAAAACTATTTTTATTTTTATCTTTTCAAATACAATAATAGTTATCATGGTGGTGGCTGATGTGTTTTTCTCTACAACATAGGAAATATTTTATGTTTATGTTTTTTTTGAAAAGCTTCAAGAATCAAATAACGCCCATATGCACTTGATGTTTAGTAGAAATGTTTTACAATAGGATTTGTGTATGGAAAGAAAACAAAAAAAAAGTGGCAACGCGTTACAAACTATGTACTGTTGTTCTGTATGTTCTATTTTATAGAATAAACACTTTTTAACAAAAAATTGAACCGACGAAAAGAGAAAGGAACTGAAAAATAAAAAATAAAAACTTTAAAAAAAAATTATACCTTCGAAAAAACAAAGGAACTAAAAAGAAAAATATCAAACAGAATCTTTTTAGTCTAACTAAGTCTTACACTAATGTAAATACCGAAATAATTTTGAGTCGGCGCCAAACAAACAAAATATTATAAAATGTAATATTTTGTAATATTTATTTTTAACCGAAAATCAGATTCATCCTTCGCCCATTTCGATGGAGATTTTTTGGTGCCAACTCAAAATTATTTAAGTGTGAAAATTATATTGAATGCTTTCAAATAGTGTGTTTACACAATCGATATAATATTTGTTCTTTTGTGGAAGCGCTGGGAAATCAAATAACACATTCACTTATATGCTTTAAAGTATATATTAAAACAGTAACCAGCGACTCCACTCATAAAAGAAAAGTTTAAAAAAAAGTTATTTTTAACTTTTTTGTGGCTAAATTTTGGAATTTTTTTTCAATTTTATATGGGACCAATTTTAAAGTATACCCTTTCCAACAAAAAAAGAATTTTCAAAATCGGACTACTCTGTAAAAAGTAATGCGTGACCATGCATTAAAAAAAATATATACAGGTTGAATTCAGTACCTCCATCTTTTCGTCGGTAAAAAACCCAGATACAGGATTCTATAACGTAGAAATGGAAATAACACTCCAAAAATAGTGATAGTAAAAAAATTGATTTTTTGACCGTAGTGACGTCATTAAAATCCAAAATATAGTTTTTTAGCCTATCTAGGGTACATTTTATCCGATTTTGATGAAATTTTTTTCAAATCCACTAAGTTTTAAGTCAAAGTATTCGATTTTGATAGAAAAATCGAGATAATTTTTTTAAGCGAATTTCCTCTTCAAGTAAATAGAGCAGTGTTTAAGTGTCCATCGATCATCCTACATAGTAGATGTCAAAAGCACTCCGAGACAAAACTTCCTTACTGATTGTTTTAATTGAATTAAAAAAGTAATCTTGCCACAAAACATTTGACACTAATTGAAACACACACTCTATAAATCAGTGTACTAAAATATAATTACTGACCTAAATCTCATTCAACAATAACAGTATATATAAACTGCATTCATATAAAATCTAGATAATAAATTTATGTTTTTTACCAAAAATGTCCACATTCAACATTCAATTCAATTCAAGTTAAAATATAATTATTTATTTATCATTTACAAAAGTGAAAAATAAAAACTAAAATGTAAAAAAACACGTAATGTAGCAACTAACTGAGTTAATTGTTTGAGTACCCAGCATATATTGAATTTGTATATCAATGTTTGAACAATTCTTCAAATTCAAAGTTTATAAGTTATGAATTTTTTTTCTGCGATCAATATTTTCAAGCGTTATTTCAAAGTCGGAACTAACCTTAATATACCTTGTATATTTACATATATACTAGGTATAAAAATGTATGGATGCTATGTACATGTATACATGCATGCTTTCGTTCATCTATCAATTGTTTTTCTCATTTTCAACTTTTAGCACAAATTATGAGAAAACTATTGAGTTTATGAAAAAATTTTTGGAACAAAAGTTGTTTATTTTAAAAAGAACGAGATTTTTTGTCAACAAATTTTTTTTCTATCTCATACGGTTTCAAAGATATAAATTTTCCCCTCTTGTGGGGGGAAACACGTTCCGATTCAGCCCATTAACGAACTTGACTTTACTTTTTTGCTCTAGAACACATACTCAAATTTTCAGCTGGTTATCTTTTTTCGTTTTTGAGTTATCGGGTTCACGGACAGACAGACAGACGGACGGACTGCGATCAATATTTTCAAGCGTTACAAAGTCGGAACTAAACTTAATATACCTTGTATATTTACAAATATACTGGGTATAAAAACACCACTTTCGCAAATATATCATTTATCAATGTCAAATTGTATAAAAACAAATAATAATAATAATAATAATAATAATACTACGTTTTGTTATTTTAAAAATGTAATAATGTTATGTTCATGTGATTGGATTTGGTTTGATTACTGTGTTCAAAACAAACACATCAAATGGCTCTGGCTTGCTTGTGGCTCGTTGGCTTTCTGTATTGATTCCCATCAATTCAATTATGAAATATAAAAATAATTAAACTGCCCCATTGTCACAATTTTTGTTACAACTGTATATTTAATTTTTTATGGGAACTTTGTAGATGAAGCTGATACCAATGTGAAAACGTAAACAGTCAAAAATTCTGAGACTTTTAGTAGAAAACGTTTTAGCCTGTGAAAAAAAGAGCAAAATCTGTCGAAAAGTGATTTCATGCTGGGATCTACCTTTAGAAAACAATGGTTTAGTGAATAAAGTTTTAAATATCTCTGAAAATATTGAATTTTTGATAAATTAGAAAACTAAGCGATCTTTCAAGACGCAAGATGCATGCATCCTGGATTTTATTTCAGTTGTGCTTTCGCTTCTTACGTGTTTGTGTTCTTCTTATTAAGTTCGAGTGTTTTGCTCGGGAAAAAGAAAGCAAATATATAAGGAAGAGAATAAATATACAAAATAAATGTATGTAAATATGTAAAATTAATTTACAGGATGCATGCATTTTGCGACTTGCTTCTTCGATGTGAAAGACCCCTAAGAGACCTCTTAAGTTTTTCCATAGTCTATTTTATCTGTTGAAGTTTGGAGTTGAAGTTCCATATGGAGAAGTTGTTTGTTTTTCATATTATTTATGAAACGTATGCATGTAATTTTCTATACCTCTATTAATATAATTTTCTACCACCTCTATTTTTTTTTCTTCGAAAAAACGAACACCGACAAAACCCGCTCCGTTTGGATAATATTTGTTCGATAATTTTTTATGAATATCATATTGAAACTTTTTTTTATCATGACTGTGTATTTGAATTACTTCCTTATTAATAATTATTTCCTTTTTACTTTGGTATATAAAAGATTAGTAGACACAATTTTACACATTAGTAGACGCTATCTTATGAATAGGTGTAACACTGAGTGCTGACTAGAAGATTATTTACACATTAGTAACTGACTAAATATATATATTGATGTATCTTACAAGATTGTTTACTTAATATTATGAATATTCTAGCTAGAGATGCATTCATTACAGCGTGCGGGGTTGGTTTGGTAATGCAAGAGGAAGGTAATTCAATGTGTCTATCTATTATAGCTATTAGATGTAAAGGTACATATTATGGTAATATTCACTGTGCTATTGTAGTTATTATTTCGGTTCGGTGAAAACAGATAACATGATACCCCTATTAATACCATACAACATACCTCGACTATACACTTAGTAATCATAATTACAGGGTGTTACAGAAACAGTTGTATACGGTTACTATGAGCCACAAAAAAAGAGTTCTTTTTTTCAAAATTTTATCGTATATAAATTTATCTGAAGTATTTTGTCGAAAACCGCATTAATAAGGGCAGAAATAAATTATAAAATTGTGACTGTAGAATGTTACTCTTGGGGCCATATGTACTCAATATTTATTTCAGAGCAATAGAAAAATATTGATACTAAAATTTCTAACCTTTATCAACTCGATCCGTGGAACTATGGAATATAACGGAAATTAAATTTCTCTTAGATTTGCTGATCGAACGATTGAGGTAGTTCCAAAATAAAATCACTTTTCGACAGATTGTTCGCATTTTTTTTCACAGGCTAAAAATAACCTTTTCTACTAAATCCCGAGAATTTTTGTCCGTTTAGAACGTGAGATAATTAATAACAAAGTAATCATTCTCTCTGAAACTTCATGCCCGCCCAAATATTATCCGTTGTATAGAAAATAAAACTCGAAAGAATGAAAATAAATCTAGGACAGTAAAGATAAATATTTCTTAAATAAATTAAAAAATAAATAAATAGCGTTTTACCGTTTTGTTTTCGAAATATGATAATTTAAAATTTTATTTTATTTTTAAATTACATTAATTTGTATATAAATATATATATTTATATGTGTATTTGTATTTGTTCTATAATAAATACAAACCGGTTTATAGATTTATTTGGAAAGAACTTCAAAATGTGCCCTTTATTTTTGGTACATACTGTATAATGCATATAATTTATATATCTATTTACTACGAAGAATATTAACTGATATAAGTAAGTGCATTTACTTCACTTAATGATAAGGTGAAAAGGTTTTTAGTAAATTGTTAATATTTTATCAGAGTGCATTTAACACTAATAAAGATGAAGTTATCGCAACCTTTCAAATCTAGGGATGCCAATATAGTTATTTTTATTATCATTATACTGAAAATTTATATTTATCATATTTATTTAACAAAAGTAAACGATCTACCAAATTTTTTAAGTAATTCTTAGTTTGGCGTATTATGAGAATCCGATCAGAGTTTATTTTCAGCATGTAACGAATTGCTGATATCACACTCGACTGAGGTTTCGATGTTACACTGTTACTCGATGTTACTCGCTCGATCGATGTTACACTGATTTCTATCCGGCTCTATTGCACTGTGTTTGAGAGACATTTAGTAAAAAATTTGTGTTACATGTTTAAGCGAAACAGACAAGTCTGTCTGTTACATAGACAGTGTGACCACGCTTCACAATAATTTTGTTTGTGTGTGATATGACTTTTGGATGTTGAAAGACAAGATAATATTACATATTATGGAAGATGAATGTTCGTTATTATTTTGGCAAATAGCTACACCAGTGATTCTCAACCTTTTTTCTGTCGCGGCACACTTTTAACGATTTCAAAATTTGACGGCACACAAAGAAGAAGATAAGTTTAAATAAAGTTGTTTACTTACCTACTCGTATAATACACTGTGTAAAATAGTTTATGATCATAATTTTGAATGTAAAATAAAATAATATGTACTACAAAAACAACAGTAGGTTTATTAAGGGATTAAGTTAATAATAAGAATACTTTTAATGAGAAATTTGAGCATGATGTTTTTGGATAATTTCATTTAAATTTGGTCGTAAAAATGACAATGCTACTCTTTATATCGTCTTCTACATTTAACAGTCTCGATCTTTTTGCCGTTTTTATGTTGGTTAATACTTTACTATATACATTTCTAAAATTTAGCGGCACACAAAAGTGTCGCGGCACAGTGGTTGAGAATCACTCAGCTAAACCCACAACTCTTCAGTAGAACATTTAAATTTGACTATACAGTTGAAATTAGGTACAGGAATGTCTTCATAATTATTACTCGAATTAACGAATTTAAAAAGTTAAACCAATGTAATTAAATTTGAAATTTTTGCCTCAACTCCTAGAACAATTCTTTGTATTTTATAAATAAAAGTATTTCGACTACAAAGTAGTCATTATCAATATAAATTTGCTAATGGTAACTATCTCCGGGATATGGAATCAAAGATATGTTACTCGTTGCTAATTTGATGCGTGTCGCACAATTTAATTTAAAAAAAAGCTAGAGTTGTCTTTGATTATCTAGAGTTGTCTTTCTAAATCCAGTCGACGACACTTCCTATGAAATGTAAAATATTTTATACATTGTTATTAATATTGTGTTGATTCAATTAAAGTAGTACAGCATAAATTTATATAATAATTATCCTTTTAGAATGAAGATGAGTTACTTAACCGCATTAAGAAGGATATTCTGTGCAACCTATTATTAAACCAAGAATACCATATACCTACCATACGCTATATATATATATATATATATATATATATATATATATATATATATATATATATATATATATATATATATATATATATATATATATATATATATATATATGTAATGTATAATGTAATATGAATTATGAGTCTACACACATTAGATGCTGTAATATATTCAAATATAACTGTAACAAACATTAACAGTGTATCCATATGTATTCTACAGTCGAAAGACATAAATAAGTAACGATCTGAAATCATTTTTGATCGAAGTACCTTGAAACTTCTCGTACGATTCATTCACACAGTATAACGTGTAAAAAGAAGAGTCGACCCATTTGAAACATATATTATGTTAAAAGGACTAAGCTGTCACATATTCTACGAAAAAATGTATTCACAGGATTTTACTTAGTAGATATTTAATATTTTACTTGGCAAGTTTGTATTATAAAAACGCATTATATAAATATCTAGGAAATGCGAGTAAAATATTCGATAGCTACAAAATACACTTCTTAATGGCTTGAGTAATTGATTTGGAGAAATAAATTACTCTTTAGAAATAGATAGAAAATCGAGATCAATAGACAAAAAAAATTAAACAAAATATATTAAAATATAATAAATTTTATTGAAATTACTTTTGTTAAAATTTCTTTCAATCAAGTTTACTCTTGTTAACATCACTCTTATTAAAATTACTCTTATATTGTCTCAGGATATGTTATTTGTTGTTAATTTGGTGACAGTTTTATGACGTTTCTTGATTTTGCGTTGCTTATACATGTTTGACGGACGTTTAACTCTATTCTAAGATCGCTCTTGATTGGTGCTAAGTTATGCGTTGCGCAGTAAACGTGTTTTTATATTTTGACATCTTTAGAAAGAGAGAGACGGACATATTGACGATTAATTTTTCCGTAAACATTTGATTAGATCTGAATTTGAAACCGATTCCCAATGTTTAAATTCATAATATTTCTTTTGAATTTCTGAATGTAAATGCTGAATGTATGCATCCAGCTCTGAAGGATTTTGTACTCCCTTGACGAGTTTAAATTTTGTTGAACTCGTGTGTACAAGATGATTATTATATGTTGTAATATATTCAAATATGACTATGGTAATATTAACGATAGTGTTGTGTGTCCATATGTACATAATAACTAAATTAAGTTTAATATTAACATAATCTTACAGAGTAAATTTAATATTACCCACTTATCGTACCCATATATGGGCAATAATAAGTACCATAATATATATATTGGTGTCTTGTTTGTTAATAACCATTAACCATGTTTGTATGTTTGTGTGGTCCAATTAATAGTTAATATATATACATAGCCATAATGGAATAAATGGAACAAATCAAATGGAGGTCCAGCATGAATTCACTTTTCGACAGATTTTGCTCATTTTTTCACAGGCTAAAAATAACGTTTTCTAATAAATCCCGAAGTTTCAGAATTATTAACCGTTTAGAACGCGAGATAATTTATATCAAAGTTATCATTCTCTCTCACTCTCTCTCATAAAAGCATGTAAAACTTCAAGCCCGCCCAACTATTATCAGTTGTATTAGAAAAAATAATCGACAGAATTTAAAAAAAAACTAGGAGAGTTTTGTTTTCGAAATATAAAAGTTTAAATTTATTTATTTTCTTAAAATCAACATTATTTTGTTTATGTGAACAGTGTTTGTGTCTATGTGTTGCATATGTGTGTTTATGTATTTGTGCTTTTAATAAAATCACAAACCGGTTTGTTGTGCTGATTGCATAACACAGTGCTGGTACATCCTTAAACTCGACCAGAAGCACTGCCGTACTATAGATACTATTTTTCATATTTAATGTAATTCTGCCTTCAATATTTCACGAATTTACTTTAGTATATTATCCTCTAAGGGTAAAATATAAAAATTGAGTTCATAAAATAAAATTATTATGGGTCTATGAAGTTTTTTAAGTGTAAATAACATTTTATTTTTATCTTTTACAATCTTTACACTATCATTGTTCCAATTTAACAGCTTTATATCTCGATTAATGTTCTTGATATTTCAAAAGTTTTACTGCTGACGACATTCCTTTATGATTAATTAATTTTTTTTTTTGTTACAGGTAAATTTAAGATTCAATTTAACGTCTGGAAAAAGTTTTCGAATTGTAAGTTTAATTAATTATACACAAAAATTTAATTGTAGAAAGTAATTAGTATTATTTGATCGAAACGATCATTTGGCATTTAAATTAAGTATCCAAAAAAGGAAGTTATATACGACCAACAAAAAAGAGAAATATTTTTCAATTTTTGTTCAATTTATCAAGATCAGTGTCCAGGTTTATCAAAATGATAAAGTTTACGAGCCCATCGTAATTAAAATATTCTTCTTTTATCAGAAACTTGTAGTCATATAGATAAAGACATTCTTGTACCTAATTTCAACTGTATACACATTTTTGATACCTAATATATGAAATACTTTCGTAAACCCAAGTATTTATGATTTAATTAATTTATATTTTGCAACTTGTTCCAATAAAATATTGATAAATAACAACCTGTTACGAAATAAATAAAATTAGTTACCTGTTCGAACCACCTTATAGACAAAAACAGATGACATGTTGATATTATTGAAAAAAAAATTTAAATAAACAAAATCAAGTTATTCGATCATGTAATTCATTTTTATTCAAAAAATAAAAATTGTTTTACTAGCATAAACATTTTTTTATACCCGGTGTTTGTAAATATACAAGGTATATTAAGTTTAGTCCCGACTTTGTAACACTTGAAAATATTGATCGCAGGCATGAATGTTTTGCATAGGTGTTCATAAAATAGCCTTATTCGGCCATTTCCGCATGTCCGTCTGTGAACACGACAGCTCTAAAACGAAAAGAGATAACGAGCTGAAATTTTGTATTTGTGTTCTAGAGCAAAAAAGTAAGGTCAAGTTCGTAAATGGGAAATCGGACCATACCTGGGCAAAATGGGCAAACTTGCCCATCTTTGAAACCATAAAAGATAGAACAATAATGTAAAGACAAAAAATGTTCCTTTCTTAAATATAAACAACTTTTGTTATAAACTTGTTTACATAAATTCAGAATATACCGGGTATTTAAGCCATTAACTCAGTTAGTTGTTCTTTTCACTTGTTTTTTGATTAATATTGATTTTAACCTCTGTAATAGAATGTGTCCGATGTAATGTGTTCGTTGCAGAAAATTGATATTGAGATTAATAAGACCTGGTGTTGGTGTAGCTATTTATCAAAATAATAACCATCATTTATCTTTCTTTAATGTATAATATTGTCTTGTCTTTCAATATCCAAAAATCGTATCATACACAAACAAAATCATTACGACGGTACGAACTGAAGTGTGGTCACGCTGCCTATGTGACAGGCAGAAACCTGCCTGTTTTGCTTTAAGCCACCAAAAGAATTCAAAAATAGCCATACAAAAATTGTTTGTAACCACGGACGATAAAATATAATTCAAAATGCTTAATTTAGTAATCAAAATTTGTTAATCGACAAAAATTATAAATTGTCTTACGGGTATTTTCAAGATTACATGCATATTAGAAAATATTCACTAAAAAACCAATAATATTTTTTAAAACTGTAATAAATTCTTACTAAGTATATAAAATATTAAAGTTACCTAATAAAATTTTCACATTACCTACATTCTAGAAAACGTCGAAAGCAATCAATATGATGTAACCTATCTAGATATATGTATCTATATAAACGGTTTTAAGATTCAATATATTTATAGAATTTATTAGACAACTTGATCTAATATTTAAGAGGCAGTTTTAGTGATGAAAAAGCATTACTTTATATGGTGTTACCTTACCTTTAGATATCCAGAAGTAAAATATTTGATATAAGATTATGCTCTTACTTAAATGATTAAAGTTTACGATTCAAAGTTTATAGACGATTCGATCGATTTTATAACTGTTTATATTTTCAACAACATTTCAAATTGAAAATTTATTACTTTAGCTCCATTCAGTATACAATTATTATGAGGGTTATTTTGAACTGCAGTATTTTATCAATATGGTCCACTTGTAATAATTATCGAAGCGATTTGATATGTGATATCCATTTGTGCCAAATTTATATTGTTAACGAAAAAAATCTTTTAGCAATAAACTTTATTTCCTGCCTTTTATTAATTTGGATGCTAACAGATTTTTCCGATGATATTCTACATATCAATTAAAAAATAAAACATTAAGAATGTTGATTTCAACAAGATAATCATTTTTTAATTTTGTCAAATATTTCAAATCGGTTACATTTGTTAAATATTAAAGCAGTAAATTCATTTTTCAAATTAAAAAAAAAACAATAGTTTTCAAACTATACCGTTTTTATCCATTCAAAAATATAAGAGTAATATTCATTTTATAATCATAACATAGTTTGTACACTATGTAAACTTTAAATGTAAACTTTGACATATTTACATATTTCTAACGTCATTGATTTTTATTCTGCATTTTCACCTTTGACAAAATAATACATATAAATACCAAAAACAGTGATAAAAAGCAGTAATTCTAGTTTTACAGACTATAAAGGCTGTAAATCACATGTTACTGCTTTTCGATTTACAACAATTGAAAGACAGATGATTTCTTATTTTAGGCATTTTGATTAATTGTGATGTAAAATCACACTTAAAAATGGCTTCCCATGAAATCATGAAACATATTATTAGTCGTTCAATAATTTTATGGAAAATAATATTCTTAATTTAGTTTGGAAATATCAAAAACTTAGATTTCAATTTTCTCTGCTTTCACTTTTTACACTTTACTGCTTTTTACCTAAGCACGACAATATGGGTTATGGAAATTTTTAATTCTGCACAGTTCCAATGTTGTAAAAAGTTGAACTCGTAACATTTTTTTTAAAGTTCAAAATTGGATTATCAGTTTTTTTCAAGATTATAGAAAACAAAATTTTCTCAATTTTATTTTTTGTATTGAATGGGTCGTTATTTGACGAAAATCCATTATAATTGTTAAATAAAACAAATATTTGATATTTTCGTAACTATAATATTATTTTCACTAGTTTAATACTGTTCCTTCATCAGAAATATATATAATAATGATATGGAAATTTATGGCATTATCATATATTTGTTGATGAAGGAACTGTGTTCCGAAACTATCAGTATTTAATTTAAAACCCAATGACATTGGTCTATAAAGTATACGCTAATCTTCTAGAATTTGTCTTACATACCCTAAATGGAATTTGGACCAACATTGTATTGTTGACGCTTAAGTATACACAAATAAATATACCGTCTGTTTTGGAAAGCTTAGCTAATAGAGAATCAATGTTAAATATTATTTACTAATATAATTACACAATGCTTCATAAAGAAATAAAAATAGTGGGGGTACTCTATAGTCTGTAATGTGTGTGTGCATACACCATATTATACACAACAAGCTTATAGTCAGACGCATGTATGTAGGTGTATGGTTTTATAGTAAATATTTTATTTATTTAACATTGATTTTGTAGCGGTATCGCATTTTCATTAAATTATTATTATAATTTTATTTATCATTTTTATCTGTTGCTTAACAACTATAACTTCTCTCTATTATCACGGTTGCTTTGAATGTTAACAACTTTGATAATTTACATATAAATATCTAGAGCACGGTAGTGCGTGGCCGAGTTTTAAGGGAGACATTCGGACTTTTCACTACAGTGTTATTACTACACCTTAATTTAGGCTCATTTTTTGGGTGCTGTATCTTTTGAACGGAAAGAGCTACAGGGTTGATATTTCGAATATAGATACTTTACGGAATTATAAGAACCAATGTTTTCAATCAATGTTAACGAATTAACCGTTAAAAAGTTATTTCACTTCAAAAACGCAAAATTCGTGGGAACGCCCACAATTCTTGGTAACTAATAGATCAAAATGTTTAGCTACTTCCAGATATGCTGTAAAGTTGATATTGGGCATGTAGATAGCTGTAGTACCCAAACCGACGGGAAAATTGCGAAAACTGGAAATTTGTATCGGAAAAGTGGAAAATTTAACATTTTTTTGTTTTAAGACTAGTTCAACGTAAACTACCATGTAGAGAACGATATATCATATATACCTATTAATTTTTATACCATATAGAAATAGACATTGTAATTTGAATACAGCAGTATGCGTTGATTTTAAAAGTTAAGCAACGGAAGCCTCGGAAAATTGGAAAAACATCCTCCAAAATTATGTTTTTCTGTTCTATTAATGCTATAAAGTTTGAATTTTCACTAATCGACCCGAAATAACGTCAAAATTAACAGAATATTTTGAAAAATTTCATTACCTACATCGCAACCACACCGAAAATGGGAAAAACATCCCTAAAACTTACCTCTTTACTTCTATTCATGATAGAAAGATCAGTTTTTTTCCATCACAACCCTTCGAACTTGGTAAAAACACCCCCAAAACCAACCTTTTTGTTCTATACATACAACAAGATGCAGTTTTTTGCAATCGACGCTTAATAGCTACAAATTAGGAAGTTATTTCGAAAAACTTAATATATTTTTTTGCAAACTCCCGAAAAATTGAAAAAACACCCCCCAAAATTACGTTTTTCAGTTCTATATATGATGAAATGATGGAATTTTGACCAATCGACCCGAAATAAAGTCAATTTCACAGAACACTTTGAAAAATTTTTTTACCTATAACACAAACCTCCGAAAATGGGAAAAACACCCCTTAAACTGCCTTAAGGCATTTTGATCAGACTAAAAATATGACCGCTAGAGAGTGATTTATGCATTCTAAGGAAATTCGCTAAGTTGACGCAGCTCCTGCGTAACGAATTTTTTTTTGTGAAGTGGAGCCAACGGGTCAAGTCATTTCTTCAAAGACTATAACGTTGATAATCAATTATCTGTAATAAACGATTAATTTAGAAGTCATAATCGAAACAAATCAAATAACATCTTATATATACTAAATTTTATATAGTTATTTTAATAAAAAATATATCACTCTTATTTCACATTAATTTGTGGCGTTTTAATAAAAGGCCTATGATATATGATCGATGAATATTATTATCAATAATCCAATGTATAAAATTTATGCTTTCTTTTCAGTTTTCTTTGGCAATAACACTGCTTGAATATTTGGTAATATACCGCCTTGAGCAATTATTACAAATTATAACAAATTATTTAATTCTTCATCATTACGAATTGCTAATTGAAAATAAACTGGTTTATTTTTAAACAACTTGTTTACTTAAAAAAAGTTACATTGTAACAATACAATAAAACAATCAATGTTTTCTATTTGGAGTATTAAAACATACTGGTATATTAATTTAGCTATTTTTTATTTAAATACTAAATGTCTATCTAATCAAAAAGGAGGCGGTAACCTTGTCAACAAATCAGATCGATATATGCTTCATATGTTATTTTAATTACAATTAAAGTTGTTAAATTTTCCGTTTGTAAGAAAGGTAAGTTTTCGAGAAAATCTTAATAAAATAGTTGCTTCTTAATAAGTGATGATATGGGATAAAGGACCGAGCTATTTACAAAGTAAATAGATCCAGACTTCATATAATAGTTGCTCCTTAAAAAGTGATGATATACGAGAAAGGACCGAGCTATTAACAAAGTAAATAGCTCTAGACTTCAAATAATAGCTGTTCCTTAAAAAGTGATGATATCCCATAAAGTTTCGAGCTATTTACAAGCTAAACAGCTCGGTAAACTATTAAAAAAATAAATGAGGGGTAAATTAATTAAGTATAAGAAAAAATTTGGTTGAAATTTATGTCTTAAGTTTTCCCTTAGTATGTTTTTAAAATTTTATAACGCGGCAAGTTTTAAAATATTTGAAATCATCAGAAAAATTAACTTGCCGCGTCATAAAATTTTAATAAAAACATACTTTACAAAATATTGTACAGAATCTCATATATGTTAGGTATACAAGTGTTACACATTTAATTTTAGCGAATTTCCTGAAAGGAAATAGAGCTATTGGTCCCGTACCGAAGTCAAAATTTCGCAAAAATTTCTTCAAATGTCCATCGATCCTACCTAGTAGATGTCAAAAATCACCATCTGAAAAATTTATATATATATATCTATGGACATATATATATATATATATATGTCTGTCATCACTCTAGCGGTCACAGTTTTCATTTTATCGGGATGAGATTTGGTATTTGAGGCGCTTTTGATATTCAAAAGGTCAAGTTCGTTAATGGGTAAAATCGGACCAGGGGAAAGGGGGGTTTAGAGGGAGGGGAAAACATAAAATTTGAGATATCTCCCTTAAAATTTGAAAAATCGAAAAATTTATAAGAAGTAAAGTTGTAGGTACTAAGTTTTACTGTAATTTTGTTTCTTATCATTTTTTCTGTAACAATAATATTTACAGAAATATTGACGGTTTAATATTGAAAATTAAATTCCTTAATATCTCTGTACACATTAGAGTTTGAGCAAAAATGATAAAGTGATGAATTGTAGCAAATTTGATTTTATACAACTTTATTCCTTACGCATTTTTCGATTGTTCTAATATTAAGAGAGATATTTTATATTTTGTGTTTTCTTCTTTTTTGATACCTCCCCCCATTCGCCTCGACGTATGTCATTTATTGAGAAAATTGGACTTGCAAATGCTAAAATCATATATGACATTTCATTTTGATCAGACTAAAATTGTGATCACTAGAGAGTGATTTATTCTAAGGAAATTCGCTAAGTTGAAGCAGCTCCTGCGTAACGAATTTTTTTATTAATAAAAACACAAAAATTGCAGGACAATTTTTAATGCGTGTTACCTCAGCACTCCGTCATTTATGAATCGATTTTGAATTTTTTGTTTTAAAGGGTTTGATTTCCCATTGTCCCCAATATTATACTAAAACCATACTATATTGATGTCTTAGCCCTTCAGAAAGCGAGCAGAGCCAGTTGACGTAATATAACGCGAAGCGGTCTCCTTTGTAAATGTGAATCTAAAATGAGTAAAGTATCGCGAAGCGAAAGAAACGCGTAGCATATGCGAAGAGAAACAAAACGCTACGCATTTTGTGCGATGCCTTCGGCTTCGTATATTTAAGCCTTTCAAAAATGATTGATATCCGACCAAAAACATAAATGTAAGAAAGGGCCGAGTTTTCGGGAAAATCCTTAATGTAATAGTTCCTTCTTAAAAAGTGATGATATGAGAGTAAGGACCGAGCTATTTACAAAGTAAATAGCTCTAGACTTCATATAATAGTTGCTTCTTAAAAAGTGATGATATGGAAGAAAGGACCGAGCTATTTACAAAGTAAATAGCTCTAGACTTCAGATAATAGTTGCTCTTTGAAAAGTGATGATATCCCATTAAAGAGCCGAACTATTTACAAAGTAAATAGCTCTAGACTTCAGATAATAGTTGCTCTTTGAAAAGTGATGATATCCCATTAAAGAGCCGAGCTATTTACAAAGTAAATAGCTCGGTAAACTATTAACTAAAAAAAAATAATGAGGGGTAAATTGATTAAATGTAAGAAAAAATTTGGTTGAAATTTATTTCCTAAGTTTTCCCTTAGTATGTTTTTAAAATTTTATATAACGCGGCAAGTTATTTTTTCTGATGATTTCAAATATTTTTAAACTTGCCGCGTTATAAAATTTTAAAAACATACTAAGGGAAAACTTATGAAATAAATTTCAACCAAATTTTTTCTTACATTTAATCAATTTACCCCTCATTATTTTTTTTTAGTTAATAGTTTACCGAGCTATTTACTTTGTAAATAGCTCGGCTCTTTAATGGGATATCATCACTTTTCAAAGAGCAACTATTATCTGAAGTCTAGAGCTATTTACTTTGTAAATAGCTCGGCTCTTTAATGGGATATCATCACTTTTCAAAGAGCAACTATTATCTGAAGTCTAGAGCTATTTACTTTGTAAATAGCTCGGTCCTTTCTTCCATATCATCACTTTTTAAGAAGCAACTATTATATGAAGTCTAGAGCTATTTACTTTGTAAATAGCTCGGTCCTTACTCTCATATCATCACTTTTTAAGAAGGAACTATTACATTAAGGATTTTCCCGAAAACTCGGCCCTTTCTTACATTTATGTTTTTGGTCGGATATATAATATGTCATAAATTAATTCAATAAAGATTAATTATATCTTTAACTCATATTTATTATTTATTTAAATAATAATTATTTATTATATCAATCAAATATCTCTACAATTTCCTATTAGAAATGCTTTTGAAAACAGACTGTATATGAATAGTTAAAATAAAATTATTGTTAAGAAAATCTTAAATATATGTTTTAATTAATTATTCAAATTTATATAATTTTTACTGGTTTATACGTTCAGGTAGACACTGTAAGGTAAGACAATCTTCAGACAGACTGACGGACGGACTATATGAATAAATTTATTTTCAGTAATTTAAATAATAGAATTCCTTGTATTTATATAATTAAGCATAATACATCTTGCATACATATTTGAACAAACAATGGTTAAAGAAATGAGAAACGGCTTCGTAGATATAATAAAATATCTATCTACCTCTATTTTCAAGAGATGTGATTTGATTTCCGCCATCGTGGTTTCGTCATCTATTGTGTGTGTGTGTTTGTGTGGATGGATGTATTATACTACACATTTAGGGAAAAGCTTTTTCTTCCATCATCATCGTCTTAGAAGAATATAATGGTTTGAAAACAATAGAAATTGTAGTTGTTGAAGGTAGTGATATAACACTTATGTACGCACCACTCTCCTTTAGAAGCTTAAAACGAACTAAAAGTTGTTATATAGTTTGCGTGAAAGCTTTAAATCTGTATGTATCGGCTGTTTAAAAATGAAAGTACCCTACTGTGAACGAAAAGAAGTTCTGAGTGTGGGTCTCAGATATGAAATTATAAACGTTAATGTCGCATAAAGATTATTGAAATAATCAAAGAGAACTCTAGGTTTTTTGAAATTAAATTTCCAACTTTTCCCCGATTCCTAGAACATTTGGTGTCTCCAAATTAGCAACGAGCAACATATCTCTGAGACACCATATCCCAGAGATATAAGTTACGATTAGCTAATTTATACTGATGATGACTACTTTCTTGTCGAAATATGTGTTTATAAAATATAAAAAATTGTTCTAGGAATTGGGAATATTTGGTATAGGTGTTCATAAAATGACCTAATTAGATCATTTCCACATGCCCGTTTGTTCGTAGACACGATATATTAAAAACAAAAAGAGATAATGCGCTGAAATTTTGTGAATATGTTCTAGAGGTAAAAAGTAAGGTAAAGTTCGTGATTGGGCAAAATCGCACCCCCGTCAGATATAAAATATGTTCCTTTTTTTTTTAAATAAACAACTTTTTTCATAAACTCTGTATATACTGGGTAGTTAAGCAATTTACTCAGTTAGTTACTATTTTCACTTGTTTTAGGCTTATTTTCTTCTTTGCTTCTAAGCGATAATCGTCTTGGCTTACATGGTCTCCACCATAAAAGTGATTTCTTTTAAAAATATGTTTTTTGAAAAATTTTTCAGACTAACTTAAGTACCTAGTTTTTGAGATACACAGTAAATGGGAAAATACTCTTTAGAGAGGAAGCATTATAAGTATAGAGGATTATTTATTATTATTATAGAGTTGATGATGCTCGCGGAAATATGAATCAACTGAATTCGTTATTAGATATTTGATTTATTATAGAAGGAAACCAAATTGTACGTGATTTGTAATATTGTATTCTCTTAAATTGTGATCCTGAATATATATATATATATATATATATATATATATATATTGTTTGTATTGTGGAACAACAAATGTATGTCAGTGTATGGCTCAACTTTTTCCAAAAAATCTAAAATATACGAAAAATTTCTACTTTTACACCCTCCGTAACTCTGGATCCGTTTGCTTTAGCAAGATTATGCACAGGACTATTTTTGCTCGCAATTTAAGGTAGATTATTTTTGTATGTGGCACTTTTCGCGCTAAACCGCATAGTTTTCTAAATATTTAAGAAAAACTGATAAAAACTACTAATTTACCAACTTCTCCACCCGTATCGCCCCCCCCCCTAAACCCGACGCTTAAAATGGTGTAACTTTTTACCAAACAATATGTGGACTGTATAGAACAATTTGGAGTTAGAGAGAATCTTTTACTTTGAATGTTGAGGTTAGGCCGTTCTTTAGAATAATTGCACCGTACTAATGTCAAGATACTTATTTTCTTATATCAAACATATATTATCTTCCCTGCGGAGTCAGAAATTCTTGGTTTAAAAAATGTGTTCTTACTGCAAGGAATTACTTCTATCAGTGTATACAATCCAACCTTGAGTCACGTTGAAAAGGCTCTCATAATATTCAAATATGAAAAACAGAAACCGTTTTTATAAAGATTATTAAGATAATCAAAGATAACTCTGAATTAGCTAATCGTAACTTTCTTTGACTCCATATCCCAGAGATAGTTACGATTGGCTAATTTATACTGATGATGACTACCATGTAGTCGAAATACGTATTTATAAAATATAAATAATTGTTCTAGGAATTGGGGCGAAAAAAAAAAAATTTGAAATATAATTTTAGAAACCGTTTTGTTTTAAAATCCATTTAAACAATATAAATTTTTGAGAGAATTAATTTTAGCCTAGTGGAAACCGTAAATATATTTCTATATAAAATGGAATAAATCTAGAACATTTTTTTGAAAGTCAGTATTTATCTATTGTACTCTTAAGGCTTATCTATAGCGTTGTTTATGGCGATACATAACGAAAAACTGGCCAAAATTTATGGAAATTTATGGATTTAAGAAAGTATTTCAAAAAAAAAAAAATCTATTACGCATTGCGTAAATTTGATATAGGGGATTTTTTCTGTATAGAAATACATTTATTCACATGTTGAGTTAATGATGTTCTGGATGGTATTCTATAGTTCTAGGAGAACATAAATAATATATTAGTTAAATGGTGAAAGTTATTTAAGAAACTAACTGGAAAAGAGATTATATTCGAAGTAAGTATTTTATTAAGAAGGGTAAGCAACTATACAACACTATACATATTTCTATGGGGTAGTATTAACCAACCAATATCATAGACTTCATATTAAATACTTTAGTATGAAGGTTTAGTATGATATTAACGGTCTTCGATTAGAAAATTAAATCCTGTAAAATCAATATATTTAGTTTTAAGTCTCAAAAATTTATTGCAAACATTGTTAGTAACAAAATCAAAATAAATTAAAATTTTGAATATGACCTTTTTTTATACCCGATAAATAATATATTCAAGGGTATATTAAGTTTAGTCCCGAGTTTGTAACGATTGAAAATAAAGATCGCTGAAAAAATATTTTTGTATAGGTCTTCATAAAATGACCTAATTTGTCCATTTCCGTATATCTGCCTGTCTGTCCATCCGTCCGTCTGTATACACGATAACTCTAAAACGAAATGAGATAACGAGCTAAAATTTTATATGTGTGTTCCAGAGCTTAAAAGTAAGTTCCTACCTTTGAAACCTTGAAACTTTTTCTCATAAATTCATTATATACCCGGTATTGAAGCAATTAATTAATTTGTTATTTTTACTTGGTTTTTTGCTAGAATCAATATTTTTGTTGAAATATTTGATTATTTTCTGATTAATTTTTTTATTTAAGTTTTAGTTCGGTTTTGGTCGATTGAATGAATTTGCAAAACATTCTTAATGGGTTAACTATTTAGAAAGCTGTGGAATTGAATATTTACTTTTCTTTATCATCATTATGGTCCTTTAACAAAGTTTTTGAATTATCTGCAATTTATTGAAGATTTTTTATTTTAGGTGAGAAGGATTCATCAATATTTTTCGTTCCGATATTGAGAATGAAAACTATTTTCATCACTTTCTTAATACTTAATCTATAAAGCCTCAAGCTCGTAGATAATATAAATTTTAATACCATTGTCATCACTTTCTAAATACACTTAATCCTTAAAGTCTCAAACTCGTTGATAATATCAATTTTGAATTAAATTTCAATACATTTTCGTCATTAAAATTGGATAAAAAAATTTTTTTTGGTCACAATTAAATATAGTTTTTCAATATTACAGCCAATTTTGGATGAAAGCTGCATGCTACAGCTAATATTATATTTAATAAATATAATACGAATCTATAAATAGAGAATATAAAATATAATTTATTGTAATAAAAATTCGCTGAATGGAATATAATATGAATGGAGTCTCTGTTATTCTATTTGTGAGAAGCTTTTTATTATTAGATTTTATCCATTTTATATATTTTGAAAAGGATTTTCTTATAATCATTATACGTTGTGTAATCTATTTCTTCTTACTATGTATATAATACGAACACACTATTCCTTTATATACATCACATCACATATTCTACATCCTATTCCTTGTTTTGTATGTGTAGTAAAACTGTAGGATACAAGTACAACTTTCTTGTTACTTTATATATATTGTTCGATTGTAAGTGTGGGCGTGTGTGTGTGTGTGTGTGGGTGTGTGTATTATATTCCAACTTTAGAATCTTTTGTACTTTGTGAAAACATTAATCATAACAGTAATTACAAATGACGATGAAAAACACAACAACATTGCACGAAAGAAATCTATTTACTATTATTTCAGATATTGATTTACTTTCTTTTTTTTTTATACTTTTATTATTTTACTTTACTTTACTAAATCTATCTACTAAACATTACCACAATGAGAGGCGGAGAAAGAGATAGATATTATAGATAGACTTTGTGTTTGTGTTATGGTATTGTTGATTTTATTATACCGGGTGTATCATGCACACACATGCAATTAAATGTTTGCAGCCAAATATTTGCGTTTAAATTGCATTGTTGTTTTTTTTTTTGTAAATAATATATCCATTGTTAGTATGGTTACCTTTCGGTTATATTATACAAATGGAAGTGATTAGCGTTTACTTAAATTGACAATTAACTAATAGATTGTAGCGGCTGCCTTGAACGGGCTTCACGTCGACCATAAGGTCCATTGTGATGTCTAAGGATGTGAGGTTGTGAGTGGAGTGGAAGGAATTTTTGTGTGTAGACTAGAAATTGGTTGGATGTGCGGCTGCAGCCGACTCAGATAGGAACTATGCCGATATTCATCTGGAGTTCTTGAAGGAAAGTGCAGAAAACCTTCACAAGCATAGCCGGTTACTTCCTTCGTGTCTATACGCCGACAGATTAGTCAATTAACCGCCCCTTTATTTTTTCTTAATAATTGACAAACTGCCGATATCGGAATTTGAACCCATAACCTCCCAGTTCCATGTAGACATAACGCCATAGACCACCCGGTTACTTGGACGGTGTTCTAACATTAAGATAAATATGCTCTGTGTTTTTTTCTCTCTCTCTATGCCCACTTTCCCCTTGACCAATGCCATTTATTAATAAAATTGGCCGTGCACATACCAAAATCATATCAGATACTAGATTTAATTTTGATTAGACTATAATAGGGAATATGCATGACAATTTTTTATCACTTGAATTGAAGCATGTTTACTTGACAAATATCAAGGTAAAATTACTTTTTAAATAACTTTAAAAATAAGCGAGATATGAATGATTGAAATTCCCGATTAGACAAAGAGAGTGATAGCCCTCTTGATATGTTATGTGACGTCATATTACACTTTCACCAT
Source organism: Nineta flava (assembly GCA_963920215.1). Classification (NCBI taxonomy): domain Eukaryota; kingdom Metazoa; phylum Arthropoda; class Insecta; order Neuroptera; family Chrysopidae; genus Nineta; species Nineta flava. Next base: position 142,168,900 of record OY986040.1, read on the forward strand.
TTAAAATACACGTAAAACTCCGTTTTTAGTATTTTTGCAAGAAAGAGACAGTTTATAATCTTTAAAAGCTTCTAGCTTCCTTGATATTTGTCGGATTTTAATTTTGTTTTTAAATATTATTACAATATTAACAGTATTTTCATATTCTGAAAATAAATGTGAAAAAAAATGTTCATGCATATTCCCTATTGTGACCACTAGAGAGTATTTTATTTATTCTAAGAAAATTCGCTAAGTTGACTCCAGCGTAACGAATTTTTTAAAAACTTCAGTACAATTTAAGTCACAATTTAAGTTTAATTGACAAAAGTCAATTTAGTACAACTTTGAAAAAAAAAACACGTTTTAAAGTCGAAATTTTAAAAGACAGTTATACCAAAACTGTTTCATAACTAAGCGTTTCGTCATATATCTTTACTTTGTTCGGTTTTCGATACGAATAAATGTAGCCATCCTATATATTCTTGATTATATTACTAAATATAATGATAATGGTTATGGAATGTTTTTGTTATTTTATTTCTTGATCGTGTTTGCTGATGGGTTGAAGCACCTACACCTCTCTTTCATTATTGAATGAATTGTATTGTTCAAGTATATATATATATATATATATATATATATATATCTTTTTTTTCTGTTCTTCATCACAAGTTGTTAAAAGAAAATAGATTAATGTATCGTTTATTACACCTTTTTATGTGTGATATAGCATTACGACACGGAATACACGTTAAAAGATCAATCGTTAGCCGTTTTTGTGATACAAACTTTCTATGAAAAGAACAAAACTTACCAGAATAATGGATCTGTTATATTTTACAATTAATGTCTTTTGATAACTATATTGATTTTTTATGGCTACATAATTTTAAAAAGTTTGTCAGCTTTGAAAAATGCACCAGAAAATGCACATAATTGAGATGTTGACTGAAAATTTTTGTTCACTTCAATTGCACCATGTTTACTTGACAAATATCCAGGTAAAATTACTTTTTAAATAACTTTTAAATTTAGCAAGATATGAATGATTGAAATTCCCGATTAGACAATGAGGGTGGTAGCCCTCTTGATAGGCATTGTGACGTCATAATGTACTATCACCATTTAAAATACACGTAAAACTCCAAGAAAGAGACAGATAATAAGCTTTAAAAGCTTATAGCTTCCTTGTTATTTGTCGGATTTTAATATGATATTGTATAACTTTTCTATAAATAATTACCTGACACGCTTTGCCGTAGAAAGTAAATTATTCTTCACAATTTTCTCCATGCAACTTTTTACTCAAATAGATATTTCTTTCACTCTTCAATCTTTTTCTGAAAAAATATATAATATATAATATATCATCTAGAAATATCTATCAAGCATCATTTTGAGATGCCAACCATTTTAATTTCTATGTCTGATAAGGACATCGAACATTCACTGAAATTACATAAATGATATAAAATACTTTCGCTTTATATATATATATATAGAAAAATTCGCTCTTTTATAATATAAAAATGAACAAAAAAAAAAAGAGAAGAAATTTAGAAAATTTATTACAAACGTTTTTCTTAGATGATTTTCTTTAAACGACAACACTAATCTTTTGTGTATACACACAAGATAATCATATCATATTACATAATACATTATTACAATATTACAATATTATAAAATTACCTTGATAAAAATCATAAATGTTATTATGATTTGTCTATGTTGTTAGTAGCAGCAACAACAGTTACAATATAGATACAAATCTCACATGAAATAATCACACGACTTCTGTATGTACTCTGAAATTAAAACAGTTCATCTTTTTGTACAAAGTACCTACTCCCGCAAAATCACCGCAACGAATTGACAAAAAGATTTGAGAGAGTTCAGTGATGTAGGTATTTTACTTTTCTTTATCTGTTATTGGTTACTCATAACGTCATATTCCAAAATGGCTGCTTTAGTCAGGCTACATTTCAACAATTAGTTATATTTTTCATAAAAAACAGATGAGTTTCATATAAACAAAATAATAATTTTTTATTTATATTATTAACGTAGCTCCAGTAATGTATATGTAACTATCACAGTTGAGTTTTACTACTCTGTTTCTAATTATTGACACCAGATGTCATAGCCCTAAGGAACAAACACCAATACTCCACCAATAAAAAAATTTAGTAAGTTGAATGTAAACGCAGTAAATTGCTGTAATTCTATTCAACTATGTACAAAATTGAAAGTACTATCCTAAGTTGGACGTAAATTTATTGATTCAGAGTGATTATCACTTGAACAACTCAAAATAAACATTAATGAAATTAAGGACGTTCCCAAAGAGCAGTCGTGTTCAACTTAAAAAGTGTTACAAAAAGTAACACTGTACCTCAACTATATTTTATTTGATCTATTGTAGTTTACATAATGGAATTTTTTTTAAGTTGATCACTTAAACAATATTTATAAGATAACTAATATCGCTTGTTTTTGTCATTTTTGTAGAAAGATATTTGTTATATCTTCAATTACTTATTCTCAGTTTTTTAAAAGAATCGTAATAAAATTACTATTGATACTTAATAAAACGTGTGTGACAACATTAATCGAGGTCAGTTTTATATGATAAACATACAAATTTTAACTGTCAATATTTAAAAATTTAGTACCGTAAGGACCATTAAAAAAAATTCTACGTGTGGAAGATACTTTTAACTACATATATTTAAAATTACAGAAGAATCGTAAGAAAACTAATTTTCTTGGGAACGTCCTTAAAAGGACAAATTTAATTTGCTGTATTAATCATCGTTTTATTTGATGTAATTTTATATCCCTAGTACCGAATTACGAACAAATTTTCTATTAATTTAGGATGCGCCTTGAATTAGTCACTGATCTCTATCTCTGTCTATAGAGTAAAGTTTCAGTTTTAACTCTGACTACATGTTGTTCGCATGCACTCACCATTTATACTTATAATTGGATCATAACTACCTGTTATGATGGTTTGACAACTATATATACTGATCACAATGGATCGTGTTACTGGTGAGAATAAAAAATCAAAAAAGGAGATTGGAGAGACAATTTGCCGAGATTTTCTGTTGCGAAACACATAAATGAATATAAAAGCAAAAGTTAGGCACGTTGAACATACGTCCGACCTTAGTCCGCCACGCTTAAGTACATGGCCTGCAAATTCCCACTTCACAAGCTTTCATCAGAAATAAACATTTCTTTAATGTTTTAATAAAATTTTATATTAAAAACTTTAAAGAAGCTAAATAGAAACTTTTTAACAAATTCGTAATTTGTATAAATAAAAAGTTTACAAGGAAAACTACACGATAATTTTTTTTTTCAAAGTTGATAAGTAAAGTAAAATAAATTAATGTGAAATACCAAAATGAAAAATAAGCTTAACATTTTCAAATAAAAAAAAAAAAAAACTTCAAAGTAAAATGTGTTGGTAATAATTTAATATAAATCCTTTTATTTCGTAAAGAATTTTCTTTTGTAAATACCTTTCTGAAATATTTAGTTGGTATAATATGTAACTACAAAGTGTCCTTCTTAAAACGGTGTACCCTATATTGATACTAGAGCTATTCGAGTAGAATTTTTGTGTATAGACTAGGAATTGGTAGGATATGCGGCTGCAGCCGACTAAGATAGGAACTATGCCGATATTCATCTGGAGTTCGTGAAGGAAACTGCTGAAAACCTTCTCAAGCATATCCGTTTACTTCGTTCTTGTCCATACGCCGACAATTTAGTAAATTAACCGCCTCCTTTGTTTTTCTTAATAATTGACAAACTGCCGGTGTCGGGATTCGAACCCATAACCTCCCATTTTCCAAATAGGCATACTACGCAGACATAACGCCTTACACCGCTTGGCCACTTGGACTGGTTAGGTGATATTTAGTCAATGTCATAGCTGTAAATCCCCGCTCGGATGCCAACTTAAAATAGTGGAGGTTCCAAGAAATCCTAAAATCTACTCTACAAATAATTTTAAAAGACAGTATTTTGGAATTGAAACCAAACGTTTATTTTGCCGAATAAATAATAAATATCAGTTCGTTAGCAGTTACCATGGTAACTCAAGGAAATGTCCTATGCACGCAAAGGTAGTATGAAAGGAAATTAAGATTTAGAATCGAGTACATTACACAAGCAACTTTAGTTACGCAAAACCTGCTTACTTCAATATCGCCTATAGTAAATGTACCACTTTAGGGTTAAAGTTGTGTCGTGGGCCTGTCGGTACACAGACAGACGACACATACAAGGATACATCGAATGTTTTTATTTTTGTTCAAAAGAAAAGATTACGTTTGGTGTGTTCCTTACAAAGTATACGTTCATACCGAACAGAAGAACAGCCCATCACATAGAGATATAAATATATTTATTTTGATGTTTACTAAATCCTTTAAGTAGCTTTTACTCATAATAAATGAAAAAGTTAATCACTATAATATGTAATAGAGGTTCCGAATGTTCCATGCGTTCACAATCATGATAATCATATTAATTTGTTCAGTTCAGTTTTTATGACGAAGAATTAATTATATCCTTTTTTTTTGTAATGCTTATTGAAATTAAATATATTTATTTAGTTTTTTATCAAACAAATACGATAATCCTTTTACGGATGTTAAAGCGATTAAGTCGATGTTTGTAAACAAGTATATTAAGAATAATCCGGCTTTCATTACCAATAAATCTTATCTTATTCGGAAAAATTATTTTGATGGTAGTCAAAATCATATTGGAAGAAATTCGTTGATTTAATCTTCTTTGATAGCTTTTGAATTTAGGAAAGAGGGCGACAGAGTAAGAATTAGGTTCAATACAGATCTTGAAAGGTGTTATAAGTTTGAAGCGTCTGTGTGTCTGTCAATCTGCCTGTCCTTATTAGTACCTCGTTTCCTTGCAATGGTTCTTATAATGTTTGATAAAAATCGGTTCAGTCGTATTAACATTATCATTTGACATATAAATTTGGTGGAGGTAACGGGAAGTACTTATTATGTTTCATATTATTGCGTCGGGTGAACCACCTACAAACTTATATATTTATTATTAAATATTGAGGCAAAATTAACAGAATCCATTATCTATTTATTTAATAACCTTTAGTTTAGGTTTCAGCACGATTATACCAGGTTTTCTTGGTATCTTCCTACAATAGGACCATTTCGAGAAATAACAAATGTAAGGAGATATTTTTTAAAACACAGACATCTAAGTCGAATTAGATGTCTGTCCACAAAAGCTACGCTTATATCCCTTGATTAATCCAAAAACTTAATTAAATATTTGGAATTATTTCACAAAGGAAAATGTTCCTGACGAATTGTAATTTCCAAAGTAAGGAGACTGCGGAGATAAGGTATGATCTCAGTGTTTTTAGTAGAGAAAAATTTCAAAAAAAATAACCGCAATTAGAATTATAGAGAACTAATCGTCATAAAATTATTATGATTCCTCATTGTGGATAATTAAATACAACTATTATAAGTTCTTCTCCTCTGATTAATGAGAATATTTGTTTGAATCGATGTTTAGAGTAACTTTTCTTCTAAAGGTCGATTTACACACATCAGTTACGTCATAGTTTAGTCTCAGTCAATATAGTAACTATTTTCACATATATCCGTCAGTTTCTAGTATAAATATAAAATAATAATATACACTTAGCCAAAAAGTTTAAAAACACGTCAGTCAAAAATAACAAATATCGTTCAGAAGAAATCTGATATTGACCGTTCGGTGGCAAGTGTGTGACTTACGGGTCAAGCGCAACTTATATTTTATCAAATATATTTTGTATGACTGAACGAAGACTTGACGTGATTGATGTGTGTGAATCGACCTTTAGAAGTTATTTCCGTATAATGTAAAATAGGAAAAAGTTGAAGAATAAAATCAGGATAGTACGAAAATTCCATTCTGACAGCTAAATGGTAAAATTGCATAATTCAAATTATAATTTATTACATTTGCTGCAAATTAACATAATTGCTATCTAGAAAATTGGAAAAAAAATTACCGTAACCGAATAAAATTCTTTAATTATGTTAATTACGTTAATTACTCAGTTGGTTCTTCTTAGTGACATTTACTCTTTAAAAAACTTTTTGAGCTCGCGAAATCGGACATGTTAAATTTGCCCATTTAAAATACGAATGCCGATATTTGCCTACTGTCAAATAGCCGATCGTTACATAAAAAACGTGACAGTCTAATTTGAAATTTGATTTCACTTCCCATAAAAATTCCCATAGTTGTATAATGGCTATAGATGTTTTCACATCAAAAACAATTATGAAAGGATTTCATCCCGTTACGGTGATTTTCGTCAATGACTTTATGCCTATATAATTAAATACTGAATACAAATTAGTTCCGTTCCTCTCAGAAATGATGATGTTTATTTTAAATTGGCCTTTGTAATAAATAAATAAACCTAGCGGCATGTGAACTTAAAAAATTTATTGACTTTAATTGATCAAGTGATTGGATATTCCCCATCTAAAATATATTCAAAACTTCCTTATGCAGGAAATATTCATAATTAAAAAAAAAAAAAAAAACCTATTTACAAAAAAGTAATTAGTTGTAATTTTTGTTTAATACTTGGAAAATACGCGTTGAAAATAAAAAAAGCTAATCTTAATAACTTTCCTCAATAACAAGAAAATTGTGTAACTTGAATTTAAGAAAAAATTGAACACATCATACACACTATTTGTGATGATCAGCCTTAACTTTTTTCTACCAGGGTGTGCATAATTAAGTACAAAGATAAAGATTCGATTTACTTTTAAAGCTGTTATGGCTGTGCGTTTGTTTATTGGGTATCTCAAGATTTCGTTAAAAATTTTAAGCTATGCACGAATAGTTTATGAGTTTGTCATCAAAAAGTTAATTTGTATTATTTGAGATGTACACTCCTGTTCAATAGAATTGAACCGAATCAGTGTCTCACAATTTTGATTATTCTTGTAGTAAATGTTTTTGACAGGTACACCATTTTATTTTATTTTTATACGTAAAAGGCAGATATAACACTTAACATGTATTTACATTAAATATTCTTACTCGATCACTGTCTTGTTTTCATAAATAAAAAATATAATACTTCCATTTCTTTTTTCACATTTAAAAAATATACTACTTATCTTTGTTTATAAATAAATAATATACAGAGAGCTACAAAAGTGAGGAGTTTTATGAAATGTAAGAAAATTAACAGATTGGTTAATTAACCGCTGGTTAATTTTTTCAGATTGGTTCAATTTCATTGAACGGGTGTGTAAATTGTTTACTGTCAAAATTTGTTTGATGCATTTTGGAAGTTAGAAATGATTATCAATTCGATAACAGGCAGATACCTCATGGTACTGGATTTAATATCGATCGAACCTAGCACAATATCTTCATATATACGTATAATACACTGAAAAACCATTAGTATACACAAAAAATTTATCTAATTTTCAACATCAATTGTATTATACGAACTCATAGGGTATCTTTGACTTGAGAAGTGAATCTTTGTTTTTTGTTCAGATTAGATCATTTTTTCCGATCAGCGATGTACAATGATCTTTGACTTTGATACGGAAACAGTGACTGTAAATGTTTGCGTAGTTTTTTGTTCTCTTATGTTTTGATTTTTTTGTGTTTGTCTATATAAACTGTTGGATAAATATTTTGAGAATTAGTTAATCTTAACCGATTATCTGATACAAGTCAACAGGAAGATTTTATTTTATATTTTAAGACTGAAGTGATTTTATTGTAGGCAAAATGAGTAAAACTGGTTTAATGTTGTTCATTGTTGTGTTTGTTGCGGTCAGCTATTCAGCTGTTAATTGTGCCCCATGTAAGTATCAAAATTTGTTTGTGTTTTTTAAGTAATTTGTATTTCCGCCTAAAGAATTTAAGTGTTTTGTGTAAACGTTGTTGTTTAATTTGGTTAAGTTTTTTAATTTAATCTACCGAAGTACGCAATTTGTGCGTTCACTAGCAACCGTTGTTTAATCAATTAAATCATCGACCCAATATTGTCCCAGATTTTCAAATTTAAATCCAAGTGTTGGTAAAAATAAAAGTTTTTAAAATTAATCTATGAAAGTGCCTAATATGCATTTACTTGCAACCGTAGTTAAATCAATTAAATCATCGACCCGAATAGTCGAAGGTTATCTTATCAATATCCAAGTGCTTGAATGAGGCAAGTGCTTCATAACTTTATTAAATTTTCAAAGAATAATTGACGAAAATTTTCAAAGAAAATAAATTGATGCATGATTTTGGAAATAAGAATTCAAATCCTAACAAATACGGTACACGAATAATTCAACTCCACTTAGCAAATTTTAATGTGGAATCTTAAATTGGATTAACGTTCATCAATGCATTTTTTTTCCGGAATCAAGAATATTTTAATTTGATTATAATAAAAGTTTGTTTTTTTTTCAAATTTGCATAATTTTTTAGATCCTGGAGATTCCGAAGATCTGGCAAAACGACCATGTAAGAGATATTATATTTTATTTTAATTTAACCCCTGTGAAGTCATTTTTAAAGGTTAATTGTGAGAATCCAATCCACGACCTCTAGCATTCTAGATCAACGCTCTGCCTCTGAGCCACCTGAGATGTTATGGTAGTGGACTGCATATCATTTCTCACTATCTTGATGCTAAAGTATTATTAATTTGTTTATTTTCATATTTTTAATTGTTTGGTCTGTCTTTTATCAAAGCAATAAATATGCCCTTTTCATCTCCACCCTCTAAAAGAAATTTTAGGAGAGGGGAGTTGTCTGTGGAATGCAAATATGTAGAAATTTGTTTTAAACATGTGACCAACATGATATACCTAAAATTGACAAATGACCTTCACAGTAATACACAAATATGGCTTAAAAATTTCCAATACTATTTAAAATTTCATTATAGTTCATCAATTACAAAAACTTCCTGCTGCACCCATCAAAAGTAAAGGATCTCCAACAGGTGGAGGTAGTAAAGACAAAGGCTTGTCAGGTGGTAAAAATAAAGGATCTGTAGGTGGGGGAACTCAATTTCATAATATTGACCTAGGTAACTTTGGCAGTAATACAAACTTCAGAGTGAGTGGTCTCTCCAATGTACGTTTCAGTTCAAATTTTCAAAGTAAGTAAAATGAATTTATGTAGTATGAACACAGTGTCTAATTTATTAACATAGTTGCTACAAATTTAAATATAAAATATTATACTTTCAAATATGATTCTGTATTAAACATTTGATTTTTTATTGTTGGTAATTTTTTCAAATGATCGATCGAAGATGTTTCGAGTTTTGCGTTTTCAAATAAGGCAGTTTTAGGGCCGTCTTTTAGTCAATTTTTTCTTAAATCTATACTTGTACAATAAATTATGTCGTATTTCTTGACTCTTCGATTAAAATATTAATTTACATAAATCATTTTTCTAGGTAGTTCAGGAGGGGGACGTATTGACACAGACTTGAAAGATGTCTGTGCAAGTTGTCCATCTTCAGCAAATGCATGTCAAATAGTGAGTGAATCACAAGGAAAACAATTACACACCACGACAAAATGTATGAATGGTAGTAAAGTAATATCAGAAAAAACGAAAACATCACCAAATCCATCTGGTGCACAGATTAGAAGTACACGATTTAAATCTGTTACATCACAAACTTTTAACGGTTAAATTATTAACCAATTGTACACTCAAGTTCATATAAATTGAGCCAGAAAGTCACATTCTAAACGTATTATATTACAAAATAGGTCTTACATACAGTAACATTTATAATGTTTCAACTGGCTCAATTTTTATGAACGGTAGTGTACTTTACAGACACATTTGTAAACTGCATATATCATTGCGTGTATTTATAAAAGACTAAATTATTTGATTTAATTAAATTTAGGTTAAATTTTCTATACAATAAATTAAAAAAAACTATTACGTAAAAGTTTATTATTTATGTTTATTACTTTACCTGTTCATCCCCTCTTTTAATTCTTATAAATGAGAGAACATTTAAATTCGGGTGTGAACAAATCGTTTAAGATAATTCTCGTCTAAATGTAGTCATTCAAAACAAAATTTGTTAATCCAGACTTTTATTTTTTGGGAGAACACGAATATTTGTGCTCCGATTCTATATTTGAAATATAGAACCCAAGATTTTTCAGATGCGAGTTAAAATGATAAAGAATAAGAAAGTGAGATTGAGTGCGACTGGTCTCGAACCCACACTGTTAACTTCCCATTTGGTGCCATTTTACAACAATTTTTTAGTAGTTTTTTTGTTATAAAAAACAACTGATGCGAGATGCAGAAAATCTGTATGTGTAAAAAATGTTTATCTAATAAAAACTAACAACTTTTGTATGTAACATTTTTTCATGCAACCAATAGTTTAGACACAAGTTCAGTACGAAGTCCAGTAGTTCAGTACGATATACATGTATCACCGTTTTTCGAAAATCCGTTTTTCGAAAATTTAAACCCTTAAGGAGGTAAGATAGGGAGTTTAAGATTCGTGTTTTTTTTAAGATAGAGACGTGAAAATTTACATTTCAGTTTTACATTATAAAGTACGTGTTTCCGAATTTTTGGAAAATGGAAGGAGGTGAAACATGAGATGGGTGTAATTATGGAAGTCCAGTATTTGAAAATTACTGACATGAAAATTGATATTTAGTTTATAAATTTTAAACTCGCTCTGCTCGTAAGGGGTAGTTTTTGGGGGTGTTTTTCCTATTTTCCGGGGGGTTGAAATTTTTCTCGTCGGTTTCAAGCAATTTCACGTCGAATGCAAAAAACCGCATCTTTCTAGCATGTCCAGAAGTGCCTTAGAATTTGTATACATGAGTGTGTCCGGTCAGTTTCACTTAGGGCTATATATTATATTAGATAAACAAATGAATACTTGTGACAGCGTTTTAAAACAATCATTCCTTCGGACGGGGAGAAATATTATTAAATACAACAAATATTTGAATTTTTCGTAAAATCACTTTCTTTTGACTAGTTTCGGAATACAGTTCCTTCTTCAGACAAAAAAAAAATGAAATGAACAATTTTAACATAGTGTAGCAACATAGTAAACATTTTCGGGTACTTAAAACATAACATTTTGTGAATGAGATCTAAAAATATTGGAAAAACCTAAAACTATAAAAATATTTGTAATTGACAAATTATACAAATATTTTTAACATTGAGTTTTGGTCAAGAGAAATATTATAAGGGCTTTACAAAATGTTTACGAGTGATGCAGCAGCAACGGGTAAATGATACTATTCATATTATAACACTAAAACCAAATTAAATCAATTGAAACTTTCTCCCCTCTTCCCTCTCTCTCATCGAAATCATATAACAGTGATTATATTTCTGATCCAGAAACTATAAACAATTATTAATTGAAGTTTGGAAACGTTGTTATGAGGCTGTAAATGCATTCAAACGAGTGTGTGTGTGTGTGTGTGTGCATTGCTTGCATGTGGTTAGTCGATTTTATGTCGAAACTATAAACTTGCACAATTTCATCGAACATTCTCGAATTTGGTTATATAGATAATAACACTCAAATGAGTAATATTCGAACCCTACGACCAATATCATCGAGTAGTGCAGAGGTGGGCACAGACAGCTCGTCTGAGGCTTACGGGCTCTCCATAAGCTGGGTGAGAGTAAGTAAAGAAGGTATGTTTTGAAGCAAGACGGAACGATGTTTCACTACAGGTTGTCCTACCGATTATTGCCCAATAATTATATAGTATCGTCTATAGTATAGTCAATATTTTATTTTTTTTGAAAAACAATTTATGCGAAAAATAATTTCCACTACTACAAAAAGTACTTTTCACTTTTTCAATTCAAAGTAGACTAACTCGAAGAACTCAAATTCCCACTTTATGTAAAATTTAACTTAATTCATCAAATTCCCATGACACTATACTGAGCATACTCCATACGAAGAAAAAATAATTAAATCCGGTAAATAATTCTTTATTAGTTCTCGGATATGAATAGTAAAATATTTAGACAAATTATTTGGAATTTCCAAAACTATAGTTCTATTTAAATTATCCTTTGCAAAAATTTCCCTCTTTTATTACAATGGTCCAGCGGTAAACTTAAAGGTTCAAAAGATTTATATATATTTTTTATATATTTTTATTTTATTCATACACAAATATTATATATACTATAAAGGTAAATTTATTTTATGACCCAAATTACCAGCCCAAAATTCCAGAGTATGTATTGAATGATTGTATGTATTATTTACTTTGTATAATAGTGACCATAAAAAAGATTTGGTATTATTATATTTTTTTCAGAAAATGTTTTAATTAAAAAAAGAAAATATTAATAATTGGTAGGTTACCCTGTATTAACTCTATCTCTCTTCCCTACCTCTCACTCAGAGCTTGGCCGAGTCAACTCCTGCCCACCTCTGGAGTAGTGGTATAACTATGTCTGCTGGTACGTGGTTATGTAAGCATGAACATCAAACAAGAGGAGGACACTTAATATATCCTTAAGCACACATTATACAGGTTGTCCCGCCCACATAATAAATATACTTTTTAGGTCTGGGTTATCAGAGTGGTTTTTTTCTCTATTCTATATTTTCTACAGACCGTTTTCAAACGCTTTTCTAATAGAGAATCAATGTTTAATAAATAATTAAAATATTAACTATAAAACTATACAATACACATACATACAAACATCTGGATAGTCTATAGGTACAGTGTATGCATATGGTTGTTTGTTTGTCATTTAAGAGTGGGGATTTTGTGATGCACATACTACAGTTAAGAATTCAATGAACATATTTAACCCACTCTCATTACATGTGCACTGACTGACTTCACAAAGTAACCACACGGCCAGACAGTAAAAATAAATAATATTTAACATTGATTATCTATTGGAAAAGCTTTCCAACAAACACGGTATACGTAATTCTTCGTTGGGTGCTATCATCATGTTCTTTTAATACCTTAATGGTGAAATTATTCATAAAATTTTGAAAAGAGTGCGAGACCTCTACAGGGCAAGAAATTTGTTCAATTAACCGTCCCATTCTATTTTTTTAAAGAATCGAATTGACAAACTGTCAGTGTTGGGAATCAAAGAGAGGTTTAATATCACTCCGACTGGTTTAATATCAATTGACGGTAAACAATGATAAAATCGGTTTCTCACATATTGTGGTTCGCTAATGTTGAACAATGTTTATATTGCCCTTGTTAGTTAGAAATGGCTCCTCTGAGTGAAGCAGGCCACCTTGTATTACAAATATTTGAAACTGTATTATGAACAATGATATATACAGCTTGTATTTTAAAATACACCCAATCTGGAAACAATGTATAGTGTATCTATCGCTATCTATGCACAGTATACCATGATATAATGTACTGTGTCTCCACCAAAGGCTGATCTAAGACAATGCATAGCATATCAATACACTTTATTTAGCAATAGCAATACAATTTAAGTGTAACAAAGTACACTAGATCATAGTACACTACATATAGACAGCGATAATAGATACACTTTATTTAGTAATGGCAATATAATTTACGTATAACAAAGTACACCATATCATAGTACACTGCTTATAGACAGCGATAGATACACAGTATTTAGCAATATCAATTCAATTTAAGTGTAACAAAGTACACTAGATCATAGTACACTGCATATAGACAGCGATAATAGATACACTTTATTTAGCACTAGCAATATAATTTACGTGTAACAAAGTACAGCATATCATAGTACACTGCATATAGACAGCGAAAGGTACACTTTATTTAGCAATAGTAATTCAATTTATTTGTAACAAAGTACACCATATCATAGTACACTACATATAGATAGCGATAGATATACTATACATTGTTTCCAGATGGGGTACATCTTAAAATACAAGCTGTATATAATATTACTAACACGTTTGTATCATCAATTCTATAATTCAAAATCGAATAAAGCATTTACAGAGTTGTTTGGTTTAACAAACTATGTCCGCAATGGGAGTTTATTCGAGTTGATTCTGGTGATGATATTACATAACATTTCCTACAAAATTGTTTTGTTTGTTGTCCATATAAATCTATACGATATTGGCCACTTTATTCATGATCTCATCCATGAAACTTTTGTTAAATATTTTAGACAATATGAGACCAAATATTCTTGTTTCTCATTAATTGACTAAACTGTCGGCGTATGGACAAGAACAAAGTAACCGGCTATGCTTGAGAAGGTTTTCGGCAATTTCCTTCACGAATTCCAGATGAATATCGGCATAGTTCCTATCATAGTCGGTTGCAGTCGCATATCCTACCAATTCCTAGTCTGTACACCAAAATTCCTTCCACTTCACTCACATCCTCACATCCTTAGGCATCACAATGGGCCTTTTGGTCGAAGTATAGCTCCTACAGAGTAGCCTCTACTATCTATCTATCTATTTATCTATCTATCTATCTAGATCTTTATTTCTTAATATTGATTTTTTTTGGCATCTGTCCAAAACAAAAACAAATCGTGATTTGAAATTAAAAGGTCCAATTGACCACAGAGCCACAGAGACTTTGTATCGAATGGGACTAACACAGTGCTAATAAATTATTGAAATCTGATATATATTGGCTAATACTGTCCTAAACTATTATAATATGTAATAGATAATGGAGCTTTTTACCAGAGAACAACTGAGAAGAGAAATGATACATTCGAATTGAGATTATAATAATACCCATATTTGTATTAATTAGTTTTAGTTTAATTGCTTTGACGTAATAATTACTCTATCTATTGTCATTAATATTGAATATAACATATTTCTAATAAATTTAACGTATGTTAGATCATTGCCATGCATGCATCATGCATGCATGTGTAGTTGTATAAATTATTTATTACTAACTGTTTGTTACAACATTCAGTTAATTAATACAATTCAATCAATATAATTCACTGTATTGATGAGGGAATTACTTAATCCGTAATATTTGTTGTTTTTTTTTTTAATTTCATTCTTACCGAGTTGTAAATATTAATAAATTCATCACATGGAAACTACTAAGACAAAGGAAACTTACTCAGAGGAAAGAATCGTAATGAATTTAGCTAAAAAAATCCTGCTTTTTTTGCGGCCTTCAAAAAATTTGTATAGGAAATTTATGTCAAAAAATTATGTATTTCAAAAGTTTGACATTTTAAAACAATCAATTTTTTTATATTTTACATTTAATGATAAATAATTTATTTCCAAAATTTTGTTAAAACAGGCATTTCTATAGAAACTATAAGGTATATTAAAGATATAGCCGTCAGGATACGTTATTGCAGTCAGAAAACGGCTATAATAATTACAATTAAATTAAAAAACGGAGAATAATTACAATTAGCTAATTCATACTGATGATGACTAATTGGTAGTCGAAATACGTTTTTCTAAAATACAAAAAATTTTGATCTAGGAAATTGGGGCAAAGATCGAAATTTATTTCATTTTCGAGATATTTTCTAGATCCCAGATCCCAAGGCTATTATTCCTTAGCAAACACATTGCCTTGATATTTTCGTTAATAAATCGAACAGATTTTTATACAAAATGTTATATTTAATTGATTCTATAAAATTAAGAAATAATTTCATTCAATTTGCACTTTACGTTTGTTAATTTGCGTTAAACCATCTTTATTTTCCATTAGTCTTTCTACGGAAGATAAAATATTACCATTTTCCGCTTTACAAATTCTATTACGGAATATTAATATTCCTCCTACTGGTCGATCAACTATTTCACATTCTGAAGTGAGATCTTCACAGCGTAAACATAATGAAGAATCATCTGCTTCGAATGAAATATCCTTGGAAAATGCATCGAAAGAATCTGGTTCGAATGGAATATCGTCTGAAAATAATAATTTATTTAAAAAAAGAAACCCTAAGTGTCTATAATCTATATAGTAAGCAAATATTAATAGTTTCGTAATGAATATGTAGATAGTTATAAATAATTTTTATTGAAGTTATACTTCTTTTACGCGTTTCGTTTACGCTTTCGTTTACGCGTTATGAGAATCCGATTCGAGTGTCTACATCGCGAGCTAGAACATTAGAACATTTAAATTTGACTATACAATTGAAATTAGGTACAGGAATGTCTTCATCATTATTACTCCATGTGTCTGATAAACCTAGAATATTAGAATTACGAGTCACATTATCAATGATATCATTTTGATGTACTCGTAAACTTTGTATGTATTGATAATCCTGGCCTGTTTTGATAAATTTCACTAACTATGATTCTAATGGAAGAAGCGACGCGACGTTGGTTCTGTTCTACCATGAAAAAATATAGAATCCTATCCACCTATTGGCCACCTATTCTTTGTAATAGGGAATATGCATGGAAATTTTTTTTCACTTGAATTGAAGCATGTTTACTTGATAAATATCAAGGTAAAATTACTTTTTAAATAACTTTAAAAATAAGCGAGATATAAATGATTGCAATTCCCGATTAGACAAAGAGGGTGATAGCCCTCTTGATATGTTATGTGACGTCATATTACACTTTCACCATTTAAAATACATGTAAACTCCGTTTTTAGTATTTTTGCAAGAAAGAGACAGATAATAATCTTTAAAAGCTTATAGCTTGCTTGATATTTGTCGGATTTTAATTTCGTTTTTAAATATTATTACAGTATTAACAGTATTTTCATATTCGGAAAATAAATGTGAAAAAAAATTTTCATGCATATTCCCTATTGGATTTCTGGTTATTGAGGCACCCGTTTTTTAAAAGATTAAACAAGGATTTAAAATGGAATAAAATTCTGAAAAAACTCATTATCCGAACTGCTTAGAATAGGAAATTTGACAGCCTGTTGCATTTTGATAGTGAAGAAATTTAAATCTTTATACTAAAGGAATTTTATCTGATGGTTTTTTCTTTCCCTTCACCGAATATTAAGTTCCAAAAAATGCTGGAACACTTATATTCCCCACAAATTAAATGTCCACAACCCGAACAATCAAAAGCTTTATATATACACTTTATATATATGTGTGTACTTTACCGGAACTTTTACGAAATTTATTTGGTTCTTGTCCAAAACTGTCATATATATTTGATCCTTGACCAAACCTAGGATGATATCTAATTGATCCTTGACCAAAAATAGGACGATATGGTGTTCCTAGAACGAAATAAAATAATAATAAAAATAGAAAACTATTTCTGCAAAAAAATTGCAAAATAAAAAGTATTTCTTACGTCCGTTGATATTGAAATGTGATCTATGATCAGATCTATGCATTTCAGGAATTTCGGGCATTGGGAGCATTTCAGATGGCTCGGGCATTGGCGGCAATCGCCGAAACTGTCGCATAGTGGGCATAATAAGGGTAGGTATGTCACTTTCGCCACGATAAGTATGCATAAGTGTTGGCATACCTATTCTAGGCATTCGAAATTCTGGCATTGGAAATGAATCACCTAAAATAAACATAAAACAAAAATTATAACAACTTAATATCCTGTATATGCTGAGTTCTTTATCAGTGTGTGTACCGTTCAATTTACGGCTTAACAAAGCAAGTTATTGTATGTGTATTAATGTCTATGCAATCTAAAATTAATTACAGATGTTTGAGCTGAAATTGGGACAAAACTATTGAATTTATGAGAAAAGGTTTCAAACAAAAAATGTTAATATAAAATTAAAAATCATTTTAAAAGCATGTAGAACTTTGATGCCAGTCCTACATTTTTTCTTATAAAAAAAAATGTGTCTTGAATATAATTAGGGGGTACAGCAAAATGATTTTTAAACTAATTCAGGACGTTCCAGCACTGTGTTATGCAATCAGTACAACAAACAGGTTTGATTTTATTATAGTACCAATACATAAACACACATATACAGCACATAGACAAAAACACTGTTCACATATACAAAATAATGTTATGTTAAAGAAAAGGAACAATTTTAAACTTTTATATATCGAAAACAAAACGGTAACACACGATTTTTTTCTTAAATGCATATAATAAATATTTTTCTTTACTCTCTTAGTTTTTTTTAAATTCTGTCGATTATTTTTTCTAATACAACAGATGATAGTTGGGCGGGTATGAAGTTTCACATGCTTCTAATGAGAGAGAGTGAGAGAGAATGATAACTTTGATATTAATTATCTCGCGTTCTAAACGGGCAAAAATTCTGAAACTTTGGGATTTATTAGAAAACATTATTTGTAGCCTCTGAAAAAAAATGAGCAAAATCTGTCGAAAAGTGATGGTATGCTGGAATATCGTTAAGAAAAAAATAAGCATTTTATCGTTTTGTACCAATAATTTGAAATGTATTATTTTTTTTCAAGATTCAACGTGTTTTCTCTATACCATACAACATACAACATTCTCTGATTTCTAAATATCCAGTATTTTACAGGAAAAACTCCGTTAATCCGACGATATTAATCGTGTCTAGGGTTTATAAAAACGAAAATACGAAAAACTTACGGCTGTGAAAACGTGTAGGTATTCGAGCTTGGATAATTGAAGGTACAACAATTAAAATATACACAAAATTCACTTTCATTGTTATAAAACTTAAAACTCAATTAGTAAAATAATTTTATATGCGATATTTTACTCAATTAATTAATTATTCCCGTATTTATGCGTACATTTAATTCTTACATTCTCCTTATCGGAATGACCTCAATGTTATACTTGTTGAGTATTTGTAACTAAATTTTGTATAATTTGATCTGATAACATTATTTTTTAAATTAGACATAAGGTAGGGGGGAATCAATAATTAATGGTACATTTACATTCATAAAAATTGAGGAAAAATATTAATCAAAATATATCCAGAATGATTACAGATATATCATAAAATAACAGCTAACTGAGTTAAGTGTTTAAATACCGGTTATTTTTATAAAAAGAAAAAATCTCTTACGATTTCGAAGATGGTTTCTTGTCATTATCTCTTTTCATTTTTGAGTTATCGTGCCGACGAACAGACATTAGCGAATCGCTGGGTTACATCAAATACAAGATATTCGGTAATTTGAGAACCTTCAGAAAAACCTGATAAGCAAGCTCTTGGCTATTTTCAAAATATGAGAGAAGCCCAATGGGTCAGAAGGTCGAAGTGCAGTACTTTTATACACCCCAAGATATATCTATCTATCTACGGGCAGACGGATAGACGGGCGGATAGATAGACGGACATGAGGTAACGAACATTTAATGAGCAACTATTTGAAAAATTTTGTTTTGCGATCAATATTTTCAATTGTTATAAAATCGGGTTAAGGTTATAAAGTTATATTCCCTTGTATATATTATGTATACCGGGTATTAAAGAAAAACACCCTTGAAGAGCTTTATTTTAAAACCATATAACTCGAAATGTATTAAAATTTTGAAGAAAAAAAATGCATTGATTAAAAATTGCATAAAATATTCTACAATTCATTTTTGGAACATGTTTCGATGCATCAAAAAAGTTAAGTGTAAAAAATGCATCGCAATTGTGTCCGAAAAAATTCATCATTCGTAAAAAATATAGTTGGCTCATTTTTTTTCAACTTCAGTGTATTTTGGTTTTAATGTTATTGTTGTTTTTTCCCTATGCCACCATAAAATTTTGCTGTTAGATAATTTCGATGGGTCGCAGTTGAGGATGGAGTTGAGGTTCACCACTAAAAAATAAAAACAAGAGAATGACTTGCGGTATTCTGGAAATACCACAAATGATGAGACATTATAATTATTTATGTTAGTTAACAAAACAATATCATTGATCATTTTATAAAGATTTCCTGCCGTGGAACTGAAATGTTCGACGAACCACAAGTGTAACTAGCGAATTGATTCATATGTATTTATTTGTGTATACGTAAGTGTCAACAATACAATGTTTGTCCAAATTCCATTTCGGTTACGTAAGACAAACTGTAGAAGACTAGCGTATACTTTATAGACCAATGTCAATGACAATGACTAGATGTTTTCCCGTTAAAACAATATAAGTTTAATCATTTCTCGACGAATGTGTAGAAAGTTTGAATCAAGAACAGAATACCTTTAAAAAATATATTCTGTTAAGTACAGTCTTAATGTTTCAACAACCAGATTGGTTAGTTATGACTCATCAAGATATTTATTTTTTTAATTGAATATAATACAAAGGCTGTTTATTACGAAACTTAACGATTGTATCTGAGGTTGAGGTTGTTGAAGCTTAACGATTATATCTGTGTTTTCAATTTTATGTAAAGTAATAAAATTAATACATGGTTTTGACCTTATGACCTTATTTACATTCTCTTGACTGAATATTGAGGAAAATTGATTGAATAATATTGATAATTGTGTTCTGGGAAAACCAATAAATTATTAGATTCGACAATACAGTTATATAAAATAGTTTTATTTACATATAAAAATTAAAAAAAAAAAAGATTTAAAAAAAAAATGTTTTCTTATTATCTAAAATTAGAAATATTGAGACGGAGATTTACGAAGCGAAGGCGGTCTTCTTTGACTCGACCAAAATATCTGTGAAATTGCTTTTTTAGTCAGATCTTATAATCCCTTTTTACACATGAAAGTTTTCTATCTCATTAAAAACAGTTGATATATCAAAAACTACATAGATGCTCAGACGATGAAATCGCCTGTTTTTTAACAGCTACAATTCTCTCCTTATGTAGTATTTCTTTCTTTGTCAACCACGTCACCTGCATGTCAATCACACGTCAATCACAAGAAAGGAGAAATCACACGTACACTAACAGTGCACTTACATATAAATTTGCATGTCTCTCTACAAAAGTAGAGAATGGATTGAATTTCGCATATAATTGCCTGATAATTCGAATTTTTTATGTTTTTCGAACGCTGGATTAGTAAATAAAGTGACAAGATTGTGCTTCTGAAGAATAGCTATGCATTTTCAATATTAATTGCTTGTTTCATAATTAACAAATACGCCCCAAACCGACCTTTTGCTCAATTGTTCCGCAATAACATTTCAGTGTGAACATTTAATGGACATGAAATTGAATATCTCAAAAACTGTAGAGTGAATTTCGGTCAAAATTTTGATAGATTATAAATTTAGATATCATAAATTCAAAAAGTTTCAAAGACTTTTGATCATTTCCATTGAAGTAGATACATTTGATCTGAATACGTTTAAGATTTAAAACTTAGTCGTTAGTTAATTAATAATTTACTGTTAACTTAAATCCAGGTACAATAATTCAGTCAATTTCGACCATACGTCTGACAACTTCTTTGATTCCATCTTTATTTTGAACTTGTCGTGAAACAGTTGACAAAGTATTTCCCTCCTCTTTACAGTTTCTTGTACGTAAAAGTAAATTTCCTTCTTGTGGCTGATCAACTATTTCACATTCGGAAGCGGCATCATCGCATCGAGTACATATTGCATAGTCATCCCTTTCAAATGAAATCTCATCATCTAAAAAAATTACAAAAATTTCATCAAAAGAGTTCGTCAAAATCTTTTAATTTAGAGTGTTAATACCGTCTGGGGAAGATCCATAATTTTCAGCATTACTGAAAGCACCATCACCTGAAAATTGTTGAGAATAATTTTTAATGAAAGTATATCCACGGTCAAGTCTTCGCAATTTTCGTACTTTTGACTATAGAAAAGATTGCTTTGATGTTCAAAGTCCCACGGCTCTAAAGAACTCCATACTGTTTCGTTCTGAGATTTGGGACGGAATTCAATTGGTTCTCGGAAAATTTGTTTAAGTAAAATTTGTTCGTTATTAAGATGTAAACAATTCTTGTTCAAAACATTCGAAAATCGTATGGTTCGTCTCCACAAATCAACAGTTTAGAAAATGAAGTCTTTGTAATAGAACTTCAGTGCAAAATATTTCTCTCATTTTGTGTCAAGGAATTGTATTTGAGTCTACAAGCCTCAAGGGATTAAAATTGAGAGTCCTATTATTAATTCTGTACTTAAATAATCCGTCAGTTTATGAGTATTATTTTATCCGGTATATGCAAATATACAAGGGTATATAATGTTTAGTCCCGACTTTGTAACGCTTGAAAATATTGATTGCAGACATAAATGCTTGGCATATGTTTTCATAAAATACCCTAATTCGGCCATTTCCGCATATCCGTCTGTCCATCTGTTCGTGGACAAGATAACTCAAAAACGAATAGAGATAACAAGCTGAAATTTGGATGTGTATTCTAGCGCAAAAAAGTAAGTGAATGGGCAAAATCGGGCCATGTTTGGGCAAAGTGGGCAAAACCGTCCATCTTAAATAAAAAATAAAACAAAAATGTAAAGACAAAAAATGTTCGTTTTTTTAAAATAAACAATTTTTTTTATAAACCTTTTTTTTACATAAATTCAGAATATACCGGGTATTTATGCTATTAACTCAGTTAGTTGTTATTTTCACTTGTTTTTTTATAGAAAACAATTGTTAACAGTATCCACGGGGGGTCCAGGGTTTAGTAATCACCGGAACTATAGTTTTCAAAATAGTAGGGGCATATTTTGTTAAGCCTCCTTGAAGATTGAAGCACAATGTAAATCCCAGCTTTTTCACCATAGTTCGCTCAAATATAGCGATTTATTTGCAATCCCTACGAATGATTTTATCGTTTTTTCTATAATAAAACAACACTTTTCAACATTACCTCCGCCTGTTTTACTTGGTACTGGTTTCGATTGTCCGTTATAACTGGGCCACAACACATTCACAACATGTCTATCTAAAAAAAATAAATAAATTATCTGATGATGTCTGATGAGCTTTATACGACATCCAGAAAATATTCTGGAAGATTTATTTTAACTATGTGCAAAACTGTCGACCTTTGAAACCGTAAGAGATATAACAAAAATTTAAGAACATAAAATGTTCCTATTTTAAAAATAAACAAGTTTTGTAATAAACTATCTTTAATTTTGGGTCAATATATATCGGGTATTTAAGCAGTTAACTTAATTAGTTATTTTTTCATTTGTTTTTGTATTTAAAGATTGTTATCAACAATATTTCATTGCTTTTAATCCATTTTTATTTTTGAAAAAGTGATTCAACACGTCCTTAAGAATGTACGAGTACTGGAGCTTCAAAAAGATTAAGGCTTGCTTTTACATGTAGTTGAAGTGCATATAAGCCAATTATAAAAGTTTCAGGGAAGGGGGGTGGCACGGGTGGTCTTGAATTAATTATTTAATGTTAAAGTTCGAGTTTTAATGCATTGCCTTTATGGAGAAACCCAAGAGCGTCGACATATTTTGATAATTTTCACTTGAAATAAAATAAGACGAATAAAAAAAAACTACCAATAGAAAACAGAAATATTAATAAAGAGATTGATCCAATAAAATTCCGGTATGACGGACCTCAAAAAATGATATTTAAGGAAAAAACTGAGATTTTGAGTAAATTTAATTTCTGTCGCCGTTAGCCTTAATTACCCGAAATCTCAGTTTTTTTTTTAAATATCTTTTTTTAAGGCCTGTCATACCGAAAATAATGAATTTTCTCCAATTAACTTACGACAAAAAATAATAAACTTTATTGTGGATTTTTATGAATGTACTATATAAGATTTTGAAAAGTTTTATTTATGGACTATATCTAGTGATTCAACGTCCTTAAAGAGTGCAAATAGTTCTTACCACTGTGACCGTTGGCATCGGTTATTGTAATCACTGTGTGTACTTGAGGTAAATCTGGTTGTTTGAAGGACGTTTGTGGATTTTGAACTTGTGCTATAGCTGAATTCAATAGACCTTGAACTACATCATTTATCCCTTCAAAAGTTATATTCACTGCAAAATCACCATTTCCTATAAAGTAAAATTAATGTTTTTGTAATTCCAGTCAAACACAATTAATTAAATCGGGCCGTCAAAAATCGGTCTAATATAATTGTGTTTAACTGAAATCCATTAAAATTATTTAATTTGTAAATTTTTTTCTACATTAAGAGATTTCGATATCCAAAGTAGATGCATTTCTTCTAATACTAATGGAAACATTAATTTTTTCCAGGGGTATAATAAAATTATGGTCAATTCACAATTTGGTAGTATCTGAAAGCAAATTTTTCAAAATAGAATAGTTGATGCAAAATTTACTGCTATTTAGTCGTAAAAAAATGGGCCACTCTTTATTCTTAGGAAAAATTTAGTGTTTCGCTAAGTTGACAGTCAAAATAGCGAAATGATTTTTTTCAAATCGAATGGAAAATATGCACATAATTGACGACAGTCAATAGTTAAATAAATTTGTCGTTCTTCATTCAAGGGAGATACCGGGTATTTCGTGAAGTTGAGAGTAAACTAACATCTGATATTTCCTTTGAAAGAAAAACGATAGATTATACACAAGTTATTCACGATGCAATACCGCGCAAATTATGCCTCGATTTTCCATTAGATTTGAAAGACCTTGACATTCATAATTTATCACGATCATGTAATTTTATTAAGAGTGCTGTGGTAACATTTAGAGACTTTTCAACTTGGATTAATATTTTATCAAGTAAAGCTTGTAGTTTAGTATATAATTCCTTCCATTTCGCTTCAGAAGCTTATCGAATTTCTATATGAAATAATCTACAAAAAATATTGACAGAAATTTTATATAACAAATTTGTGGGCTCGAAAAGACTTTAATGTTCAAAAAAATATCAGATTTAAAGGTTTGAACTCTTCTTTGTAATAAAATTTCAAATTCGCCCCAATACCTAGATCAGTTTTTGTATTATAAATACGTATTTCGACTACAAAGTAGTCATCATCAGTATAAATGAGCTAGTCGTAATTTAATCTTTGACAATTAGAAATAAATTAAAAAATTAAACAAATTAAATTTAAATTAAATAAATTTTATTGAAATTACTCTTGTAAAAATTACTTTCATTCGATTTACTCTTGTTAACATCACTCTTATTCAAATTACTCTTATATTGTCTCAGAATATGTTATTCGTTGCTAATTTGGTGACAGTTTCACGACGTTTCTTGGTTATGTCTTGCTTATATATGTTTGACCGACGTTTAACTCTATTCTAAGATCGCTCTTGATTGGTGCGTTGCGTAGTAAACAGGTTTTTATATTTTGACATCTTTAGAAAGAGACGGACATACTGACGATTAATTTTTCGGTAAAATTTTCATTAAATCTGAATTTGGAACCTGTCCATTGTCTAAATTCACATATAATTTCATTTGAATTTCTGAATGTAAATCTACTTCGTAAACAAAAAATAAATCGTTCTGTTTATAATCTGCCAAGATTTTGAATACTTACCATCAGAAAAATGAAATTGACCCCGAATTACTGAAGGCACAATAATTAAAACAACACTCACTAAATTAAAAAAATGATTCATTGTTGTAACAATATTTTAAACTTTTGTTGTTGTTATAAATTCAATCAACAATCCGCGAATAGGATGAGCCGCATATATTTGCAATTATTTATGTAAAAATATTTGTATATATGCGGGAATTTTAATTTTATGATAATTTTTCCTCATCGAGTGACCTCATACCTATTATTTATTTATATTTTTTGCAATTAACTTACTCTGTAAGCCTATTTTGTGTTGATTTGCGTGTTTTTTTGATACTTAAAGATTTACCCATGCTTTAAGTACGCTCCTGATCAAAATAATAGAAGTATAATAAGTTTTTTTTAACATAGTTGATTTGTAATGAATTCATTTGCTTTTTGAATAATTGTTTCGTATAAAAATAGTTCGTATTAAAAATACTAAACAATAAACTTCATTTACTGTGCATTACTGTGTTTTACCTTTGACAAATTATACATATAAAGAATAATAATAAAAATAGTGAAAAAAAAAAACAGTAATTCATGTTTTACAGAGTATAAAAGCAGTAAATCACATGTTAATGCTTTTCGATTTACAACACTTAAAGGCAGCTGATCTCTCATTTTTGGTATTTTGATTAATTGTGATCTAAAATCAAACTTAAATGTCATTTGCATGAAGTCATGTAACATTTTATTAGTCGTTCAATAATTATTATGGAAAATTAATATTATTAATTAAGTTTAGAAATATCAAAAACTTAAATTTCAGATTTCTGTTTTTTTACCTTTAACACTTTACTGTCCTTTACCTAAGAATGGCAGTTTAGTTCCAAACATTTACTCGAAAATCGAAAGAATTCGGCATAAATCATTGGTAAAATTTTGTAAAGTAAATGCCGCTTTTAAAGTCAATAGTAGTTTAAAGTAAAAACCGGACTTACTTAGCTGAAAATTTATATTGAATAATTATGTTTCGTTTTTTTTCAAATTAGAGTGTACTTATTTATTTCTTGTAGTAACATTAAATTCGTCGGCTTTCTTAATTATGTAAGAGTATTTGTTTGTAAACACTGGGTTTACTTAAGAACGTTTTAAGAGATTTATTTAGAATCAAAAAAAATCCCATGTAGCAATGCTTTTAAAGGATATTTATGTCGTAAATTAAACAGCAAATATCAAAAACTTAATGTAAATTTATTATAATTCTTTTTGAGATATAAAATTTTACAAGTTTAATCTGATTTACGAAGTAATAAAACATAACTATTAATCATTCGTTAACATATCGTAGGTAATTTAGTTCTAACTTCATATACCGCAATTTAATTCTATTTTGTGCAACGTTGCCAAAAAATTTTGATATTTATACTAACCCGTTTTTTTTATTAATCTTTGTTCATTGTTTTAATGGGAAATCTTAATATATAAAACGGGTTTCTTTATCATCACCATATTAAAAAGGCGATTTTCAAAATTGAATATCTCAAAAGCTGTGAATTTCGATCCAATTTAGAAAGTGTATATCATAAACAATAAATCCTTTTGAATTTTTTACGCTATTTGAGGCTTTAAAATTGATCCTTAGTTACTTAAAAATTTACTGTTAACTTAAAGGGTACAAAATGCCCGCGTCGTAACACGCGTCGAAACATTTTTGATTCCATCTCTATTTCGTACTTGTTTCGAAACAGATGATAAAACAATTCCCTGCGCTGAACAAGTTCTTGTACGTAAAAGTAAATTTCCTGCTTGTGGTTGATCGACTAGTTCACACTCTGAAGTGCCACCCTCACATCGATCACATAAATGGTAGTCATCACTTTCAAACGAAATTTCATCATCTAAAAAATTAAACAAATTAAGGACGTTCCAGCACTGTATTATATAATCAGGACCGAAAACCGGTTTAATTTTATTATAGCATAAATACAGAAACACACATATACAACACATAGACAAATACACTATTCATATATAAAAAATAATGTTATTTTGAAAAAAAATTATAATTTTCACCTTGTATATTTCGAAAACAAAACGGTAAGACGCGATTTTTTTTAAAAATTGATATAATAAATATTTAGCTTTACTCTCCTAGTTTTTTTTTTAAATTCTGTCGAGTATTTTTTTTAATACAACAGTTAATATTTAGACGGGCATGAAGTTTAACATGCTTCTAATGAAACAGAGTGAGAAAAATTGATAACTTTGATATTAATTATCTCGCGTTCTAAACGGTCAAAATTCTGAAATTTTGGGATTTATTAGAAAACGTTATTTTTAGCCTGTGAAAAAAATATAAGCAAAATCTGTCGAAAAGTGGTGGTATGCTGGAATATCCTTAAATAATAGTTCATCGGAATCCTTCAATTTACAATGTAGATACCATTTCTAGAAAATCCAGAATTATCAGCATTACAAAACGCGTCTAATTACTAATTTTTAATAGAAGTATACAGATAGTTAAGTCTTATCGATTTTGGTACTGTTAGCTGTAGAAAAGTACGATATTCAAAATGAAGAGGCTCTGTCAGAGCCCCATACTATAGCGCTCAAAATTTTTACAGTCGATTTGTGTGTTTCGAATAAAACTTGTGAATAAATACTAAAAACTTTGACTGTAAACATTTTATTGAAAACTGATGAACAGAAAGAACATGAATTAGGTATGGTCAACAAGTCCAAGTGGCCGAGCGGTCTAAGGCGTTATGTCTGCGCAGGATGCCTACTTGGAACCTGGGAGGTTATGAGTTAGAATCCCGACATCAGCAGTTTGTCAATTATTAGGAAAAAAAGGGGCGGTTAATTGACTAAACTGTCGGCGTACGGACAAGAACGAAGTAACCGGCTATGCTTGAGAAGGTTTTCTGCAGTTTCCTTCACGAACTCCAGATATACATCGCCGTAATTCCTATCATAGTTGGCTGCAGCTACATATCCAACCAATTCCTAGTCTATACACAAAAATTCCTTCCACTCCACTCATTTCTTCACATCCTTTATCTATCTTATCTATCTAGGTATGGTCATCTCTGTCTGATATAATACTTTAAAACTTTATATTTCTATTAACTTGATAGATATTTAGTTAAAAATGATTCGTGTACTTCATGAATTTAGACCATTCATGCGATTGATTTGGTGATCAAGCGCAGTAGAAATTTTTGATGCATATTTTTAGTTTGTTGAAATGTTCTATTTCACGAGATGAATTCTATTTTGACGATTTTTTTCATGATATCTCTTATATGTAACTTAATATGTAAGAATAGTGTGTACGATATGTTTATATCCTACTTCCTTGTGATTGGTATACTCTGATCATGTGACTGAAGTGGTTGACAAAGAAAGAAATAGTAAACGAGACGAGAGTTATAGCTGTTAAAAAACATGCGATTGATATATTTCAAGTGAATTTTATCGTATGCACAGCAACGTTACTTTAGATATATTGTTTTTTTTTTTAATTTTCGATTGAAAACTTTCATGTGTAAGAACGGGCTTATAATAAATAGCTTAAAAAATACTACTTTTTACCTCTGCCAGCTTTTTTAATTGGTAATGGTGTCGTCGATTGTTCATTATAATTGGGCCACAGTACTCTAACAACATGTTTTTCTACAACAACAACAACAAAAATTAATTTTTTCCTACATTTGAATGTCGAGTTTTGATAGTAGGTAGTACCGTTCAAGCAAAGTATCATAAAATTTATTTTTTATTAATGTTTATTGTTTATTATCAGAAATTGTTCAGTTTGGTGAAGCGGTAAGCACGCTGGACTAGATATCTAGAGGCCCGAGGTCGATTCCTGGTTGACGAGTTAATTTTTTCATTTCAGTATTTAATTAAAAATCCAATGACATTTGTCTATAAAGTATACGCTAGTCTTCTACAGTGTGTCTTACGTAACCGAAATGGAATTTGGACAAACATCGTATTTTTGACGAAGTCCATACAAATAAATATATATGAATAATAACTTCGACAGAAGTAATATTGAGAAAATAAAAAATAAGAATGATATGAAAAAGTTGGCTGTTACCTCACAGTCGTCTTTGGTGTAGCGATAAGTACGCTGGTTTAGATATCCAGAGGCCTGTGGTTCGATTCCTGGTTGACGAGTTAATTTATTCATATCAATATTTAATGAGAAATCGTTCAATTTATTTAACCAATAGTTTTTATAACTTTGCTCGAAAAGTACTATTAAAATATAAACGACACGCCTACTAAATAATACAATAAGAGAGTGTGCTAATATTAGCATTAGCAAAATCCAGATTTTGATTGAAATCCATAAACCCTGAAGTGATATATATGTTCAATGATATATGTTAAGGGGTTATATGAGTTTCAAAGGCTAAAAAAAGCATATTTTCTCTAATTGTAATAAATGTAATAATGTAATTCTAATGTAACAAATGAAATATTTTATTTAACCTTTAAACACTGGGAGGTTATGGGTTCGAATCCCGACATCATATATATATATATATATATATATATATATATATATATATATATATATATATATATATGTATATATATATATATATATATATATGTATACATATATATATATGACTTTTTCATTTGTAACCTGTACAATACACAATAATGATGACTGTTCTTGCCGAAAAGTTCTTTAGAATTACTGTATATTATAATCTTTTAAATTGAAATACCTAAATAAGAGGGTAGACACCCAAGCTACGCCACTGCTTAAAGCATTAGTTAAATTCTATATATAGAGGGCGTGTGAGTGGTTGACATAAGATTATTGAATATTAATTATTCTTGGCGGAATGATCCAACGTCCTCGAATTATTTAAAACGTGTCTTACCATCGTGACCATTTGACTTGACTGTAATGTCTGCAATAATTAATGGAGTTTCATTCAATGCATTAGTTGAATTTCCTAAAAAGTAAAATAAAAATAAAAGAATTACTACCAAACACAATTGAATTTGGAGGGTTTCTTTTCAATACTGTTAAAATACTGCCTTTTGAATTCTACACAGCTTTCTTAAAATAATGATAAAAAACTGCTTTTAATTTGTACGGAGTTTTTGAATATTTACCGTCTGATAATTGAAATTGAGCACTAAATTGAGCAATGAAAACAACACTCACTAAATTTAAAAAATGATTCATTGTTGTAAAAATATTTTAAATCTCTGTCGTATTGTTATTAATTCAATCACTAATCAAGATTATGACGACCAGAGTTTAGAAACATATTTATAATTATTTATGTAAAAAAAAATGTTTAGTTATTTGTGAGGGAATATTTAATGTATGATAAACTTTTCTCATCGAGTTGACCTCAAACTTTTTTTTTTTTTCAATTAGCTTACTCTTTCTATCTATATTGTGCGTCTCTTTTTGATACTTGGAGACTAAGATATGATTTTATTGAGCTACCAAAATGATTGAATCTATTTGTATTATCTGTATGATGTTTCTTTTTCAAAATTCATTTGATTTTCGAATAAAATTAGCACGTCATAAAAATATACTTTTGAACTAAACTTTTTTCGAAATTCGAATGAATTCGGCATAAAACTATTAGTCAAAATGTAAAAAAAAGTGTGTGTGTGTGTCAGCTCCGACGAACGATGAAGCTTACTCCTTAAGAACGATTGTCTTTGCCCCATATATACTGTCCATACTAAATTAAATATTTAATTATAGGTATAGTTGATATAATTTTCACTTCACTTTATGTGAATTTAATTATCAAACTTAATAATCCACAATAATAATATTAAGTATCGAAACTTTAAAATATTTATATAAATAAACTACACTAATAATTAAATGTCTTATAAATAGAAATCACATGTTATATTATGTATACAATATATACCATATTAATACTGACTGACTGAGTGCAGTGACAGACGTACACAGCATAACTTGTGTACGACTCTTATACAGCGAGACATGAGCCTGACTGACTGACTGACTGACTGATTTTTCGTAACGAGGTCATTCTATCACTATATTTTAGTCTCCATATTTTTTTCAAAACCGGGCGCTTATATGTAAAATCGATTCTTAATCGATTATATTGACCTTATTACTGGTACTATGTACCATTTGGTATTCTGACAAAAATATTTACACGAAAACCAAACATAATATTGATGACTCATCAGTAAACAATCTGACTGTTAAACAATAAATAATAAGAGCTCAGTTATCGATATAGATAATACATTTTTATTTATCAGTTTTCTGTTACATTTTTACAAATTTGTTTAAAACTTGAATACTTTTTTATTTCAATAAAAAAGCTTTTAATAATGCTATGCAAGCTCCACCGTATGTACGGTAACTTCCTTGGTGCCAGTTTTATTTGGTATATCCTTCGGTACTGATGATACAACACGTGCTAAGCTTTTACAAATTCTTGTACGTTCAATTTTTTCTCCATATGGTTTATCAATTATTTCACATTTTGATGCCTCTTCTTCGCATCTAGAGCAAATTGTTAGGACATCGCTATCGAATGAAATATCGTTATCTACAAATGAAATAAATAATGATCTCCTAGTAGAAAAGAGAAGGCCTTTAGTACAGAGACTGCAGGACAAATTTAAATAGATCATTTCATTTTTAACTCTAAACAATGCAAAAGCGTATTTGGATGTCAGTTAAGAGGAAGATAAAATGGGTTTTTTTCCCCTTATATCCCAAAAACTATAAGATTTTGAATAAAAAAATATATTTGGTATAAGAGAATAAGTACCTATCTTGAAAACTTGAGAAAATTATCTTAACTAAGGATAAACTGACTCTGGACTCAAGAATCTCGAAATTCTTAAACTGAAATGATGATTTCTTTGGATCAAGATGCTAAAATTTTCGGACCAAATTAAACATTTGTTTAATCCAAACAAATGATACTTTTTAAAGAAGTAATGATATTTATTAGTAAAATATATTTCAGTTAAATATATATACTTCAATTAAAGAAGCTGCATAAACTTTCTCTTCTTGAGGTTTTTTATTTATTTTTTAATAAGAAAAATACTTTTTACAAAAATATCATTTTCTTGACTAATGAATCACAAGATTTGGCCAAGAAACTCTTAAGCTAACGAACTCTATTTAAAAAAAAATTTTAAACACCGTTCAAGAATTTTAGTTTTTTCGCTAAAACTAAACCCATGTTTTTGGCTCGACTGCGTGTCTTAAATGAAAACAAAGGTTTCTTTATTGAAGCATATATTTTGAAGAAAATATATGCAAAGTTAGATTTAGTTTTGGTTCGGTAATAGAATGGTTTGCGATAAATATTGTCAGTTATTAAGAAATTGGAAAAACCCATTTTACTTATCATATTTACTAAGTAGGGTTCAATGATTATCCTTTTTTATTTCTTGATCCAAAATTGCAATCAATGTTTATTTGAATTTATCGCTGCTTAATCTTTGTACTAAAAATAGTGTTTTTATTTTACTACTTACAATTATTTGTCATTGAGATGTTTTGATAAAAGCCGGATATATTTGGATAGATTTGAAAGTTTTCGTTAATGTTTTCGTATGTATTTGGAAAATTAGAAAAAACTGGTTCCCCAACTAAAAATTATTTTCGATTAATAAACAAAATTAAATTCTCTATTAAGTAACCCAAATTTTATCATCCATAGACACACAGCAACGTATATTGATTGTATTGGTGATCTGAACATTTTGAGATCTCCTGGTATATACTTCAGTTAAAGAAGCTGCATAAACTTTTTCTTCTTGAGTTTTTTATTTGAGAACAAGACTGAAAAGCTCTAGAACATTAATATTTTACTGAATTAAAGGGTGCAAAATAATGTTTTTATCCAAAATAGTTTGGATCAGAAGTTTTTATTTTCTTTGAGGCCAATTTCAATTTTTTAAAGTTTGTTCACCAATGTTTTCATATATGTTATATTTTAAACTATTTTATAACTTTGATAAAATTCAAACAATTTTTGTTTTTTTTTTTTGAGCAAAAAATGTAATGTTTTAACATTTTCCGGGTCATCTTTTATCGCCTCATCAAATACATAATTAAATATTTTGCTTATTCCGCAGATTATATTTGTTCGAGCGCTTCAATTGTGTTCAGTATTTTGCATTTTAATCCCACGCTCTACTCCACCCCCCCCCCCCAAATATATATAAATAGCGTACCTTGATTTGTGTTATTTACATATGGCCACATATAATTTGCCATAATCTGTGCTAAAAACAAACAAATTTGTGAACACTTGTCCAATCCACAAAATGAAATGTTTGTATAATTATTCTTACCTTGAGGTCCGTCTTGATCTCTAAGTGGACTTGATTCTCTATTATTATGCAATGTATTCATGTTGGGTATTGCATCGATAGACCTCATCAAAGCATCGTGTTGTATTGATCGCGTTGATGGAAGTTGTCCATTAAACAAGGGATTCAATTCACCACCGATATTTCCATAAAGTTCTTGATATCCCATTCCAGATCTTGGTTGCAACGTTGAAAGTAGTATGGATTGACCATTGTATATAGGATTCATACCACCATATCCATATTGTCTAACATATCCCCCACCCGTACCAGGCACTTGATATGGTATAAATTGCCCATTGTTTATAGGTCTCATTCCATATTGTCCCATGTTTGAACTTATTCCAGGAAATGATGGTAATGGTAAGTATTGTCCATTGGCAATATTATAATTAATCGCACTGGCACCATTTCCATATGGTCCGTAAGGAATTCTCACATTACTTAAAATGGGATTACCTAAAATTAACAACAGTTAATTTTGAGGATTGAAACGGGAAGACATCTTTGGCCCAAGATGCCAAAATTTCGGACCAAAATAAACATTTGTTTAATCCAAACAATTGGAACTTTTTAAAGAAGTTATGATATACTTCAGTTCAATATATTTACTTCAGTTAAAGAAGCTGCATAAACTTTCTCTTCTTGAGTTTTTTATTTATTTTTAATATGAAGCATACTTTTTTTTAAAAGAATTTCATTTTCTTGACCAAAAAATCACAAGTGTATTTGGTCAAGAAAGACTCTCTTAGGCCAAAACCAACGAACTCTACTTTAAAAAATTTTAAACACCGTTCAATAATTTTAGTTTGTTTGCTCAACTAAACCCATGTTTTTGGTTCGACTGCGTAGTCTTGAATGAGAACAAGTCTTTATTGAAGCAGGAAAAAATATATTCTTGAGGAAAAAAATTCCTTCTATCAGTTTACCTACTATTGTCACTAAAAATTTTATCGCCTAATAAAATTGGCACCGCTTTGTACTCACCAAAATTATACGTTTGTGCACAAACAATTGAACACAACGAAATAAAATACAACAAATAAAAAAATTGATTCATTGTTGTTATCAGATAAATAAAAATAAAAATTATAAATGTCACACCGAAGAGAATGATTTATTGAACTAATCAAATGTGCAAAATTCGTACAAGTTATATATAGAACAGCATGTGAGTAATTCAGCAAACACAAATTTGTAATCGACAAATATTTGGAATTATTTCAATTATTTATTTTTCGGAATATGATAATAAATTTTGCGAAAACAAAATTAATATTATACAAGTTTTATCTTCCTATACATACTTTAGTTAATATAACCTTTATCAAAAACCTTATTGTTGCTAGGAATGCATGGCAAGTATTCACCACGTTCCCAACAACAATACCACTTTTTTCTTCTTTCTTTTTTGATGAATTTGGGCAAATTTGATCATGTCATTTTTCCACGCGTATCATAAGATACACTTTCTTATCGAGATGACCTCTTATATTTTTTCATTTATAAATATTCCAAATCTGTTGCAAATGTTGACGCACAAAAATCCATATGCAAACTATATCTATTGAGGTTGTATGGTCAATTCCTTCACACCCCGTCCTGTTGAGATAAAGCTATCTACAGAGGTTATACAGTCAATTCCCAACTTAGCATTTGTGTAACAGGCGCGGATCTATTGTATAATGTTTGGAGGGGGTCAGAGAATGAAGATTCTCGGCAAGACTCAACATTGAACATATTATATAAAATAAAAAGATTTTTCAACGAAAATTGAAAAATCATGGCAAGGTTACAAATAAATTGAAAGAGAATTAAAAGCATAAAATATATATTATAAACCTTATTTTATGTTAAGGATGTTCCAGAATGAAACCACTTTTCGACAGATTTTGGATCATTTTTTTTTTGACAGTCTAAAAATAATGTTTTCTAATAAATCCCGAAGTTTCTGA
Organism: Nineta flava; assembly: GCA_963920215.1. NCBI lineage: Eukaryota > Metazoa > Arthropoda > Insecta > Neuroptera > Chrysopidae > Nineta > Nineta flava. Next base: position 142,204,640 of record OY986040.1, read on the forward strand.
ATTTTTGACCGTTTAGAACGCGAGATAATTAATAGCAACGTTATCATTCTCTTCAACTCTCTCTCATTAAAAGCATGTAAAACTTCATGCCCGCAAAACTACACAGTGCTGGAACGTCCTTAAATGACAAATTCTAATCTTCTACTCTTTGCTTTTGTAACGGATGTGATAATGCCGTCGACTTAAATGGTAATATCTTGATGAATATTTAGTAACGCGAAACCCGTAAGTCGCTCTACGCCCATATTAGCACGCAGCCATGTTTTAAGATGTCGTAGATTGGAAAATGATTGTTCTGCTGTTGCTGCACTTTCCGAAAGCGTAGCGACTATTTGCAATATGACTTAAATTTTTAGATATTTTTATATATTTTTTAGAAATGTTTATATATTTTTTCGAAAGGAATAAACTATTTAGAACCTTGGTTTTTTTCATTCACGCCATTCTTTTATCTTAATGTAAGATTTAGAAAGAAGGAAAATTATACTTTAAAAGAAATTGTATTTCGTTTGGGGGGGGGGGGAGTCATGACTCCCACGACCCTCCTCCTAGATCCGCACTTGTTGTTTAAACTGTTTTAATCAGCTTTCTGAAATAAATTTAATAATTAGATGATTAATCTTGTGAGGGGACTATTTTTAACGCGTTAATCTGTAATTGACTTGTATATGTATGTGTATGTATGTATGAATGAAATGGAATATTTAATTTAATTATCACCCACTTCCGGGCTGTCTGAATAATCTGAAATTTTGCGGACGTATTAAGAATCGATGACCTAACATTTAAAAAAAATTCTATTTTTTAGTTCACAATAAAAACGTGTTGTTTTAGTTTTTTAAACTCTAATTATTATTATGAAACAAAATATTGTTTTGTGTGTTAAAAGTGAGCTTAAAAGTAGGACCAAGGTCGTGAGTGAACAAAATCGGTCCATGTTGAAACAAAATGGACAAAGCAATCCATCTTTGAAACTGTAAGAGATAGAATAAAAATTTAAAAACAAAAAATTGTTCGTTTTTATTAAAAATAAACAACTTTTTAACAATAACTCAGTATATATATGCACGGGTGTTTAAGTAATTAACTCAGTTCATTGTTATTTTCACTTGGTTTATATTTTATTTTTCCATAACATGAAAAGTCAGTAAAATTTGATTTAAAATGTAATTAGAAAATTTTACGATACACCATCAACCATTTATTGTGTGCATCAAGCCATCATATGTTTTATTATTTATTCGTATAAAATGCAATGAAGTAAAATTATTTTGTACTGGGTGTAACAGAATAAAAATTATGCTTTAAAACCGCTCCACATAAGGAACCGTTACATCTATCAGTGATATTTACACAGTATTTTAACTATATTTATTTGTTTTAACACTTTGTAGTGTCCATAAAATTTGAGTAAACCCCAGGTCTAATTATTACTTTCAATCCTGTACATAGATGTTTAATCAATGATGGATACTATCTATTTGATTGCTAATTTTTGGTAAATTGTATCACCTTTTTCCCGTACACCCTGTATAATTATACACAGATTTATGTTTATTTTGTGAAGGGTTTAATGGAATATACCGTTAGTATATGCTGCATATGCTGCAATTTTAGTGGTTTTTATTATTTTCGCATGCAAGGCAGAAACCCCGTTAGATGTTTTTTTTTCTTTTTATAAAGGACAAACCTTGAATTACATTCGATGAAATAAGGGCTAGAGATCTCGGAATCAAAGTCAATACAAACTGCTTGTTCGTATAAACCTTTATTTTGACATTGTGAAGATTGCCTGAAAAGTATTCGACAATCTTGTGTCCGTAAGTTTAGATTTTAAAGTTCAAATATCGGAGCTTAGAATTAAACTTGTATATCATAAAATTCATTACAAATTTGGTTCAATGCACTTTTTTGTATGATCAACAGTTATCGAGATAAAGCCCGGCGAATAATTGAAATATATCGTTTTTTTGTTGTTGTAAAATTAACGTTATTGAATTTGGGCGGCTAGCAAAAAAGGTGAGAACGAATAAAAGAAATCTTGAGCTGATTAGCGTGATCTAGATGTTAAAACAAAGTGTTTTTGGAATATTCCTTTTTTTTTTTGGGATAAAGGTCGGTAGGATATACTGCCGAAAAGTATGCACTATTTTGAGGTAAAATCCATATCTAAACAAACCTCCTAGATCTGAGATAGTTTATTAAGATCGTGGAAGGACCACTGACACCGGACATTCAACAAAATTGTATATATTGCTAAAATAATTATTATATCTTGTTGGATTTTATAATCTTAGAATGAAAACGTAAAATGTTTAACGTCTGTGTGGGTTGTCTAACTACTAAACATTATTAATTATTGCTTATGGAAATTCATTTTCATAAATCTCCTCGTTGAGAAATTCTCGCGCATTTAATAGTGTTTACTTTTCCGTTGGTTTATAATAATTAGTAATTGTGTGTGTATGTGGAATGGTTTTATTTTACGTATCTTCAAATTTTATTTATTATATTTCACAATTTTCTATCACAAAACTGGGGTCCATTTTTCAAAATTTTATAAATGATTTATGTCTTCTTCATGCGGTTTTCGAAAAAATGCTTCGGATAAAAGTTGTTCATTATAAATACACTAACAACTTTTATTCGAAACATTTTCACGAATTAATATAGCACAAATCAACTAAAAAATTAAAATACGGCTTTTGTGGGCTATTGTATGTACAATTTGAATCATGTTGGAATATAATTTAAACGGTACAAGATTATTTCATAATAAGTTTTTATTAAAAACAAAATTTTTTTAAACAAGCTTTTTATAGTAAAACTAATTTTCTACAACTTTACTTCTTATGTAATTTTCAATTTTTTCAATATTAAGAGAGATGTACCAAATTTTGTGTTTCCCCCTCCCTCTAAAGCCCCCTTTTCGATTCTTGTCATGCTTACCATAAAAATGTATTGTCATCGGAACTGAACCACCATGTAAAAATTCAACTCCGTAGGATAAGAGGAAGTGGTTCTAATTCAGCTTGCAAGATTTGACCCGAACATACATACATACGTACATACTTGCATTGCAAGTTAAATAAAAGCTTGTAAAAATAAGCAACTTTTGTTTATTTTCTTTATGTATTCAAAATAGTTTAGGCTAAAATGTACGGGTAAAGCCGTTAAATAATAGTAAAGGACGTTAAATGTATAAAATAATTAGAATATATAATGTTTTTCAAATCAAACTAAAAAATTGATTATACCCATGGTTTAAAATGGTTTAAAATTCAAACGAATAGTCTCGTGTATCAAAAATATTGTAATTCGGGTAAATAATATTTATTAATTCTCATAACTATAATTTGTTTGTAATTTAATACAATTAAACTAAATTATTATTTAAATAATAAAATAATAAATTTATAAAGTATAGTGTACTCACGATTAAATATCACTATATATACTACACTACGAATCATAAACATTAGATACATCTAAATCTCATCAAAAACATAAGAGAGACGTTCAGTAAAAAATGTGTATCATACAATATACAGACAAGATTTATATATACATACATTATATGTTTAAGTGAAACAGACAGAGCTCTATCTGTCATATAAGCAATACTACACTCGGCAGTGAACAATAAGTCTTTTTTTGTGTGTGATATGATTTTTGGATATTGAAAGACAAGACAATATTATTATACAATATAGAACAAAAGATGAATGATCGTTATTATTTTGGTAAATAGCTAAACTACCAGCCAGAACATTAGAATATTTTAATTTGACTATACAGTTGAAATTAGGTACAGGAATGACTTCATCATTTTTACTCCATCTTTCTGGTAAAAGAAAAATATTAGAATTACCAGCCTTATCAATGAAATCATTTTTATAGGCTCGCAAACTTTGTATATTAAATGTAAATATTGATAAACCTGACCGGATCTTGATAAATTTCACTAACTCTGATTTTAATGTAAATAATGGATTTAATGTCAGTCTTTCCAACTCTGATTTGAACGGAAGAAGTGGTGTTGGTTCTGTTCTACCATGATAAAATTTAGAGTCGTTGGTTTTGGATACAATAGATAATTTTTCGATTGTACTTTTTCACTACTATGATCAGTTTATTAAACTTTTGTGTCTTAATAGTATTGTTGACCATATTTAATATGATTTTAATAAATTATTTATCAAGAAGTATAACATTTTACGTGCATACATATGTAAACACATACACTTTTTTTAATAATTAATTCAATTTTTTATGAACGTGTGTGTAATGTTGTTATAGATAGGTAGTTTGTAACATAATATTGGATTATAATTGATGGTATATGACAATAAAACATACAAATTTAAACAATATCTATCGTTTAGTTCAATTCAAATACAATAATAAATATGGCGGGTGTATGATTTAATTAATATTGATTATTTGTTATATTAAATGATGATAAATATGAAATAAAAAGCCATAAATTATCAAATTTTGTATTTTGATAAACATATTTTTGTAAATATTATATAAATGTAGTGTTACCATATGAATTTTTGTTTTAAAATTTATACAAAATATTTATTGTACGCTAATATAAACTTTATATGTATATTTGTCCAAAATCTTACACTCATCTCACTGGTGACATGTTGTCATCTACGCTAATATATACTTTATATGTATATTTGTCCAAAATCTTACACTCATCTCACTGGTGACATGCTGACATCTTCCCTAATATATACTTTCTATGTATATTTGTCCAAAATCTTACACTCATCTCACTGGTGACATGTTGACATCTACGCTAATATATTCTTTATATATATTTGTCCAAAATCTTACACTCTTCTCACTGGTGACATGTTGACATCTACGCTTATATATACTTTATACATATTTATCCAAAATCTAACACTCGTCTCACTAGTGACATGTTAACATCTACGCTAATATATACTTTATTATAAAACTAGCATATTAAAAATTGTTCTACGAAATGATTTGTTAATAACTTTTTTGTTTTACTTCACGTTTCCAATCGGTTGTTTAAATTTAGTGATTTTGAATAATAATTACTATAGTTAATATACACTACCAATAACAATATCAAGTTAATTAATAAAGTTTTGTTTATGATAATAATTGATTACATCTTCAATATAAAACTAACTATTGTTTGTCAACGAAAACTTAAATGATTAATCGATGGATTTAATTGAATATATAATTAAATTATCCTTTATCGAATAATTATTATAAACGTATCAATTTACTTTTCAGTAAACAAACATTTTGGTTTGATCGTTGCAAAGGTTAAAAGTTGAACCAAACTATGGGACAATAATTTAATTATTATATAAAATATATCATAATCTAAATACATATTCTAAAATCTGTTTTAATAAATAATATTGTTTGTATATCTATTTAATTTGATATATACAGGCTCTAAATATGTTACTCAAATTCGTTTGCTAGAGGCGCTGTTAACTTTTTCGCGCAACAAAGAAAGTCTAGAGATAAATTTTCTAATTTTTATTTGACATTTTATCAACAGGTAAAAAAATTAAGGAAAGGTGATACGGGCGGCTTTTCGTGTTACGTATAATTTTTTTCAATTTCATAGTCAAATGATTACCTGTATATGGTTATCAATTCGCTTATTTACAGGATAATAATATTAGGGAAATGGATATAATGTAAACCCTCTTAGAGGTATTATAACTAAGTTTGTTGATCAATTGACCAATGATAATTTTAACATCACGTTTTTAAATAAATTGATTGAATGATGTTGTCATTTTTAAAGACATGTCTAAATGGGTTTTAAAATGGATTTTGAAATATATTTGTTCGAAAATCGATGTCGACTTTTCCCGGCATCGTTCAGATGACACAGCTCAGAGTTTCAGCTCAAACTGACACAGATTCTTCCCTAGATTTTCGAACGATTAGTAATGTTGGTTTTTTTTCTTCGAATTTTGCTTCGCTTTGAAGATTGGATAATGCCATTCAAATTATTCAAAATTTGATTTATCTATCCATTGTTACTATGGTTGCCTCTCGGTTATATTATACTAATGGAAGTAACTAGCATTTACTTAATTTCACATTTTAGTAATATGTCTGAACATTGCCTATTCTGCATACCCTTTACGCTATCCTTTTCTTAATCAACTTTCGAAAGACGGTTTAGTAACATATTTGAATGAGGGATAAATATATTCCTGAAACAGATATAAACCGAAACAGATCTGGTTATCCAGTATGTTTTGCTAAGGGTTGCGATAAACAATAATCCGAAAAATGTATGATAAAATTATAAAATCTATAAACGATCCCCACATTGTACAATTTGTTATACGATAAGCTCTGTTGTACAGTGAGTGTATGGGCCGTTTTAGATTATTTACACTAAAATAAACATTAATAAATAATAAAGTAGAGATTGTAAATATAAACAAAACGCAACACAACGGCTGATAATAATGATTAAAAAATAAACACCAGAAAATGTCGGAAGACTTTTAATAAGAGAAGAGAGTTTAATATCATTTATTTTATATCTTTATCACAAATTTAAACAGCCTTATCTAATTTTTCGGTTAACTATATTCTAATTAGAATTAAATTAAACATACAAGACAATATCAGATATATACAATATACGTATTAGTGAAGCAGAGATAACAAATAATATAACGAATGTATCCATTCCCGTTCATTGGTGGTTAAAATTTAGTATATTTGTAGGCTATGAGGAGAAGTAGTATGTACATAATATAGAAATAATTTTCATATACCCAAAATGACGGATATTAATTTTAATTTATGGAGTAGACAATTATTTATCATTTAATTATAAAACTAGACTCGCAAATTACAAAGTTTTATACAATGTATACAAGTACAATCATATACACTGTATATACAGTGTGTTCATTTCAAAAGTATCCATCCTTAATAACTCTTAATCTGATCATTATATTATCGAATGATAATTAGTGAGAACTCTAGGTTTTTGAAATAAAATTTCAAATTCGCCCCCTTTTTCCTAGATCAGTTTTTTGTATTATAAATACGTATTTCGACTATAATGTAGTCATCATCAGTATAAATAAGCTAGTCGTAATTTACTCTTTGACAATTTGAAATAGATAGAAAGTCGAGATCAATAGACAAAAATAAAAATGAATAGAAAATTAACTAAATGAAAATATACTGGATATAAAATATGTTAAATTTTAAAATTGATGTTGAAATTACTCTTGTTAAAATTTTTTCTTAGCAACAAATAACATATCCTGAGACAATATAAGAGTAATTTGAATAAGAGTAAAGTTAACAGGAATAAATGTGAAGAAAAAATTTTAACTAGAGTCATTTCAACATAATTTAAAATTTATTATATTTTAAATCTAGTATATTTTAATTTAGTTAATTTTCTATTCATTTTTATTTTTGTCTATTGATCTCGACTTTCTATCTATTTCTAATTGTCAAAGAGTAAATTACGACTAGCTAATTTATACTGATGATGACTACATTGTAGTCGAAATACGTATTTATAATACAAAAAACTGATATAGGTAATGGGGGCGAATTTGAAATTTTATCTTGACGTGATGTGATTATTGTTTTGAGTGAAAACACGTCGATTTATATATCATGGGGGAAGTTCAAAAATGGTACCTAGAGAATTTTAGCTTTCATCCCTTCGTCGCCAGCCATTCCCACTTTGAAATATTCAAATGGCACCCCCTACCTTGTGATACATCATTTGAAAGAGGATAAAATTCTCTATTCAATCATGATAAAAAAAATTAAATCAATCGATTGGTTCTTAAGATTGACTACACAGAAGATGGAAGGTATGCAATCGATTATTATTAGTAAAACATTGCCTAGAAGAAATATTCTAGTTTAAAATGAGCCACCATATACAGGCTGTTTTCAAAAGCATTTCTAATAAAGAATGAATGTTAAATAAATAAATAAAATATTTACTATAAAACTATACAATACACATCCATACAAACATCTGGATAGTGTATATTGTATGCGTATGGTGTTTGTTTATCATTTAAAAGTGGGAATTTTGTGATGCACATACTAGAGTTAAGAAGTCAATGAACATATTAAACCCTCTCTCATTACATGTTTCTGCAGTACCGACTGACTTCACACAGTAACCACACAGCCAGCCAGCATGTAAATAACACACACACACTACAGAGTACCCCCACTATTTATATTTCTTGATGAAGCAATGTGTAGTTATTATAGTAATAAATAATATTTAACATTGATTGTCTATTAGCAAAGCTTTCCAACACACACGGTATATACAGAGTGTAAAATGAAATATAATATAAGAAAACAATTTTTATATATTTCGTTACATATTGAATTACAATTTTTTTCAAATCGCAGACAGGTATTTTGCTCTGGAAATCTGTCTGATTTATTTTGTTCTGATATCACATAGATGATAAATTTCTTTTTTCTTTTCATTTTATTCTGAGAGAAGAACTGTTTGATATCTTATATGATGAGATATCTTATATGTCTGTATAGAACATAATTTTTGTTTACTCATATTTACTATTTGATTTCATTTAAACAAGCATCTGTGGATGCTGGAGCTGATACTCTGTACTATATGTAGTTGAAGTTTATGCCAGACTTCAAAGAAACAAATAAATGTTATATAATATAATATATAGAATATAATACATATATAGATCTTATATAAATGTCTTCTATAGATATAGTTCAGTCTCATATTTCATATTAAGTACACAAAATAATACCAAGTAGTGATGCCACTAGACAAGACGAGTGTAACATGTGTTTTGTATTGTATTGACTTACAAAGATTTTCTATTGTTTCATCTCGTTTTTACAGTTGAAGATTTTGTTGAAAAAATACAATTAAATTACTTAAAGTAGTCCAGAAATCACTTTTCGACAGATTTGCTTTTTTTTTCACTAGCTGAAAATAACATTTTATAATGAATCCTGAAGTTTCAGAATTTTTGAACGTTTAGAATGTGAGATAATTAATCACAAAGTAATCATTCTCTCTCAATCTTTCTCATTAGTAGCATGTAAAATTTAATGCCCGCCCAAATATTATCTGTTCAAAAAAAATACTCGACAGAATTATAACAAAAACTAGGACAGTAAAGATAAATATTTTTTAAATAAATAAAAAAAAATGGCGTTTTAACGTTTTGTTTTCGAAATATGATAATTTAAAATTTTGTTTCTTTAAAAATTACATTAATTTATATATATATATATATATATATATATATATATATATATATATATATATATATATATATACATATATACATATAAATTACGGGGTGACGGGGCTCCTGATTTAATTATTTAATGTTAAAGTTCGAGTTTTAATCCATAGTTCTTATGGAGAAACCCGTGAGCATCGACATATTTCAATAATTTTCACTTGGATTAAAATAAGACGAATAAAAATAAAACTACGCAATAGAAAATAGAAATATTTATAAGGAGATTGATCCAATGAAATTCCGGTATGACGGATCCAAAAAAAAGATATTTAAGAAAAAAACTGAGATTTCGGATAAATGTAGTTTCTGTCGGTGGTAGCTTAATTACCCGAAATCTCAGTTTTTTTCTTTAATATATTTTTTTAAGGCCCGTCATACCGAAAATTATTAATTTTCTCCATTTAAGTTACGACAAAAAATATTAAACTTTATTATGGACTTTTATGAATGTACTATATAAGATTTTGAAGAATTTTATAAATGGGCTATATCTAGTGCTCATACGTCCTTAAATGAAAATTTTCTTCAATTCAAAGGGGAAAGTAAATAAACGTGGGGGTATTTATAGTATTCCACTTGACCATCAGCGGAAAATTCGGAACCAAGCTACTTGAAGGTTAATGATTTTCAGTTTTGTAGGAGAGTTCGTTTTTGTATGCTTAATCACGAATTATAGTCACATTGAGAGTAATATTTAAAGTTATTTAAAACAAAAACAATTCCATTAGTTCACCCCTCTAAATATATTATATATATATACGTGAAACTTTAAAGTTAATATCTGAATTATAATCTTAATTTAGAGTAATATGCATTACGTATATATATGGTTATAATTCTATACATATGTGAGTTTCAAACTACTATTTCAATCATCATTGTGTAAAACTTGATGTTTAAGTTTCAAACTTGTTAATATTTTGAAGGATACAACAACTTTCTATGTACTTTGGTATTAAACACTTTAAAGTTGTCTTTTTGTGAAGACTGGATAAAGAAACATTTATAAAAAAATTTTGCAATAAATTCTAAAAGTGATATTTCAGTACGTCCTATGGAGAAAAAAGTGTGTATGTGTGTGTGTATTTATGTACGCACGTTAGAAGTTGTACTTCTTTTTAAATAATTTATTAAAATAATATTAAAAAAGGTCAACACTACTATTAAGAAACAAAAGTTTAATAAAATGACAAAGTAGTGAAGAATATATATTGTATCTTAAACCAATAATTCTACATTTCATCATAGTAAAACAGAACCAGCGTCACTTTTTACGTTCAAATTAGAGTTTGAAACACTGGCATTATTTACATTAAAATCAGAGTTAGTGAAATTTATCAAAATCAGGCCACATTTATCGATGCATAAATTTAATATACAAAGTTTACGAGTCCATCAAAATGGTATAATTGATAAATTGGCTCGTAATTCGAATAGTTTTCTTTTATCAAAAACATGAAGTAATAATGATAAAAACATTCCTGTACCTAATTTCAACTGTATAGTTTAATTGAAACATTCTAATGTTCTAAATGGCGGTGTAACTCTGTACCAAAATGATAGAGATCATTCATCTTTCATTCTATAATGGATAATATTATTAAGTCTTTCAGTATATATCCGGTATTTAAAAAATACATAAATCTATTTTTTAAATGAGATAGGCAACACTATAAAAATATTCCTAATTTCTGAGCCGAAATTCTTGGTTTATTTTGATTTCCAAGTTGTGATATAGATTCAAATTACTTAATGAACTGTAAGAGATAGAAATGATAAGAAATGTTCCTTATGAAAGATTTATAGATCGAAACATATGTAAACAAAATTTTTTTATAATCAAAATTGTGTCGAACCAATTTAATTTTCGTAAATATGTTAAGAACAAAAGTTGTTAGTATGTAGATAACTAACAAGTTTCAATAAAAAATTTTCGAAAATCTAATAGTCTCGGCACAAATCGATAATAAGAATTGGGATAGAATGAACGCCACTTTTAGAATCGATAGTATTTGCTATCATATATGCTTTGTATATTATATGCGGTGGTAATATTATAAAGTAAATTTTCATCATACATATTTCAAAATAAAACGAATATGATCCGTTCAAAACATGATATTATATATATGAATATGTTGGTGGAGACAGCTCGCGGCATTTTATCATAACTAACTAAACACAAACGTATTATACGTACTGTGAACTGAGAACTGAGAACTGACTGAAATAGTTTATTTACTGAACATAACCGCTGAAGTTAAAGAGTGGCAAATTTTGAAAAAGTATATTTATATTCACTAGTAAAATATGGTTTCATATTATATGTATGTATGAATGTTTGTGTATACTCGTATGAATATTGATTTAAAGATAAATAGACTGGGATTAGATATTTATTACACGAACATATATGCATAAATTTGACAACATATATTTGAAAAATTCAATACAGAAATTCTAAAATTATTGTCTAAATCTTTGAGATAATCCATATATATTTATTTGAGTATACTTAAGCGTCAACAATGCAATGTTTGTCCAAATTCCATTTCGGTTACGTAAGACAAATTGTAGAAGACTAGTGTATATTATATAGACCAATGTCATTGGATTTTTGATTAAATACTAATATGAAAAAATTAACTCGCCAACCAGGAATCAGTTTTAAAATTTTGGTTCCTAATTTTTGAAGAAATTCGCTGAAGTTAAACCAACTCCTGCGTGATAACTTTTTTTAATTAATGTTTTTAATATATAGTTGTCGAGATGTTAGAAAATAAAACCAATTTACTCCTCTTGAAACAACATTTTCTTTCAATAATTTCATCGGATCTTGTTTTTAGAGTCAAAACAAAGTTATTTTCTACACTGATAGAAGGAATTTCTTTCCTGAAGAAAAAATATAAAAATATTTTATATGTCTTAAAGTAGAGTTCGTTAGTCTTGGCCTAAGAGAGTCTTTCTTGGCTCTCTTAGAATTTAGTCAAGAAAATGAAATTCAAGTAAAAAAAAAAGAATTTTTCTTGTTAAAAATAAATAAAAATGCAACAATTGAAAGTTTATGCAGCTTATTTAACTGAAGTATATATATATATATATATATATATATATATATATATATATATATATATATATTTATATATATATATATATATATATATATATATTTATATATATATATATATATATATATATATATATATTTGAAATATATTTAACTGAAGTATATCATTACTTCTTTAAAAAGTTTCATTTATTTGGATTAAACAAATGTTTATTTTGGTCCGAAATTTTAGCATCTTGGTCCAACGAAATCATCATTTCAGTTGGAAGAATTTCGAGATTCTTGAGTCAGTTTATCTTTCTTTAAGATAATTTTCTCAAGTCAAAATTATAGATGTCCAGATACTTCTTTTCTTATACCAAATATATATTTTATCTTCCCTATATATGAGAGTCAGAAATTCTTGATTTAACATAATTTTTCTTTCTGCAAGGAATACTTACTTCTTACTTCTATCAGTGTAGTTAGTTATTCATTAACATTTATTCCCTTCCTATATTAATTATACACCAATACAACTAATGTCTCTATATAAAGCAGCCAATTATTTAATTTTAAATTCTCAATACCTTTTTCTTTGTGTTCTTCAAGTTAAGTTCTTTACATAAGAGAGCATCAACCATATCGTCATGCAATAATACCTCTCTGATGAGGATGGTTTACAAATAAAACCTATTTTGACAAATTGGAAACCCGACTTCAAAAATCAAAAAATGACATTCTATAACAAAAAATGCACTAAAAAGTAAAAAAATTATTGCATATTCTTGTGTCAATTTTAGTTCACCTAAGCAAAAATTTTTAAATATATATGTACAATTATTGTTATTTTTGGAGGCGGTGTCAGCATAGAGAAATTCACATAACTTTTGGACACCGCCTCCAAAAATACCAATAATTGTACATATATATTTAAAAAATTTTTGCTTAGGTGAACTAAAATTGGCACAAGAATATGCAATTATTTTTTTACTTTTGAGTGCATTTTTTGTTATAGAATATTTGATTTTTGAAGTCGGGTTTCCATTTTGTCAAAATAGGTTTTATTTCTCGCTTTTTAGTGACTTTGAAGTTCTATAATTGATTTTATTTGTCTAAATATGGGTAGACCTACTAAACGACCTACTAACTTTTAGTTAGTTTTCTTTATAACACATTTTTTTTTATCCGTTATTTTTTTTTTTATAATTTTAAGTGTATTTTTTCATAACAGATTTTCAGTTTTTTTTACATGCATTTTGTTTTTCTTTTGTAAAAATTTATTTTTTTGAACTCGGTTTTTAAAAAAATTTTCTTATTTTCCCATTATGAATGAGTATACCCTTTCAAAAATAAAAAGTTTCGCAGAAATCGGTTATCATATATAAAATGAGGATTTTCCTCGATTTCCCGGAGATCCTTTCATCAGAATGCGATCTGGTGCCAATGGGACCAATGGGAAACCAAATCTTTTAAAACAAAAAACAAAAATTCAAAATCGGTTCATAAATGACGTAGTTCTGAGGTGACACACATTAAAAAAAAAAAAAAAATACAGACGAATTGAGAATCATCCTCCTTTTTGAAGTCGGGTTAAATAGGTAAATTGCCATGAGCAGGTCTTATCTAATAATATTATAAGTGTATACTATAGATAATAGTACACTACAGTACTCAACTGTATATAAGCCATGTCTTTTAACAACATACAAAGTAAAGTGTATATATAATATATGTTGTCTAATGTCTTCAGACAAATAATAATTAGATTAATCCACTAAATTGTATTATCATAGTTAAATAAATGAACTCTTCAATTCTGACTGACTAGCAAGCCAACAGACAGAGAATTGTGGTAAATTGATGCCAGACATTTGACTGTATCGTTCATTCATTCTATAATATATTGTATCATTGGTATTACGGTACTGTTCAAATAAATTGAATCGATCTGAAATTGAATCGAATATAGTTGAAGGGCCCAGAGGACCCCCCTTGGTCTAGGTGCTAGGTGAGGTAGATTGTAAAGGCTGCCCTGGACGGGCTACATTTCGACCATAAGGTCCATTGTGATGCCTAAGGATGTGAGAATGTGAGTGGAGTGGATGGAATTTGTGAGTAGACTAGAAATTGGTAGGATATGCGGCTGCAGCCGACTATGATAGGAACTATGCCGATATTCATCTGGAGTTCATGAAGGAAACTGCAGAAAACCTTCTCAAGCATAGCCGGTTACTCGTTCTTGTCCATACGCCGACAGTTTAGTCAATTAACCGCCCCTTTTTTTTTTTAATTTTTATAACTGCCGAAGTTGGGATTCGAACCCATAACCTACCAGTTTCCAAGTACTGCTGGTCTAGGTGCTAGGGACCCATTTGCGGTACCCCTGTTTCTAATTATTATTGAATATAGTTTATTATTTCTATAGAAATACCTGTAATAACAAAAATTATGCAATAAATTATGTCAATAAATTTAAAATAAAGAAAAATTGACAGTTGGAAATGTCAAAATTTAGAAAAGAGTAATTTTCGACATAAATTTCCTATGCATGAAAATTGTTTGAAGCCCGGGCAACAACCGCTTTTTTAGCTAGTAATATGTATAAGAGTAAATTAATCCCGACGACTTTTTAACGGTCGAAGAAAAAAATTTTGGAATAGGTGTTCATAAAGTGACCTAATTAGTTCAATTTCACATTTTCGCTTGTCCGCAGACTGTCCAGTAACTCAAACCGTGAACCGACAACGAGCTTAAATTTAGTGTGTGTTCTAGAGCTGAAAAAGTAAGATCAATTTCCGCCAGAAAAATTATACGTTTTCACCCCACCCACCCCCTCACAATTAATGATTCGCGAAAAGTTCGCAAAATAATTATTTGAAGAATAGCGTATTTTTCTGTGAACTTTACGAATAGACTTGTAGTGGACTTGAAACTAAATCTGAATATACTGTCTTATTTTTAGATACCTTTGCGGAATCACTACGTATGCCCTCTGTTATTTAGGTAACTATATGTTGTTACCTCAGTAACTATCAATAAACATATTCAGGCATATTTTTTAATCAGGAAAATTAAAGAAATTAGATTGAAATCTAAATTAACTTTACAATTACTTTTTTAGAAAGTCGATTTCAGATACTTGATTCATCAAATACTTCTATTTCCCTATATTTTGGATCCCCGGTGGGGAATCGGATTAGCTTAGGCTTCACGAATTTTATAAAAATGTGAATTAATGGCATTTTTGAATTATGATATTGCGGCCTGACAACAGATAACGCTGTTTCGTGAGAAAATGCAAATTAAATGTTGAAGAAAGAATATTTTTATCAAATAAAGTAAACGGAGTCATATTTTTTGATTGAACAGATTGGTTCAGTTATTTATGATCCAGACTGTATATTCTTATATGATTGCATACTATACCAATTACCATGACAAACTCAATTCTTACCTTTAGTGTATTGCATTAAGGTAATGTTTCTATAAGTTACCATCGTTACAATTTACTTTGTAATAGATATAGTTTAGCTTACAGAGATATCATTTTGTATTTTGTAGCTAAAAACTCAAATTATTCAAAATGATTAATTAAGAAATGATCATAGTTTGTAGTATTTAATTCTTGCTAAATTAATTGTATTCTGGATTAGATCATTTGAATTAGATCTATGAGAATGTGATTGGTTTCTCCGATAGAAAAACGTGTATTCGAGTTTAAATTTACCCTTTATTATAAAACTTGAATAATATCTTATTGTGGCATATTTGGATCAGATTTGTGTCTCGGAAAAACATTAACTATCGTCTAATCTACGTATATACAAAAAGGGAAAAATGTTGTGTGTATGTACACTCCCGTTCAGAAAAAAATGAACAGACCTGAACTGAATCAGTCTCTCACTATTTTGATTATTCTTGTAGTAGCAGATACAACATTTTATTTAATTTTTATACGTAATATATAACAATTAACATGTATTAACATTATATATTTTTTAAATTCTCACTCTGTCACTGACAACACCGTATATACAAATAAAAAATATAAATTTAGTTTAGTCTTCCATTTCTTTTTTACACTCTGAAAAAATCTACTACTTATTTTTGTTTATAAATAAATAAAATTATACATTATACAGAGAGTTACAAAAGTGAGGAGTTTTATGAAATGTAAGAAAATTAACATTTCAGGTCTGTTCATTTTTTTGCACGAGAGTGTATGTTTGTCCGAATTATTTGGAGAAAACTATAGGAGTTAGCGACTCATCAGAATAATTATTAGTCCAAAATTCCAAACCTTTCTAAAGTTATAGCTTTTTTTTGACGGCAATAACGTTAACAGCTTCTATAAATAAATTTCTGAAGTAACAAAATTTTGGAAATCAATTATTTTTCTATAAATTTAAAATATAAAAAAAATGACGTTGTCAAAATGTAAAAAATAATAATAATTTGACATAAATTTCCTATAGGAATGTTTTTCAGGCGTGGGCAATGTCAGGCATTTTCCAGCTATAAAGTATTAAAATAGAGCCCAAATTTTTTATCTATTTTATAATAATAAATCATAGTTTTATTGAAAAATATTATTTATTAAAATTATGTTATAATTTTTTTTAACAGAATATTTTTTTTTTATTTCAGGTAAACAATTTACTTAAATGCTGTATAAATTTGTAAGTAAAAATTTGATTCGTATAATTAACCCTACATAAAAAATGTTTAGGATTTATTATTTTTGTTCATTAAGGTTGTTGGGACAGTAATATTTTTTAGAAAAATGAATAATTTATCGTTAGTTAGTTTTGAACAAATTTTATTTACGAGCGTTTAATTAATTTTATTTCATTCCTTGTTTTTAAAATTTTGTATTTTAATAAAAAACAACTCACTATTTTTTTTTTAAAAACTTTTTTTTAAAAAAACGTCTCACACATAATTGAAGCCACTCTTCCGTGGACAATAATTTTTTTGTGTGCTATGATTTTTCCATGTTACAAAACCTCTATTACAGATGTTAAAAACAATAATAGTAAGGTAGTTCCAGCACTATCTTGTATAATTAGGACAAAAAACCAGTTTGCAATTTATTATAGGAGAAATACATAAAACACGTACACACACATACATTTGTATATTCATATACAAATTAATGTAATTTTGAAAGAAAAAAAAACATTGTTTAACTATTATATTTCGAAAACAAGACGGTTTGACGGTTTAATCGCGTTCTAACCTCCTAAAAATCCTGAATCTTTGGGATTTATTACAAATTTTTTTTTTAGTCTAGGAAAAAAATGAGAAAAATCTGTCAAAAAAGTGATTTCATGCTGGAACTCCCTTAATAAAAATAAAGAAATATATTTATGCTTGTAAAATAATTTACATTTTTTTAATAAAAATGAATTACATAATTGAATAGAATAACACTTTTGTTTATTAAAAATTTTGTTTCTAAAATAATTATTTTTGTTTATTAGATAGTAAATTTTTATTTCAATAATATCAACATGTCACCTGTTTTTGTCTATAAGGTGTTCGAACAGGTAACTAATTTTATTTATTTCGTAACAGGTTGTTATTTATCAATATTTTATTGGAACAAGTTGAAAAATATAAATTCAATCAATTAAATCATAAACACTTGGGTCTACTACAGTATTTCATATATTAGATATAAACAATGTGTATACAGTTGAAATTAGGTACAAGAATGTCTTTATCTATGTTATTCTAAGTTTCTGATAAACGAAGAATATTAGAATTACGAGTCACATTATCAATGATATCATTTTTATTGGTTCAAATTATATATTGTATCTAAAAGCATTTGATCATGGTGGAATAGAACCAGCATGTCACTTCTGTCATTAAAATTACAGTTTGATAGACTGGCATTAAATCCATTATTTACACTAGAATCAGAGTTAGTGTGCTTCATATAAAGGGTAATAAGTGATGTATTTGTTTGTGTAAGTATTTTTTAATTTTAAATCACCTGTATTTCAAATAAATATAAACATTACGCACAAACATTGTATTCTAACAAATTCCTATGCCTACATATAACATAACATATAATATCTTTTCTATATAACGTAGATTAAAAGCGTCGACGACCTCCATGGGAATAACTGTAATATTCGTTGCATCGGCACACAGATAAATGTGTACATTCATAATGTGTGTATGAGAGGGATACATTGTATTTATGTATATAAGTGTAGTTACCTATTATATACAGGCTGTTAAGAACACTATAAAAGTCACAACTTCCGAGAGCTTTTCCATAAAGTTCCATTACAATATTTTTATTTTTATTCAACACTTGAGTACACTTGACCACAAAAGTTGATGTCATTTTTTTAAATTTTATAATTAATTTTTACCTTACTCTTTCGATTTTCGAATAAAAGTTGTTCTAATATTTCTAAAGAACAACTTTTATCCAAAGCATTTTTTCGAAAACCGAATCAATAAGGCACTTTTGTGGTCCATTGTACGTGTAATGTTTCGCTGGGTAATATGAAAATATCAAACTAAGCGTTATACGTCGTCAATTGAAATTCTTATATTAAACAATAAATAATTGATTTATTAATTGTTTTTTTTTTCGTAAACTAGCGGCTATATATCCATTGTTAGTATGGTTGCTTTTCGGTTATATTATACCAACGGAAGTGACTAGCGTTTACTTAATTTGTCATTTAAGTAATATGTCTGAACATTAATATACATACTTTGACATCTTAATACGAAAAATCATACACATCTAGGGTAGGAATCGAACTTTCGAACTCTGACATTCTAAACCACCTGCAGTGCTACCAGATGTGATGGTAGCCACATCCATTGGTATAATATAACCGACAGACAACCATGCTTTGGACAAACAGCCGCTAGTTAAAAATATGTAAATAGTAATAATAAACTAATTAATAATACATTGACATCAAGATAATGAAAGATCATATGCATTCCACTACCATAACATCTTAGCTCAGAGGCAGATCTAGAATACAAGAGGTTGTGGATTCGATTCCCATCCTAAATGTGTATGATTTTTCATTGCAAGCATTTGATATCAAAGCATTTGCTTTTTATATTTCTTTACTTCGCTCTTAAGGATCAAGTTTTACGTAAACAAACTTTTTATGATTTTAGACCCCCCATCCTATCCTGTATAAGCAAAAATAAGAAAATTGTGCAAGGACCCTGCTCCAAATGATTTTTTCAAAACTTTATTAACTATGAAAATTAAATTTTAAATGTTGTTTTGAAAAACACTTTCATTATTTTTTAATTTCATTAACTTACGTAAAATTTATGATATACCCCCATTCTCCTTATCAACAAAAGTAAACCTGCTTACGTAATACTTGAACACCCCCTTAAGGAATCCATGAACATTGTCCTATGATTAACACACTGTACAAAGTACATTGTATGTACTTGTGTATATAGGTAAAGGTATATTATAATATGATACTTGGTATTGTAATAATCGTAATAAAATAGAAGTGCATATAAAAGGGCTGACTAATATGTATGCTACAGCTACTTATACAGCTTGTTTTTTAAAATACACCCAATCTGGAATACTGTATAGTGTATCTATCGCTGTCTATATGTTATGTACTATGATATGGTTTACTTTGTCACACTTAAACAATCAGTATTGTATTATAAACATAAATAACTATTATATTATACTTATCACTCTCTAACTACAATCATTTATATATAGTTGCATCTTACTCGTGCATGTATACATCGTCGTTATTGTCCGTCATCCGTCGTGTGAGTGTAACACCATTTCATGGCATACTGTGTATAGACAGTGGTAGAAGACACATTGTTGCTATTGGGTCTATTTTAATTTACGTAGTGTATATACTGCGTGTGTTGGCAAGCTTTTCTAATAGAGGATCAATGTTAAATATTATTTATTACTGACTGTCCGTCTGGTTACTATATGAAGTCAATCAGTACACATGTTATGAGAATCATCACATGTACAATGATCAACCATACACATATATGCGTATGGTTGTTTGTTTGTCATTTAAGAGTGGGGATTTTGTGATTCACATACTAAAGTTAAGAATTCAATGAACATATTTAACCATGACATGTGTACTGACTGACTTTATACAGTAAGTACACGGACAGCTAGTAATAAATAATATTTAATATTGATTCTCTATTGGAAAAGCTTGCCAAAACAGTCTGTATATTTGTATGACCTATGAGTGTATGTTATGTTACTATACAATATGGGTCCAATCCAACCAAACAACCAACATAAAGTTGTTTGTCACCTGAACATAGAATGTAACATTACTTCTATGTAATGTGTCATAGTTGTATAATCATATAAATAACATACGAACGGAATATATATATATACACAATCATACGTGTATAGTGCGGAGGTTAAGGGACAATAATCAAAAGGATCTTTGCTTTTTTGGTTCAACAAGCTATAATTACATTCGATTTGTGGTAAATCTGTAGCGGTATCGCATTTTCATTAAATTATTATTATAATTTTATTTATCATTTTTATCTGTTGCTTAACAACTATAACTTCTCTCTTTTATCACGGTTGCTTTGAATGTTAACAACTTTGATAATTTACATATAAATATATAATATGTCATAATTCAATCTAATAAAGATCAATTATATCTTTAACACTTATTTATTATTTATTTAAATAATAATTATTTATCATATCAATCAATCACTTCAACAAATCCAATTGATTTTCGAAAAAAAAGTTTCAAATAAAAGTTATGGTCTTGGTATCTTTATAAGAAATACCTTTGAAATCTCTTATCGTTTGTAAAATATAACATGCTCTATATATTAACATGGCACGTTCCCCTTCGCATCGCATGTGTCTCTATAAATCCCAATTTTCTTAAGGTTGTTGTGAAACTGAAAAGGGAATGTAGGGGTGGTGAGTTTGTCCTATACTAAATGCATTGATATCTCATCCATTGCCAACTCTAAATAATTAAAAATTTTGCAATTAAATCGTTTCAAATAATTTAATTTTTGTAAAAAAAATGTATATTTGTAAAAAAAAAAATATTGTTTAATACTTAAAATCCTAAATTTCATTTTTTCGAACAGTTTTAATAATTAAAAATATGTTTTTATGTATTTCAAAAAAGTTGCATAGTGATAAAACTAGATAGAACTAATTAAAACTAGATAAAAATAAATATAACTAAAAATAACACTAGATAAAAATTAATGTTACTAAAAATAAAGCTAGATTTAGAACATTTTTGGATCTACAAATTTAATTATCTCAGAAACAAAAAATAAGATTAATTTGAAATTTGGTTCAGGTATTTATAAGACTTTGATAATTATTATGACAGTTTTTCATAACACTGACATTTCTGGTTGTCGAAATATATATTTTTGTATTCATGTTTTTACCGACGAGTCCATTTAACCTATGTAAAAATCTCTTAAATATCGTAACGTTAACATCTTTTTACTTAAAAACTAAAAACAGGATCAATTTCAAATTTTGACAGGATATTCTTTATTATTGAAATAATAAGCTGTCAAATTGTGAAGAACCTGTCATTCAATTGAATTTTCTTCACAACCACCTTAAGAGGAATTGTTAATTATTTACTTCAGATTTTGCAGTCGATTGATGGTGCCGAATCTAGCTTGTTTTCGAAAAAATGCTTAGAAAAAAGTTATTATACTTAATTTTTTTTAAATGTACGCTAGTTAATTGGTGGATAGTATCAATAAGGCGAAGATCGGTTGGAATTTTGTCACTTAACTTCTGTTCTAATTCTAACTAATATATGGATACCTAGGTCCTAGGCTACGACCTACGTATAATAAAACTAGCAATTTAATAATGAGAGAATCAACCATACTGTATGTAATATAGTACCACATGCAGTGCAACAATAAAATAATATAACATACACACAATAATAATATTAGATTGGAATGGAGAAGAACTGTAGGAACTAACTCTAACAACTAACTCAGTCACTATATTAACGACATGACGATAAACTTTGAGAATTTACTGGTCATTAGATACATCACATACAGTCTTTTATTGTATTATTTAGAGTTGATATGAAATTAGATGACCCTTCTATATATATGAGAAAGGTCTTTTAGGTTTTGCTGCATGCTGTGACATATTTTACGGTAGTCTGCCTGTCCTTTAAGTTGTCAAGTCAGCAATTAAGGTAGTGCCAGTATGAAATCACTTTTCGACAGATTTTGCTCATTTGTTTTCATAGGTTAAAAATAACCTTTTCTAATCAATCCCGAAGTTTCAGAATTTTTGGCCGTTATGATTAGAAGCATGTAAAATTTCATGCCTACCCAACTATTATCTGTTGTATTGAAAAAAAAATTCAGAATTTAAAAAAAAAACGAGGATAGTAAAGATAAATATTTCTTAAATGAATTTTTTTTTTTTAAATCGCGTTTTACCGTTTTGTTTTCGAAAAATAATAATTAAAAATTTTGTTTTCTTTCAAAATAACATTAATTTGTATATATATATATATAACGTAACGAATTTTTGTTGAATTATATTATTGACCTAGAACCGTCAAATTTCATTATTATCGACGATTATTAATTCACTGTTCAGTTTTACAAAAATAATTATTATAAAAAGCTCATTTTATTTTGAATTCGCTCTATATTTTCATTATTTTATTCTATACTTACTGAATTTTTTTATGAATGTCATAAGGTATGTTTTGAGGGTCTTACGGTCATTCATTGTTGATGTCATCATCATTTTCAGGACAATAGAAAATGCAAGGTCTCCAGTTATATTGTCTAGAAATTCTATACGGGACTAAACTTAATATACCTTGTATATTTACTCGTACATACACAGGGTATAAACAAAGTCGGGACTAAACATAATATACCTTGTATATTTACATATACAGGGTATAAAAAATGTTAGATTAAATATATTTTGAATAATTTATCAAAAATTTAGATAATTTCCACGACAACGCGTGCGTTTTACCCGACAACCATCTTAAGAACATAAATTGTTTAAATAATTTGTTGTACAGGCTTTCTCCATGTAATCTACTATACAAATATGATATAGTATAGAATATTATATTGACAGATTTTTGTTGTTGTTCTACACAAGTTATCGTTCATACTCGACGAGGATGTTGCTGTTTTTGAATGATGATACTCGAGTATATACACACATAAACTAGGGCAAGTAAAACTTCAAGTGAAAAGATATCATCATTTACACACGGAGTTGACGGGGAAATGTGTACACACAAAATATGGCGGTAACGAATATACAAAAAAAAAACATTTTTCTTGTACATAAAAAAAAAGTTTTCTCAAATATGAAGAAGATATGATATGCGAATCAGGAGGAACGGACCAAACTTCACAGAAGTGAATAAAATACGTGAAAATAATGAAAAAATTATTCTTACGCGATTTTTATACCCAGTATATGTAAATATACAAGGTATATTAAGCTTAGTCCCGACTTTGTGTCGATGGAAAATATTAATTCTTGACAAAAATGCTTCACAAAGGTATTCATAAAATGGCCTAATTCGGTCATTTCCGCATGTTCGTTCGTCTGTCCGTCTGTCCGTGAAGTCGATAACTCAAAAACGAAAAGAGATAACGAGCTGAAAATTTATGTGTGTGTGTGTTCTAGAGCAAAAAAGTAAAGGTCATGTCGTTAATGGGCAAAATCGGAACGTGTTTCCGCCGCTAAGAGGGGGGGGGGGGGAATATACGGTCTTTGAAACCGTAAGATATAAAAAAAATCAAAAAATCTTCTTCTCATTAAAATAAACAACTTTTGTTTTAAAGTTTTTTTTTCTACACTCAATAGATTTGTCATTATTTCGGGTCAAACATTGCCCTCCCGGACAAACAAAACCAATATTTACACATAATTCATATCTTATAAACTTTGAATTGAAAAATTGTTCAAACATTGATATACAACTCAGTATGTACTGGAAATTCAAACAATTAACTCAAAAAGGGTACATTTTATGCCCAAAATTCCAGAGTATGTATTCAATCTATTGTTTGTATTGTAAGTAAGTTGTTATATTACTTGTTATTTTTGGAGTTGACACATTATTAGAACAACAAAGTTATCAATTGTTTTCGAACAGAGATAATAATGATTACAAGTGTTTTAAATCATCAATTCTGAATACTGTAGAACACCAGGTAACATTTTTTAACTACGCTGTAACTTGAAAACAAATGAAAATCGGAAAAGAACATATGTGTTTCTTTCCATTATTTTCACGTATATAATTCATTCCTGTAGTTTGGTTCGTTCCTCCTCACCCATCCTGTATATCAGGTGTGGCCAACTTTGGTGCACATAAGATCTACTTTTTATTTTAAAATTGTGTCGCGATCGACCTATTTTTTAGGTAAGAAGGGGATGTTTTTGCAATATGCTTTTATACCGACGTGCACTTTGGCGAGCTCCATGATTAAGGGGTAAATAATCTACATACATGAGTATTTATTTAATGGGTTAAAAAACTTATGTCCAGAGGAATTAAAACAACATGAGCACTTATTAATAACATTTATTCATTCAAACTTTTTAAATTAATGAGAAACCTGAGTCTGCATTTCCTTTACTAGTGCATCATAATTTGGAGTATATCCTGACAAAGACAATAACAATGAGTCCTCAGTATGAGAATCGGTCAGGACGGAACGAAGTTTAGTTTTAGTCAATTGTAATTATGAAAATGCCGATTCGCACAGATACGTAGATCCAAAGCAAGAATAAATATATTCGCTACATTTGATAATATTGGGATACTTTTCTTGGTTAACATATTTCCAAAAATTTTCTTCAAATTTTCTGGCTTGTAAGATTAAATCAGATTGTAAAATTATAATTTCATTTTCCAAGGCGTTTTGCTCCATATCAAATAAGTCTGCAATTTTTTTGCTAATTTCCTTCACAATTAAATCTTTTTTGAAAGGAAAAGATGTAAATTCCACAATTTCTTTAATTTTTTTTAAATCTTGGAATCGCTTCTCAAAATCTTCCATTACATTTTGTATTTCGGCCACGTACTTGTCAATCTCATAAATAATATTTTTATTTTTTGTAAGTTGTCTGCCATATTTGGAAAATGGTTCATATTATTTTGTTGTAAATCTTCTATCAACAAAATAAATTTGGTTTTATATGCATCTATGCTGCTAATCATATCAATTATTGTTTTATTTTTACCTTGTAATTCTAAATTTAAATGGCTTAATATGGAAGTAAAATCTGTAAGGAATGCTAAGTCACTAAGCCAGGTTTTGTCATTTAAATATGCATATTTTTTCTCTTGTTCATTAAGAAATTCTATTATTTCAGGCAATAAATCACGAAATCGTTGCAGAAATTTACCTCTACTTAGCCATCTTACCAGTATGCAATAATAAATCAGACTGACCTTCATCGAGTTTTAGTTGAAAAAGACGACGTTTGAGAGAACTTCCACGAATTGAATTAACAATTTCAAACGCGATGTCCATTACTTCTTTTGTATTTAGTCTCTTGCTGGATAATACTTGCTGGTGAATTATACAGTGGTAACTCAAAAAATCTTTGCGAGTGATCGACCAAAATTGGTCTCGCGATCGACCGGGCGATCGCGATCGACTTGTTGGCCACCCCTGCTGTATATACTACACTATTGAATATTTAGTCTAAGAGCTATCAGGCCAAAAAAAGACTAGGAATTGGCAGGATGTACGGCTGTAGCCGACTCTGATAGGAACTATGCTGATATTCATCTGGAGTTCGTGAAGGAAACTGCTTCTCAAGCATAGCCGGTTACTTCGTTCTTGTCCATACGCCGACAGTTTAGTCAATTAACCGTCCTTTTTTTTTCTTAATAATTGACAAACTGCCGATGTCGGAGTCGAACCCATAACTTCCCAATTCCAAGTAAACATAACGCCTTAGACTGCTCGGCTACATGAACGGTCTATTTCTCATTATAGTCTACGGCTGTATGGGCTTTATATCAGACAATAAATGTGAGAAAAAATTTTTTCAAATAAATATTTCTAAAGATTTGCTTATCAAATCTCAGAGTCACTTATCGTTTTCCTCACAAAATCTACATGCAGTATTGGTTGATGAAAAAACCGTAGGGCATCGAGTTTTTATTTTTTAATAAACCTCAATCTCTTGTGAAATTTGAAAGTTATGACCTAACATCTCTTAGACTAATCTGTCTGTAAAATGGTCTGAAACAAGGTGTTGTATCTACCACCATCTTAAGAATATCAATAACACAGCAAGTGGTACGTAGCTCTACGTAGATAGATAGTACGATCATGTAACTCAAACACTGTATGGGCTGTCTGTCTGTCTATCTACAGATATATATTAGTTTACTTTAATAAAATGACGTATAAAAATGATTGTTGAAATGGAATTGAACATCATATATAACTAACTGTGTGTGTACGTATATTCTACTATCTATGTGCAATTTTATATGGAATTATATTGGACAGGATGGTACAGGAAACAGTATATTGCTGTTTTTTTTATAGATATCATTTGGGATAATATTCTGACGAATTTCCAAAAAAATATTAATGATTGGAAATATTTATTCCGTGGAGGGAAAAAAAAGGTAATTCCTAGACGAAATGAAAACATGCCGATTATGTGTTTTGAGATAATCTTTGAGAAGTAAAACAATTATGCATTTTGTGAAGTAAAAATTTTTTTCATCTTTGCTCTAGTATTTGATATTGGTTGGATTTTCGATGAGAACGGAACTATATTTTCTCTCGGCATAATAGAATGACGATGCGATAATGAATCCATTGACCATCGAGACTACTCAACTACAGTGGGAATTTTTGTGTCGTTCTAGTAGAAGTTATAGTAGCGGAGGGTAGGTCGAAGTTTGGCAAGTAGACCTTAGCCTAGCTAGTAGGACTTCTAGGCCTTTTTATATACTTCTAAAAGACAAGAAATTTGTGGGTGGACTGGGAATTGGTGGGTTGTACGACTTAAGCCTACTTTGATAGGAACTATGCCGATATTCATCTGAGTTCGTAAAAGAAAACTGCAGATAACTTTAACAAGCATAGCCGGTTACTTTCGGCGGGTTGACACGTTGCCATCGTCGGAATAAAGCTTGCAACCTCCCAGTTGTTAAGAGAATGTCTTTGGAGACAGCACGGCCTCTTGGACTGGTAGCAACTCTTATCTGATCTCTGAAACATTAAATTTTAGTATTTTCTTCATCAATAGAAAAATTCACCACTGAATAACGCCCGAAAATTAATTGAAAAACGTGTATTTTTGAAAAAGTCAAGTTTAAGTGTCGTTTAAAAAAAACTACACGAATTTTTTCTACCCTTTAAAGTAAAATACTACAAAAGCAACCCTTAAAGTTAATAATTTGTAAGACCATGACTAATAGTTATATGCTGGGACACACTGTAGTATATTTTCACTTTTGTACATCAGTAATAACGCTCGCGGTCTCGCGAGGATTACATTAAGCTTTCTTTTTTTCTTCCTGAAATGCTGTATTACACAAAAATTTTCTGTATTAAAATTCTCGAATCATTGTCTGTCTGCATTATGATCCCACAAATTTTAAATTTTTCCATAAAATTTTACGTTTAGAATCACACATTACCAAATCTAGAGTTTTGAGCATGAATTATCAAACAGTTTTTGGAAAAAAAGAAAAATGAAAATGTTATAATGAAATGATCAAATATCTTAACTAAATTTTCTTTTAATATAAAAATGTGATTGAAATGAGAAAATTTAAGAAAAATAGGATTATATATTTAAGGTCGTTGGATCAACTATGCTGCGTATTTACCAGAATTTCGCGGCGTAATTGAATGAATTATACTAAAGAAGTTTGACGCAGATTCATCAATTTATTTATTGATGTATTAATCTTCGTTTTATTTCATGTAGTTTTACATCCCGAAACGCTCGAACCAATTTACTATCACTGTGGATTGTATCAGTGATTTGAATTAGTCACGGATCTTCTATAGGTCACATTCCTCCATTGTAACTGAGTTCAGTTCACTGTCTACGCAGTTCAGTTGCATTATTAACTCTGAATACATGATGTTCGCATACACTCATTGTTAAAACTTACAATAACTATATGCTATGATGGTTTGATAACTATATATACCTACCACATTAGAACATGTCACAAGCGAAAGTTTGTTGGATTTAATAATCCAATTACTGAGAGTTTCTTTAAAAAATCCTATTTCATAATATTTTCAAACTATTTATTGAATACGTCAATGTCAAATTAACAAAATGATTTAACTTTTAAGATAGACTACTTTTTAATGAACATGACTGTACCGACCTCAACGACCTTAACAAAACTTTACAATAAAATAAAAGTAATATTGCTTTCGCATTAGTAGAGTAAAGTAAAGATACGATGGACGACCTTCTCAAACAAATACTAAAGTTCAATTCAAATGATATATAATATTTCAATAAAAGGTTAAAATAACAGCAATTTATCATCAGCAAAGTAAAAACTATTGTAATTTTCGTAAACGTTTACAATAATAATTTTAATGTGCATTCGTTCGTTGTTTCTATTCTAAGTTATGTGGAGTTGGTGCTACATCTGTGTTGCAAAAGGAAAACTTTTCAAATGTCACCATAGTGTTTCTATCCTATTCGCATAGGTATATATATTCATTCGTATACCGTATGTGTTCGAAAGCATTGTTTATAGAGAATCAATGTTAAATATTATTTACTATAATAACTATACACAATATGCTTAATAAAGAAATAAAAATAGTGGGGGTACTCTTTTGTGTGCCAGTTGTGTATGCTTGCTGGACTGTTTTGTACTACATTAACATGTAATGAGAGTGAGTTAAATATGTTCATTGTTATCTTCTTAAGCTTAGCATTACTTCTAACAATTGAAAATTCTTTTTTGAATATCCTTTATTATTTGTATGTGGAATGTTTGAAAATAAATGATAGTATTCTATTAACGGTGTAACCTAAAACAACAATCCACACAAATTAAAAGACAAATAAAACCCCAAAAAGAAAAAGAAAATGAATTCCGACAAAAAAAAAGTTAAATCAACGGTTCGAATATTCCTACATTATTTGCTAAACAATATCCGAGTCGGTTGTAGAAATCTACCCGGGTATTTTGTAGCACTTGAGAAGAAATATTCGCACAATTGTCAACAATTCTTTGCCTTAATTGTTGCAAATTTTCAGGCCTATTCCGCGAATAGTGTTTTGAGAAAACCCCACAAAAAAAAGTCGTTAGGAGATAAATCTGGCGATCAGGCTGGCCACTTGAAGGTTCCAAAACCACTCATAAGACGTTCCTGAAAAATTTGTTCCAGGAACAGCCTTACTATCTTGGCATTGTGTGCAGGGCAACCATCTTGTTGGAACCATACAGATTCCAGGTCAAAATTAGGAAGAACTCTAACATTTGGCAAAATATTATTTCGTAAAAAACAATATTTTTGAGAATCTAAATATGGTCCTATAATATGGTCACCCAATATTCCAGTCCAGGCATTCAGTTTCAGTATGTATGTGTATGTATGGTTTTATAGTAAATATTTTATTTATTTATTTAACATTGATTCTCTATTAGAAATGCTTTTGAAAACGGTCTGTATTTCTAAACCAATAAGTAGATTTTAATGTGTTATAAAACTAGTTTTATTCTACAAAAATATATTTAGTTTGTCATTTACAATTATGAATTATTGAAGAAGGACGCTGCCACGTGTTAAAGTTAATTAAACATTAATTCCCAATTTCACAGTTTCGGTTTGGAGACTGATATTCAGATGAAATATAAATTTTCATGTGCAAATAGCGAAAATTATCGAAATTATTACATAAATGATTAAAATGTATTTGAAATTGGACAATTCATTAAAATTGTACAAAAAATTGGATAAAATAGTCCAGAAATTGTTTTTTTGGACTTTTGTTACCAAAATCCAAGAAAATTTCTTTAGCTCATTATCAAATTTAAATCGATTTTAACAAACTTAAAACCAAATTTAGTGGATTTCTACTAAATTTGGGTCATATTTTTGAATGAATATGAGATATCTATCAAAGATTAGACAGATTTATGACATTTTTCCAATGCAAGATGGTTATGAGAAGTCATGAATCATGCTTTGGAAAAATGGTAAAAGATAGCGACATACCAATTACATTAATGGAAAATATGACCTTAAATTTACAGATTTGTGTTATTTTTGATCAAATGACTGAAGGCATCGAAAGAATAGTTAAAAATTTCTATAAAAAACTTTCGTTTTGCGTTTTGAATTTATGTTTTAATTTTAAACTTCAATATAATTTTGTCATTGGCTTAAATCGGTTCAGAATACTTATCGTGATTTGACTACTAACTAATATTAATTAAAAACAAAATTTAATTACGTTGATTTTAATTAACAAAACTATTAAACAGACAATAAATATTGTAGTTAAATATATTTTATATTCGTTTATTATCAGTTTGTAAATACAGGACGTCCCCCCTCCAAATCAAAATATATAGATAACACATAAACATTTATGGTTATCTCGGGTGGAATTTCGATCGTTCTATTTCTCAATATTACAGCTGTGTTGACTTCATGCCAGGCAATCAGTGATGGTAACTCTTTTTATCCAATAGCAAAAGGGTATTAATGATTTTCCCACGTTTATTTACTATTTTATCTAGTTTACTCGCTAGAGCCAAGATAGATAGATAGATTGTTGAGGCAGCCCTGGAGGGGCTTCACTTCGACCATAAGGTCCATTGTGATGCCTAAGGATGTGAGGATGTGAGTGGATTAGAAGAAATTTTTGTGTGTAGACTAGAAATTGGTAGCATATGCGGCTGCAGCCGACTCTGATAGGTTCTACGCCGATATTCATCTGGAGTTCATGAAGGAAACTGCAGAAAACCTTCTCAAGCATAGCCGATTACTTCGTTCTGGTCCATACGCCGACAGTTTAGTCAATTAACCTCCCATGTTTTTGCATAATAATTGACAAACTGCCGATGTCGGGATTTGAACCCATAACCTCCCAGTTGCCAAGTAGGCATACTGCGCAGACATAACCGCTTAGACCACTCGGCCACTTGGACTGGTTAAACCCTACACCCAAACTGTAAGATGGTTTAATTCATAACCCAAAGTAATATATAAATTTCCCATTGTAAACGTATAATATGAAATTATCAAACGCCGTATTTGTAATTGCGAATTTAACAGTATTGTATGCTGGTGGTGACCTCCCTGTAGATATGTAATTATAAAATATGTTAATGTACCCGAGCATAAATTATATTGATGAAATTTTAGCAAACATAAAATATTTATGTTAAATTACAAAAGGTGGTATAAAAATCAAATAGTTTTGTTTGATAAATATAATGATGATAATATATTGAAACTATATAAATGTTTTATTGATCTATAAATATACAGATCTGACAAATATATATTTATATATTTACTCAAATGTTATTTATTACATGTAGCTACAGTATTTAATTATTTATTGTATTCTCAAATTTATCAAATGTCCCTTTCTTCTCGTTCAATGAAGAACGTTTATTTGCTAGGAAAATTCTACACAATAAAGTTTATTATTTTGTGTCGTAAATTGAAATTAAAAAGTAAAAATGTCTTTTTTGTAAGGCCGGTCATACCGGAATTTTATTGGATCAATCTCTTTATTAATATTTCTATTGCG
This sequence comes from Nineta flava, assembly GCA_963920215.1. NCBI lineage: Eukaryota > Metazoa > Arthropoda > Insecta > Neuroptera > Chrysopidae > Nineta > Nineta flava. The sequence continues at coordinate 142,236,852 of OY986040.1, forward strand.
TTTTCTATTGCGTAGTTTTTTTTTTATTCGTCTTATTTTATTCCAAGTGAAAATTATCAAAATATGTTAAAATATGTGTAAAAATATGGGTTTCTCCATAAGACCGATGCATTAAAACTCGAACTTTAACATTAAATAATTAATTCAAGACCCCCATAACCCCCCTGAAACTTTTATAATTGATTTATATGCATTTCAACTATATCTAAACAAAAAATCAAGCCTTAATCTTTTTGATGTTCCAGTGCTCGTACATCCTTAAATAAACTATATTTTCAAACTATATTTATCACAGTGTCTAATTTATTAAGATAATTGTAACAAATTGTATATGAAAAATTCGATTTTCCCACAGTGTTAATTGATTTTTAATCGTTGATAACTTCTTCAAATTGATCGAGGAGAGAATTTTTGAGAAAAAATAATAACGTGATTAAATTTGCAAAAGATCAAAGATTAATAGTTTTATCTGATATCACTTCGTATTATAATTTAATTCAAAACTATTTATTTATATTTAATAAAGTGAAATGTAATTAATCATTTACAAAACAATTCATAAACACACATACTTTTAACATTTTTGCATAAATTAACGTGTAGTGATTCATTCTTCTGATTTCCACCACCAAGTTCTACCGCCACGAGCACAGCTAACTATTTAGATATTAATCTTGTTTCTTATATTTTATAAACTATGTGTATATTGTATGTCATATATATGTCGCAGATGGATTGTCGAATTCGCTATTTTACAAAACCGCTAGTTGTTTACAGAACAACTCCGTTATGTGAAACAACTGAATGACGTTTAGCTGTTTTACATAATTACTGAACTTTAACACGTCATATTGCTTAAACGTTTTGCGTTTATCAATGCAACGGGCCAACGCTTAGACGTTATGTAAAACAACGTGAAATGAAACGTCAGATTGTAGATTTTAGTTTATATCATTATTATTATTATTAATACTACTATTTATATTACCTAGCAGTCTCTTTATTGTTTAAGTCTTAAATTCATAGATTTGAAATTTTGTAAACGGGCTAATGGAATTCCCATTACTAAAGGTTCTTTTTTCTAACAAGTTCTATATATTTTAGATATAGTGTCAAAAAATATTGAAATTAAATAAGGTAACTGTTACAACCGAGTACTACAATCTTTTACTTCATCGGTCATACACCGAGTTGGTCGGGTTTGTGTGTTTTGGACCCCGCACTAAGAGGCGTTCTATATATTCCCTGATATAGAAACGCTCTTTGTGACTACAGATAAGCTATTCTGCATTACGTCTAAACGTGGGTTTTGTATAACGTATGGTAATGACAATCCAACTAAACCTCCGTCAGTTGTTTTACATAACGGAGTTTTTATGTAAAACAACTAGCGGTTTTGTAAAACAGCGGATTCGACGATCCATCTGCGACATATGTTGTTGTATAATTTACAACTTTTATATTGTTTTGCCTTGTCATCAGTTTTTATGCGCTGCAAAATGAGGAAGTATTTTATGCATTAAGAAAATGTTATGAAATATTATTTTTTATCATTAATCATATTTACATATTATTGAGAGGAGGATAATTGAAAATTTTCGTTGTATCTAATGATTTTGTTATGTACGTTGTTATGTGTTGGATATAGTACATTCATAAATTTCTACCAAATACAATATGGTACATTCATAAAATTCTACAAAATCCAAAATTTACCATTTGTTTCAGTATATTTGTATAACGGTATATTTTTTTAGCAGAAAAATCTAGTTTCAATTATGCTGATTAAATTAATTAATAAAGATAAAACAATATCTTTGTAAGTAACTATCTTTGACTGCATATCCCGGAGATAGTTACAATTAGCTAATTGATACTGATGAAGACTACTTTATAGTCGAAATATATAAAATAAAAATAATTGTTCTATTAAAAATAAGATCTATTTTCTCATAAGATTTAAAATATGATTTTTAACCGCTGATAACATTTTCAAATGATCGATCGAAGAGATTTTGAATTTTTGAGAAAACAATTACGTGAATAATCATTTTATCAAATTTTTTTTATCTAATATCAAGTCTCACGCATGGACGTGAGAAAATGAAAAATAGCCACTGAACATAAAAAATCTTATTAGAAAAAACTTATACTACCGACATACTTTATCAAATTGTCTGTTTAGGGGATTTTGTTTTGATTTTAGGGGTTTTTGAAGTCACTCAAACAAACTTGTAAAATTTTATTACTTGAAAAACAGCTAAAAAAAATACTCTAAGAATCATCAAATATCCTCCCGCTTTATTTATTTATTGTGTTACTGGAGTAAAGCCTAGCTCACACGATGCTGGGTCGGCTGCTGGATTTCTTGCTCGATTTTGTGACTGGGTCCCAAGCTAGCTGTCGTGCTGTGCGTTGTGATGGCTTCTATGCGATGTTCGCTTCACACGATGCATTGTTAGCATTAGGCTGGTAGATGGCTCCGATGCGTGCTGGTTTGGAAAAATGGACGCGGTTATAGCAGAAGTGATTAGCAGAGGGCTTATTTTTAATTAATGGTTTTTTGTTTATTTAAGTTCTTGGTTTTTTTAAATTATTTGTTATAAATCAGTTTTAAAAAATTTCACTTATGATGAATAATAATATAAAAATCACAAATGGACGTTACTGATAAAACAAGCCCATGTGACTAAATAAGACGTTCTAATTGGTTAACATGAAAAACTAGCTGAGGAAAAAGTACGGAAAATAGGACATGAACTATCGCCGAATTCTAGCAAGCGCCCACGCAACAGAGCCAGCAGTGACGTCATTTTCTATCATAACTTCTATCAAAGCTGCCATCACAGCACCTTGCGGGGTGCGAACCAGCATCGTGTGGGCCAGGCTTAATAAGGGTTCGAGCTGTTTTCAGGAAACTGTGATATTTTATGAGGGAGATTCTGATCTACTAGTACTTATCTTAAATTAACAATGGTAAAATATAAACGGTAAGTTTCAGGATAATCCTGTAAACAGGGAATTAATTAATTTGCATAATAGCAGAGAGCAAGATTTGCTGTTTATGAAAGCACTGTATAACTATTATTCCACTTTATTAACCCGACTTCAAAAAGGAGGATGGTTCTCAATTCATCTGTATTTTTTTTTTTTTTTTTTTGTGTGTCACCTCAGAACTCCGTCATTTATGAACCGATTTTGAATTTTTTTTGTTTTAAAGGGTTTGGTTTCCTATTGGTCCCATTAGCACCAAATCGCATTCTGATGAGGGAATCCTCGGGAAGTCGAGGAAAATCCTCATTTTATATGTGATAACCGATTTCTGCGAAATTTTTTTTTTTCGAAGGGTATACTCATTCATAATGGGAACATAAGAAAATTTTTTTTAAAACCGACTTCAAAAAAATTTTTTACAAAAAAAAAATTTTTACAAAAAAAAAACAAAATGCATGTAAAAAAAACTGAAAATCAGTTATAAAAAAATGCACTAAAAATTAAAAAAAAAAAAAGCGGGTAAAAAAAAAATGTGTTATAAAAAAGTGCACTAAAAATTAGTAGGTCGTTTAGTAGGTCTACCCATATTTAGACAATTAAAATCAGTAGAATATGCAATTATTTTTTTACTTTTTAGGGCATTTTTTGTTATAGAATATTTGATTTTTGAAGTCGGGTTTCCATTTTGTCAAAATGTGGTTTATAAACTAATACATTCGTTCTCTACTTGCAATGTACGCGTTATATAAGAACAAAGTTTTTCGTCTATATATATTTGAGTCAGTGATGCTGAACACTCTCAATTCCAATGAGAGTATAGAACATATAGTAACATCGAAAACTTCTTCAAGACTATATATTATCAATTGGGTAACCGAGAGAGGTTACCAGGTCAAAAGTACAACGTACCTTTCAGAAAGAAAAAAAGTGTATACATAATCAAAAAGAAAAAAAAAAACTTTTGTAATTTATGTATTGTGTTAATAATAAAGGCTATGTTGCTATTTACAAGATAACGTTTCTTATAATGTCACATTTTAATATGCACGTGAATTATATTATTCTTAAAAGGAAAGCAGTTAAAATAAAAAGTTTTGAGTTTGGGACTCAGACCTGATGTGAAAACATAAACGTTAAAGCCGTATTTATTGTGAGCAATTTGATTGGCTGACAAAAACGTATGGATATCTCCTGTCTAACAATGCCGAAAATTTCCAACTGTCACTTAGCCGATCGTTACACAAAACGTGACATTGTATAATTTGAAATGTCATTTCACTCCTCAAATTAAAAGCTTTTATAGATGTTTTCACATCAATAATTACATATTTGATTGTAGGTGCTCTCACTTTATTTAAGTAAAAATTATCAGGTGCAAACATCAAGAGTCAACATTGTTTTGCATATCATAAATTAAAAACTTCTCGTCTATTTTGTATAAGATTAGAGGTCGTGATATCACCACTTAGGGAGATACAATCGGAGGTAAAAGTACTTTGAATAAGAAATAATATGAAAAAATTTTGGCATTGAATGTACCTTTAATTTAAATCAATAAAAACGTATGTCCTTTATATTCTGTACCAAATACGTAGAACTGATAAAGACATATTTTTTTAAATTTATTATTTTTTCTCAACAGTTGTTTAGTGAATGTTAATAAAATTGTGCAAAATTGTGTTTCTATAGAGTTTAAGTTATAGAATTTGAAAATTTGGGACGCTTTTTTAATGGTCATTGAAATGAATTGAATCTATTAAATGTATAAATCTCCATAAAAACACTCTCCATATTACATTAATGTTTTTTTTAAATTGCAATTACTTTTAAATGTAATAACTTGTAGTAAATTGTTTTGAAATTTTCACAGTAAATGTAAATTACGAACAACAACATCATTATTGAAACGTAATCGATTAGATAGGCACCTCGAATTATAAAATGTGTTTCAGTTCTTCATATAATAGTGAATTGAATAAAAACCATTTTTCATCAAATAGAAATTCAATACATAGTTTTACATAAAAAAGATCGAAGAGCAAAACCTTTTCTATTATAAATTTGTTTACTTCATGTAAATTTTGATTAATTAATTTTGTAATCTTTCAGGGTCGGTCATTGTGTCTGTGTGCCTCTTATTGATTCAATGGCATTAATAAAGATGTTTATATTCTTAAATTTTCATAATACATTTTACATTTTTCAAATTAATTGAGATTTACTAGATCAGAATTATTTTAAAATTAAATTCGTAAATTTAAGGTTCCGTAGCATATATTTATTGTATTAAGTTTGTTGGTAATTGGCCATTCCGAATATTTAAAAAAAATTTCGTAACATATCCTAATTTGTATTGGAATTTTTTAGTAAATGCTACCGTTCTCAATTTAATGTAGGTAACTTCTGATATGAATGGAAAGTCTTAGGGATGGCAGAGGAGGCAATTTACATTATTAATATACTCGAACTTTCATATATTGTCAAATATTCATTTGATCAAAAGAAGGGCACTTACATTTATTTCATTTTTAAAGAAATTTAACAATTCTGTACGCAGTTCTAAATACGAAGAACTACCCTTAAATTATTCTTTCGTTATTTCACTATGGCACAATTCTATGGCGGTTCGTATAAGATTCACTGTGAAATTTCATCAGAATATGCCTATGAGACATATTCAAATGGACTAGACGGAAGGATATAATGAAATTATAAAGGGTCTGTTTTTTTTTCTCATTATTTGCCTACGGAATCCTGAAATAATTTCTAGATTCTAATTTGTTTCTAATTAGTTTTCGGTTGTATTCCAAGTATTCGAAATAAGAATTCTTAATTTTAAGTAGGTTATTTTTGTGATCGTAATACCCAATTTTGTTTCAGTGCATTTATCGCATAATTCGGTTGCATTTATCGCATTTATCGCCTAATGGACAGGACTTATAAGACTAAAATAATTAACAAATTTCAAAGACCTATATATTAGTTTGCTCATATCACCAGTCACTTTATATTATGGGTATGGTAAAACTGCATGGTCATAATTTTCAAATTATTAAATTCCATTTATAAATCTCCTACATCGATTTGATTAATCCATCCCAATGTAAAAAAATAAATAAATAAATAATCCAAAAAAATTACATATATTCAAAATACATAATAAACTCTCATATATTATTTGGGCAAATGGAATATCAAAATGGGTGTACACTACCATTCAATGTTTTTGATTCAGTAAATCAATCCAGTAATTCTAAGTGTATATATTACTGAATGTATGCATAATATTAAACTCAGTAATACTTAGAATGTTTCGACTGGTTCATTTTTTATGAACGCGAGTGTATGATGCTATAGAAAAACCATTTCATAACTCTTCAATAACAAACAAACAAACACCATTGCAATAGACTTACTACACGCGATTGACACAATCGAATAGAAATACAATGAACGCGTATACACACACACACAATTGATAAAAATAAATTTATAACAACCGAAAAAAATATTAAAAATTTTGGTGAAATCGCCTCGTGTGACCTCAATATATATATATATATATATATATATATATATATATATATATATATATATATATATATACATATATTTATCCTCAATATGTATATATATATTTATCCTCAATATATATATATTCTTACATACTATAAAATAAAGTCCCCCAGCCGCGTCTGTCTGTCTGTTCGCGATTTACTCAAAAATTACTGCACCGATTTTCATGCTGTTTTCACCAATGGATAGAGTGGTTCTCGAGGAGGAGGTTTTAGTATATAATTTGTCAAGTTTTTGTAAAAATTGGTCATTAAATATTATAAAAAAAGGTAAAGTTGTATAATTTATTGATGTATAGGTGTATAATTTATCAGTACATAGTAACAGATGTTCGTTGCTCTAGGTGCTGTGTGTTATACATTGTCTCCCAGGAGTGGGGAGGTAGACATTTTGACTGTTATTTATATAAGCATGTAACAGACAGCAGTCTGCATAAAGTGATTGATATGTAAGGTAAAGTTGTATAATTTATTGATGTATAGGTGTATAATTTATCAGTGCATAGTAACAGATGTTCGTTGCTCTAGGTGCTGTGTGTTATAAATTCTCTCCCAGGAGTGGGGAGGTAGACATTTTGATTGTTATTTATATAAGCATGTAACAGACAGCAGTCTGCATAAAGTGATTGGTATGTAACAGTGGATCATATATTAATACAGTCCATTGTTCATATTTGTTTCGATTTCTATTCACATAGTGAATCATTTTAAAATTAATATTAAATTAGATTATTTTTGTAGTAATATGCATAGATAGCGATGCTTCAACAAATACGTTTTAAAAATTTTCCTATAGATGGCCAGTATACACAACATGAGTACTTCAAAAATTTTGCCAATAGGTGGCAGTGCATACAAAAAATGTATTTCAAAAATTAAACGCAATTTAAACCTTGTCGGGGGAAAAAAAAATTTTTTGCAGGCGAAGCCGCGACGGGTAATGCTTACAAAGAAAAATTTAATGTCTTAATTTTAACGATTAATATTCATTATATGATATTAACATGTAAACTTTGTAAACTTTAAATGTAAACTTTGACATATTTACATATTTCTTACCTCACTTATTTTTATTCTGCATTACTGCTTTGACAAAATAATACATATAAATAATAAAAACATTGTAGAAAAGCAGTAATTCACATGTTATTGCTGTTTGATTTACAACAATTAATGACAGATGATCTCTTATCTTAGGTATTTTGATTAATTGTGATCTAAAATCACACTTAGATGACTTTTCATGAAGTCATGTAACATTTTATTAGTTGTTCATAATTATTATAGAAATAAATATTATTTAGAAATATCAAAAACTTATGATTTCAATTATCTCTGTTTTTACTTTTTACATTTACTGCCGTTTACCTAATCACGGCTATCTTTCCTTGTAAGGGAATTTAATAAATAACCCTACGTGATTAAGCTTCAATCAACGGCTCTGGTCTTTTTCTACCGTATCGATCATCATATTCCAAGGAAGTGCAACAATATAGAGGTAAAAATATATAAAAAAAATTGCGTTTTTTTAGTGGCTATATTTTCTAGTTTCACACTCCACCAACAACAAATACCCTATGCCCACATACAAAAGCTATATAGTGAGTACTAAAAATGTACTATACGACACGACACGACCATTTCAGATTGTTTATTGATGATAGCATTTGTGTTTTTATGTTCACATTAATTTCATAAAATGGGGGTAGTAAACATCGAGTTACTACCAACTCTCTAGCTTCTATAGCTATATTCACACAAATGGTAGTGGTTTTGGTAGCAGAGTTTCTGCTACCCAAGTATATATATATATATATACGTTTTCATCTTTTTTTTATGATCCACCATTTTATATAAATTTTATTATCAAAATCATCTTTCATTAGGAGTGCATATAAAATATTATATTTTATTAAAATACAGAAAATAAATGAAAGAAAAAAAAAATGAAATGAAACTAATGATTATAAGATAAAAATTTTTATAGTCACTGTTTTAATGTGTACCTACCAACCTACCGAGGAGTGGAAAAATGAAAATGATAAAACGAAGTCTTATTTTTTATATTTTTAATAGGTGATTTAAAAAAATTATTATACAGTATGATTACTGTGTACATATACACCGGTATATTTTCCTTAGACCAAATTTTGTTGCAAGTCTAAGAAAATGAATTCGTACACTGATTAAGTAAGAAATTTTTTTTTAAACCAAGAATTTCTGTCTCTCATATTTAGGGAAGATAATATATATTTGGTATAAGAAAATAAGTATCTTGACTTCTATAGTTTTGACTTGCGAAAATTATCTTAACTAAAGATAAACTGACTTTTGACTCAAGAATCTCGAAATTCAATTCTTAAACTGAAATGATGATTTATTTGGACCAAGATACTAAAATTTCGGACCAAAATAAACGTTTGTTTAATCCAAACAAATGAAACTTTTTAAAGATGTATTGATATACTACAGAAGCTGCATACTGTCAACTGCATACTGTCAACATTTCAAACTGTCAACATTTAGCAAAATAATAATAATTTGATATAAATAAAAACGGTTGCACACAACAAACAGCCATGTTTTTAAACTCCGATCTCACGTCAGTTCTCCATACTATTGAGTAGTTAGTAATAAAGTAATAAATTCTGAGACAACCTGTAGGTAAAAGCACGTTTATTAAATAATAGGACATCTTCACGAATAAGTTTTATTAAAAAAAAAATTTACGATTTTCTAGAAAAAATAAAATGAGTTAAATGATTTTATATTATCATTGGATATTAAAACATTTTTATAGTAAGAGAAAAACACCTGTTAAAGCAAACGACGGTAAGACCTTGCACTGAATATACAAAAAGAGCTAACCTATTACTTTTAACATACAGAGATCGAAATTCAATTATTTTCTTATACATCAAAGCCCACTTAAGCCTTTATATAGCTGTCGAAACGTTTTGAAAAATATCTCTTACACACATCTTTCGGATAAGATCACAAACTTAAAGTTTCTAGTTCTTTAAATATTTTTTAAGCAAAAGACAGAGGACATCGAACATGCAACAAAATTATGTATATGATATCGAAGTTTCTTTTTTATTTGATTTAATATAAAAATATATATATATATTAAATATTAAATATTAACGATATTTTTTTCAATACTTATTATCACGTTTAATGTAATAAAAATGTTGGGAATGGGAAAAATTGAAAGAAAATAGATTTAAAAAAACATTCCAAGATAACAAATAAATTTTCTTTGAAACACATTCGTTATAAATATTTGCTATCTTCCAATTAAGGACGTTCGAGCATGAAACCAACGAGTCGAAACCCCTTTCGACTGATTTTGCTCATTTTTTTTTTCATTCGCTAAAAATAACGTTTTCTAATAAATCGCAAAGTTTCAGAATTTTTGACCGTTTAGAACGCAAGATAATTAATAACAAAGTAATCATTCTCTCTCATTCTCTCTCATTAGAAGCATGTAAAACTTCATGCCCGCTCAAATATTGTCTGTTGTATTAAAAAAAATACTCGATAGAATTTAAAAAAAAAAAACTAGGAGAGTAAAAATAAATATTCATTAAATAAATTTAAAAAAAACGCGTTTTATCGTTTTGTTTTCGAAATATAATAGTTTAAAAATTTTTTTTTCTTTCAAAATTACATTAATTTGTATATAAATATGTATATGTGTTGTGTATATGTGTATATGAATTTGTTCTATTACAAAAGCAAACCAGTTTTTTGTCCTGATTATATAAGACAATGCTGGAACTACCTTAATGGAAAGATATTACTAACCTCATAATAACCGCAACGGTTTATAACGATGTTGAGTTATGTATTAATAATTATTACTATCTATTTAAATATTCAAAACCACTTACGATTTTTGGTGAAGCTCATGTTAATAATTCATCAAAATTTTTATGTTTTGATAGATAAAATTTAACATATTCTTGTTAAGTACCAATAAAATTCAATAAAATTTATGGAAAATATGTTATAAGTTTTTTTTTTTTTTTTATAAAAAAAAAAAGGAAACATATCAACATTACTCTGAAGAATATAAAATTTGTATAATTTTATCATGAGACATAGATAGTCACGAAAGCATATAAATGTTTATAAGTACACTCTAGTGACCTCGTCGACAGTTCGAGACCCACATAGAAAACATAAATATATACGTAGTAGTACTTACAAAGAAAGTTTCTCAATTAAGAAATCACAGAGAAATTATAGTTTAAATTTTAAATTTAGATTGTTTTTGTTTGTTGTTTTATAACTTGAGAAATTGGTACAATATATTCCTAAGACTGTCATTCAAAAAAAGGTCAAACTCATAACAGAGAACAAGTAACAATAAAAATAATTGGGGTACGAATTATCAAAAATTTGAATTCAAATAAAAAATTTATCGTCAAAGAATTTTTGTCAGGGTGGTACACCAGCCAAGTAGCCGAGCGGTCTAAGGCGTTATGTCTACTTGGGGGCTGGGAGGTTAAGGGTTCGAATCCCGACATCGGCAGTTTGTCAATTATAAAGAAAAAAAAAAGGAGCGGTTAATTGACTAAACTGTCGGCGTATAGACGAGAACGAAGTAACCGGCTATGATTGAGAAGCAGTTTCCTTCACGAACTCCGTATGAATATCGGCATAGTTCCTATCATAGGCAGCCGCATATCCTACCAGTTCCTAGTCTATACACAAACATTCCTTGCTCTCCACTCACATCCTCACATCCTTAGGCATCACAATGGACCTTATGGTTGAAGTGTAGCCCGTCAAGGGCAGCCAGCCTCTACAATCTATCTATCTATCTTATATCTTTCTTCCTTGTGATTGGTATACTCTGATCATGGGACTGAAGTGGTTGACAAAGAAAAAAAAAGTAAATAAGACGTGAGTTATAGCTGTTAACAAACATGCGATTGATTTATTTCAAGTGAATTTCATCATGTGGACAGCAATGTAACTTTAGTTATATCAAATATGTTTATTGCGATTGGAAATTTTCATGTAAAAACGAGCAAATTCGTACAAAGGAGGAATACTTTACAATGGATGGCAAGAACTTGTTGACCGACCATTCTACCCATATTTATATATTTTTGATAGGATATTTATTTTTGTAATAAAAAAAAAAAACGACCGGACTGATTTACAATCTACTTAAAATGCAAATAAAGGGTTACAAGTACTGCACATAATATTTAATAATATAAATAATTTTTACAACACAAAATAAACTATTAAAACTGAATTTAAAATTACAGAACGAAAAAATTTATATTCATATAATAATAAATGTATATATACTTTAAAGTCTATTAAAATGGAATCGAGCACGAGCACTGGCGGGTGGGTGGGCAGACGGCAAACAATACCCAAAGTTTGCTGTAAATAATAGAGACTATATACTGCAAAGCTCTGGGCAAAGTACCGGTAAACAGTGCTTTAAGTCATAAGTATTGAACAAAAAATAATTGGTACTTAGTGAGTAGTGAGTATACCGTCTGTTTTGGACAGTGTTGCCAATAGAGAATCATTGTTAAATATTATTTACTATAGTAACTACACAATGCTTCATAAAGAAATAAAAATAGTGGGGATACTCTGTAGTCTGTAGTGTGTGTGTGTGTATGTGTGTGCATACGTAATGAATAATAATATTATAAATTAAGTGGGCTTCACTAAATTCCCCACTCTTGAATGACATCAATCAAACATCATACCACAAGCAGCCAGATGTTTGTAAGTATGTGTATGTATGTATGGTTTTATTGTAAATATTTTATTTATTTATTTAACATTGATTCCCTATTAGAAATGCTTTTGAAAACAGACTGTATAGTACATTTCAAAAATATGAATATGAATATATGTTCGTGGGTTTCCTATGGATCGCTGGAGGTTCGTTCAAATCAACAATTCCAACGAACCAAAGGCGAGCGGCGCGCACACCGCTCGCGGTTCGTGGTGTGTGTATGTGGACGCACCTTTACATATATAAATATCCAGTACTACTTCTTATAAGTACTTTACTTAAAGTACTGCTCAGCTTTCCTATAAAATATATCCACAACATACTAAACATTATTGCTCTATATACTGCACATTATTGTACAATATATATTATATATATATATATATATATATATATATATATATATATATATATATATATATATATATATATATATATATATATATATATATATATATATATATATATATATATATATATATATATATATATATATAGACACACACCGTTTCACCAACCCGTTTTGCGACTGCATTTACTCTAGAATTGGGGACTGTTGTAGTTGGCTGGAAACTAATAAAAACAACCAAATAGAAAATTCTCAGTCTGTTTGTTGTTAATGATGACAATTGTTATAGTAATTCAGTTGGTTGGTATGTGAACATAAAATAAAGCAGGGTTTACACGTTACGATAAAAATAGTTTAGGAACCAGTCATTGAAAACAAGTGAAAATAACAAGTACCAGCATAATGTACACATACATTGTCGGCACACAGATTCTTACACATACTATCAAATATTTCCGGTAGGATGATCTGGCAACGTTGCTCTGTTCTATATATTATTATTGCTTATGTCAACAGTAACAATTCCCACTCTTTACTTGATGCAACTTGAGAGAGATTGACGTACAACGTTGTCAGACCACTATTTACCATAAACGGAATGTGTTATAATTGGACAAAAATAATAGTTATTATATATTATTATATCTCGAAAACAAAACGCTAACACACGATTTTTTTAAAATATATATATGAAATGTTAAGGAATCCTCTTCTAGGTTTTTTTTAAATTCTGTTGATTATTTTTTCTAATACAACAGATAATAGTTGGGCGGGTGATAACTTTGATATTAACTATCTCGCGTTCTAAACGGTCAAAAATTCTGAAACTTCGGGATCTATTAGAAAATATTATTTTTACCTTGCAAAAAATGAGCAAAATCTGTCGAAAAGTGATAGTATGCTGGAACATCCTTAAAAAGATTTGTCTTGAATGATAGTTGTTCGACTTAAAAATCCGAACAACTTTCTAAGTATTTTTCTGAAAACAAAATGGATGCGGCACAAATCGACCAAAAAAACTAAAATATTTTGACTATTCTTCAATTTTGACTATTCACGGCCTCATGCTCTTGAGTTCGGGAATGGACCGATGATGACCATTTATGAGCACTCTTTTCGTTTCTGGATTATTGTCTAACGAACACACGTACATGCAGACAGGCACAGATACCAGAAATAGAATAATTATAACATGTTATGAACACCTACACTATAATAATTTTAATTGTTATTAACTTGGGACTAAACTAAAAATATCCTGTACATATTTTACATATATTCAGAATAAATAAAAGGTACTGGTGATTTTAATCGGGTTTACCACAAATAAATTAGTTTTTCTACACAGAATTTCCAGAATTTCCAGAACGTATGTGGTCAGCTTTATATAACACTAACCGTACGACGACGGGTATGCGGTTTTATTAGTGAATATTTTGCATGAGCAAGTGTTTATATCGTCGATTCTCCTCTCGAAAGTAAAATTTTAATAGTAGTAAAAAATTTGCATATACAATTACTTAGATATTAAACATAGCAATCATAGGGGCTTCTTCTTTCCTGTATTTAGTTTTTGCATGACCAAAAAAAAAACACTATCTACTAGTTCTAAGTAATGTATTTGTGTTTGAGATAAATCGATATTTGTCTAGGAAAACTGTTTTAATGACGCTTTAACGTTTCTCTGGTATTATAGTTTAACATGCAGGTTGTTTTTTTCCCTCTTTTAAACCATTCTAGAAAATTTGTGTTGAGGAGAATTTAAGGACGTTGTATTTCCTCAAAAATGATGAAAATTTATATTGATAAAATAAATGTTTTTCACAGAACTTCAACTCAAACATTCAAAATACCTTCTAGATAGAATCATTTGAGTGAATATATAAAGTATAATAGTAAAATAAATAGTATGTCCACTGATTTAGAACTCAATATAAACATGATATTAAAAGTAATTTTATTAGAAACTGTTACATTTTCTTACAAGTTTTAATTAATTTTGGGTAATAATTTTAGCTGTGAATAAATGCGATATAATAATTTTTAAACAAATTATTATATTTAAGATAAATAAATATTATCCTCTATTTTGTGTTACACTGTTCACATAAAGTAGATAAACCGTTTAAACACTTGTAAGTGGATCGAGTAGAATGTTTGTAAATAAATGTTCTCTGACAGTTTTGTGACCAGTTAAGAGAATATATGATTATATCTTACAACATTACATACTTATTACCTAAAAGTTGGCCAAGATAAGACACGCATACATATACATGCTATGTATTATACACTCTTGACTCTCGACAGAAGAATGAATCTTTGTCAGTTGCCTATACATGTATGTAATTAACAAATATTATACTTTGTCAAAATAATATTGGATGTTACAGTCATATATATTTTGAATTAACATTTCTTAATAGTAGTTATAATAATAATAATAATAATAATAACAGTTTACCTGACTATATCCGTGCGGTAAACTAATCGGGCTCAGCCTTGAATAAAAAAAAGAAATAATAATAATAATAAATCCAATACCACACACACCACCCAAAAGGCGATGTCGCAGAACACAATAAACATATATACATGTATACACACTACAAGAACACAAACACTCTTACAAATATACACGCACACTCACACACACATTCTCCGGTTCACATGACAGACTAGAACAAAAAATAAATAAAAAACACAGTTTACCGTCACTTGACTATGTCCGTGCGGTAAACTAATGCAAGTTAGCTTTTGAATTTTTCCGTATCTTTGTTAATAAAAAAATGGAAAATCAAAATTTTTGAAATTTTCCTATGGCGATCTTTTTTAAATACTTTAAAGAATAGCTAGCAAAAGTAAAAAAAAAGTCCAGACTTTTATTTTAAAAATTATCGGGTTTTTTTTTGTAGCAAGAATTATTAGCACGTTTTTTTCTATTTATTGACTAGACTAAACAGTAAGAGCGTTGCGTTGCCATTGGTCGGGTTGTTAAATTAAAATGGTAAAATTATGTAATGAAGAAAGAAAATTATAGTTGATTGCACATCATCATATATTTAAAGTAAATGGTGGATGGAAACTAAATACTCTCCAAACACTTAACTGTATTTACACTCAAGAATGAATATTTTCGTGTATTACAACTGATATTATACGTTAGGCGCATACGGAACGATGTTAAAAGTACAGGGTGTAGCAGTAAAAATCGTTACAGTTATTTCTAAAATGCTATATGGCAAATAGAACAGTTGATAGATTTAAGATAGATTTTAAAATAGCAGATCACTTGTACATCTAATTCATTGCCGACAAAATCCATTTGAAGGGAGATTGTTGAGTGGTTTTCTCGATAATAGGGTTGAAATTGGAACATTTGGACGATTTTCGCTGAAGGTTTATGAATTAATTTTTTGTAAATCTCTGAGCATTTTTGCTCTACAAACGGTGGTGTAGTAACAATTTTGAAATATGTCGTTTACGTTTGTACTCTGATGAAAAATCCAAGTTTGTGACCTCGAGGAGTAGCCGCTTGGGCCACCATCTTGGTTGAAAGCTGCTAAAATCTGTTTTTTGTAAGGCAAAGACCTTTTATAGGGCAAAGGTCTTTTTTTATTCCTACAGACTGGATTATTTCTATAATGTAGAATTTTGTCTTGTCTTTCAATATCCAAAAATCGTATCACACACTGGAGAGGTGTTACACTGCCTATGTGATCAACATAATGTCTGTTTCGCTTAAGCATGTAATGTAGGATAGAAAATTGTGTAACAACGATCTAGAGTGTTACATCACGTTTTTTAAACTTATAAAAATATTTCAAAACTAAAATAAATCAAATAATCGAAATGATGAACCCTGTAGCTTACGGATACATAGTCATGTAACTATTGAGACATTCTGTACACCAAGTTATAATAATAATTATTATGGAATTTTCTTATACTTTTATGTTTCAAGAAAGTTGTACACATCTACAACAAAATTTTATTTTCATTTCTTCAGAGAAATTATAATAATAATAATAATTGCAGTATATTAAATTAATGAAGTAAACAAATTTTAATATGTAAACATTACTTGCTTTCATTTACGTTCATGATTTGATATAATTATTTTATATAATTAAAAAGATGCATTCTCATTCACATACAGAGAGCTTAGAGTACTCTAATCTAAACGTACCATCAACGTCAAAAGTCGAGTCAAAATTTAAAAACTTTATAATCGATTTGTGCCTTATTCGGATTTCGGAAAAATGTTTCGAATAAAAGTTGTTAGTATAGTTATAATGAATAATTATTATCCGAAGCATTTAGTCGAAAATCGAATTAATATAGGGACAAATCAATTATACAGTTTTTAAATTTAAGCTCGACTTTTGGCGTTGATGGTACATATGTATACATTTAAGAAACAAACGAGAAATTACTTTTTATATCAATAATGAAAATAGTAGAGAGCTATTCAAGATTTTAGCTTAAAGATACAAATGGTTGCTACCTGAAACAAATTACATAAATGTCATTTAATGTAAATCCTTAAAGAATTTAGTTTTTATTATCGAATTTCTTGAAAGGAAATGCAGCTATTGATTTGTATCGATGATGGAATTTCGTAAAAGTTTCTTCAAATATCTATCTACTAGATGTTGACCAAAAAATGAGAATCGTTAAAATTTTCTAAAGAGAGAGAGAGAGATTTTTCTGAAATTCATTCAAGAAAACTATATCACGGTGTAAAAAACAAACAAAAAAGTTTAATAAAGTTTTGCTATTTGACGCTTATTTTTTAAGATATAATCAATTAAACATTGATAAATTCAACAAGTCACACAGAGCGCGTAGTGTAAGGAGGCGTGACCTCAGCAGTAGTGCGGGGCGCTTTACCTTTTAAAGGCTCGCAGACGGTGATAGGCCACGACTCCTTGCACTATGCGCTCTGTGATTGGTTGAATTTATCAGTTTAATTGATTATATCTTAAAAAATAAGCGTCAAATCGAAAAACTTGAATTTCAGAACACTCTGTATATATATATATATATATATATATATATGCGTTTATGAATCTGTGGACAAACTGTTTTTTAATCAGATTTTGAAAATATCTTTTTATGACGATGATGCTATTTAAGTGTGTGTTTGTGTGCGTGTGTATGACATATATATTTATTTATAAAGAAAAACATTCATCTATTGAAAATGAGAAGAATGACACAATTTTCATTCCATATAATACTTTTATAAAATGATTTATTACCTACTGATAATGAAAATTTTTTGATTTCATTTTTAACAAATCTTGTTGACATATTTTGACATATTATATATACATATATATATATATATATATATATATATATATATATATATATATATATGTATGTATATATATAAATGTATATATTTATTTATTTATTTTATGTATATATATATATATATATATATATATGTGTATATATATAAATGTATATATTTATTTATTTATTGTATATATATATATATATATATATATATATATATATATACTACGTGAATTAAAATAGACCCAATTACAACATTGTGTAGTGCATCTACCACTGGCTATGCACAGTAGACCATAATATGGTGCTACACTCACACGAAGGACGACGGACAATAAAGACGATGTATACATGCACGAGTGAGATGCAACTATATATAAATGATTGTAGTTAGAGAGTTATAAGTATAATATAATCGTTATTTATGTTATAATATAATACTGATTATTTAAGTGTGACAAAGTAAACCATATCATAGTACATTACATATAGACAGCGATAGATACACTATAAAGTTTTCCAGATTGGGTGTATTTTTAAAAAGAAGCTGTATATATATATATATATATATATATATATATATATATATATATATATAAAAGCAGATTTATATTTGATGATGGACGTATGTCAAATGTATATAAAAGACGAGTGCGTTTCAATGTATACAAAAAATATTATAAAATTTAATTTATTATTCCATAAAATGTAAAATCTGGTTAAGATTTCTATTTCGTATGTCACATCAGATTTCATAATGATCAAATACGAATCAAATACGAATCACTATTCGATGACATATCGGTTAAAGTTTTCGTGTTACATATAGTTATATCAAATATAAGGGTGGTACACCAGTCCAAGTAGCCGAGCGGTCTACGGCGTTATGTCTGTGGAGTATGCAATACTTGGAAACTAGGAGGTTATGGGTTCGAATCCCGACATCGGCAGTTGGTCAATTATTAAAAAAAAAGAAAAAAAAATTCGTTACGCAGGAGCTGCTTCAACTTAGCGAATTTCCTTAGAATAAATCACTCTCTAGTGATCACAATTTTAGTCTGATCAAAATGAAATGTCATATATGATTTTAGCATTTGCAAGTCCAATTTTCTCAATAAATAAATATTTCTCAATAAACATACGTCGAGGCGAATGGGGGGAGGTATCAAAAAAGAAGAAAACACAAAATATAAAATATCTCTCTTAATATTAGAACAATCGAAAAATGCGTAAGGAATAAAGTTGTATAAAATCAAATTTGCTACAATTCATCACCTTATCATTTTTGCTCAAACTCTAATGTGTACAGAGATAGTAAGGAATTTAATTTTCAATATTAAACCGTCAATATTTCTGTAAATATTATTGTTACAGAAAAAATGATAAGAAACAAAATTACAGTAAAACTTAATACCTACAACTTTACTTCTTATAAATTTTTCGATTTTTCAAATTTTAAGGGAGATATCTCAAATTTTATGTTTCCCCCTCCCTCTAAACCCCCCTTTCCCCTGGTCCGATTTTACCCATTAACGAACTTGACCTTTTGAATATCAAAAGCGCCTCAAATACCAAATCTCATCCCGATAAAATGAAAACTGTGACCGCTAGAGTGATGACAGACACATATGTATATATATATATGTATATATATATATATATATATATATATATATATATATATATATATATATATATATATGTCCATAGATATATATATATATAAATTTTTCAGATGGTGACTTTTGACATCTACTAGGTAGGATTGATGGACATTTGAAGAAATTTTTGCGAAATTTTGACTTCGGTACGGGACCAATAGCTCTATTTCCTTTCAGGAAATTCGCTAAAAAGGGCGGTTAATTGACTAAACTGTCGGCTATGCTTGAGAAGGTTTTCTGCAGTTTCCTTCAAAATTCCAGATGAATATCGGCATAGTTCCTATCATAGTCGGCTGCAGCCGCATATCCTACCAATTCCTAGTCTACTCACAAATTCCTTTCACTCCACTCACATCCTCACATCCTAAGGCATCACAATGGACCTTATGGTCGAAGTGAAAGTTTAATAACTTTGATTAAACGTCAATATGAATACACAAGAATACACAATACAATTATGTCAATCATTCATTACCAAAACGCTTTTTTCACCTAAACAGGTATCGTTTTACCAATTTACCAAACAGGCATCGATGAACTCTATTTTATAAGGATTTAGAAATATCTTCAGCTATACTCATAGTAGTTTTGTTTCTAGAATTCGTATATATATATATATATATATATAAATTATACCCTTTTTGTGTTCAAATGAAATTATTTTATAAGGTCATAAAACTATTAGATAATAGTGTGACGAATTGTCTAATAAATTTTCCATACTCATGAATTATCTATTAACACAAAATTTTATTATACGATTATTAAATAGAATATTCGGTATGTATAGAAGGAATTTAACGATACATTAAGATGAGAATAGGAGCCGTATTCGTCTTAAATTCGGTATCAGATTACTATCTCTTTAAAATGAAATTATTCTATGATAAATTATAAAACCTATTTTGACAAAATGGAAACCCGACTTCAAAAATCAAATATTCTATAACAAAAAATGCACTAAAAAGTAAAAAAATAATTGCATATTCTTGAGCCAATTTTAGTTCAACTAAGCAAAAATTTTTTAAATATATATGTACAATTATTGTTATTTTTGGAGTCGATGTCAGCATAGAGAAATTCACATAACTTTTGGACACTGCCTCCAAAAATAATATAGAATATTTGATTTTTGAAGTTATAATTAAAATTACTTTCATTCAATTTACTCTTGTTAACATCACTCTTATTTATACTGATGATGACTACTTTGTTGTCGAAATATGTATTTATAATGCAAAAACTGATCTAGGTATTTGGGCGAATTTGAAATTTTATTTCAGAAATTTAGAGTTCTCATTAATTATCATTTGATAATCTAATATTTAAATAAATTTGTTTTATTTGAAATAATTTTTTTGCGATTTGTGATAGATGGCGCTGTGGCATCCTACATGCTTATCATAGCTTTTAATTACTTTCTCATTACTTCAAACAGTTTATTCGTTAAGAAATTATTTCAATTTCAATTTCTTTCTGCATATAACTAAATTTTATCGATGACTCTCCATCACTTTTTGAAAACGTTCATAAAAAAATTCGTTACGCAGGAGCTGCTTCAACTTAGCGAATTTCCTCAGAATACATAAATTACTTTCTAGCAGTCACAATTTTAGTCTGATCAAAATGAAATGTATATGATTTTAGTATTTGCAAGGCCAATTTTATTAATAAAGGGCATACGTCAAAGGGAATGGGTGGTATAAAGAGAGAAGAAAACACAAAATATAAAATATCTCTCTTAATGTTAGAACAATCAAAAAATACGTAAGGAATAAAGTTTTAGAAAATCAAATTTGCTACAATTCATCACCTTATCATTTTTGCTCAAACTCTAATGTGTACAGAGATATTAAGGAATTTAATTTTCAATCTTAAACCGTGAATATTTCTGTAAATATTAGTGTAACAGAAAAAATGATAAGAAACAAAATTACAGTAAAACTTAATACCTAGAACTTTACTTCTTATAAATTTTTCGATTTTTCAAATATTAAGGGAGATATGTAAAATTTTGTGTTTCCCCCTTCCTTTAAACCCCCCTTTCCCCTTGTCCGATTTTACCCATTAACGAACTTGACCTTTTGAATACCAAAAGCGCCTCAAATACCAAATTTCAATCTAATAAAATGAAAACTGTGACCGCTAGAGTGATTACAGACACATATATATATATATGTATATATATATATATATATATGTATATATATATATATATATATATATGTCCATAGATATATATATATAAATTTTACAGATGGTGTTTTTCGACATCTACTAGGCAGGATCGATGGACATTTGAAGAAATTTTTGCAAAATTTTGAAGTCGGTACGAGACCAATAGCTCTATTTCCTTTCAGGAAATTCGCTAAAAACACCAGTAAAATGATCCGTTCTAATAGGTTGCAGCTTGTTATAAATATATACTAAGGGCCACAAAAGTAGCGCTCTTTTTACAAAATTATATCTTTAATTTGTACCTTATTTATTCGCTTTTCAAAAAAATGCTTCTATCAAAAGTTATTCATTATAAATAGTACTAATAACTTCTATGCGAAACATTTTCCCAAAAAACCGAAATGAATAAGGGGCACAAAATGACTACAATATCGAAGGACACAACTTTTATGGACCACAGTACAAATAGGTGATGGTTTGATGATACAAACTTTTTTACGACATTTTTTATTACCATTTAGAATGAATGGATTTCTGAGTGCAGAAGAGTACGATATTCAAATATATTTTTTATTCGTTTATAATCCAATTAAAATGATTAAAGCAGTATTTTAATAATGCAAATGAATCAAATTATATTCGTTTTATTATAAATGGTAATTAATTTGGCATAATGTTTATTAATATTGAAATTTATTTTAATATGATTGAAAAAGTAACTTATCAACTCCCTTTACAGGCACTCCGCTCCAATACAATTGAACCAAACTGAATCCAAAATGTTCCCATTGGTTTTGTTGATATCTGTAGTACTTTTAACGAAAAATATGAAATATGGGTGAATTTTTATCGTAAAGAGTTAGATAGAAATTTAAAGGCCAGATTCTAATATTAATGAAAAATTTATTATGAGTTAAGTTGTATAAAATACATTTTAATACAATTTATCAACCGATCATATTTTCGAAAGCTCAGATCTTAACGGAATTCTTTGCAATTTTATATTCAAATACTTTTACCGCCATGATAAATTTATGTCACCATAATAAATTTTTTGATACTCATCATGAAGCTCGTAGCTCTGAGATAATTCTTTATGACGAATTTTAACTAAAAATTTCAATGGAGATGCATTTTTTATAAAATTCGACCGCACTGCAAAACTACTTATAAAACAATTCAAGCAGAACACTGTCTAAGTATCAAATAAAGAAAGTGGTTGAACAGGTTCAAACTGTGATAAAAATTTGAACGAGATAAAATTTTTATTCTAAATATCATATTTTTAAATTAATTTAGTTAGCAACAGCTATTTTTTTGTTTTTGTCGTGGAGTGATGCGAACTTGATGTCCGTTAATTACTTCCATTGTTACTGCAGCTTCAAATCTTAATTCATCCATATTAAGGTCGGTATGAAATTCATATCGACTTAATAATGTCGCTAATGTTGTTTTCATCAGTATCCGTGAATATCGAATACCTAAACAAAAGGTGAGAGGTCTCTTATTAAAATGAGTGTATTTGACCCTTTTTAAGTTTTGATGAAAATTTTCACACGATGAAATTCATATGAAAAACAGAAATAATTCCGTTCTTGTGAAGAAAGAAGATATCACACTTACGAAAATAGTGCGTTCTAGACGTAAAATTACATCAAAATAGAAGTCGTTTCTATTTGAATAGAACTAAAAACTTCACATCAATAAATAAATAGTATTGCGATTTGTGAAGTAAAACTATCGATTTAAGACTTTCATCAAAACTAAGACGTGTAAAGTAGATAAAGTTACATACCAATACAATTTCTAGGACCAGCACTAAATGGAATGTACGCGTAAGGATGTTGATTTTTTATATTTTCCGGTGTAAAACGTTCTGGATCAAATTTTAATGGATTCTTCCAGTAATTTTTATTTCGATGTATAGTAAATATTGGAATTACTATAGTTGCTCCTTTTGGAAATGTGTAGTTGCCTAAAGATCGGTTTTTATTGATTAATATTTAATTTATAAATTCGAATCAAGCAATTATTACCTAATTTAATATCTTGAGATGCTTCTCTTGCGATTGCTGGCACAGTCGAAATTAATCGCATGGACTCCATAATTACCATATCCATGTATTTGAGTTTTGAAAGGTCATCAAAATTGATTGCGTTTCGTTTGATGTCACCAAAAACTTCAAAAATCTCGTTATAAACTTTGGTTTGTATGTCTTTGTAAACAGCCAGTTGTAATAATAGAAAACTTAAAGCAGTCGCTGTCGTTTCATAACCCTAAGAGCAGAATTTATTTATTTTTAGGCTACATTTAGCTATTAAAGTGAGTATTTGGGGCATGTTATGGAACTGTAGAAAATTATACTCGAAATTTAATTGTTATCCAATTAACGGATCTATATAAATAATAAGGCTGATCAAATACTATGCTTTAATTAGATAAACCTTTGGTGTTACCATTAATACAAGTTGGTTCCTTTTTTACACGTGTAAGTTTTTTTGAAAGTCTTCAATCGAGTCTGCTACTAAGCAAGCACTCCTTTTGGTAAAATATTTTGTTATACCAAATAAAGATGGCTTCTATTTTGATTCAATATTACCTGTAATCTAGTGCACTGTTTGCGTATGTGTGAAACGCACGCAGCTTTTTTCTTATAATTGGTGTTCTTTGGCCAAGTGACTGACGCAGTTTGCGTCGACTAAGAAAGAAATATTAAATAAGAAGGAAATTATAGCTACGATAAAAAAAGCGATTTATTAATTTCCGATGGAATCCGATGGATTATATCAACTATTTTTAATGCGATTAAAGACGTATAAAAAGAAGCTTATAATCAAATTACCAATCACGCCCGATATTTTGAACGATTTTTATAAGTACGTAAGTGTTAATTAAATTTGTGGAACTGGCTTCATAAGCCCATACAACTTTTCTAGTTAACGTACCCCCACAATGATAAGGTTAACTTCATCACGTAGTTGTGTATCGGTAAGATCTGAGTTGTTTTTTGTAAAATCCATTAAATAGTCCAATAATGGTTTTTTGTATTTATTTTTACTAATCGCTTTAACATCAATTCCATTATTGTTGACTGAAGCGTCATACTTTTTTCTTTTCTCAGAAATGACCTAAAATATAAAAAATTATCACGCTATTAACAATATTGATTTTAGCACCCAAAATACTTTAAGCACTAACATTGTCAGTAAATCCGTGTAGAATATTTCGACATTTGGATACCATTTTATAATCCTGTGTAAATCGATAAAATAGAGAAGGAATCTTGAGTACATTAAAACATCTCACCATTATAAGTTGTGCTGCACTAAAATAATTATATTGAATATTCAATTAATGAATTAATTTAAACGGTTTAGTTTTGCACCTCCTCAGTGCAGTCCAGAATGGATGACACTTTTTGTTCGTGGTGGAAATTATGGAAATTAACAAGTTTTCAAAATAAATAAATTAGGAATTATTATTTGTATCAACTTAGACGCCACAATTCAATAATAATGTCAATTTCCATTATGGTCACGTAAGACATAGTAGGAAAGAACTGATGTATACTATATAGACATGTCATTGAATTTAGTAATTAAATAGTGATATGAAAAAATTAACTCATCTACCAGGAATTGAACTATGGACCTCTAGCCCAGTGTGGCTACCATTACACCACGAATGATTCTTTCAATGATATGAAAACCGGGAGATTCAGGATTCGAATCTTGGTGGATGAGTTAATTTTTTCATATCCAATATTTAATTAAAACAAGTAATGTAACATTTAGCTGAATTAATTGTTTGAATACCCAGTATATACTGAGTTGTATATCAATGTTTGAATTGCTAACAATTCTGCCCATTCAATGTTTATAAATAATGAATTATTTGTAAATGATTGTTTTGTATTAATAATATTGAACAGTAAAAGTGTTCTTGCGTTTAAGAAAATGTATATACTCAATAGTTTTCTCATAATTTTTCATCTCTCATCTTTTTCTCATCTTTAAAACCATAAGAGATTTTTTTTTAATTGTGGGACAATTCAAAAATTGTTAATTCAAACATTGATATACAACTCTGGAATATAAACTGGAATTTTAAACAATTAACTCAATTGTTACATTACTTGTTACTACTACTTTACTGGCGAGCGATGTTTAACAAACTGAGACAATAAAGCATTAGACGATGCAAAATCCATATTTTGATTGAAATCTACAAATCGAAAATTGCCAAATGAATTAAGCTCCCGGTTCCAAGTTCTCGAGTTTTTTATCGGTCCAAAATTCTTACAATTCTGAAACCGAATAGTAATTTTTAATATTTTTCAAAGCATTTCATCGAAAAATATGAAAAAATGGGTAGATAATATATAATATTATAATCCCACACTGGTTGACAATAACAGACTACGCCACTGAGAGAAATACGGTTAAATTAATAATTTACCTCTCCGTAGCATCAAACTAAGGAGATTTATGTTCATGTGAGTTAATATTTGCACCCATAGTTGATCCTAAAATAACATTTGACCCTGAGTTATTGTAATTTTCTGTTCTTAATTTTAACGAATTTACCTAAAACTGTATCCAGAGTGGTTCTTGATAAATAATCTAATATGTCAAACGATTTTTCATTATTTAATTCCAAATCTAATTTTTGTGTTAAAATATCAATCTTTTCCACAAATATTTTAAAATATGATTTTAAAATTATCGGACTAAAACCTCTGATAATGATACTTCGATGATGTTTCCATTCTGGAACTAAAATAAATATTTTAAATGGTTACCGAAGTTTGTGTTATTCATAGAAATTACTAAAACTTGTTCATACCCTCCGAAGTTAAAATCGACTTTCCCATTACAAAGTTCCACAAGTATTTAAATAAATATGGCTTTTCTAAGTTATTTTCATTTGTTAAAATCTCTTGAACAATTTTTGCATCTGATGTAATAAATATTGGTACTGGACCCAGCCAAAACCGAAGTGTTTGATACTTGGAAAGTAATACGAGTGAATTGTGTGTCGCTTCTGGAAAAAAAAAACTTCTACACAATGTTCCGTCCCTAAAGTGGTAGTAAATTTGTTGCTTTCCCAAATCAAGATCCATAATAAATACATAAAATTATCTGAATATAGTTAGTTATATATGTAGTTATAGTTATCTGGAACGTTTAGCAATTGTTATAAAAACTCATAATCCGATGTTTTGGAGGTGGTGATTATATTTTCACCTTGATCTTAGACTTCAAGGGTATTTGAAGGCGTTTTCAAATGAGAATCTACGATTTTTGCCAGGATTGGATACTTGAAAAAAGGGCATAAAAGCTGCAAGATTAATTCTTTTTTGGTTAGTGATTAACCGTTTAAATTCGTTTAAAAAAATGATTTTTCAAACGTAAAAGATTGCATTTTTAATAAAAAAAAAAGGTCTTAAAAACGAAAAATAAGATGGATTTCTATTCATCGAACATAAATCCTGAATTGTTATTCTTAATAATTTTTTCTAAAGGCCTGAATTTTTCTCTAAAAATGCAATCGTAATTTTGAAATAATTAATGTTCTTCTATTTCCTCAGCTATCCGATTCTGTCAAAAAATATGATGCGTTCCCATTTGGAAAATGCAAATTGAAATTCAAATAACTTGAAAGCCAAGATATAAATTAAGATTCCTCGTTACGAACAAATCAACTTTTATACGATACATTTCTTCTAAAAACACTTAAGAATGTACGAGCACTAGATATAGTCCATTTATAAATTCTTCAAAATCTTTTATAGTACATTCATAAAAGTCCATAATAATGTTTATTATTTTTTGTCGTAAGTTAAAATTCAAATTTAAATTAGGGCCGTCATACCGGGCCTAAGAAAAAATATATTTAAGAAAAAAATCCTGAGAGTTCGGGTAATGAAGCTACCGCCGACAGAAATAAAATATACCAAAAATCTCAGTTGTTTCTTAAATATCTTTTTTTTAGGCTCGTCATACTGAATTTTGTTGGATCAATCTCTTTAGTAATATTTGTCTTTTCTATTTCGTAGTTTTTTTTTATTCGTCTTATTTTATTCCAAGTGAAAATTATAAAATATGTCAAAATATATATAAAATATAATATGTGTGAAAATATAAGTTTCTCCATAAGAGCCATGCATTAAAACTCGAACTTTAACATTAAATAATTAATTCAAGGGCCCCGTACAATACAATAACCCCAATGCTCGTACATCCGTAAGAAATATTTAGGGTCATTGTTTAAACTAAGACTGCTAGTGTCAATACCACCAACTATTTGTTCAAAAACCGAATGGATTGTAAACAATCCATAACAAACGGCATGAAAAAATACCAATAACGGTTTAATGCAATAACGTTAAGCCCATACGTAAATCCGCAACCACGAAAAATACTTCAGGACAAATGTATTTAAAACTTCTAATTATTTTTGTCACAATCGAGTTATATTTTATATTGTTAAATTTAATTTTAGTTAAAAGTACTAATTTAATTCACCTTCATGGGCTCCAATTAACATTGATGCATTTCCAATGATTGGGTAAGCCGATGGTCCAGGAAATTTAGATGCATAGTAGCACATTCGAATATAATTTGAAAAATAACTCCAAATGAGAAAGATCACTAAGATTGACAACACTACCGATACAAGAACTTGACTTTGAATACATTTCATTAATAATATTGGAAACATTTTGTTTTAAACGTGCCGTAGAAATGTGTCCAATTTGATGGACCCCAATTTGGAAATATACATTTTAATTGAATTGACGGTGTTATTTATATTAAAATTAAACTTATCTTATAATTAAAAAAATCTTGACAATTTGATTTAAAATATTTTATTGAATATCCTCTGCATGATTTTAGAGTTAAGTACGTGATGTGTTTATTTTGGAGCAAAACGATGAAGCACAAAATTCGTTAAAAGAAATTATCAGATTTTTATTTTCGAGAAAATCTGGGAAGGATCTTTATAAAAACTAATTTACCACTTCAGGTGTAGTGGACATTTCTAAACAAAACAATTTGTTGTTGGATGTTTTCAGTATGGTGGTGGAAAATTTAAGTATTGCAATAAAACAATGGTTTTTAGACCTCAGGAATCTGGATATCGATTTTGAATTCTATTAGTCACAAGAGGCATGGTGATTGTACTATTGATTTTTCAACGCGGTTTTTTCAAATGTTATTTTAAGTTGTACTGAGTACATTAAGATTTATTATGCAACAACAACTGCTTAATAATTGCAAAAAAATTTCATAACAAGTGCAAAAAAATTGCACAACATTTGCTGGACGTTGATTATTTTTTTTTACCGATTCTATTCAAATTTTGGCTAGACCTTTATAGACATAACACATGCCTTGGAATCTCTTGTACCCCAACTCTCAATTTTGGGTAGGACGCGATTTTATTTATTTATTGCGTAGTTATAAGTTTAAAATTATGTTTTGGGGGTCTTATTCGAACCGACTATAATTTGACGAGAAAGGTGTGTAAATAGTTTTTGGGTTATATTTTCGTAACGGTGCAGGTTACAAAAAAAAAACGGTAAATGTTACAAGTTTTTTTGAGAGGTTTATTGTTTGATATACTCAACTCCAGACAATTTTTGCCGTAATGTTGATAATTAATAAACAACTCCATGTTTGAAACAAGTAATGTAACAACTAACAGAGTTAATTATTTGAACACGCAGTATACACTGAGTTTATAGAAAAAAATTTCAAACAAAAGTTGTTTATATTTTAAAAAGAAAAAGATCTTCTGTTATTAAATTTTTGTTATGTCTCTAACGGTTTCAAAGATAGACAGCGTTCCCATTTCGCCCAAACATGGTCCGATTTTGACTATTTACGAGCTTGATCCTCCTTTTTTTCTATAGAACTCAGAAAAAAGTTTCAGTTCGTTACCTTTTTTCATTCTTGAGTTATTGTGCTCATAGATGGACAGACAGACGGACAGATGGATAGAGAGATGGACATGCGGAAATGGAGGATTAATTAGGTAATTTTATGAACATCTATAACAAAAATTATTTCAAGCGTTAAAAAGTCGGAACTAAACTTAATATACCTTGTATATTTACAATATACTGGGTGTAAAAACGCAAAAAACGACCGCGTGCCTGGAAAACAACATTAAAAAATTTAACCAAATTTAATTTTATTTAAGTTTACCAAAATTTTTAAATTACGCAAAGTATCAAGTATCAACTTAAGAAAGTGGTTTAACAGGTTCAAACTGTGTTGAAACTTTATTCAAGGTAAAATTATTATTCTAAATAGCATATTTTTAATTAAATTAATTCAGTTTAGCAACAGTTATTTTATGGCTTTTGTCGTGGAGTGATGCGCACTTGATGTCCGTTAATTAATTTCATTGTTATTGTAACTTCAAGTCTTAATTCATCCATATTAAGGTCGGTATGAAATTCATATCGACTTAATAATGTCGCTAATGTTGTTTTCATCAGTATCCGTGAATATCGAATACCTAAACAAAAATTGAGAGGTTATCTTATTATAATGAGTGTATTTGACCCTTTTTACACGTGTAAGTTTTGATGAAAATTTTCACACGATGAAATTCACATGAAAGTCAGGGACCCAGGAACCCTTCTTGTTTAATATTTTCTTTGTCAACAGCGCCAGTCATATAGCCATGGTCAATGCACAAGAAAGAAGATATCTCACATACGCAATCAGTGCTCTACACGTTTTATATGTAAAATTACATCAAAATAGAAGTCGTTTCTAGTTTAATATAACTAAAAACTCCACATAAATAAATAAATAATACTGCGCTTTGTCAGTAAAACAATCGATTGAAGACTTTCAACAAAACTAAGACGTGTAAATCAGATAAAGTAGATAAAATTACAGACCTATACAATTTCTAGGACCAGCACTAAATGGAATGTACGCGTAAGGATGTTGATTTTTTATATTTTCCGGTGTAAAACGTTCTGGATCAAATTTTAATGGATTCTCCCAGTAACGATTATTTCGATGTAGAGTAATTATTGGAATTACCAAAGTTGTTCCTTTTGGAATTGTGTTGTTGCCTAATGATCGGTTTTTATTGATCAATATTTAATTTATAAATTCGAATCAAGCAATTATTACCTAATTTAATATCTTGAGATGCTTCCCTTAAGATTACTGGCACAGTCGAAATTAATCGCATGGACTCCATAATTACCATATCCATGTATTTGAGTTTTGAAAGGTCATCAAAATTGATTGTGTTTCGATTGATGTCACCACAAACTTCAAAAATCTCGTTATAAACTTTAGTTTGTATATCTTTGTAAACAGCCAGTTGTAGTAATAGAAAGCTTAAAGCATTTGCTGAGGTTTCATAACCCTAAAAGCAGAATTTATTTAATTTTAACCTACACTTAGCTATAAAAGTGTGTAATTTTGGCATAATATGGCACTGTTTAGAATTATACTGGAAATATAATTGATATCCATCTAACGGATCTACATAAACAATAACCATTAGTGATCAAAAACAATGCTTTATTTAGACTGCAATGTTGATAAACATTTGGTTAGTTCAAACTTGTTAGTTCCTTTTTACGCGTTTGATGAAAGTTTTCAATTGCGTGTGTTACTCATATTTATACTTAGTAAAAGTTTTATTAATAACCTTCCTGTGAATTTCATCGTGTGAAGAACTATCTATGTTATTGTTTTTAATGCGATTGAACACGTTTATAAAAACTTACACGTGTAAACAGGCTCATAATTTTTTTTTTCAATCACGTCTATCGTTTGAACTATTCTTATTGGTATATAAGTTTTTTTTTAATTTGCCAATTTGGCTTCATAAATACATCCTGTATTTTAATGTCAGCTTACCCCAAAAATGATAATATTAACTTCATTACGTAGTTGTGTATCGGTCAGGTCTGAGTTGTTTGTTTTAAAATCCATTAAAAATTCCAATAATGGTTTTTTGTATTCATTTTTATTAATCGCTTTAACATCAATTCCATTATTGTTGACTGAAGCGTCATACTTTTTTCTTTTCTCAGAAATAACCTAAAATATACAAAATTATCACGCTAGTAACAATATTGTTTATAGCATACCAAATACTTTAAGCACTTACATTGTCAGTAAATCCTCGTAGAATATTTCGACATTTGGATGCCATTTTATAATCCTGTGTAAATCGATAAAATAGAGAAGGAATCTTGAGTATATTAAAACCTCTCATCATTATAAGATGCAACGCACTAAATAAAATAATAATATTCAACAATGAATAAATTAATTTTTAAGGGAAATTTAGTTTTCACTTTCTAAGTGCCGTCCAGAATAGATAAATAAAACGGGAGTATTTCCCAAAACAATAACAAACATTTAATTGTAGCTATAGATAATATCACATAAAAGCCATGAAATTAGAATAATCATTAAAATTAATAAATTATTACTAAGTTTTAAGTTAGGCAAACCAATACAGTTTGAACAACGCTCCTGGTGATGAAACAGCGTTACATTTTTATCGGACTACTGTTCTCAAATCCAAAAGTCCTTGAAATCGGTTAGTATTTTTTTAATGGCTACGCCACTGAGAGAAATACGGTTAAATTAATGAATTACCTCTGCATAGCGTCAAAGTAAGGAGATTCATGTTCATGTGAGTTAATATTTGCACCCATAGTTGATCCTAAATAAAATTTGACTCTGAGTTATTGTAATTTTTTTCTAAATTTAAACGAATTTACCACAAACTGCATCCATACTGGTTCTTGATAAATACTCAAATATGTCAAACGAGTTTTCATTATTTAACTCCACATCTAATTTTTGTGCTAAAATATCAATCTTTTCCACAAATATTTTAAAATATGATTTTAAAATTATCGGACTAAAACCTCTGATAATGATACTTCGATGATGTTTCCATTCTGGAACTAAAATAAATATTTTAAATGGTTACCGAAGTTTGCGTTATTTATAGAAATTATTAAAACTTTATTTAATACCCTCGGATGTTACAATCGACTTTCCCATTACAAAGTTCCACAAGTGTTTAGATAAATATGGTTTTTCTAAGCTATTTTCATTTGTTAAAATTTCTTGAACAATTTTTGCATCTGATGTAACAAATATTAGTATTGGACCCAGCCAAAATCGAAATGTTTGGTACTTGGTACACAATGCGAATATTTTTTGGGTCGCTTCTGAAAACAAATTTCTAAATGAGAATGTTCCGTCTGTATAATATTATATTTGTTGATTTCCCAAATCAAGATCCATAATATAACTATTGTCTGTAACTATTTTTGACACAATTGAGTTAAATTTTATATTGTTAATTTTTACCTTCATGGGTTCCAATTAACATTGATGCATTTCCAATGATTGGGTAAGCCGATGGTCCAGGAAGTTTAGATGCATAGTAAAACATTCGAATATATTTTGATAAATAAATCCAAATGAGAAAAATCACTAAGATTGACAACACTACCGATACAGGAACGTGACTTTGAATACATTTCATGGAAAATATTGAAAACATTTTATTTTAAACGTGCGGTAGAAATGTATCCAATTTGAAGCACGTCCAATTTGGAAATATGTATTTGAATTGAATTTTCGGTGTTTTTTATATTAAAATTCAACTTATTATCTTATAATAAAAAAAAAACTACATTGGAAACTTGATCAATTATTAAATTTTATCGAACATCCTCTGCATGATTTTAGAGTTAAGTGCGTGATGTATTTATTTTATATACATCAATTATATACATCATTTTCTCTTGTATAAAAGAAACTCTCGAATTTATATTTCTAGAAAATCTGGGAAGGATATTTATAAAAAAAAAGTTCGTTACGCAGGAGCTGCGTCAACTTAGTGAATTTCCTTAGAATACATAAATCACTCTCTAGCGGTCATAC
Source organism: Nineta flava (assembly GCA_963920215.1). NCBI lineage: Eukaryota > Metazoa > Arthropoda > Insecta > Neuroptera > Chrysopidae > Nineta > Nineta flava. The sequence continues at coordinate 142,270,653 of OY986040.1, forward strand.
TTTTAGTGTGATCAAAATGAAATATAATATCTTATATGACTTTAGTATTTGTAAAAATTAAATTTATTAATAGCCAAAATAGAACGATGTATAACGATTATAGTTTATAGTTACTATGGAAAAGACAATCATAATTGACATTTCAAAATTAAAACAAAATTTTAATCAAATAATTTTATAGTTTATTTTAACCGACTCCAAAAAAAGAAGGAGGAGATTTTATGTTCGATTGTTAAGTAATGTAACAACTAACTGGCTTACATGTTTGAATACCCAGTATATACTGAATTGTATATCAATGATTAAATTGTCAACAATTCTGCGTATTCAAAATGTTAACAATTCTTTTCGAGGAACATATAATCACAAATTATGAGAAAACTGTTGAGTTTATGAAAATCTTTTTTAAACAAAACTTGTTTATTTTAAAAAGAAGATTTTTTATTAACATATTTTTTTTCTACCTCTTACGGTTTCAAAGATGTATATACACCCCCCCCCCCCCCGGAGCGAAGGGAAACACGTTCCAATGGTTTCAAAGATAAGCAGTTTTGCCCAAATATAGTCTGATTTTGCCCATTAACGAACTTGACCTTACTTTTTTGATCTAGAACACATTTCAGCTCGTTGTCTCTTTTCGTTCTTGGGTTATCGCGTCCACAGACAGACAAACGGACATGCGAAAATGGTGAAATTTTATGAACACATATACCAAACATTCATGCCTACGATCAATATTTTTGAAGAAACTTTTACAAAATTCCAACATTGGTGCAAAAACAATAGCTGCATTTCCTTTGGAGGAAATTCGCTAATAATGTACCATTTCAGGTGTAGTGAAAATTACAAACAAAACAATTGGTTTTACGATGTTTCCAATATGGTGGTGGAAAATTTATTAGACCTCAGGAATCTGGATATCGATTTTGAATTCTTATATTCAGAAGAGGTCAGGTGATTGCACTTTTGATTTTTCAACAGTTTTATCAAATGTTATTTTAATGTTATTTTATGCATCTTCTGCGGATTTTCAAAAAAACGATTGCATTTTTTGAGAAAAATAAGGTAAAAAACCCGAATATTAGTAAATTTATTTTCCATGATAGCATCTTTATTTTTTTCTTGCAAAAACGTTGACTTATTTACCTTGACATTATTTTTACCTGAATTTTGATATATGAATTCGCCTTTTAATAAACGTCAAAAAATATTTGTTTTGCTGAGCAATTTATATATATATATATATATATGTATATATATATCCGAGGTCTGTCCAAAAAGTAACCGACCTGCTTTTATATCTTCGCATCAGAGTGTTCCAGCGAGGCATGAACGTCAACAGTAAAGCCTCGCGAACTTATCGATGGCTTGCCGAGACCTACAGGTCGTTTAGTTCATGCGCAGCGTGTATTTGTTTACAAAGCCTTTTTTGCGTTCGTAATTATTTATTTTGTAATTATTAAAAATGACTGAAAGATCACTTGCCCCCTGTCACTTTTGGTTGCTTCCGAATTTGAAAAAACCGCTTAAAGGACACCGGTTCCACGACAAAAAGACAGTTGAAGATTATGCGACGAGGGCTTTCAAGGTAATTCCAAAAAATGATTTCCAGGACTGCTTCGGAAAGTGCAACCACCGCTGGGAGCGTGTTATTCAATCAAATGGAGACTACTTTGAAGGATATCATTTGAAGGATGACGAACAATAACGACAGCGCGGAGATATGAAGGTAGGTCGGATACTTTTCGGACAGACCTCGTATATATATATAGTAGTCTCACTAATCCGGCACGTCAATAGTTCGACACGTCCAATAATCCTGCACCCTCATTAATTGTGGCGGATTAATCAGACCCTACTATATATATAATATATATAATATACTATATATATATATATATGTTGTGATGAAAATTGTGGTTTTTGCCACATAAAAAAATACAACATCAAAATACTGAAATAAAATTAAAATAATATTTAAAAAAAATTTAAAAAAAAAAAAAAACAAATAAATTAAGTTACTATTTTTGATGATCGTTTGGTTTTACCTTCAAAATAATAAATTTATTGCGAAAATTCACCACTGATAGACAACAACAAGACAACATCGATTTGTGATGACAACAACAGAGGTGTAATGGACGGGGTAAATTGTATAGAATAAGTCACTTACTTTTGGATCGTCGAGCGGTCGAATGCATTCGACCGAAGTAGTTTAAAATTTTCGTTTCAATATATACAGGATATTCTGAAATTAATTCAAGAAAACTTTACCACGGTGTAGAGCTGCAAAAAACAAACAAAAAAGTTTAATAAAGTTTTTCGATTTGAAGCTTATTTTTTAAGATATAATCAATTAAACATTGATAAATTCAACCAGTCCAGAGCGCATAGTGTAAGGAGGCGTGACCTCAGCAGTAGTGCGGGGCGCTTTACCTTTTAAAGGCTCGCAGACGGCGATAGGCCACGACTCCTTGCACTATGCGCTCTGTGATTGGTTGAATTTATCAATGTCTTGAATATGTCTTAAAAAATAAGCGTCGAATCGAAAAACTTTATTAAACTTTTTTGTTTGTTTTTTGCAGCTCTACACCGTGGTAAAGTATTCTTGAATGAATTTCAGAACACTCTGAATGAATTTTTTTGCATATCAACTACATTTTTGTAAACGTGTATATTATTTTTGTTGATCTGGGCGTAAAACTTGACAATTTCATTCCAGATTGAATTGAATTGAATTTCACTCTGGGATACGTTGTGCTTGTTAAAATATATATTATTGGCCACAAAAGTAGCGCTCTTTTTATAAAATTTTATTATTAATTTGTGCCTTATTTATTCGCTTTTCAAAAAAATGCTTCTGTCAAAAGATGTTATATATCAATGTACTAACAACTTCTATGCGAAACATTTTCCCGAATGAATAAGGGGCACAAAATGACTACAATATCGAAGGACACAACTTTTATGACCCACAGTACAAATAGATGATGGTTTGATGATACAACACAAACTTTTTTACGACAGTTTTTATTACCATTTAGAATGAATAGATTTCTGAGTGCAGAAGAGTACGATATTCAAATATATTTTTTATTCATTTATAATCCATGTTGTGGTATCTTGGCTCTCTATTTATCCTTCAAAAAGAGCGCTATTTTACAATAGTACTTTCTGACAATGTCAAATTTAGACTCAATTAAATGGAACAAATGCCAATTTTAAACTGAATTTTATCAAATGAATGTTAAATCTCAACTTGATCTTGATTACTACATTATTAATTTTAAACTAAAAAAAAAACTTTGTCTAAAGAAAAAAAATAAATCGAAACTAGATTAATTTCTTTTTGCAATTAAAAAAAAACTCCTTCTTTTTCCAAGGAGAAAAATATTTTCTTTTAAATATTTTTCTATTTTATAATTAGAATATGTGTTGGATCCAGAAAAATTATTCTCAATAATTTTCAATACAACATCCAATTAAAATGATTAAAGCAGTAATTTAGTAAAGTAAATGAATCAAATTATAGCCATTTTATTATAAATGGTAATTAATTTGGAATAATGTTTATTAATATTGAAATTTATTTTAATATGATTGAAAAAGTAACATATCAACTCCCTTTACAGGCACTCGCTGCAATACAATTGAACCAAATTGAATCCAAAAAGTTTCTATTGTTTTTGTTGATATCTGTAGTACTTTTAACGAAAAATATGAAATATGGGTGAATTTTTATCGTAAAGAGTTAGATAGAAATGTCAGAAATGAGGCCAGATTCTAATATTAATGAAAAATTTATTATGCGTTAAGTTGTATAAAATACATTTTACTACAATTTATCATCCGATCATATTTTCTAAAACTCAGATATTAACGGAATTCTTTGCAATTTTATATTCAAATACTTTTACCGCCATGATAAGTTTATGTCACCATAATAAATTTATTGATACTCATCATGAAGCTCGTAGCTCTGAGATAATTCTCTATGACGAATTTTAACTAAAAATTTCAATGGAGATGCATTTTTTACAAAATTCGACCGCACTGCAAAACTACTTATAAAACAATTCAAGCAGAACACTGTCTAAGTATCAAATAAAGAAAGTGGTTGAACAGGTTCAAACTGTGATAAAAATTAGAACGAGATAAAATTTGTATTCTAAATATCATATTTTTAAATTAATTTAGTTAGCAACAGCTATTTTATGGCCTTTGTCGTGGAGTGATGCGCACTTGATGTCCGTTAATTAATTTTGTTGTTATTGCAGCTTCAAATCTTAATTCATCCATATTAATGTCCGTATGAAATTCATATCGACTTAATAATGTCGCTAATGTTGTTTTCATCAGTATCCGTGAATATCGAATACCTAAACAAAAGGTGAGAGGTCTCTTATTAAAATGAGTGTATTTGACCCTTTTTACACGTGTAAGTTTTGATGCAAAAATGGATATAATTCCTTTCTTGTGAAGAAAGAAGATATTACACGTACGAAAAGATTGCTCTACACGTTCTTGGCGTTAAATTACATCAAAATAGAAATTGTTTCCATTTGAATATAACTAAAAACCCCACATCAATAAATAAATAATATTGCGATTTGTCAGTAAAACAATTGATTGAAGACTTTCATCAAAACTAAGACGTGTAAAATAGATAAAGTTACATACCTATACAATTTCTAGGCCCAGCACTAAATGGAATGTACGCGTAAGGATGTTGATTTTTTATATTTTCCGGTGTAAAACGTTCTGGATCAAATTTTAATGGATTCTCCCAGTAATTTTTATTTCGTTGTAGAGTAAATATTGGAATGGCTATAGTTGCTCCTTTTGGAAATGTGTAGTTGCCTAAAGATCGGTTTTTATTGATTCGTATTTAATTAAAAATTCGAATCAAGCAAATATTACCTAATTCTATATCTTGAGTTGCTTCTCTTACGATTACTGGCACAGTCGAAATTAATCGCATGGATTCCTTAATTACCATATCCATGTATTTGAGTTTTGAAAGGTCATCAAAATTGATTGCGTTTCGTTTGATGTCACCAAAAACGTCAAAAATCTCGTTATAAACTTTGGTTTGTATGTCTTTGTTAACAGCCAGTTGTAGTAATAGAAAGCTTAAAGCTTTTGCTGACGTTTCATAACCCTAAAAGCAGAATTTATTTATTTTTAGGTTATATTTAGCTTATTAAGTGGGTACTTTGGGCATGTTATGGCACTGTATGAAATTATACTCAAAAATTAATTATTATCCAATTAACGGATCTATATAAATCATAAGGCTGATCAAAAACTTTGCTTAATTAGATAAACCTTTGGTGTTTCATTAATACATGTTGGTGCCTTTTTTACACGTGTAAGTTTTTTTGAAAGTCTTCAATCGAGTCTGCTACTGAGCAAGCACTCCTTTTAGTAAAATATTTAGTTATACCAAATAAAGATGGCTTCTATTTTGATTCAATATTACCTGTAATCTAGTGCACTGTTTGCGTATGTGTGAAACGCACGCAGCTTTTTTCTTATAATTGGTGTTCTTTGGCCAAGTGACTGACGCAGTTTGCGTCGACAAAGAAAGAAATATTAAACAGGAAGGGAATTATGGCTATGATAAAAAATACGATTTATAAATTTCTGATGAATTTCATCGAGTGAACAGCAATGTAATTTTTGATCTGTCAACTATTTTTAATACGAATGAACACGTGTAAAAAGAAGCATATAATCAAATTACCAATCACGCCCAACGTTTGAACGATTTTTATAGATACACAAGTTTTAATTAAATTTGTCGAACTGCCTTCACAAGCCCATACATCTTGCACTTTTCTAGTTAACGTACCGCCACAATGATAAAGTTAACTTCATCTCGTAGTTGTGTATCGGTAAGATCTGAGTTGTTTTTTGTAAAATCCATTAAAAAATCCAATAATGGTTTTTTGTATTCATTTTTATTAATCGCTTTAATATCAATTCCATTATTGTTGTTGACTGAAGCGTCATACTTTTTTCTTTTCTCAGAAATGACCTAAAATATAAAAAATTATCACGCTAGTAACACTATTGATTATAGCACCCAAAATACTTTAAGCACTTACATTGTCAGTGAATCCGTGGAGAATATTTCGACATTTGGATACCATTTTATAATCCTGTGTAAATCGATAAAATAGAGCAGGAATCTTGAGTACATTAAAAGCTCTCACCATTATAAGTTGTGCTGCACTAAAATAATTATATTGAATATTCAATTAATTAATTAATTTAAACGGTTTAGTTTTCACTTCCTCAGTGCAGTCCAGAATGGATGACACTTTTTTTGCGGCGAAAATTATGGACATTAACAAGTTTTTAAAATAAATTAATTACGGATTATTATTTGTATCAACTTAGCCGTGTCAATACAATACTAATGTCAATTTCCATTAAGGTCACGTAAGACACAGTATGAACAAATGAATACATATACAAACATGCCATTGAATTTTGTAATTAAATAGTGATATGAAAAAATTAACTCATCTACCAGGAATCGAACTCTGGATTTATGGATTTCTAGCCCATTGTGCTTACTATTATACCACGGATGATTCTGTCAATGATTTGAAAAACTGATTCATTCTATAGAATCATCCGTGGTGTAATGGTAAGCACATTTGAAGAGAATTCCAGAGGTCCAGGATTCGAATCTTGTTGGATGATTTAATTTTTTCAGATCCATATTTTTTTTTATTAAAATAAATTATTTTATATATAAGTGTTGTTTTCGAAACTAAAAATTGATATGTAGATTTTACCGAATCTTTATGTTTTGAACAAAAAAATTCTTTTTGGCCCATATGTTTATAAAACTTCGTTCTTTCCCTATATCAGTTTTTGTATTATAAATACGTATTTCGATTACAATGTAGTCATCATCAGTATATATTAGCTAGTCATAATTTACTCTTTGGCAATTAGCAATAGATAGAAAATCGAGATCAATAGACAAAAATAAAAATAAATAAAAAATTAACCAAAATCAATTAGAATAAAAATATAATAAATCTCAAGAACAGGGGTAGCGGGTGGAGAGATATGAAACTTTAATATTGCGATTGCGAAAAAAGTTACGAAGGTGATCCTTGATGCTTTAATTTATTTAATTATTTAGAATTTCTCAAAAACGATGGCGAAAGAAATAAGGGTATATTAATGAATTACCTCTCTGTAGCATCAAAAAAAGGAGATTCGTGTTCATGTGAGTTAATTTTTGCACCCATAGATGATTCTAAAACAAAATTTGGCTCTTTTCTTTGCTCTTTTCTTCTCTAAATTTTTACATATTTACCTAAAACTGCATCCAGGGTGGTTCTCGATAAACACTCAAATATGTCAAACGGTTTTTCATTATTTAACTCCAAATCTAATTTTTGTGTTAAAATATCAATCTTTTCCACAAATATTTTAAAATATGATTTTAAAATTATCGGACTAAAACCTCTGATAATGATACTTCGATGATGTTTCCATTCTGGAACTAAAATACATTTTTTAAATGGTTAGTGAAGTTGGTAGTAATCATAGAAATAACTAAAACTTGTTCATACCCTCCGATGTTAAAATCGACTTTCCCATTACAAAGTTCCACAAGTATTTATGTATATATGGTTTTTCTAAGCTATTTTCATTTGTTAAAATCTCTTGAGCAATTTTTGCATCTGATGTAATAAATATTGGTATTGGACCCAGCCAAAATCGAAATGTTTGGTACTTGGTACACAATGCGAATATGTTTTGGGTCGCTTCTGAAAAAAATTTCTAATTGAGAATGTTCCGTCTGTATAATATTAAATTTGTTGCTTTCCCAAATCAAGATCCATAATATAACTATTGTCTGTAACTATTTTTGACACAATTGAGTTAAATTTTAGATTGTTAATTTTTACCTTCATGGGTTCCAATTAACTTTGATGCATTTCCAATGATTGGGTAAGCCGATGGTCCAGGAAGTTTAGACGCATAGTAGCACATTCGAATATAATTTGAAAAATAACTCCAAATGAGAAAAATCACTAAGATTGACAACACTACCGATACAAGAACGTGACTTTGAATACATTTCATTAATAATATTGAAAACATTTTGTTTTAAACGTGCCGTAAAAATGTGTCCAATTTGAAGCACGTCCAATTTGGAAATATGTATTTTAATTGAAATAACGGTGTTATTTATATTAAAATAAATAGGTTTTTTTTACTTCCAGTTTGGATGTGAATTCGTAAAATTAAAAACTTATTATGATTAAATATAAAATTTTATTGAATATCCTCTGCAAGATTTTAAATTAAAATGCCTGATACATTTATTTTGGAGCAAAACTTAGAAGCTTAAAAAATTATCTCCAGAAAATCTGCGAATCTTCGAGTAAATGACTTTTAGAAGAGTAGGGAAGGCCAGTTGAAAGCCTCTGCTCCCAAGTCTAGTGGGAGGAGTGTTCTATTGTGGCCTCCAGGCTTCCCATTAGTTATCTTCGGTGTGTGAGGCCTTTGACATTTATTTGCTGAGACAGAGATAAATTGTGCGTTTGTCCCACAGGTGGAAACCAAATTCCTTTCACAACCGGGCCCGACTATGGTGGAGTTATAAAACCTCAGCTACACAACTTTCAGTCTCAACTATGCCGTAGCTTCATAAACAGAGAAGAAATTAGCAATAGAAACGAAGCTCACAGTATAAAATAACACCTACAGTTACTTATAGTTGTGAATCCTGGACATTGAAGTCTCAACAGCAGAGCAGACTACAAACAATAGAAAACTCCCAACTACAATGGTTCTGCCACCTTCGCAGTATGACCGGAAACAAGATTAACACCAACACAGACACGAGGAGCACGCACCGAAGGAACTTGTTCTAAAAGCCCACGTACCAAATACGAAACTTAGAGGCTTCCCACAAAACTTAAGACATTGCGTGGATAGAAGCAAAATTTATTAAACATGTGTTTAATAAATTTCCGGTGAAATTCATCGTTTGAACAGCTATGAACTTTTTGAACTGTTTTCAATGTGATTGAAAAAATTTCACGTGTAAAAAGCGGTTTATTATCAATTTTGCAATCACACGTGACGTTCGAACGGTTCCTATTGGTACATAAGTTTTTATTTAATTTGTCGCACTAGCTTCATAAGCCCACACATCCTGTATTTTTCAAGTCAACTAAACTAACACAAGACAGAAAAATCTGGAAACCTCTCTGCCAAACCTTAATCATTTTGAATTCTTATAGGCAGAAGAGGTCAGGTGATTGTACTGTTGATTTTTCATCGCGTTTTATCAAATGTTTTTGTACGTCATTAACATTCAGTACATAATTAAGTCAATCAAAAAGTGATACGTTCGCTGAACCTTCTTAAAATTAGTGTATACTTTGACCAAGGCTGACGACACGGTTGGCAAAGAAACAAATAGTAAACAGGAAGGAAATTTTATCGTATGAAGATCTATGTAATTTACTGTTTTTAATGCGATTTATATCAAAAAATATATTTATATAAAAATAGGGCTAATAATCTTAATCGGGCTTGACAAAAAAGATTTTTAAGAAAAAAACCTTAGATTTCGGGTAATTAAGCTACCGCCGGCAGAAATAAAATTTACCCAAAATCTCAGTTATTTTCTTAAATATCTTTTGGTCCGTCATACCCGAATTTTATTAGATCAATCGCTTTATTAATATTTCTATTTTTTATTGCGTGGTTTTTTTTTTATTCGTCTTTTTTTATTGTGTAAATTAAATTATCAAAATATGTCAAAATATGTTTAAAAATGTGGGTAAGAGCAATGCATTAAAACTCGAACTTTTACATTAAATAATTAATTTAAGTTTAAGTTTATGTTTTCGGAGCCTAATTCAGACCGACTATAATCCAGCGCAGTCTCGGAAAAAGTTTGTAAATTGTTTTTGGCCTGGCTATATCTTCGTAGCCATAAATGTTACAAAAAATCATTTGACCATATTTTTTGGCAGTTAATCTTGTATTTTACGCGGTGATGTATAATTTGATATTATATCCATTAAAAGTTCCTTATAGATTTGACTGTAATTGGATTTGATTAGAGATCTTAAACCTTTCTGATGCTGGATTTTTATGTAGTTTTGAAGGATTTCAATAAACTCCCTTTGTATGGCAACTGGATCTTGACAAATCCAATGATGTTCCTTGTTTACATTCTGGAGCGTAGTTGTCTGTATTGTCTAATGATGCTAATCGCAGAAAACATAATTTTTGAATACGACTTTTTAGCATTTCCAACAATTTACACCTGTTTGAGATTAAGAGCAAACAAATATTTGCAATAGATCTACGTAGTGTGCTAATAATTGAATTGGCAAACAACCATTATCGCACGAAAAGGCGGGCACTAAGATAGTATTTTTCCCACATGAGTAAAAAAAAAATTTATCTGAAAGAAAACTTGCCATCATAATTCGCCATTGATTTCATCGAAACTTAAAAATCGCATTTCAATTATTCAATTTGTTTAGTTGTATAGATAGAAATTTATACTCGACAAGGGTAAATATTATCAAAAGTTGTTCTTTATAAATATACTAACAACTTCTATGCGAAACATTTTCCCAAAAAACCGAATGAATAAGGAGCACAAAATGACTGCTATATCAAAGGACACTACTTTTATGACCCACAGTACAAATAGGTGATGGTTTGATGATACAAAACAAACTTTTTTACGACATTTTATATTACCATTTAGAATGAATGGATTTCTGAGTACAGATGAGTGCGATATTCAAATCTATTTTTTATTCGTTTATAATCCAATTAAAATGATTAAAGCAGTAATTTAATAAAGCAAATGAATCAAATTATATTCATTTTATTATAAATGGTAATTAATTTGGTATAATGTTTATTAATATTGAAATTTATTTTAATATGTTTGAAAAAGTAACATATCAACTCCCTTTACAGGCACTCGCTGCAATACAATTGAACCAAACTGAATCCAAAAGAAAAACTAATTTCCTTAGAATACATAAATCACCTTCAGATTCAATTTTAGTTGAAAAACGGGGGGGTGGGGGGGAAGGGGCATAGAAAAAGAAGAAAACATAAAACATCTGTTATTGGTTCAACTTATTTGCAGGGGAGTGTGCGTATAATACAATATGCTTTCATTTTAAACAATCCATCTAAATTTTTCTTCTATCAAGCAATTTTGGAATAAATACTCCGTATAAAAGTTGTTGTATTTGGAGAACGTCTTTTATGGTTATTGTGACTTGGGCCCTTACCTTGGCATCCAAGATTGTTTGAAGGCTAACCAGTATTTTACGTTCACAAGTCGTAAAATGGCCAAATCAGAAGAGATTACTTTAAATCAACTTAGTAGACCTCACTAAAATTTAGTACATTGTGATTTATTTATTCTTTCCGCATCATCAAAATCCAATTGCAATGAAATTGGTACACGACGTGGTTTTGATATTTGGAAGGCCAAGTTTGTTAGTGGGAAAGAGAGATCTAAGTGGGAGGGGTACACACAAAAAACAGAAGAATTAACTATGAGTAAAGTTGTAGAAATTACGTTTTACTATAATTTAACGAAATATTTGCCATTTCAACATTCGAATTCTTTTACCACCATGATGTCTTAATTTACTAGCCTACATAGATTCCACGTGACGAATTCAACTAAAAATGGTAATGGCAATTCTAATAAAATTTGACCGAACTGCAAAACAACAAACAAAAATTTTCAATCAAAACTCAAGTCTAAGTATGAAATAAATAAAGTGGTTGAACAGGGGTTCAGACGGTGATCAAAATTAGAACGAGGTCAAATTTTTTTTTCAAAATATCATATATTTAAATAAATTCAGTTTAACAACAGCTATTTTGTGGTTTTTGTCTTGGAGTGATGCGCACTTGATGTCCGTTAATTACTTGCATTGTTACTGCAGCTTCAAATCTTAATTCATCCATATTAAGGTCAGTATGAAATTCATATCGACTTAATAATGTCGCTAATATTGTTTTCATCAGTATCCGTGAATATCGAATACCTAAACAAAAATTGAGAGGTCGCTTGTTATAATGAGTGTATATTACCTTTTTACACGTGTAAGTTTTGATGCAAATTTCCACACGATGAAGTGCACATGAAAGTCATATAAAAATCAGATATAATTCCCTTCTTGTTTATTTCTTTCTTTGTCAATAGCGCTAGTCAAATCGTCATGATCAAAGCATACCAATCACAATAGAGGAGATATTACACATACGAAACAATGCTCCAAGTAACATGAAAAATTACATCAAAATAGAAATCGTCTCTATTTTAATAGAACTAAAAACTCCACATCAATAAATAAATAATACTGCGATTTGTCAGTAAAACAATCGATTGAAGACTTTCATCAAAACTAAGACGTTTAAATCAGATAAAGTTACAGACCTATACAATTTCTAGGGCCAGCACTAAATGGAATGTACGCGTAAGGATGTTGATTTTTTATATTTTCTGGTGTAAAACGTTCTGGATCAAATTTTAATGGATTCTTCCAGTATTTTTTATTTCGATGTAGAGTAAATATTGGAATGGCTATAGTTGCTCCTCTTGGAATTGTGTAGTTGCCTAAAGATCGGTTTTTATTGATCAATATTTAATTAAAAATTCGAATCAAGCAAATATTACCTAATTTAATATCTTGAGATGCTTCTCTTGCGATTGCTGGCACAGTCGATATTAATCGCATTGACTCCATAATTACCATATCCATATATTTGAGTTTTGAAAGGTCATCAAAATTGATTGCATTTCGTTTGATGTCTCCACAAACTTCAAAAATTTCGTTATAAACTTTGTTTTGCATATCTTTGTAAACAGCCAGTTGTAATAATAGAAAGCTTAAAGCATTTGCTGACGTTTCATAACCCTAAGAGCAGAATTTATTTATTTTTAGGCTATATTTAGTTATTAAAATTAATACTTTGGGCATAATATGGCACTGTTTGGAAGTATATTGGAAATTTAATTGATATCCAACTTACGGATTTATATAAATTAGAATTATTACTAGTAAAAAACGATGCTTTATTTAGACGATTCTCTTGACAATCATTATATTTTGACATTAATACAGGATAGCCCCTTGTTACACGTGTAAGTTTTGAAGAAAGTCTTCAATCGAGTGTGTTACTGAGTAAGCACTAATTTATTGTTGGTAAAAGATTTATTTACATCAAAATAGAGACTGCTTCAATTTGGATGCAATTTTACATGTAAATTAGTGTAGGGGAGGGGTGTGTCAATTGTAACAGGGAGGCAATTGTAACATTTGATCCTACATGCCACCTGTTGACGAGAAGCGGACGCTTTTGGTACCAACCGAAGCGTCATGGGATACTGCTTTACTGAGAGAGTTGACAGATCCAATCATTTCGCGCGCTAGCTATCAGTAGACGAAAGTTGCTTATTACGACGTGATAGTAAAAATAAATGTCCGCATTGTTTTTATGATTACTATAAAATTTAGCAATATTACTTAAGTTTAGTGGAGTTTTTATAAGAAGATACATCCAGTCTACGTATACAGGTATGTGAATTAGTCAACTTCACTATATTTTTTTGAAAATTAAGTTTTTTATGTCAGCAGACCGCAGTGTTGCAAAAGTAACAAAACAAGGGGATGCAATTGTAACATGTTACAATTGACACTCCGTAGTTTTATTCTTATAAAATATTTATTATATTTGTTTTTCTTTAGTAAAATGGTTTACAAACGACCTCGGAAGACATCACGTGCCACCATATCCACAGAAAAATATGTTGAAGCTTGTGAAATGGTGATCAAGCAAGGAAAGAGTATCAGAAGTGTAGCTACGAGCTTCGGCATGTGCCATGTGACACTGTTTCGATATGTTGCTAAATACAAGAAGGATGACGCGGTTAAAAGTGGATATGCTCCACACAATAAAGTATTTAATACAGAACAAGAACTCGAATTAGCACAGCACTGCAAAACTGCGAGTCATCTTTACTTTGGTTTAACTACTATCGATTTACGGAAATTGGCTTACTCGTACGCGAAAGCCAATAATTTAAAATATCCAAAAAAATGGGAAGAAAGTGAACTGGCAAGCGTTGATTGGTATAAGGCTTTTATGAAGAGAAATCCAACTTTAGCTGTTAGACGTCCTGAAGCCACAAGTATTGCTCGGGCCATGAATTTTAATAAACCAAATGTTGACAATTTTTTCGCCAAATGGGGTGAACTTTTGGAGCGACTGAAATATCAACCACAAAACATATATAATGTAGATGAGACAGGCGTTACAACCACTCAGAAACCTAGCAGGGTGATTGCTGTTAAAGGCACGAAACAGGTCGGAGCTATTACTTCACAAGAACGAGGTACCTTAGTAACTGTGTGTTTGGCTGTTAATGCAATAGGGAATGCTGTACCTGCCTTTTTTGTATTTCCAAGAAAGAATTTTCATACACATTTTATAAGAGATGGTCCTTCTGGCTGTGATGGTTCAGGAAATAAAAGTGGATGGATGCAAGATGAAGACTTCTTGCTTTTTATGAAGCACTTTGCAAAATACGCTAAACCTACTGAAGAAAATCCTGTTGTAGTTATAATGGATAATCATTCATCTCATATTAATATACCTGTTATTGAATATTGTAAAAAGAACTTTATCTCTATTTTATCTTTTCCTCCACATACGTCGCATAAACTACAACCACTTGACAGGGCAGTTTTTGGACCCTTTAAAACTAAATTTAATATTGCTGCTGACCATTGGATGAAAAATCATCCTGGACAACGAATGACTATTTATGATTTACCAGGGCTTGTTAAAGAAGCTATTACATATGCTGCGATGCCAGTAAACATCACTAGAGGATTTGCCTGTACGGGCATATGGCCATATGACAAAGACATATTTTCAGATATTGATTTTGCTCCAGCTAGTGTTACTGACCAGCCTAATAGAGAACTCACGCCTGAACAATCTTATCAACAAGATACCCTGTCTACAGAACTGATTAATAGTGCATCCCTTTCTGCACCTTCTACATCATATGAGGTCCCTTCTACACCTTCACAATCATATCAGGTCCCATCTACGCCATCAACATCGTATCAGGTTTTGCCCCAGATATCAAGCCAATCAACGCCAAGCTTGCCAATGGATACATCGCCGCATACATATTCTTTTTCAGATCTGGCACCGCTTCCAAAAGCACCACTTCATGTAAAATCCAAGACTAGAAGAAATAAAGGGAGAAGTGCAATATACACCGATACACCAGAAAAAAATGAGTTGGAGGCTAAGAAAAAAAAGATTAATGAGAAGAAAATCCCAAAGCTGAAAATATTAGAGTCCAAGCAAAAGGCTAAAAAGGCAACTAAAAAAAGTGACACCAAAACTCAAAAAAATAAGTCTGAAAAAACTATAGATGATGAAGACGAAGAAGATAATTATTGTATTGTTTGTTTCGAAGATTATAAAAGAAGTACCGAGGATTGGTTGCAGTGTAGAGATTGCCATAAATGGGCCCACTGTACTTGTGCTAAAAATGACCCATTTTTCGTATGTTTAAATTGCTTATCAGAATAACACAATTTTTTTAATAATTTTATATATATTTCTAACGTTAACTAATGACTAATTATTGTTTTATTGTTGTTATTATTGTGTGTTACAATTGACACTCATCACTGTTACAAATGACCCTCTTAGAGTAGCAATTGTAACACTACGCCTTGATCTCAACAAGTGCCATTTTCTCAAATATTAGTACATATTATGCTATGTTTTATATTTTATTATATAAATGGATAAGTCACTTATAATTTGACCGAAAATGATACTACTGTGATTGTTCAATAAAGAATTATAAAGGATTTTAAAAAAAATGTTACTGTTGACACACCCCTCCCCTACTGCTTGCGTCTGTATGATATGCAGGCAGCTTTTTTTTATAATTGGTGTACTTTGGCCAAGGGACTGACGCGTTTGAGAAAGAAAGAAATATTAAACAGGAAGGGAATTATAGCTGTTATAAAACATGTGTTGAATAAATTTTCGGTGAATTTCGTCGTGTGAACTATTCGTGTGAGCTATGTACTTTTTGATATGTCAACTGTTGTAGATGCGAGTGAAAACGTTTCACGTGCATAAAGCGGCTTATTATCAATTTTACAATCACGTCGAATTTCGAACGAGGTGTGTGTACATAAGTTTTAATTTAATTTGTCGAACTGCCTTCACACGCCCATACATCTTGTACTTTTGTAGTTAGCCTACCGCCGTAATGATAAGGTTAACTTCATCACGTAGTTGTGTATCGGTAAGATCTGAGTTGTTCTTTGTAAAATCCATTAAAAATTCCAATAATGGTTTTTTGTATTCATTTTTATTAATCGCTTTAACATCAATTCCATTATTGTTGACTGAAGCGTCATACTTTTTTCTTTTCTCAGAAATGATCTAAAATATATAAAGTTATCACGCTAGTAACAATATGGATTATAACACCCCAATTTCTTTAAGCACTTACATTGTCAGTGAATCCCTGTAGAATATTACGATATTTGGATACCATTTTATAATCCTGTGTAAATCGATAAAATAGAGCTGGAATCTTGAGTACATTAAAGGCTCTCACCATTATAAGATGCAATGCACTAAAATATTAATATTGAATATTAATTAAATTAATTTTGAACGGATGTTTAGTTTTCACTTCTTCAGTACAGTCCTCAATGGATGGCCCTTTTTTATTGGCAAAAATATGGACCTCTCTGGATTTCGTACCCAGCGTGTGTGTGTGTATGTATGTCGTATGTATGTATATGTGTGTCTCGATGGATGTTTTTCAAACCAGAGTTTTTTATAGTTAAATTTAACTTTAACTAAACACGCTGCTACGGTTGTGATGTAAATAAATTTGTTAATTCATTAATAATTGTTTGAAATAATACAGTTTGAACAACGCTGCTCTTAATAAACAACCCTGCAAAATTGCCAAATGAATTGAGCACCCGGTTCCGAGTTTCGCAGTTACATTTTAATCGGACTACCGTTCTAAAATTCTGAATCCGAATAGCAATTGTTAAAATTTTTCATTAAAAGTTGTGTGTCACCGACTAGGTCCTCGACTTCGCCTCGTCTAGGTCCTCGGTTACGAGGCTCGAGGTTAGGCGAGGTTCAAAATTTTAATCCTCGTTACTAATCGGGGCGAGGCATGATATGTTGTCCCAAAAACTCGCCTCGGCCGAGACAAATTTAGAAGTAAATTTTTTTCTATAGAATTATATAGTAACGTGTATTTTTACAAAAAACATTAATTGCGCATTGGGAATGAATTTCGTATTGGGAATCATGGAAGCATTTTGAAGAACCTCTTACATAGTTTTTAAAACATCACGGAATTTCATCTTTTCATAATATTTATTTAAGAAAAATTTTTTCTTATTTTAAATATGTCAAAGTAAGTAAAAATTTTACCTTGATTGAAGGGAAAATGAAAGCTTACCCAACCGAGGCTATTGAACATTCTACCTCGGCCGAGGCCTAGGCGTGGACAGGGTGATATTTAAAAAAGCGAGTCGAGGTGATACCAAAATCTCGCCTCGCCTCGTGCCTCGTGAAATACTATTAAAAGCATTTCATGGATGGCGAAAATATGAACAAATGGGTCAAACGCCAGTAGAAAATAACAGACTACGCCACTAGAAATATGGTTAAATTAATGAATTACCTCTCCGTAGCATCAAAGTAAGGAGATTCATGTTCGTGTGAGTTAATATTTACACCCATAGTGGATCCTAAAACAAAATTAGGCTCTTAGAAATTTGTTTTCTAAATTTGAACGCATTTACCACAAACTGCATCCAGAGTGGTTCTCGATAAACACTCAAATATGTCAAACGATTTTTCATTATTTAACTCCACATCTAATTTTTGTGTTAAAATATCAATCTTTTCCACAAATATATTAAAATATGATTTTAAAATTATCGGACTAAAACCTCTGATAATGACACTTCGATGATGTTTCCATTCTGGAACTAAAATACATTTTTTAAATGTTTAGTGAAGTTTGTATTATTCATAGAAATTACTAAAACTTGTTCATACCCTCCGATGTTAAAATCGACTTTCCCATTACAAAGTTCCACAAGTATTTATGTATATATGGTTTTTCTAAGCTATTTTCATTTGTTAAAATTTCTTTAGCAATTTTGGCATCTGATGTAACAAATATTGGTACTGGACCCAGCCAAAATCGAAATGTTTGGTACTTGGTACACAATGCGAGTGCATTATGGGTCGCTTCTGAAAAAAATTTCTAATTGAGAATGTTCCGTCTGTATAATATTAAATTTGTTGCTTTCCCAAATCAAGATCCATAATATAACTATTGTCTGTAACTATTTTTGACACAATTGAGTTAAATTTGATATTGTTAATTTTTACCTTCATGGGTTCCAATTAACTTTGATGCATTTCCAATGATTGGGTAAGCCGATGGTCCAGGAAGTTTAGACGCATAGTAGCACATTCGAATATAATTTGAAAAATAACTCCAAATGAGAAAGATCACTAAGATTGACAACACTACAGAAACAAGAACGTGACTTTGAATACATTTCATTAATAATATTAAAAACATTTTGTTTTAAACGTGCCGTAAAAATGTGTCCAATTTGTAGCACGTCCAAATTGGAAATATGTATTTTAATTGAAATAACGGTGTTATTTATATTACAATTAACAGGTTTTTTTTACTTCCAGTTTGCATGTGAATCTGTAACACATTGTCTTGTAACATAAAGTTTATTATGATTAAATATACAATTTTATTGAATATCCTCTGCAAGATTTTAGAGTAAAATGCGTGATGCATTTATTTTGGAGCAAAACTTAGAAGCTTACAAAAGAAAATCTGCGAATCTTCGAGTAACTGAATTTTAGAAGAGTAGGGAAGGTCAGTTGAAAGCCACTGCTCCTAAGCCTAGTGGGAGGAGTGTTCTATTGTGGACTCCAGGCTTCCCATTAGTAACTTCAGTGTGTGAGGCCTTTGACATTTATTTCCTGAGACAGGGATAAATTGTGCGTTTGTCCCACAGTTGGAAACCAAATTCCTTCCTCCTTTCACAACCGGGCCCGACTATGGTGGAGTTTTAACGAAGTTGAAACGAAGCTCACAATATACAAAAACACCTATATACCTACAGTAATCTGTAGCTATGAATCCTAGACATTGAAGTCAACACCAGAACAGACTACAAGCAGCTGAAATGAGATACTTGAAACGAGTAGAACAAAAGACCCGAGGAAATCGTATAAGAAAAAAACGATCAGCAGGCACCTTAAGCATCACCCCCTTCACACAGACAATAGAAAACTCCCAACTACAATGGTTTTGCCAGCTTCGCAGTATGCCTGAAACGAGGAGCACGCACCGAAGGAACTTGTTCTAGAAGAAGCCCATGTACCAAATAGGTAACTTAGAGGCTTCCCTCAAAATTTAAGACATTGCGTGGATAGAAGCAAAATTTATTAAACATGTGTTTAATAAATTTCCGGTGAATTTCATCTTTTGAACAGCGAAGCATTTTTTGAACTGTTTGTAATGCGATTGAAAACTTTGCACGTGTAAAAAGCAGTTTATTATCAAATTTGCAATCACACCTAACGTTCTAACGACTCTTATTGGTACATAAGTTTTTATTTAATTTGTCGAACTAGCTTCATAAGCCCACACATCCTGTATTTTTCAAGTCAGCTAAACTAACACAAGATAGGAAAATCTGGAAACCTCTCTGCCAAACGTCAATCATTTTGAATTCTTATAGTCAGAATAGGTCAGGTGATTGCACTATTGATTTTTCAACGCGGTTTATCAAATGTTTTTTTAATTTGTACTTAATTATGTTTGGGATCAAGCAAAACGTGATACGGTCCCTGAACCTTCTTATAATTAGTGTATACTTTGGCCAAGGCTGACAACACGGATGACAAAATAACAAATATTAAACAGGAAATTATGGCTGTTGAAAACATGCGATTATTAATCGGACTTAACAAAAAGGGTTTTTAAGAAAAAATCCTGAGATTTCGGGTAATTAAGCTACCGCCAACAGAAATACAATTTACCCAAAATCTCAGTTATTTTCTTAGATACCTTTTTTTTTAAGCCCGTCATACTGGAATTGTATTCGATCAATCTCTTTATTAATATTTCTATTTTCTATTGCGTGATTTTTTTTTATTCGTCTAACTTTGTTCCAAGTGAAAATCATCAAAATATGTCAAAATATGTGTAAAAATGTTATGAGTTTCTCCATAAGAAATCCAGTTTCTCCATAAGCTGAATGTTGATTATTATTCACCGATTTTATTCAGATTTTAGCTAGAATTATTATTTAACCTTCACGGGCATATTTTTAAATAAAATCATAAAATTCTATCTAAATAATACTTTCTTTATATTTTCTATATAACACTGCTTATAGCGAATGCATACATACATATTACTTGTCGTTCCTTTTTTTTATCGTTACTAAGTGTCACAAGATTTACATCTTACTGCGTGTCACAAGTTTTCAATTTTGTAAACAAATTCAATATACAAATTTTAAACATTCTTTGATTGGCGTGAGATTTTATAATTTTTTTTTAAGTATCCTCTTCAATATTCATTGGTGGAAAAACAAAACTTTATAAAGAAAAGCGGTTTTCTAGATAAGAATGGTAAAGTTACATTAGTTCTTCAAGCCCTACGATTATACCCTTTACTCTATCGATTTGAAATTTGGATAAACAATAGGATAAAAAAGTAAATGTGTTTGTTTTTGGTTTGTTTATAAATAACATAATAATAATAATATTATAAAAAATAATTTTCAAATCGTTGTGCTGCTCTCTGCGCGGCTATAGTTTGCGTGAATTACTATAAAACAATCTTAAAACAGTTATTTTATAGCTTTTGTCGTGGAGTGATACGAACTTGATGTCCGTTAATTACTTGCATTGTTACTGCAGCTTCAAATCTTAATTCATCCATATTAAGGTCAGTATGAAATTCATATCGACTTAATAATGTCGCTAATATTGTTTTCATCAGTATCCATGAATATCGCATACCTAATCATAAATTGAGAGGTTTCTTATTATAATGAGTGTATATGACCTTTTTACACGTGTTAGTTTTGATGCAAATTTCCACACGATGATATTCATATGAAAATCAGATATAATTCTCTTCTTGTGAAGAAAGGAGATATCACACTTACGAAAACAGTGCTCTACACGGTCTAGACGTAAAATTACACCGAAAAAGAAGTCGTGTCTATTTTAATATAATTAAGAACTCCACATCAATAAATAAATAATATTGCGCTTTGACAGTAAAACAATCGATTGACGAATTTCATCAAAACTTCCACGTGTAAAATAGATAAAGTTACAGACCTATACAACATCTAGGACCAGCACTAAATGGAATATGCGCGTAAGGATGTTGATTTTTTATATTTTCCGGTGTAAAACGTTCTGGATCAAATTTTAATGGATTCTCCCAGTAATATTTATTTCGATGTAAAGTAAATATTGGAATTAATATAGTTGCTCCTTTTGGAAATGTGTAGTTGCCTAAAGGTTTGTTTTTATTGTTCAATATTTAATTTATAAATTCGAATAAAGCAAATGATATTACCTAATTTAATATCTTGAGATGTTTCTCTTCCGATTATTGGCACAGTCGAAATTAATCGCATTGACTCCTTAATTACCATATCCATGTATTTGAGTTTTGATAGATCGTCAAAATTGATTCCGTTTCGATTGATGTCACCACAAACTTCAAAAATTTCGTTATAAACTTTGGTTTGTATATCTTTGTAAAAAGCCAGTTGTAGTAATAGAAAGCTTAAAGCATTTGATGATGTTTCATAAGCCTAAGAGCAGAATTCATTTAATTTTAGGTTACGTTTAGCTATTAAAGTGAGTTGTTTGGGGCATAATATGGCACTGTTTTGAATTATACTGGAAATTTAATTGATATCCATCTAATGGATCTATATAACTAATAACCATAAGTGATCAACAAGAATGCTTTAATTAGACGATAATCTTGACAAACATTTGATTTCGACTTTAATACATGATAGCCCCTTGTTACACGTGTAAGTTTTGATGAGAGTCTTCAATCGAGGGTACTGCTTGGGTATGTGTGATATGCACTCAGCACCTTCATTATAAATGGAGTACTTTGGCCAAGTGACTGACGCGGTTGACAAAGAAAGAAATTTTAACCAGGCAGGAAATTATTGCTGTTATAAAACATGTGTTGAATAAATTTCCGGTGAATTTCATCGTGTGATTTGATATGTTAACTTTTTTTAATGCGATTGAAAACGTTTCTCGTGTAAAAGGCTGCTTGTTATTAATTACGCCTAACGTTCGAACGATTGTCATTAACCCGACTTCAAAAAGGAGGATGGTTCTCAATTCGTCTGTATTTTTTTTTTATGTCTGTTACCTCAGAACTCAGGACATTCTCAGGACATTTATGAACCGATTTCGAATTTTTTAAAAGGTTTGGTTTCCCATTGGTCTCATTGGCACCAAATCGCATTCTGATGAGGGAATCCCCGGGAAATCGAGGAAAATCCTCATTTTATATGTGATAACCGATTTCTGCGAATTTTTTTTTTTTTGAAAGGGTATACTCATTCATAAAAAACCGACCCCAAAAAAAAAATTTTTACAAAAAAAAAACAAAATGCATGTAAAAAAACCTGAAAATCTGTTATAAAAAAATGCACTAAAAATTAATAGGTCGTTTAGTAGGTCTAAAAAGCGAGATATAAACCGTATTTTGACAAAATGGAAACCCGACTTCAAAAATCAAATATTCTATAACAAAAAATGCACAAAAAAGTAAAAAAATAATTGCATATTCAGCAGTGTCAGCATAGAGAAATTCACATAACTTTTGGACACCGCCTCCAAAAATAACAATAATTGTGCATATATATTAAAAAAAAATTTTGCTTAGGTGAACTAAAATTGGCACAAGAATATGCAATTATTTTTATACTTTTTAGTGCATTTTTTGTTATAGAATATTTGATTTTTGAAGTCGGGTTTCCATTTTGTCAAAATATGGTTTATTTGTACATACATTTTTAATTAATTTGTTGGACTGGACTCATAGGTCCCTACAGTCTGTATTTTTTAAGTCAGCTTACCGCAAAAATGATAAGATTAACTTCATCACGTAGTTGTGTATCGGTCAGGTCTGAGTTGTTTGTTTTAAAATCCATTAAAAATTCCAATAATGGTTTTTTGTATTCATTTTTATTAATCGCTTTAACATCAATTCCATTATTGTTGACTGAAGCGTCATACTTTTTTCTTTTCTCAGAAATGATCTAAAATATACAAAATTATCACGCTAGTAACAATATGGATTATAGCACCCCAAACACTTTAACCACTTACATTGTCAGTGAATTTCCCTAAAATATTACGACATTTGGATACCATTTTATAATCCTGTGTAAATCGATAAAATAGAGAAGGAATCTTGAGTATATTAAAACTTCTTGCTGTTAGGAGATGCAACGCCCTAAAATAGTTATATTTAATACTAAATTAATAAATTGAGTTTTAACGGAAGCTTATTTCACCTCCTCAGTGCAGTCGTGAATGGATGGCCCTTTTTTAGTGGCGAAAATTCCGAAAAATAACAAGTTTTCAAAATAAATAAATGACGGATTATTATTTGTGTATACATAGGCGTCGTAATACAATACTAATGTCAATTTCCATTAAAGTAACGTAAGACATGGTATGTAGGAACTGACATATACTTAATAGACAAAAATTTCATTGAATGTTTTAATTAAATATTGATACGAAAAAATTAACTCATCTACCAGGAATCGAACTGTGGACCTCTCTGGATTTTGAACCCAGCGTGTGTGTGTGTATGTATGTCGTATGTATAAATGTGTGTGTCTCGATGGATGTTCGCCTGTGAACAAGATATCTCAAGAACGGATGTATTGAGTGAGAGCACTTTACTTTTAAATTCAATTTTGCTAGTAAATAAACACCATTACGTGTGTACATATTCTACTGCAATGTTGAGTTCATTGATATATGTTAAAGTAATTTGTTGAATTATGTGTATATAGGTCGCGTAAATATTTCGAACCAGCGTTTTTAATAGCTCAATTTAACCT
Organism: Nineta flava; assembly: GCA_963920215.1. Classification (NCBI taxonomy): domain Eukaryota; kingdom Metazoa; phylum Arthropoda; class Insecta; order Neuroptera; family Chrysopidae; genus Nineta; species Nineta flava. The sequence continues at coordinate 142,294,952 of OY986040.1, forward strand.
TCACTAAACACGTTCCTATGTTTGTGAACGTTTGTGATGTAATTACTTTTGTTAATTCATATATGTGTGATGTTATGCAAATAACTGTAGCAAAAAATGAAACCTTCGAAAAAAGAAGTCCTATACTAATGTAAATACCTAAATAATTTTAAGTCGACGGTCAAACAAACAAAATATAATCAATTTCGAAGTATACTCAATGAAATAAAAAAATATTTATCGAAAACGGACTACATGAACAACATTCTCTCAGACTACGCCACTAAGAAAAAGACGGTTAAATTGATGACTTACCTCCGCATAGTATCCAAGTAAAGAGATTCATGTTCATGTGAGTTAATATTTGCACCCATAGTGGATCCTAAAACAAAATTTAAGCTCTTAAAATTAGGCTCTTAGTTATTTTCTTCTCTAAATTTGAATGGATTTACCACAAACTGCATCCAGAGTGGTTCTCGATAAAAACTCAAATATGTCAAACGATTTTTCATTATTTAACTCCAAATCTAATTTTTGTGTTAAAATATCAATCTTTTCCACAAATATATTAAAATATGATTTTAAAATTATCGGACTAAAACCTCTGATAATGATACTTCGATGATGTTTCCATTCTGGAACTAAAATACATTTTTTAAATGTTTAGTGAAGTTTGTATTATTCTTAGAAATTACTAAAACTTGTTCATACCCTCCGATGTTAAAATCGACTTTCCCATTACAAAGTTCCACAAGTATTTATGTATATATGGTTTTTCTAAGCTATTTTCATTTGTTAAAATTTCTTGAGCACTTTTGGCATCTGATGTAACAAATATTGGTAATGGACCCAGCCATAACCGAAATATTTGATACTTGGTACCCATTGTGATTAAATTGTGTGTCGTTTCTGGAAAAAAATTTCTAAAGGAGATTGTTCCGTCTGTATAGTATTAAATTTGATTTGCTTTCCCAAATCAAGATCCATAATATAACAACTGTTGCTTATAACTTTGCTTATAAGTATTTTTGTCACAATTGACACAATTTGATATTGTTAAATTTATTTTTTCTTCAAATTTTATAGTTCAAAGTACTAATTTATTTTACCTTCGTTGGTTCCCATGAACATTGATGCATTTCCAATAATTGGATAAGCCGATGGACCAGGAAGTTTAGATGCATAGTAGCACATTCGAATATAATTTGAAAAATAAATCCAAATGAGAAAGATCACTAAGATTGACAACACTACCGATACAAGAACTTGATTTTGAATACATTTCATGGAAAATATTGAAAACATTTTGTTTTCAACGTGCCGTAGAAATGTGTCCAGTTTGAAGCACGTCCAAATTGGAAATATGTATTTTAATTGAAATAACTTTGTTATTTATATTACAATTAACAGATTTTTTTTACTTCCAGTTTGCATGTGAATCTGTAACACATTGTCTTGTAACATAAAGTTTAATATGATTAAATATAAAATTTTATTGAATATCCTCTGCAAGATTTTAGAGTAAAATGCGTGATGCATTTATTTTGAAGCAAAACTTAGAAGCTTAAAATTCGAATAAAAACATTCTCGGAGCTTTAATCTCAAGAAAATCTGCTAATCTTCTAGTAAATGAGCTTTAAAAGAGTGGGGAACTGGCCTACTGCGCTCAAGCTTAGTGGGAAGAGTGTTCTATTGTGGCCTCCAGGCTTCCGATTAGTTAACTTCCGTGTGTGGGGCCTTTGACATTTATTTCCTGAGACAAAGATCAATTGTGCGTTTGTCCCTCAGGTGGAAACCAAATTCCTTCCTCCTGTCATAACCGGGCCCGACTATGATGGAGTTATAAAACTTCAGCTACACAACTTTCAGTCTCAACTATGCCGTAGCTTCATAAACAAAGAAGAAATTAGCAATAGAAACGAAGCTCACAGTATAAAATAACACCTACAGTTACCTATAGTTGTGAATCCTGGACATTGAAGTCTCAACAGCAGAGCAGACTACAAACAATAGAAAACTCCCAACTACAATGGTTTTGCCACCTACGCAGTATGCCGGAAACAAGATTAACACCAACACAGACACGAGGAGCACGCACCGAATGAACTTGTTCCAAAAGACGCCCACGTACCAAATACGAAACTTAGAGGTTTCCCACAAAACTTAAGACATTGCGTGGATCGAAGCAAAATTTATTAAACATGTGTTTAATAAATTTCCGGTGAATTTTATCGTTTGAACAGCTATGAACTTTTTGAACTGTTTTCAATGTGATTGAAAAAATTTCACGTGTAAAAAGCGGTTTATTATCAATTTTGCAATCACACGTGACGTTCGAACGGTTCTTATTGGTACATAAGTTTTTATTTAATTTGACGAACTAGCTTCATAAGCCCACACATCCTGTATTTTTCAAGTCAACTAAACTAACACAAGACAGAAAAATCTGGAAACCTCTCTGCCAAACCTTAATCATTTTGAATTCTTATAGTTCAGGTGATTGTACTGTTGATTTTTCATCGCGTTTTATCAAATGTTTTTGTACTTCATTAACATTCAGTACATAATTAAGTCAATCAAAAAGTGATACGTTCGCTGAACCTTCTTAAAATTAGTGTATACTTTGACCAAGGCTGACGACACGGTTGGCAAAGAAACAAATAGTAAACAGGAAGGGAATTTTATCGTATGAAGATCTATGTAATTTACTGTTTTTAATGCGATTTATATCAAAAAATATATTTATATAAAAATAGAGCTAATAATCTTAATCGGGCTTGACAAAAAAGATTTTTAAGAAAAAAACCTTAGATTTCGGGTAATTAAGCTACCGCCGACAGAAATAAAATTTACCCAAAATCTTAGTTATTTTCTTAAATATATATTTTTTTAGGCTCGTCATAACGGAATTTTATTAGATCAATCTCTTTATTAATATTTCTATTTTTTATTGCGTGTTTTTTTTATTCGTCACTTTTTTATTCCAAGTGAAAATTATTTTTTATAAGAGTTTTGATGTGAATAACATTTATTATTCTTCGGGTCATTACAATACTAACAATTAGGACCATATTTAGAATGTAAAAATATTTATTTTAGGCCATTGGAATCTGCTGTAGCCCAACTATGTGTTTTAGGTAGGACGTGATTTTATTTGTTTGTTGTGTAGTTGTAAGTTTAAATTTATGTTTTTGGGGTCTTCTTTGGACCGACAATAATCCAACGCAGTCTCGGAAAAGGTGCGTAAATTGTTTTTGGGCTGGCTATATCTTCGTAGCTGTAAAAGTTACAAAAAAAAAAACCTTTTTTTTAGGCAGTAAATCTTGTATTTTACCTGCTGATGTATAATCTGATATTATATCCATTAGAAGTTCCTTATAAATTTGACTGTAATTGGAGTTGATTAGAGATATTAAATCTTTCTAGTGCTGGATTTTGTATGTAGTTTTGAATGACTTCATTAAAGTCCCATTTTATGGCAACTGAAACTTGGCAAATCCAAAGATATTCCATGTTTACATTATGGAGCGTAATTGTCTGTATTTTCTAAAGATGCTAATCGCAGAAAACATAATTTTGGAATACGACTGCAAATTCCGTAATACATTCACAGCTATATGTGGACATCCTGTTTCAAGCCATACGTAGTGGTCGGGCGTATGAAATGACCATTGAAAAATTGATTTCCAAAAATTTACTAAGTAATTTTTCAATTTGTTTAAAGTACTGAAAAGTATAAAAATACTGAACGAACCAACGCTTCGAATAGTTTTACTTTTGTTTCCCCATGATGAAGATTTTGCTGAACATAATATTTGTTTAACCTTACCCATTGCAGTTGCAGCGCTTTAACGGACCTTTGTTTTCCAAACGACGAAAATATCACCCCTAGATATGTATATTCCTTACTCTCAATTATATGGTCACCATACATGAATAATGGGAATTGTTTCATTTTTGTGGAAAATGACAACTTGAAATTTTTCGTAGTTAACAGACAGAAGATTTGCTTCATAGTAACTTTTAAGTAAGTTAACTTTTTTTGTAAATTAGCATGACTTTTACTCAATATGACTAGGTCGAGCCAAATATATCAAATATCGAGCCATCGATATTCAGCTCTTCAGCGCCGTTTTCCCTCAAGTTCCAAGTTCCAATATTCCAAGTCACTTTTAAAAAGTGCACAAAGTAAAGCTCTGTTTAAGTATCCAATAAAGAAAGTGGTTGAACAAGTTCAAAATGTGATAAAAATAAGAGGTAAAATTTGTATTCTAAATATCGTATATTTAAATAAATTCAATTTAGCAACAGCTATTTTATGGTTGTTGTCGTTGAGTGATGCGAACTTGATGCCCGTTAATTAATTTCATTGTTATTGCAGCTTCAAATCTTAATTCATCCATATTAAGGTCGGTATGAAATTCATATCGACTTAATAATATCGCTAATGTTGTTTTCATCAGTATCCGTGAATATCGAATACCTAAACAAAAATTGAGAGGTCTCTTATTATAATGAGTGTATTTGACCCTTTTTACACGTGTAAGTTTTGATGGAAATTTTCACACGATGATATTCACATGAAAGTTAGAGGAAAAAACAGATATAATTAATTACCTTCTTGTTTAATATTACTTTCTTTGTCAACACGCCATTTGCGTAGACATAGTCAAAGCATACCAATCACAAGAATGGAGATATCACAAATACGAAAACAATGCTCTAAGTAACATGTAAAATTACATCAAAATAGAAGTCGTCTCTGTTACAACTGAAAACTTCACATCAATAAATAAATAATACTGCGCTTTGTCAGTAAAACAATCGATTGAAGACTTTCATCAAAACTAAGACGTTTAAATCAGATAAAGTTACAGACCTATACAATTTCTAGGGCCAGCACTAAATGGAATGTACGCGTAAGGATGTTGATTTTTTATATTTTCTGGTGTAAAACGTTCTGGATCAAATTTTAATGGATTCTCCCAGTAATTTTTATTTCGATGTAGAGTAAATATGGGAATTACCAAAGTTGTTCCTTTTGGAATTGTGTAGTTGCCTAAAGATAGGTTTTAATTTATCAATATTTAATTTATAAATTCGATTCAAGCAAATATTACCTAATTTAATATCTTTAGATGCTTCTCTTGCGATTGTTGGCACGGTCGATATTAATCGCATGGACTCCATAATTACCATATCCATATATTTGAGTTTTGAAAAGTCATCAAAATTGATTGCGTTTCGATTGATGTCACCACAAACTTCAAAAATTTCGTTATAAACTTTGGTTTGCACATCTTTGTAAACAGCCAGTTGTAGTAATAGAAAGCTTAAAGCATTCGCTGTCGTTTCATAACCCTAAGAGCAGAATTTATTCTAATTTTAAGCTACACTTAGCTATAAAAGTGAGTACCTTGGGCATAATATGGTACTGTTTAGAATTATACTGGAAATATAATTGATATCCAAATAACGGAACTTTTGATCAGTAACGGATCTTTATAAATAATAACCGTTACTGATCAAAAGTTGTGACTGATCAAAACTTACACGTGTAAATTTTGATGGAAGTCTTCAATCGAGTGTGTTACCACCGAGCAAGCACTTATTTATTTTTAGTATAAGTTTTAGTTTTATCAAAATAGAGACGGCTTCTATTTTGATTCAATTTTACATATAATTTAGTGTACAGTTCGTGTATGTGCGATAGGCACGCAGCTCGTTTCTTATATTTGATGTACTTCGACTAAGAGACTGACGGGGTTGAAAAAGAAATAAATATTAAACAGGAAGAGAATTAAAGCTTTTATAAAAAAGGCTATTTATAAATTTGCGATGAATTTCATCGAGTGAACAGCTGTGTAATTTTTGTTATGTCAACTATTTTTAATGCGGTATAATACGTGTAAAAAGCGGCTTATAATCAAATTACCAATCACGCCCAACGTTTGAACAATTTTTATAGGTACGTAAGTTTTAATTAAATTTGTCAAACTGATTTCATAAGTATGGGCTTATGAATCCAGTTATCTTGTACTTTTATAGTTAGCCTACCGCCATAATGATAAGGTTAACTTCATCACGTAGTTGTGTATCGGTAAGATCGGAGTTGTTTTTTGTAAAATCCATTAAAAAGTCCAATAATGGTTTTTTGTATTTATTTTTATTAATCGCTTTCACATCAATTCCATTATTGTTGACTGAAGCGTCATACTTTTTTCTTTTCTCAGAAATGACCTAAAATTTAAAAAATTATCACGCTATTAACAATATTGATTTTAGCACCCAAAATACTTTAAGCACTAACATTGTCAGTAAATCCGTGTAGAATATTTCGACATTTGGATACCATTTTATAATCCTGTGTAAATCGATAAAATAGAGCAGGAATCTTGAGTACATTAAAAGCTCTCACCATTATAAGTTGTGCTGCACTAAAATAATTATATTGAATATTAAATTAATTAATTAATTTAAACGGTTTAGTTTTCACTTCCTCAGTGCAGTCCAGAATGGATGATACTTTTTGTTCGTGGCGTAAATTATAGAAATTGACAAGTTTTCAAAATAAATAAATTACGGATTATTATTTGTATCAACTTAGCCGCCACAATACAATACTAATGTCAATTTCCATTAAGGTCACGTAAGACATAGTATGAACAAATGATTACATATACAATCATGCCATTGAATTTTGTAATGAAATAGTGATATGAAAGTCATCTACCAGGAATCGAACTCTGGATTTATGGATTTCTAGCCCATTGTGCTTACCATTATACCACGGATGATTCTGTCAATGATTTTAATAATCTATTCGTTCTTCAGAATCATCCGTGGTATAATGGTAAGCACACTTGACTAGAAATCCAGAGGTCCAGGATTCGAATCTTGTTGGATGAGTTTGTTTTTTCAGATCAATATTTTTTTTATTAAAATAAATTGGGTATTTTATTTGTAAGTGTTGTTTTCCGAGACTAAAAATTGATGCATAGATTTTACCGAGTCTTTATGTTTTGATGTCGGGGGTAGCGGGTGAAAGGTACGAAACTTTAATATTGCGACTGCGGAAATAGTTTAAACGAAATTGATCCTTTATGCTTTAAATTATAACGGTTTTTTTTTTTTAAACCTTCGTACCATAATCACACTTCTTAAACCCCTAGATTTTCACGTACTTGTTTACTACTAATTTTGAAAAGTATTTGTGAATATTTTTCATTAAAAGCATTTCATCGATGGCGAAAGAAATACGGTTAAATTAATGATTTACCTCTCTGTAGCATCAAAAAAGGGAGATTTATGTTCATGTGAGTTAATTTTTGCACCCATAGTTGATCCTAAAACAAAATTTGGCTCTTTGCTCTAATTTTCTTCTCTATATTTTAACGTATTTACCTAAAACTGCATCCAGAGTGGTTCTTGATGAATAATCTAACATGTCAAACGATTTTTCTTTATTTAACTCCAAATCTAATTTTTGTGTTAAAATATCAATCTTTTCCACAAATATTTTAAAATATGATTTTAAAAGAATGGGAACAAATCCTTGGATAATGATACTTCGATGATGTTTCCATTCTGGAACTAAAATAAATATGTTAAATGTTTAGCGAAATTTGTATTATTCCTAGAAATTACTGAAACTTTTTCATACCCTCCGATGTTAAAATCGACTTTCCCATTACAAAGTTCCACAAGTATTTAAGTAAAAATGGTTTTTCTAAACTATTTTCATTTGTTAAAATTTCTTGAGCAATTTTTGCATCTGATGTAATAAATAATGGTATTGGACCTAGCCAAACTCGACATGTTTGGTACTTGGTACACAATGCGATTATATTGTGTGTCGCTTCTGAAAAAGAATTTTCTAAATGAGAATGTTAGAGCATGGATGTGAATATATATATATATATATATATATATATATATATATATATATATATATATATATATATATATATATATGTATATATACTGTTAAACTTCTTAATCCGATAGAGTTTTGGGACGAGAAAGTTTTATTAAATTTAAATATTTACCGGTCTATTTTTTTTTGCTATTTTTGAATAACTCTAACATGTTATTCCTTGCATAGGCAATTTTGCTCAAATTTTTCACGGCAGGGAGAAAAATAGTCCAGGCCATGTGAATTTAAAGCTTTGCTTATAACTATTTTTGTCCCAATTGAGTTAAAATTTAATATTGTTAAATATTATTAAATTTATTATAATATTTAATTAATTATATTGTTCAATTTTATTTTTAAAGTTTTTAGTTAAAAGTACTAATTTATTTTACCTTCGTGGGTTCCAATGAACATTGATGCGTTTCCAATGATTGGGTAAGCCGATGGACCAGGAAGTTTTGACACATAGTAACACATTCGAATATAATTTGAAAAATAAATCCAAATGACAAAGATCACTAAGATTGACAACACTACCGATACAAGAACTTGACTTTGAATACATTTCATTAATAATATTGAAAACATTTTGTTTAATACGTGCCGTAAAAATGTGTCCAATTTTAAGTACCTCCACCTCCTTGGAAATATGTATTTTAATCGAATTGATGGTGTTATTTATATTTATATTAAACTAATTAATGATAGTATCTTAAATTATGTTTATACAGAAACATGGACCTTCTCATGCATCGCATTATTGACTTTTTTATAGGTCAGTAATGAGAAAAATGAGAAGGTCGATGTTTCTGATACGTCAGAGTACAAGATATATTTATTTTGCTTCTAGTATAATAATAGTGGAGTCAATAAGAGTTTTTACCTCAGATTCCGCAGAAACAGAACCAATAGGGAATATGCATGAAATTTTTTTCTCACATTTATTTTCAGAATATGAAAATACTTTAATACTATTTAAAAACGAAATTAAAATCCGACAAATATCAAGGAAGCTATAAGCTTTTAAAGATTATTATCTGTCTCTTTCTTGCAAAAATACTAAAAACGGAGTTTTACGTGTATTTTAAATTGTGAAAGTGTAATATGACGTCACAGAACATATCAAGAGAGCCATCACCCTCTTTGTCTAATCGGGAATTTGAATCATTCATATCTCGCTTATTTTTAAAGTTATTTAAAAAGTAATTTTACCTTGATTTTTCTCAAGTAAACATGCTTCAATTCAAGTGAAAAAAAATTTTCATGCATATTCCCTATTTTAATGATTTTTTTTTTAAATATTTGTTTTTATATATTATTTGAAATCAGAAATATATTGTCGGGCGGACTTACCCTGAGGGTGGACACCACCTTATATCGCTGGTGAAAATTTATAGAGTAATTATATTTAAGCAAAAAAAAAGTGCTATACAGTTTTTCTGCAAAATTTATAGTTATTTGCAGTTGAATTTGCCAAATAATTCGAAAACCTTAAATTTATTCGGAACAAATACAATGAGTGAAAATTAATGTTATAAAAAAACAAATAATTCGGTTTTTAATGTTTCCGTTGGAGTAATATTGAGCATTCGTCTCTGACTAACGGAAAAAATCGAAACTTATTCAGGACTCGCTGAGTTTAAAACAAAAACAAAATTATTTACTCGCACGTTTGACGAAAATATAATTGTTTTTTGAATTGTATCTCATTTTATTTTCAAAACATCAAGTTAAAGTCGTTTAAAAAACCGTCTCAAAGTTCAGTATCATGATGGTCCTTCAATCACAATGCTAAATTGTAATAGCAGTATCTCAGTTTGATTTCATCCTTAAGAGATTTTTTTTTGCATATCTGCTTATCGTTTTGAAGAAAAATACATTTTTTGTAGAGATTTACGATGTTTAAGAAAAATTAAATTGAATTTGATCGAAGAAAAGTAACGATTTTTATATCCGGTATATATAGGGTGTTTTTTTTAGAGGGTGATAACTTTAAATAAATAAATAAAAAAATACAGACGAATTGAGAACCATCCTCCTTTTTGAAGTCGGGTTAAAACTAAAAATACAAAATGATTAATGTTATTCATGAAATTTTTTATTTAGTTTTTTAAGTTCAATGTATGTCATTAATTTTTAACGACTTTTTCGAGCAAATCTTCAATGTTGGCTTCCAGGTCATCGAATGTTGCTGGTTTGTTAGCGTACACCAGTGGCTGAACATATCCCCGAGTGGTGTTAAATCACATGATCTAGGAGCCCAATTAACAGGTCCAAATCGAGATATAATGTTTTCATTAAATATTGTTTTTAACAAATCAATGGATCTATATACGTGCTGTATCCTGTTGAAACCACATTTCGTCTGGATCGATGGTTTCAAACAAAATAACCAAAACCATGTTTTCAAACCAAAAATTGATCATGGTCCCATCACCGTAATGTTGGCTCCAGCATCATTTTTTTAGCAATAAGGACCGATGATACCGCCAACATGCAATCCACATCGAACAGTGACTTTTTCTGCAATGCAATGGTGTTGCCAATATCTGTTCTGGATTTGTCATACTCCAAAATCTACAATTTTGTTTGTTCACAAAAACATTCAGCCAAAAATAAGCTTCTGTAATCGGCGCTTATCGTTTAAAAAAATTGTTAAAAGAAACATTAAAAATAACCATCAAAATCGCTTGTGTTTCTGAGGATTCCGAATTTTCAACGATTTATAGGCTTTATTGATTCCACTATAATTGCTTCAACGTATTTTGAAAGAATTTTCTTTATATGAAAGTAGAGTTACAAATAATATGAAGGTCGTTTTAATTGATTGATACCTTCGCGTTTTAATAATCGACTACAAATCATCACGAAATCAATATGAATATTAATCGTTATAATATTAATTGAATAAAGGATATTAAATTTTCCATTCAAACATACACTTTCCTATAATATTATTATTTGGACAAACTTTTTTATTTTGGACAAACGATAATCATTACAGGTAATAAAGAGTAAAAAAGCAGTACTTTTATATTCTTCAGTGGATAAAAGCAGAACAATTTGTAAACTACTACCCTTTTAGATTATTTACACTATTTTTATTTTCCACTTTAGTTAACTCTTTGAAGAATTATTTGGCGCTTAAATGTATTAAATGTTTTCCGTTGCAAAAAAAAAAACACGTTATAATATTACAGAACGAAAAAGAAAAACAGAATGCCGTTGTGCCTGGGGGTTCGCCTATTTGCTTTTCAATTTTTCCGAAATTTTTCGTCGTTTTAAAAAAAAAGTCGGTGGAGCATAACAACCTGTATAATATGTATAAATAAAATGTCCAGAAAAGTTCCAATCCAGAAAATATAATTTCATATGAAATAAAAATCACGTTTAGTATATGAAAATGTTTCTCTGCCAAAATAAAGGAGCATGCAAATATTATTATAATAAGGATATTTTTAACCCGACTGCAAAAAAGGAGGATGGTTCTCAATTCGTCTGTATTTTTTTTTTTTTTATGTTTGTTACCTCAGAACTCCGTCATTTATGAACCGATCTTGAATTTTTTTTTTTGTTTTAAAGGGTTTGATTCCCGATTGGTCCCATTGTCACCAAATCGCATTCTGATGAGGGGATCTCCGGGAAATTGAGGAAAATCTTCATTTTATATGTGATAACCGATTTCTGCGAAATTTTTTTTTTTTTTTGAAAGGGTATACTCATTCATAATGGGAAAATAAAAAAATTTTTTTTAAAACCGACTTTAAAAAAATTTTTTACAAAAAAAAAACCCGATCCCAAAAAAAAAAATTTTTACAAAAAAAAAACAAAATGCTTGTAAAAAAAACTGAAAATCTGTTATAAAAAAATGCACTAAAAATTACAAAAAAAAAAAAAAGGGTAAAAAAAATATGTTATAAAAAAATTCACTAAAAATTAGTTGGTCGTTTAGTAGGTCTACCCATATTTAGACAAATAAAATCAGTTATAGAACTTCAAAGTCACTAAAAAGCGAGAAATAAAACTTATTTTGACAAAATGGAAACCCGACTTAACAAAAGAAGCACTAAAAAGTAAAAAAATAATTGCATATTCTTGTGCCAATTTTAGTTCACCAAAGCAAAAATTTTTAAATATATATGTACAATTATTGTTACTTTGGGAGGCGGTGTCCAAAAGTTATGTGAATTTATCTATGTTGACACCGCCTCCAAAAATAACAATAATTGTACATATATATTTAAAAATTTTTGCTTTGGTGAACTAAAATTGGCACAAGAATATGCAATTATTTTTTTACTTTTTAGTGCTTCTTTTGTTAAGTCGGGTTTCCATTTTGTCAAAATAAGTTTTATATACGTTCGTTACATTATGAAATATACATTAGTTTGAACTGTCTGACCAGATGGTGTCGCCAAACTAGCGCGAACACAAACAATATCACATAACATGTTGTTTTTATATTTGTGAGAGTGTGTGTTTTAAAATAAATAATTTGTATCACATTGTACGGAAGTGCGTCGGACCACGTTTCAGCATAAACGTCTACCGTACTATGTTTTACGCATATTTTAGCAATTATGCTCATTCACGCAAAATTTCACTAAGATATCATTCAATTTTTGAATGATGCAGTAAAATCCCAATTAGCTTCTTAAACGTTCTCAAAATTTTAACAATATTTCATTGGATGCAAGCAATTTTCGACATTTTAACTCGCTAAACTGTAATACAGCAGGTAGAGAACATGTCACATCCATCCGTATGATGTATTAAGGGTATGTTCCAAAATTTGCTGCCAGCGCTGTGTGTGTTAACGCCATGAATCACACTGCGAACAGCGTTCCAAAATTGCAAGCGCACTGCTACTGCTACTGCAGCCGTGAAAATTGAAACGCGGTTCACAGCACTTACCGCACGCCACTATGTTCAATAATTTCACTGCTTCACCTTTTCAGCGGCAGCAGTCACAGTACAAAATTCATGACGTCATTTTTTTCACAGTACTGCTGCAGCGTGCTGTCATGAATTCGGGAACGCGCGGTAAAGCACTGCCAGCGCTCGCAGCAAATTTTGGAACATACCTAAAGTAGACGCTTAAATGCGATTACCATGTAACCATGTAAAGGGACCAAGTTATCGCATACCAAGAAAATTGATATTCCAGAAAAACAAAAATGTGGAAAGAATATATTTTTCGTTCGTTCTTTTAATCTGTTTGCCGACTAAAGTAATGAAATCTCTTTGGTTCCCTCCCCTCTCATGCGAGGGGGGGGGGGTTAGAACGGTTTTCTTAGATAGTTTCAACCTAAGACTTATGTTCCTACCAAAAATCAACTTTCAAAGACAACTGGGAGTACCCTTGATTATCTATGATGAGCGAGTCACTAATATGCCGATTTTGAGAGTTAAATATGTTGGAAACTATTCGACTCCTTCGCCTTAATCCTTTGTGTAAGCTTATGTCACAATAAAACGACACCGGGTTCACATCACAAGGGTTTTAAAAGTAATGAGATGTTTCATATTAAACCGACATCGAAGGCAGACGAGATTTTATCTACTATCAAGCCTCATGCATGAACGTCCTTAATTTTATTTTGTTTATTGACAAAAATTTGTAAATTATTATAATTTTGTTATGAGTTTATTATACTGTTTTTTTTTTAAAATATTTTTTATTGATTCATGTGGTTTTCTATACGGTAAGAGGTATTTGTGGTATAAATAGACAAATATGGTTGTTCATATTGATTGTTAATGGTTCCCACAGGAACACTTTATTATTTTTGATGTTATTGATCGATTATTATTATCTGTTTTCATCAGCTTACAGTCATTTCTATGTGCAGTGTTTGTTTACTGTGTGTTGCAAAATTATAGTATGTAGTTTTAGAAGTGTGGAAGAGCTCAATTATAAATGATTCATGTAAGCATTGGGTCAAAGATACTTAATTTTTGAAATACGCCCTAACAAGTCTTTCCGCAACTCACTTAAATGAGAAATGTAATTATTTTGATTATAGTCTTGAACACTTCTGATGGCTATATATAGTTATCAAACTATCATAGCCGGTAGTTAGGATCTAAGTTTAAATAGTGAGTGCAGACGAACACCATGTAGTCAATATTGTTAATAATGCAATGTATTAACTATTTTCCGTAGAAATTGACACTGAACTGTAGACCGAGACAGTATAAAGATCAGTGACTAATTCCAGTCGCAATCGAAAACGAAATTGAAATGAAATTACATGAAATAAAACGATGATTTTGTGATAATCACTTTAAATCAATAAATTTTTAAAGTTGATGAATAGAAGTATAGCAAATATCTTGCATATTTCATATTTGATTCGCCGTAATTATACCTGTCGCATAGCAACGGTTTGTTTTTCACGTAGAAATAAGTACTTTTTTTTCCGGAGATTATTACAAAAACGCGATTGTTTTTATTTTTTTGTTTTTGATGGGATTTAACATTTATGCAATTATATTGGTTTAACATAATTATGTATAAGAGGGTTCATTCAAATATCATCAATATCTTATTCATCCACTCTAAAGGTTAATCGGACAGTGCAGTACATTTCAGAATAAACACTCTTTTTGATAGAAATTAAAAATTTGGATCTGTAAATTAATTATTTAAATTTAGATAGCATCTAACAACATCACTAGTAATCGGAATTATGTAATTATTTAATTACTAAAAATAATAAATAATTATTTTGACGATTTGATGAAAATTTTCATGAATTTTTTATCTTTTTAAGATATTTAAAAAATTCTTCGTCAGATTATTTTTTTTTCTAAATTTGACGTAACGTACGAGATTTAATTTATAAAAGTAGAAGTTTTTTACTTTTTAATCTATAGAAGGTGGAGCTACATTATCGAAAATGTATGCGTTCATTCAATATTAGCAAGATGTTAAAATTTTAATTTTTAATGATTAATTAAATAAAAACCCTTCGTCAGATTTTTTTCAAAAAATTATTTTATACGTATGAGTAATTATTAACAAATCAAAAATTCAGATTTTTATCATTACATTGCTGATTTCACCTATACATATGTCCGATCAACCTTAATCATCCAAGAAATGTATCCAGAAAAATATGTTAATATAATTTCATATAAAGTTCTTTGGTGAAGATAATGATTTGAATAATATTTATATTGTGAACGAACCCTACTTCATTTAATCTATGATGAGGGCCATTTGCATTAGTTGTACATTGATTGTTTTTAACGCAAATTCCGTTCACATTAACAAACCATCTAAAATAATCGTCGTAGCAATGAAGAAAACCTTTAGGTACTCCACCGTTCTTTTTTTTTTGTTCTTTTAGGTTAATTTTAAGTTTATTGGTGTATAATTATTTGTTTGAAATACTTATTATTCCATGAAAAAAGTGATTAACATGTTAATCAGTTTATATTATCAATTTTCTTTATCATTTGTAATTCGTATTCAAGATAGATAATCTTAGTGACTTAGAAAACATATTTAAGATGATCGTTTGAAAATTATACATAATCAGAAAACTCCGGTGAGTTTTGTAGGGTTGTTAAATTATCGGAGATTGCATTAGTTTTTCGTATATTGGAAGGAAAATAGCGGCCCACAAATTGTTAGGTCGTGGATTCTTTAACCGAAAGTTATAGTTAAAGACAAAAAAAAACATACAACTAACTTAGTTAATTGCTTAAATTCGCCTTTACATAATTAGTTCATTATTATTACGTATACTGTTTATTTAACTTCGATACACCCACATATGTATATATGCTGGTGTATATACCCAGATAATATATATATATGTAAATAAAATCAACATACACATGCTTCTCTAATAATTCAATAAATGAATTTCAATCGAAGCTGTTTTTCAAACAGGAACTTTGTTTGCTCTTAATTTTTGTAAGAGGTATATTAAGTTTAGTTCCGACTTTGTACGGCTTGATTGATATTCAAGATATAAAATATAAATCTTAAATATTAAATATTCAAGTATAAAATTATAATTATAATATTATAATATTATAATATTCAATTATAAAATTATATAATTATAATATTCAAGTATAAAATTAATTAATTAAAATATTCAAATATAAAATATAAAATATTCAAGGTCATAGAAAAATGTTTTTGCTATAGGTGTTAATAAAATTACCTTATTAGTCCATTTCCACATGTTCGTCCGTCCGTCCGTGTGTAAGCGGTGTGAATGATGAATATTTTAAGTAGTAGAAGCGATGTCAATGACGGAAATCGAAGATATAACAATAAAACTGGAGCGAAGCTGCGGGTATCAACTAGTAAACTATAACTTTATGTTCTAAAAAATTTGCTATATATTCAACTTAGCCAACAGGACTTTGTTGTTAATTTTTCATATTTGTTGTTAATTTTCATTATAGGTTATAAATTATACCGTTAAAGGTTATAAAATATACCGTGAAACTGTCACCAAATTAGCAACCAATAACATATCCTGAGACAATATAAAAGTAATTTTTATAGGAGTGAAGTTAACAACAGTATATTGAATGAAAGTAATTTTAACAAAAGTTTAATTAAATACTGATATGAAAAAATTAACTCGTCAACGAGTAATCGAACCTCGGGCCTCTGGATATCTAGTCCAGCATGCTTACTGCTATACCAAAGACGACTGTGACGTAACAGCCAACGTTTTCATAGCATTTTTATTTTTTATTTTGACAGTATTACTTCTGTCGAAGTTATCAAAAGCATTTCTAATAAAGAATCAATGTTAAATAAATAAAATATTTACTAAAAATCTATACACATACATACATACATCTGGCTATAGGCTTGTGGAGTATGGTATTTGTTTGATGTCATTTAAGAGTGGGCATGTTATGATGCACATTATAATTGATAATATTAATCATTAATCACGTATGTGAATGTATTTCAACAATGGGTTATTACACAATAATAGAAAAAGTAATAATTAACAAAAGTTATTTCAATAAAATTTATTATATTTTAATTTGTTTAATTTTTTATTTATTTGTATTTTTGTCTATTGATCTCTATTTTCTATCGATTTCTAATTGTCAAAGAATAAATTAGTCGAAATATGTATTTATAATACAAAAATTAATCTAGGTATTGGGGCGAATTTGAAATTTTATTTCAAAAACGTAGAGTTCTCATTTATTATCATTTGATAATCTAATATATAAAATATAGGCATATAGTTTTCGTTTCATCGTTGAATAAAAATCAGACTACTGTTTATTTCGATATATAGAGCACGGTAGTGCGCAAGGCGGAGTTTAAGGTTAAACATAAATGAATCATCTTGTGTTAACAATTGTAATATAATAATAATATTTAAAATAAAGAATATTACAAGGTATTAGTTAGAGTTTTATTATTTTAAATACCATATTTATATATATATATATATTTTTTTATATGAAAACTAAAAACGAACAAAATAAACCAGATATTCTTTCTCTCTCTCTCATAATAACAAAGGTACTATGAAACATTTACGATTTTATATGCCATTTTCAACCAAACAGAACTAACTGACTGTAATATAATATAATAATAATATTTGTTATACGTATATAATGAGAAATATGAAATATAATAACTATAAACTTTATAATAATGTGTATATTATATATATAAAGATGGTAGTCGCGAAATCTGTCAAATAGTATAATGGCTAGGTAATACTAACTTCTTTCTCGATGCACTGAGGCTGAACGGGATGCATCTGCGTAGGGTTACCGGATTCATAACCGGGCATTATCCCCTGCGAAAGCATCTGCACACAATGGGACTCCATAACGGGTCCATTATTATGTTCAGATTGTGCGGCTAGTGGGAAGAAATCTCTAGCCACATTGTATTTGTATCTCAAGACCTGATAAGCAAGCTCTTGGCTATTACCAACATATGGGAGAAGCGAATCTCATCGAACTGAAGTAGAAGGGGGAGCACAATGGATCATACGGTCGAAGTGCTATACTTTTTTGACCCCAAGATGGGGTCAAAAGTTTTTCCTAAACTTTGTGGCATTATTCATAAATAAATTGGGAAATTGAAACTAAACTTTTATCTATTTTGTCTAATAAATAATTAATGAATATCAGTTCGTTAGTAGTTACCGTGGTAACTAAGGGAACATGTAGTGTGAAATGAAATTACTTATAGTCAAAGTTCTGTACATTGTTGTAGCGTACTATAGTGAATTTTTTTAATTTATACTCCCTCGAACCCGATCAGAATGTATTTTCAGCATGTAATGAATCTACTCGACTGATGTAGCACTCGCTCGATCGATGTAACACTGATTTCTATTTTGCTCTATTGCACAGTGTTTGGGAAACAGTCAGTAAAAAATGTGTGTATTACAGTATATACACAAAATTTATGTATACATACGTTATATGATTAATCGAAACAGACAAAAGTCTGCTTGCCACATAAGCAGTGTGAGACTACACTCTGCGGTGGGCAATAATTTTGTTTGTGTATGATATGATATTTGAATGTTGATAGCCAAGACATTATTAAACATTATAAAACGAAAGATGAATGATCGTTATTATTTTGGTAAATAGCTGCATCACCAGTTAGAACATTAGAACATTTCAACTTGACTATACAGTTGAAATTAGGTACAGGAATGTCTTCATCATTATTACTCCATATTTCTGATCAAAGATCAATATTCGAATTAGAAGCCACATTATCAATGATATAATTCTTATGGGCTCGTAAGCTTTCTATATTAAATGTTGATATTGATAAACCTCGCCTGGTCTTGATAAAACTCTGAATCGAATGTAAGTAATGTATTTAATGTCAGTCTTTCAAACTTTAATTTGAACGGAAGAAGTGGCGCTGGTTCTGTTCGATCATGATAAATTGTAGAATCATTGATAGGAGGATGCTTTTCTAATGTCAGACCCCAGTTTGTAGTTTTCCAGAAATTTATGTTTTATCTAGTCATCACCACCGGTATGGTCTGAATTTATTTTCTCTTATCATTTACCGTTATATAAACAACAGTAAGTGCAAGTACGGCTCCATTCAATAATAATTGACCATAAACTAAATATAACATATATACGAGCAGCCATTTCATAATAATATATTATATTACATCAATCATTAAAAACGATTTGCCCGTCTAACTCTATGATGATGATAATACTATCAAATAAATAATATCATATCATACTTTTGTAAAGTTGTATAATGTTTTATTACCAACAGAAAAAAAAAAGAAGTCAACAGTTAATTTTTACTGTTGAAATTTTGCGAAAATGCTTTATTATTCATTTGGTAAATAAATAAAAAAAATTCGTTACGCAGGAGATCATCTTACCAAATTTCCTCAGAATGAATACAGAATGAATTTCACTCCTAATGGATTAAAACTGTGACTCCCAGAGAGATTTTACAGACATATGTGTATATATGTCATATATTCTGGTATGGCACCCTCTGGTATGAATAGACAAGTAGTCGACTTGCTTATTTATTTATTTATTATACATAACCATTTGTTTATATCCAATTGAGGCCAATATCAACAATGTCATACTACTTAGCTAAGCAAATATTTGCTAATATAAATACACAACGTCATTTTGCTTAGCTAAGCAAATATTTGTCAACATACTACCAAGACCAACTAATTGGTTTTAACCTGTGTTCGCCATATTACGTTCCACTTTGTCAAGTGTAATACTAGACATATTTTGAAGTTGTTTAATTATTGTACTTATAAATAAAAATACTGTTTTTGTAACTTCGTATTAAATTGTGAATTTGGAATTAAAATCAAGATTGTTTCTTAACACTCGAAAACAACTGGAATTATAACTTTCTATATATTTGTACACTCTCTAGCGGTCACAATTTTAGTTCGATCAAAATAAAATTTTGTATTTGAAATGCTTATGGTCTTTGAAAACCCAAGTTCGCTAATGAGTAGAATCGCTAAAGGGGAAATGGAGACATAGATAAAGACAAAACTACAAAATATAGAATATCTCTCTTAATATTTAGATAAAGCGAAAAATGTAAAAGTAGTAAAGTTAAATTTCCTTTGCCACGTACACTCCCGTTCAAAAAAAATGAACAGACATTTCATAAAACTCCTCACTTTTGTAACTCTCTGTATATTTTTTATTTCTAAAAAAAGATAAGTAGTATATTTTTTAAATGTGAAAAAACAAATGGAAGTTTTATATTTGTTATTTATGTAAACAATTTATGTAAACAAAAACATTTACTACAAGAGTAATCAAAATTGTATGAGACTGATTCGGTTCAGGTCTGTTGGTGTTTTTTTGAACGGGAGTGTACATAGTTATTTAGGATTTTAAATCGTAAATATTAGAATAACAGTAAAAATGAGAAAAACCAAATTGTATTAAAATTAATTTGCTATAACTTTTCTGCTTTTTTACAATATTACGAGAGATATGCCAAATTTTGTGTTTCCCTCCCCCTAAAAACCCTCCAGTTCTCATGTCCGACTCAGTCCACTAACGAACTTGACCTTTCAAATACAAAAATCACCTGTATGTCTAGGCACTTGCACAAACGGATAATTACTGTAGGTAGTAGAATTTCCTTGGTGGCTTTTTAAATGTTTAATTGTTTATAGGATAGCTCCCTGTAAAACAGTATTTCGTTATATTAACTGTAGTATTGCTCAATTTTTATATTACGGTGGTGCATACAAGTAAAATTTAAAGAACAAAACTCAATGCAACAACATAATAAGAACTTCCCGTTACCTCCACCAAATGTATATGTAAATTAAAAAAATTAACTCTTCTTATACATCGCATCTTGGAAAATCAGCTGATAATCTTCAAACGACTTAACATATTTTATCAAAAATAGCTAAGAGTCACCGCAAGAAAACCAGCTATTGATATCGATCCACGCATTTGAGTGCTATGACGCCACAGATAAAACCCACAGACACATAAATGTAGCGGTATCGCTTATTCATTAAATTATTATTATAATTTTGTTCATCATTTTTATCTGTTGCATAACAACTATAACTTCCCTCTATTATCACGGTTGCTTTGAATGTTAACAACCTTGGTAATTTACATATTAAAAATAATAACATTTCATAAATCAAATCAATAATGATCAATTATATTTTTTACATATATTTATTATTTATTTAAATAATAATTATTTAATATAACAATCATTTACCTTTACAACTTCAAACTTATAATACCCCTTTTTGCATTGGGGGTTAAGTTCTGTCTAAAATGTGTAACTTAGAAAATAATATTTCTAAAAACAAATTTGTGAATGGTGTCTGCGAAAGTGAATTTGAAACAAAAGTACTTTTTTTTTGGATGTGTTATTATTCTTAAGTAAACGTTTTATATCACATCGTCAATTACTTTATATGATATTTTGTATATCATGAAAAAACATTCTATGATTATATAAAATAGCAAAGTATGATATAGAAGACTATATAACCTAAAATAATATTTCATTATATACATTTAACCCTTTAGTAACCATTTTGTATCATGAATTATACTTACCTCTAATTCCATCCCTTATAAATTGAAAAAAATCATAACTTAATACATCAATTAATATATATTTTCTTTTGGTTACAGGTAAAATTTCATTTGGCTGTAATTATTATCTAAGAGGGAACGAACATTCACGAATATGAGCTTTTTAATTTGTGTAATTTCAAGTATGGGCTTTTTACATAAAAAACAGGTAAGAATCTACCTAATGACGAGTTATCAGAAAAAGTCAATTATCAACATAAAATAAAACAAAAATTGTATCCTGCTAGTGACATATTCCATTGTGATGGGTATGAATTTTTATCAAACCATCATACCAGGTTGTTATGCTGTATGTTGAAATAGTGAGTGCATGTGAACATCATGTAGTCAGATATTAGTTTATCAAATGATAATTAATGAGAACTGTAGGTTTTTGAAATAAAATTTCAAATATGCCCCAATACCTAAATCAGTTTTTATATTATAAATACGTATGTCAACTACAAAGTGGTCATCATCGGTATAAATTAGCTAGTTGTATTTTCAAATTAACATCAAACTTTGAATAATACTTTCAACTATAAACATAGTTTAATGATTGAATTATAGCAAATTTGCCGCATAGGTCATAGTATCAGTTCCATGAACCTTCGTTTTGCGGTATTTATACTTTCCGCATAGTTAAATGAACGACATGTACTCATTTGTTTAACGGTATCCAAACCGAATAGAAATTTGCATTTACGATTACTTTTGTTTGCCATAGCATAAGAAACTATGGATTGTTTCAACATTTTCTATAATATACACCTTTTCTGGAATTTGAGGGTTAAATTTATACGCTTATGATATCCACACAAAAAAAAAACATAACAAATATAAAAGTACCTACGTATTATTATATACAAAACTACTTCACGTTTTTTTTTTCAGTTGTTTCGTTTATATTTTATTTTACTGTTATTGTTAAACATTTTCTGTTAGTGATAATCATTTTTTCTAAGTAGGATTCACGGACTATACCCGTACTCACTACACATAATATGATGCATGGCATATTTGGTACATCCCACAATACGTTATGCGGTTTTATTCATCCACAAAAAAATGCAAAATGTTTAAAAATAATTTATTTTGTCTTATACGAGTTTTATATTTATTATAGCGATAAATTGCATTGTAGGGAATTTTCGAAAGTTATATTTTTTCGAATTGAATTACTCGATAATTATGTTAGTATATGGGGCAATGCGCTAGACTAAGTTCTGGCCTAACATACGCATTAGTATACAATACGATTCGCGTTGCTTAGGGATTCGCGTTGCTCTTTAGCGAAAATCCCGGAGTCTGACAATATTCTTTGACAACAAATGCTTGGTATGAAAATCATACACATCTTGAATGGTGATCAAAACCTCTGTTTTACCGGATGAGTGCTCTACCTCTAAGCCATCAGATGCTATATAGGTAGAAAACATAGGTTTAATTTTCGTTACATATTATTTACAAATGTTATCAGTTGTTTAATAAAATTTCAAACAGATACCTTGCCAAAAAAATTTCACTTCAATCATTACCAAAATAAGTACAAAGGTTCATTTTTTAAATAATTTAGGCATTGTACATCACTAGAACGTTGAACAAGTTGTAAATTATAAAAAATTATATAGATGTTTGTAAAAGCACAGTTTTTGATATGATATAGGCAACAATAATTACACTTAAATATATTATATTCTCCTAATATAAATGTAAAATGTAATTCGTTCCTTTATCGCACTCAAAGCTTGTCTTTCCCCTTTATTGTAACAGTTTCACTTAAAAAAAAAAAAAAACAATTTTTATACACAATCTCTAGAATATTAGACGTAAATATTGAAAAGATGATTATCCCGACAAACCGTTGCCCAAAAAAAGAAACATCCATGAAATATGCAACATTGATTATTGACATCGAAAGTATAAATAAATATGGGTCAGGGTAGTAATTGCTGTCTCACCCTATACATGTTTTGCATATATGTTGGATATTAAATATGTGAAAACTTTTGTTGTTGTTGTTGTTGTTGTTGTTGTTGTTGTTGTTGGAATTTTCTTTTTATGGCTGTAATAACATGAATATTTGTTTTTTTATTTATTTTTTTTTATATTTCCATAATCAAATTTATTTTTTATGATAATTATTCTTACTAAAATACAGTACATTATTTTAAATTATATACGAATGAATATATTAACCTAGAAACAAAAAAACTTTGCTTGTTTTATTGATGTACGAAACACTCATTAACCTAGTAATTTGTATATATATAATATTAGATTATCAAATGATAATTAATGAGAATTCGAGTTTTTCGCCCCAATATCTACATCGGTTTTTGTATTATAGATACGTATTTCGACTACAAAGTAGTCATCATCAGTATAAATTAGCTAGTCGAAATATTCTCTTTGACAATTAGAAATAGATAGAAAATCGAAATCAATAGACAAAAATAAAAATAAATAAAAACTAAACAAAATAAATTAATATATAAACTATATTTTGACAAAATGGAAACCCGACTTCAAAAATAAAATATTCTATAACAAAAAAATGCACTAAAAAGTAAAAAAATAATTGCATATTCTTGTGCCAATTTTAGTTCACCTAAGCAAAAATTTTTAAATATATATGTACAATTATTGTTATTTTTGGAGGCGGTGTCAGCATAGAGAAATTCACATAATTTTTGGACACCGCCTCCAAAAATAACAATAATTGTACATATATATTTAAAAATTTTTGCTTATGTGAACTAAAATTGGCACAAGAATATGCAATTATTTTTTTACTTTTTAGTGCATTTTTTTGTTATAGAATATTTTATTTTTGAAGTCGGGTTTCCATTTTGTCAAAATATAGTTTATTTCTCGCTTTTTAGTGACTCTAAAGTTCTATAACTAGTTTTATTTATCTAAATATGGGTAGACCTACTTAAACGACACATTTTTTTACCCGGTTTTTTTTTTTTTTTAATTTTAAGAGCATTTTTTTATAACAGATTTTCAATTTTATTTACATGCATTTTGTTTTTTTTTTGTAAAAATTTTTTTTTTTGGGGTCGGTTTTTTTTTGTAAAACTTTTTTTTTACCCGTTTTTTTTTTTTTTTTTTAATTTTAAGAGCATTTTTTTATAACAGATTTTCAATTTTATTTACATGCATTTTGTTTTTTTTTTGTAAAAATTTTTTTTTTTGGGGTCGGTTTTTTTTTTGTAAAAAAATTTTTTGAAGTCGGTTTTTAAAAAAATATTCTTATTTTCCCAATATGAATGAGTATACCCTTTCAAAAAAAAAAAAAAATTTCGCAAAAATCGGTTATCACATATAAAATGAGGATTTTCCTCGATTTTCCGGGGATCCCCTCATCAGAATGCGATTTGGTGCCAATGGGACCAATGGGAAACCAAACCCTTTAAAACAAAAAAAAAAAATTCAAAATCGGTTCATAAATGTTGGAGTTCTGAGGTGACACACATAAAAAAAAAAAAAAAAAAAAAAAAAAAAAAAAAAAAAAAAAAAAAAAAAATACAGACGAATTGAGAACCATCCTCCTTTTTTGAAGTCGGGTTAAAAATAAATTTTATTGAAATTACGCTTGTTAAAATTACTTTCATTCAATTTACTCTTGATAACATCACTCTTATTAAAATTACTCTTATATTGTCTCAGGATATGTTATTCGTTGCTAATTTGGTGACAGTTTCAAGATGATTCTTGGTTGTGCCTTGATTATATATGTTTGGCTGACGTTAACTCTATTCTTAGATCGCTCTTGATTGGTGCTAAGTTATGCGTTGCCCAGTAAACGGCTTTATATAGTTTGACATCTTTAGAAAGAGACGGACATATTGACGATTAATTTTTCCGTAAAATTTTAATTTAACCTGAATTTGGAACCGGTCCGTTGTCTAAATTCATAATATTTCGTTTGAATTTCTGAATGTAAATGCTTTCGTATGCATCCAGCTCTGAAGGATTCTGTACTGTCTTTACCAGTTTTAAATTGGATTTGTTGATTTTATGGTCATTCTCTATAATATGAGCTGCTACACGGAATTTTTCTAACCTGCCGTATTTCATATGAGCCACATGTTTTTTGAATCGGGTTATTGCATTTAATAGGACTGAGCATACAAAAGAGGGGATGAATACGAAAACAAATTCTGTCTCATATTGAATAATGAAGACTTACGAAAAGAGCTTTTGAGAGATTTTTGAATGGTTGGTGCGCCTTACTAAAGTACTTTGGGGTAAAAAATTAGTGGTCACTTTCTTAAAATTTTGTACTTGGGAAAATGTTTTGAATACAAGCTATTATTTTTTATATTTTTCGAAAATAAAATTTATAAGACACAAATCATCTATTATAGAATTTTGGAAAGAGATCGCTACTTTTATGGCCATGTGTACCTTGGCTTTTGAAAAGATCCCTTCAGATTTATTACTCTCGAAGCAGAAACGGTTTTGTTTTATTCTAAAAACTGTGTATTTTATCATAAAAGTCGTATCAGTTACATAATTTTTGCTGCACAACATTTTGTGAAATATATTCGACCCAGTATTTAAACTAAGAAAGCAAATATGGACTGAACAAATTTTCAGTCATTGATTCAGTCAATCTTGATTTCATACAAAAACCGAATACAAATTGAAATACCTGATTTTTTTCAATATATTTTCTTAAATAGTCAAGATGGTTCTAAAAACTGTGCCCTTATATAAATTTTAATTTGTCAGACATTGCTGAAAAAAGATAAAATCCCAAATCCAAAATAATATTAAAACTGGTGAATAGGATTTTTGATTCCGATTTATTACAGACCAATGTGTAAGTATATTCGCGAATCATAATACTTCAAGGTAACTTTTTTCTGAACCATATTGTGTATGGAAAGTATGTGGCTTTTATAATTATTGGATATTGTAAAGCAAACTGTAGAAAAGGAATTTTATTTCAAGCAGAAAGGTTTCATTTTCTTTGCATACCTTATACGTTTCCTATAAACTTGGCAAAAAGTATATGCCTTTTTGTTCCTCGAAGAAAATTTTTCCATATATATATATATATATATATATATATATACATAGAAAAAAAACCCCACGTTTACTAACGTAATATAATAAGAAGCTGGATATAAAACATAAATACAAAAGCATTTTTTTACTCGGTAAAGCACACGACAATATCTTACTTGTTGTGTATACATTGAAGTTGTACCTGGTTCGAAATGAAAAAAATAACCCACGGGAGCTTTTACAATGTACGGGAGCTTTTACAATGAGTCAGAATTAGCTTTGTTGAGAGGATGGGTTAGTTTTATTCTTCATGGTATACACAGTTATTTTATTGTGTACGGAAAAAGCAGGCGATGCCCGAGCTTCAAAAATTCTTTTAGGAAATTTATGTCAAATAATTATTTTTTTACATTTTAGCGAATTTCCTTTAAGGAAATACAGCTATTGGTCTCGTACCGTCTTCAAAATTTTGCAAAAATTTCTTCAAATGTTCATCGATTTTACCTAATAGATGTCGAAAATCACCATCTGTAAAATCTATATATATATATATATATATATATATCTATGGACATATAATCGTTCTAGCGGTCACAATTTTAATCTGATTGGAATGAAATTTGGGATTTGAGTCACTTTTGGTATTCAAAAAGTCAAAAGGTAAAATCGGACAAGAAGAAAGGGGTGTTTAGAGGGAGGGGGAAAAACAAAATTTGATACATCTCCCTTAATATTCGAAAAATCGTAAAATTTTTGAGAAGTAAAGTTGTTGGTACTATGTTTTAGTGTAATTTTGTTTCTTATCATTTTTTCTATTACACTAATATTTACAGAAATATTGACGGTTTAAGATTGAAAATTAAATTCCTGAATATATCTGTACACATTAGAGTTTGAGCAAAAATGATAAGGTGAGGAATTGTAGCAAATTTGATTTTCTACTACTTTATTACTTACGCATTTTTCGATTGTTCTAATATTAAGAAAGATATTTTATATTTTGTTTTCTTCTTTCTTTATAAGTATCTTCAAGTCAACAAACTCTTGAATGAAAACAATGATGTCTTTCTTAGAGTATCATATTTTGAAGAAATCATATTTACTTGGTTCAAGAAATTTCTTCTTCCAGTGTAGATTTTTTTCATTCAATGCGAAACAAAAAGGAATCGTAATTGAAAATATAAAAGATCTATAGGAGGTAAATAATCGATCTTGTTTGACCTACATATTTAATCTAGGCCAGCAATCTAGATGTCATGTGGATATCTGTGACACAAATAAATAAAAATTTAAGAAATTTTTAAAATTCATAAAATGAACAACAAATACATAAAAAATATTTGCTTTATGGTTTATAACCTAATATAATATATCCTGTATAAAACATTTATTATTGGTGAGAGTTGTGTACCTTCAGGAATCGTATCCTAGGTGGCACCTCCACCTACTACTATTTATACATCAGCTACTTTTTTTATAGGACAGGATAAAGATGCACAGTCTGTTTGATTAAAACTATTACAATGGTATTGTCCTGGTAAATCGCACGACGATGGGTATATGGTCTTGTACATAGATTCGTCCAACAAAACAAGTGGATCTAACTAAACTAACTGAATTAATTGTTTAAATACCCGGTAGATATTGAGTTTATGAAAACATGATTCAAACAAAAGTTGTTTATTTTTTCAAAAAGTATCATTTTTCGTCTTTAAAATTTTGTTCTATCTCTTGTAATAGATTAACGAAAACATTTACATTTTTATATGCGAAGCGAACAAGTATATGAGGTACATTCAAGTAAAAAAAGTACGGTTTACAATATCAATCTATTTCATCAAATTAATTCATGTTCTGAGCTGAAAATTTTTAACACGATTACTACCCAATAATACACGACTTTTGACTGTATACGAGGTACATTCAAGTAAAAAAACTATTGTCTACAAACTCCGTCTATTCATACAATTGATGTGTGTTATGAGCTGAAACTTTTTAACACGATTACTGCAAGACAACTACCTGAAAATAATGGAATTAAATTTATTTTTTAAACAAGCTTTTATTTAATGAAAAAAAAGTAAAAAATTAATTTTTCCACCGAATCACTGATACCGTCACTTAGATAGATAGATAGATAGGCTGCCCTGGACGGGCTACACTTCGACCATAAGGTCCATTGTAATGCGTAACGATGTGAGGATGTGAGTTGAGTGGAAGGAATTTTAGTGTATAGACTAGGAATTGGTAGGATATGCGGCTGCAGCCGACTATGATACGAACTATGCCGATATTCATCTGTAGTTCGTGAAGGAAACTGCAGAAAACCTTCTCAAGCATTGCCGGTTACTTCGTTCTTATCCATACGCCGCCAGTTTAGTCAATTAACCGCCCTTTTTTTCTCTTTAATAATCGACAAAATGCTGATGTCGGGATTCGAACCCATAACCTCCCAGTTTCCGAGTATGCATAGGTAGAGGTAGATTGTAAAGGCTGCCCTGGACGGGCTACACTTCGACCATAAGGTCCATTGTGATGCCTTAGGATGTGAGGATGTGAGTGAAGTGGAAGGAATTTGTGAGTAGACTAAGAATTGGTAGGATATGCGGCTGCAGCCGACTATGATAGGAACTATGCCGATATTCATCTGGAGTTCGTGAAGGAAACTGCAGAAAACCTTCTCAAGCATAGCCGGTTACTTCGTTCTTGTCCATACGCCGACAGTTTAGTCAATCAACCGCCCCTTTTTTTTTTTTTTTTTTTATAATTGACAAACTGCCGGTGTCGGGATTCGAACCCATAACCTCCCAGTTTCCAAGTACTGCATACTGCGCAGACATGACGCCTTAAACCGCTCGGCTACTTGACTGGTATGCATAGGTACTGCGCAGATATAACGCCTTAGACCGCTCGGCCACTTGGACTGGTGATATAGTTCCTTAGTCAAAATAAAAGTATAGATTGCTCGTAAGAGATTAAGCGCCCGAAGCATTTGTTTCAAGTCACATGTTAGTAATGATGCGCGTTACATTTTTCTAAAGAACTGTGCACCAATTTTCCACACTATGCTGTAGTTTCCTATGTGGGATATCGACCGAAATGAACAACATGGTATATTTTCCCATGTATAAAAAGGTATATGAAGGTTATTGTAGATATCCTCCTCGTATACCGTCTGTTTTGGAATGCTTTGCTAACAGAGAATCAATGTTCAATACTATTTACTATAATAACTACACAATGCTTCATAAAGAAATATAAATAGTGGGGGTACTCTGTAGTCTGTAGTATGTGTGTGTGCATACGTAACAAATAATAATTAATTTATACATCATTAAATCCCCACTCTTGAATGACATCAATCAAACATCATACCACAAGTAAGTAGTATAAGTATGTAAAATGATAAATAAGTACGTGTGTGTATGTATGGTTTTATAGTAAATATTTTATTTATTTATTTAACATTGATTCCCTATCAGAAATGCTTTTAAAACCAGAGTGTATATGGATGACGCTATTCAACGTCGTTTCTTGTTGAATAGCGTCATCATACAGTTGTTGTGTGTTGTGTAAGACACACACCCACTCGCAGTCAT
This sequence comes from Nineta flava, assembly GCA_963920215.1. NCBI lineage: Eukaryota > Metazoa > Arthropoda > Insecta > Neuroptera > Chrysopidae > Nineta > Nineta flava. The sequence continues at coordinate 142,325,084 of OY986040.1, forward strand.
ACATACACCCCCCCCCCCCCCACGACTCGACGTGACGCTATAAACATAACCACGTTTACTACAACCATTTTATTTTTATATTTTATTACAACATATCACTTGTTTTGATTTTTCACCTGTGTGTTGTTGTTGGATCCTTAACTTACCACCAACCAACCACCACCACCATAAATATCATCGGATGGATACTTTTCTTGTTTCCGATGTCCGATCGTCGATGTGCAATGTTCTCTCAAAAAGTTCTAGGAAGTAACAAATTTGCAAGATGGTAAATCATCCTTACAAAAAGCTACAGCATGTATGCAAGTGATCAACAATAGACTTTAATGCATCCAAGAGGCTGTTTCTAGATGCACTCAACCTGAGCAGGATACCATTTCGAAACACAGGGGCATCTACAAAAGCATCTGCGCACAATAGGACTCCACAATGGATCCATTATGTGCAGACTGTGTGGTGGCAAGGAAGAAGAAACATCCACATCATCTTTAAATGCGAATCTCTTGGTTACAGCAGTTACAAGATATTCGGTGCATTTCACCCCAAATATATGAACCTTCAGGAAAACATGTTAAGCAAGCTCCTGGCTATTGTCCAGATATAGGAGAAGCGAATCTCGTCAGACTAACATAGTAGCGCAATACTTTTATACCCGAAGATATATATATATATATATATATATATATATATATATATATATATATATATATATATATATATATATATATATATATATATATATACAAAAAGCTGCATTTTGCAATGCGATATATACCGTACGTTTAGTTTACATCTTCCCATAGCAGATCTCCCACGAGTATGAGAGAGTACATATGTATACATTAAGCAATGTGTTTGAGAAGCAGGTCTTATGTGTTTTGTTGTGTTGTTGTGTGAGACAATCACCAATCACTCGAACAGTTATGAATATTATTAACTGTTTTGAAAAATATGTTTGTTTATCAAACCTATAAGACCTCCTTCTCATACACATTGCTTAATGTATACATATGTACTCTCTCATACTCGTGGGAGATCTACTATGCGAAGATGTAAACTAAACGGTAGGTATATTACTTTATACTCTTTTAACTGTAGTATATAATTGATTTGTCTCTTATTCCTTCGGTTTTCGAAATTTAGGTTCGTATAAATTATGTTCATTATAAATATACTAACAATTTTTATTCGAAACATTCTCCCAAAAATCGAATGAATAAGGTGCCAATCAAATAGAAAATTTTGAAAAAAAGAACGATACTTTTGTATCCCTTACATAATATGCTATATTTCCCTACCCATTCATATATATTCCTACTTACTCATATACATTCATGACTCATATTACTGTTATTTACATTTATTTTAATTCAAAAGTTGTAATATTCATTTTTTTGGAGGTTATGAAAGAAATGCGATCTGATACGAGAAAACGTATAAGAATATTTGATATGTAGCCTGGCAAATAGACCTTTCTTGGTCTTTTTTTTATCAATCCCTAAAGTACAAGAAACTTGGATGTGGACTAGGAATTGGTACGTTGTGCAACTGCAGCCGAATTTGGAAATATTCACAAGCATGGGGTACTTTCGATCTTGCCTATACGCCGACATTTTTGGTCAATTAACCGTCCCATTATTTTTTTTTAAATTAATTTAATTGACAAAATGCCAACGTTGGGAATGGAACCAGCAACCTCCCATAAGTAGAGCGTCTTGAACAACTCGTCCACACGGATTTGTTTTTCTATGGTAGATTTTACGTTTTTTCACAACGAAAGCATACATTTGGATTAACAAAAAAGTGTTATTTTGATTTTTCAACAGGATTTTCATTTTCGTCTAACTATATAGTTCTGTGGATTTGTGTGAACCAACAATATGATGAAGAATCCACCCATCCACATCATGATTCAACCTAAAACACTTATTGTATCTATTGTAGATATGGATGATGGTATTGGATTTATAATCATATTTATATTAATGATATTCGACAATAAATCATAAAACGTGACATACAAATTTTTATATATTTTATTTATTTGCTGTTTGTGTCTCTTTGAAATATATTTATTTATATTTTTGTTAGGGGGTTCTATAAATATTTTCTGTCTTAAAAATAGCGGAAACAGATAATAGTAAACTATTTCAGATACATTCATCTAGAATTATTGGCGTCAGTTTTGTAAATAACTATCAAAACAATTAATTTTAATAAAAACAAAAAGTTTCCACTTATTAGCGTTTCTACTCGGCCTTACGTACTACCGTGCTCTAGATATACTTTATTCATTTTGTCCAAAATCTTGACATCTACGCTAATATATACTTTATACATATTTGTCCAAAATCTTACACTCATCTCACTAGTGACATGTTGACATCATCGCTAATATATACTTTATATATCTTAGTCCAAAATCTTACACTCATCTCACCAGTGACATGTTGACATCATCGCTAATATATACTTTATATATCTTAGTCCAAAATCTTACACTCATCTCACCAGTGACATGTTGACATCTACGCTAATATATACTTTATATATATTTGTCCAAAATCTTACACTCATCTCACTGGTGACATGTTGACATCTACGCTAATATATACTTTATACATATTTGTCCAAAATCTTACACTCATCTCACTAGTGACATGTTGATATCTACGCTAATATATACTTTATATATATTTGTCCAAAATCTTACACTCATCTCACTAGTGACATGTTGACATCATCGCTAATATATACTTTATATATATCTTAGTCCAAAATCTTACACTCATCTCACTAGTGACATGTTGACATCTACGCAAATATATACTTTATACATATTTGTCCAAAATCTTACACTCATCTCACTAGTGACATGTTGACATCATCGCTAATATATACTTTATATATCTTAGTCCAAAATCTTATACTCATCTCACTAGTGACATGTTGACATCTACGCTAATATATACTTTATATATATTTGTCCAAAATCTTACACTCATCTCACTAGTGACATGTTGACAACTACGCTAATATATACTTTATATATATTTGTCCAAAACTTTACACTCATCTCACTGTTAAGCAGAAAAATTTTTAAAGTCATAAATTGAAAAAATAAAATATTGATTATATATTTTTCAATTGGGGTAATACCCATAAAGGCATTTATACCAGCAGCCATAAAAAGTATATATACTCTCGTATGTATATATTCCAGAATAATGGCTTCACTGATTTTAAAAAAAAAAAGGAGAAAAAACGTCTATATGAAAAATATTGCATATATAAAAAAAACGAATAATTTTTTTACGCTTCGATTTATAAACTTAAACATAAATTTTGATGCCTATTATATAAACTAATATATTCCATATAATATTATAAATGAATGTGCTAATTAAATGTAGTGTAAGAATCCAGTGAAACGAAGCTAAAGGAGACTGAACATATTACGTATTGTACGTACACTCCTCTGAAATAAAATTGAATCAAACTGAATGGAAAAATTTCCCAATGTATTTTTTTATTGGTATCTATAATGGACGTTCCAATCAGTCCAAGTAGCCGAGCGGTCTAAGGTGTTATGTCTGCGCAGTATGCATACTTGGAAACTGGGAGGTTATGGGTTCCAATCCCGACATCGGCAGATTGTCAATTATTAAAGAAAAAAAAATGGGCGGTTAATTGACTAAACTGTCGGCGTATGGACAAGATCGAAGCAACCGGCTATGCTTGAGAAGGTTTTCTGCCGTTTCCTTCACGAAATCCAGATGAATATCGGCTTAGTTCCTAGAATGATAACTTTGATATTAATTATCTCGCGGTCTAAACTGTACTATTATATACTAGAAAGACAAAGCCATCAATAATTAGTTTTGGGATTAAAAAGATTTAGTGTATCAAATAAATATATTAAACTTTCTATACATAAACTATCAAAATCTTTGACTTTACTGAGAGTCATTATTCAGATAGATTCAATCTTTTTGCAGGGGAGTGTACACACACGGTGGCTCTGTGCTATAACGCTATTTATATATGACGTATGATGTTCAGTTTAACACAAAAATAGGCTGCAGATTGAACGAGAAAATAGATTGTGGGTATAGTGAAGCCGCCTGCTTTGTATGAGACAAGTATGAGAAATTATAAATGTCTACCAGGTTTTCCTATAACTGTAGGCATTTCACTTCATCTGTGTATATAATTCAACATATTTTCTATAGTATTTTATGTATACATCTACCGTGTCGTTTGAATTGAATGGGGCCACTATGGATAAGATACCAATAATAAGAAAATCTGCTGTGATGTACTATGGACAACAAAGTTTCGGTTTTTTCGAAAAAGTTCTTCGTAATTCAAACATTTTTTGAACAATTAAACTAAGTCCATTTTCTCCGATCAATATTTTTAACTGTTGCAAAGTTGGGACTAAACTTATAATGAGTCCAATATACTATAAAGCTAGAAGTGAAGCTGACTGACTGACTTATCTATACAAACTCTAAGGCACTTCTAGGCATGATTGAAAGATGCGGTTTTTTGCATTCGATGCGAAATTTCTTTGTAATCGACGAGAAAAATCGGAAAACTTCAGGTTTTTCATTGCAAACCTTTTCGAGAAGAGTAGTTTGGAAACGGAACTATTTGCCAAAAATAACTTAGAAAAGGGAAGAGAGTTTACAGAAATTTCAATACGGGAAGCATTTTCTTTAGAAAATTCTTCGGTCTACTTAAGTTCATATCGAAAAAGTCCTGGGAAGAATGAGGAAAGACAAAAAGAGAAAAACGACTAACTCATCTTTTGGTTTCTCAATAATATCTCGAAAACGGTTTTTATAGTTTTTTAAATACACTAAAGTATAAAAATAAAAGAATATTGAATTTCTTCAAATAAGGTGAAACCACAACGTACGACTTTATGTCATATAACTCTTTTGACGTCTCGGCTGGCTGTTTTCGAGATATATATGAAAAACAATGCCTCTCCTTTTCACTAATCTAAACATAGCTCCGTGAATACTTCGAAGGTCGACGAGTCGAGGACGGTATTTAGAACATAGTTTGGAACCCGTCCGTTCATTGCTTTTGAACTAAGTATAAATTTGTCGTGTACATAATTTCTATGAGAGAATGTACTACGAGAATAATCGACATACGAGTTAACGATCGATATGATACGAGTAAGTGAGTATATTACGTATACATACAGGGTGAATCAAAAGTCATGGAGTTTTTTGAAAGGGTGAACAGGGAATGAATTTCTAAAATGAAAAATCCTTGGATATTTTTGCACCTGACCCACCGTTGTTTACATATTAATTAAATAAAGTAACCAATTGGAGATGCGCGTTAATGGAATCAGAAATGGTGAATATTAATATTAATATTCTTGCATATCGTAAATTTCTGATATAAAAACTATACCAGATTTGAAACACATAAGATTGAATCGCTCTACGGTAGTGGAGGGGAGAGCTCACTCTCTTCACGTATTTTTGCTGCCGCTGCGTTTATTCCGCACCATTTCTTATTCCGTTAACGGGCGCTTCTCTAATTGGTTGCTTTATTTAATTAATATCTAATTAACTAATTAACGGTGGGTCAGGTGCAAAAACGTCGAAGGACTTTTCATCTTAGAATTTCATTCCTTATCCACCCTTTCGTAAAACTCCATGACTTTTGACTCATCCTGTATATAGTAGTCAGTTGTGTTGAATGGCCTTAAACATAAAACAAAAAAGCTCTCAATAAACCAAACCAACCATCCACAATATATATAATACTTCTTGATTCACTCAAACTCTATAATATAACGTATTATACTATACCGTATGTGTTGGAAAGCCTTGTTAATAGAGAATCAATGTTAAATGTTATTTACTCTAATAACTATACACAATATGCTTAATAAAGAAATAAAAATAGTGGGGGGTACTCTTTAGAGTGTCTGTTGTGTATGCTTGTTGGACTGTTTTGTACTGCATTAACATGTAATGAGAGTGGGTTAAATATGTTCATTGTTGTCTTCTTAAGTTTAGCATTACTCATAACAATTGAAAATGTGGAATGTTTGAAAATAAATGATAGAATTCTATTAACGCTATAACATAAAACAACAATCCACACAAATTAAAAGAAAATAAAACACCAAAATGAAAAAAATAAATAGAATTCCGACAAAAAAAAAACGGTTCACCCAATATTCCAATCCAGACATTCAGTTTCAATATGTATGTGCATGTATGGTTTTATAGTAAATATTTTATTTCTTTATTTAACATTGATTCTCTACGAGAAATGCTTTTGAAAACGGTCTGTATATCTGAACATTCTCAACTTCACGTCACAAATTTATATAATATTTACGGTATAGATGTTAGTTCTGTGATCAATTAAACACAGTTGTGTCACTATTGACTATAGTCCCTACCATAGTAAGAATAGGCATTTTGTTTTATACATAACTGAGAAAATTGTTGTACAGGGAGTTTCATGACAATCATAGGGGACGTTCATGTGATACGGCAAATGAGTATTCACTTTAATAAAATTTATTTAGGATTTTAAAAAAGTTGTAAAGTATATCAATAATAATCTTTCAACAATTTATAACCTTTTTTTATTTGTCCTAAATATTTAAAAAAATATTTATTATAAAATATCAGTAAATGTAAATTAGAAATTGATTTGACTGGATTTGACAGATCTTGATTTGACTGTGTAGATTTTTTTACTGTGCGCTGTTGCCAGTTTTCAAAATATGGTGGCAAAAACAAACCTAACAAAACAGTTTTAATTTTATTAAATAATTAATTCAAACGTTCGTCAACATCATTATTATTTAATACAAATTATATAAACTGCATGTTTCAAAGAAGATTTATAAACATTATTTATTATGGTGCCAACTTTAGTAATATAGTTATTATAATTTTATGTACAAAAAAAATCAATTCCCCGTAAGTCTTTAAGAAAAACTTTTTTTTTAAATTCATTATTTTAAACATTTTTCTGTTTGAATATTAAAAATTTTAATTTCCCACCACTTCTACGAATTGGTAGATTGTGCGACGGCAGCAGACTTTGATCGGAACTATGCCGATATTCATGTAGAGTTTGCCAAAGGAAACTGCAGAAAACCTTCACAAGCATAGCCGTTTACTTATCCGGCCCATTAATTATAATTGACAAACCACCACCATCGGTATTCAAACTCGGAACTTCCCAGTTCCAAGCAGAGTGCGTTAGATCACACGAGGTCTTAGACTGAAAGTGAATTTCAATAAAAGCTTAATTAAATCCACCTTCAAAATGTTAAGTAACTCCCTGTCAAAAACTTATTAAATTTCGTTCTATTTTAGTGAATATTTTCGTTCATCCAATCAACGCCTAAAAGAAATAGAACACAGATTAATTATGAATTTAGTTCTATACATTTATTTACTACTATCTTTGATTTATCTAAAAACTTTCTTTTATAACAAAAATATATATATTTTATGAATTAATTCGAACAGCTCTCAATTTATTTAAATACTTAAAAATATGTTTTTTATGGTGTTTTTTATAAAATATATCTGTGCGATAAATCAGATAAATTTTAAAAACATTATATATAAAATTATATGTTACAATGGAGACGATAAAATCAATCGCTGTTTTTGTAATGCAAATTTTTTAATAGAATAAATTGGTTAAAAACATAAACGTATTGGTTAAACGATTATCTCGCATTCAAAACGGTCAAAAATTCTGAAACTTCCCAGGATTTATTAGAAAACTTTATTTTTAGCCTGTGGAAAAAAATTGAGCAAAATCTGTCGAAAAGTGATTTCATGCTGAAACTACCTTAAGTAAGTGAAAATAACAACTAACTGAGTTAATTGCCTAAATACCGGATATATACAAGCGTATCAATTTTGTATCCCAGATAGATAGATAGATTGTAGCGGCTGCCCTACACTTCGACCATAAGGTCCATTATGATGCCTAAGGATCTGAGGATGTGAGTGGAGTGGAAGGAATTTTTTTGTGAAGACTAGGAATTGGCAGGATGTGCGGCTGCAGACTCTGATAGGAACTATGCCGATATTCATCTGGAGTTCGTGAAGAAAACTGCAGAAAACCTCCACAAGCATAGCCGGTTTTTTGTCTTAATAATTGACAAACTGCCGATGTCGGGATTCGAACCTATATCCTCCCAGTTCCAAGTAGATATAACTTCTCAGACATACAGCAGCCCGGAGATAGTTATGATATGCTAATTCATACTGATGATGACTTATTTGTCGTCGAAATACGTATTGACAAAATACAATTATGTGAATTTTTTTCTATGCATTTGAGCAAAAAATTGATATTTAAATAATAATATGATTCAATCTATTGATACCTTAATTGTGTATAATTTTCAGTAAATGAAACGCCCCTATCTGTAATGATGCTAATTTTAGGGTTTTTTTTATTACTTTCCAAACTTTTTAATAAATAATATATTTAATATTACAAGTTTACAAATCGCTTTTATACAAATATAATATTTTACAAATAATACATTTATTAGTTTGATTAAATAAATGATGATGTTTATCGATACTCATCAATCAAAATTTTATTATAAAAAATAGTTTATTTATATTAAGACATCGGTTATTCAATTTTGTGTATATTAAGGTTGATCGGACACATCGTATTGGTAAAATCGGCAATGTATAGATAAAAATCTGAATTTTTGATATGTTATTAATTAATTGCTAACTCATACGTATAAAATAATTTTTTTTTTTTTAAATCTGACGATGAGTTTTCATGTAATTAATCTTTAAAAATTAGAATTTTAACATGTGAATAGCAAATGTTGAATGAACACATACATTTTCGATAATGTTGCTCCACTTTCTACAGATTAAAAAGTAAAAAACTTCTACATTTATAAATTAAATCTCGTACATTACGTTAAAATTTAAAAAAAAAAATCTGACGAAGAGTTTTTTGTAAATATCTTAATTAAAAAGATAATAAATTCACGAAAATTTTCGTCAAATCTTCAAAGTAATCGTCAAAATACGATTATTTATTTACTTTAGTAATTAAATAATTACATAAATTCGATTACTAGTGATGTTAGTTAGATGCTATCTAAATTTCAATAATTAATTTTCAGATTAAAATTTTTAATTTCTGTTAAAAAGAGTGTTTCTGTTTGTTATGAAATGTACTGTACTTTCCGATCAACCTTAATGTAATAGATATGTTTATTAGAAAATATTTATTATGAACCCATTATATTGTCATCAATAAAAAAAAAAGAAAAACTAAACCTTTTGATAAGAATAAATTTACTTTAAATATAACAGATTATGTACGTTGTTATTTATGTACATAATAAAATTGAAAATTATAGAGGAAATTTATGCTTTAATAAAAATTATAACTTAATAATTTTACCAAATATTTGTTTAATACTAGCTACTACATTCAGGGCTTTTATTCATAATATTATTAGGTGTGTGAATATTTAGAAACTTCAATTAAATTATTATCCTCAGTATATGTGAATATACAAGGTATATTAAGTTTAGTCCCGATTTTGTAATGCTTAAAAATATTAATCCCGGGTTGGTATAAAATATAGGCTGGAGGGAGATAGATAGATGGATTGTATAGACACTTCGACCACAAGGTCCATTGTGATGCCTAATTTTTGTGTATAGACTATGATTTGGTAGGATATGCAGCTGCATAAGGAAACTGCAGAAAACCTTTTCAAGCATAGCCGGTTACTTCGTGTTTGTCCATACGCCGACAGTTTAGTCAATTAACCGCCCCTTTTTTTTTTCATAATTGACAAATTGCCGATGTCGGGATTCAAACCCATAACCTCTCAGTTTCCAAGTAGACATCCTGCGTAGACATAACGCCTTAGACCGCTCGGCTACTTGGACTGGTAATTGTAGGGTTTGTAGTTTATTCAGTTCAAAATTGGTGTTAATCGGATAAAGTCGGGTTCCAGGTTGACATACCTACAACTACACTATCGAATAACTTATTCGACACTTTTAATAGCAACGTGTAAATTACCTATTTCCTTGCAAAATAACATGAGAATAATCAACCAACAATAATTTATGCAAAACAATTCAGCTAAACTTCTGACTGTAAACTGCGGCGGGTAAATAGTAATGCTGTGTGGCGGCTCTAAGTAGTGATATTTTAATTAATTAAAATCATACTTGACATTTTGAATATAACGTGAATATTAACTAACGTTTTTTTCTTTCATACTTTTAAAAACTTGTTGTAATCATAATCAACAGAAACATGTGATTGTAAGTGTGTGCTGTTCACACACGACAAATATGTATTATCGTACGCATACAGGATGTTCCAGAGAAAATAGTACTTATATAATGATTGTTTATAAAAATGTTAAAATTTGGATAGATTTGGCGATGATGAATCCTCAGTGTTGTAATATGAATATGTGGCTTTATTTTATCCACTTAAATGCCCCGTTTTACATGTGTAATAGGTTATGATGTAAAGTTTTTAATCGCATTAAAACTAGTTGATATACCAAAAATTACATGGCTGTTCACATGATGAAATTCCCTTGATCATGTGAACATGCTCCAATATAATAAGAAAGGAAATATCACATAAACGCAAAGAAAGCACTAAGTTACATCTAAAATTGCATCAAATTAGAAGCCGTCTCTAGTTTTATATAGCTAACTAAAAACTTACATTCAGAAATAATAGGCTCAACAATCGACTGAACACTTTCATCAAAATTTACACGTGTAAAAAGGATAAATTACACCGAAGGTATGGGATAAACCAAAAAGCAACTCATAAGGCGAGATCTATTCGATGTCAAAATGGTAATGAAATGTCACTATCACTTATATTTGGATGAAACTTATATTTTGATGGATAATTAAATCTTTTGGAAGATTTATATCTGCTATTTAACATAGTTTTCAAAAATATATAAGCAAATAGCACCCATTTTCTTGAAACATTCTGTCTGTCGGTATACAAAACATACGCTATTATTGTTGTTATACGATTAGGTGACGTTAAATAAATAAATATTAAAAATAAAAACTGTAATTAATACGACATTTACGTCATAAGTTATTTAGTTATGTAAATATTAATTATCGTTAGAAATACCAGGAAAGTATCATAGGGAAAATAAAACAAAATATTAATAGTATTTTATTATTATATACGATATTAATAAAGGATATATAAGCAAACAAACACAGATATATATATATATATATATATATATATATATATATATATATATATATATATATATATATATATATATATTGTTATATATATATATATATTGTTATATATATATATATATATATATATATATATATATATATATATATATATATATATATATATATATATTGTTATGTAATTAAATGCGTATGTAAGCACTCTCTCACTCTCTCTATCTCTCTCTCTCTCTCTTCATCTTTATTTCATTTATAAGCTGGATTAGATTTGTAATTTGTAAAAGGCTTCTAACCTACATGAAAAATTTACACCTACCATATAATTTTTATTTAGATATACTCGGTATATCAGTATATCAGCTGATATATGTGTAAAAAATATATGTTGGTACTCCTTCGCGTTGTTGAAAACAGCTGTCCGTTGTCGTCAGTGTTCCCATTCGTCCCATAACATATCATGCTTATACCAGTCATCTTACATATACTAGCATACAATTTCAAACAACTTTCAAACAGCGCGCCGGTACTCAAGATGCCAACTGAATCATAAAAAAAAACCTTCTGCTGCGGACATGAAAAAAATGCACTTTTTTACGCATATTTTATCAAAAAACTTAACAACCCGATGATCGATCTCCCAAAGCTTTATGGAAAAATATTTCCTTAAAAACAGTCGGAATTGTACATTTTATTTCACCATGCTTTAGAAGATGCATATTCAATTTTTCCAACTTACATAACGATTTTCTCAAAAACGGCATGTTTGAAATGATGTGAACATTGCTCGGGTGCAAGCAAGTGTTAAGGAAAACCCCGAAACTTCCACCAGAGGCGACGTTCTCAGCAGTTGGTGATGTCTAGGCGGTTTTTGCAAAGAATTTTACATACGTTACACCTTCACACCCATATAAGATTCAATTGGTTCACGAGTTAAAACCAAATGATACACAAATACGCATTCATTAAATAAATCATAATGTTACTTATGCGCCATCCTTTATACATATATGAATTAATAATTTTCCAACTGTGTATAAAATCATAATTACTAGAAAAACCTTTTTATTACATGAATTACAAGAATTGTTTCTTATGTTATAAAATTAATGAGCGCACTGCTTATAGGTGGTATGTTTTTGATGTGATTAATATCTGTAATTAAAAAATAGTTAAGTACATGAAATATCATGAAATGGTCAATGCGTATGATTGCGAGATTTTCAACTAGTAATAAATTTTATTTTCTTACATAGGGGAGAAGGGTTGTTCTAAATTACTTTGTAAATCGGGTTTTTTTTTGACTATTGTAATTTTAACAAGAAATGATTTGAATTTAAATTAACAATGTTGTTTTTTTTTTGGTTGCAGGTAAGATATAATTCGTATTGGCTAAAATTAAGACATCTATACGGGAATGAATTGTGAGTATAAGTTTTTCTCCAGAAAAATATACTTTCTAACCCACAGCCGGTATATAAATATATATATATATATATATAATGTATAGATTATATATATATATATATATAGGATATAGATTGACAAAGGTTATAAAAAATTAAACAAATAACAGCGTAGAATACGGGACTCAGGCATGACGGGAAAAACATATCCTAAATAGAATGATAGGTACTAATAAAATATACTTATACTTATAAGTATATATCATTGCTTATATACAATAGCAATGAATATTCATTTAAATTGTTAAATTCTCATTTAAACACACACGGGTAAAAAACTGTCCATACAACTGACTAAAACTGCCCTTTCGCTGCGAAGCAATTCGGGTAAAGGCTATAAATATTCTGAATCTTGTAGTAGCTAGCCATTTAGTAGTCTCAATCTTTACGTAGCTGCCGTGATTGTACTGCCTTAATAACTAAAATGATTTACAATTTCCATAATAATTATTGTCCCTAGTGAAATGATTAACGGTAATAATTTGTCCATTCATTTTCATAGGTTTTATTTGGGTGTGAAAACATCTTATAAAATATTTTCTTTTTCATAAAAAAGAAAATGTGTTTCATTCGGTGTGTGTTTGTGCGTGTGTTGAAGAACTGTGAAAATAAATCATAAATAGAAGAATCATATTTTTTTTCTTCTGTGCGTTAACTAATGTATCAACCGACACAACATAGAGATATTATAGAAAGATCAAATAATAGGCGAAACATATAGAAATGACATACAGATTTATACCAAACACCATAAATGTAAGCGGGAGCAACGAAACACTTGAACGAGAACACCTGAAGCATTTTATCGTTTGTATTTATACAGGATGTCACTCGAAAAATGTTTAGGTAGTTTACAATACATTATTTTGAGAGTAATATTGTTGGTACGATTTTTGAGCTAGCACCGGATATTAAATTACTCAACCCTTCGTTACTACGGGCTAACGAGATTTGGAATAGAAATCTTCTTAAAATCCCTTCCAGAAATTTAAGATTGTACTAAGATTATCACTCACAATATATATAAAAAACAGTAGGTTATTGAAATACAATCTCAAACAGTGCCCCAATTTCTAGATCTCTGCAGAATAATTAAGACTAGTTAATTCATACTGATGATTAACACTTGGTAGTCAAAATACGTATTTATATAATACAAATAATAATGTTCTAGATACTAAGAAAATATTTATAATTTTATTGATATAGAAGCCAATGATTGGGAAATAATTTCAAAAACAAAGGAAAAATGGACGGCCTTATTTTTAGATAAATTCGAAAAATATTAAAATTTAATACTTTTTGGTGCAAAGGAGTATGCATATATGTATGTACACTCCCGTTCATAAAAATTGAACCACCAGCAAGTCACATTCTAAGCGTGTATATTACTAAATATATGTATAGATAGATAGATAGATAGTAGAGGCTGCCCTGGACGGGCTACACTTTGACCATAAGGTGATGTCTAAGGATGTGAGGATAGTGGTAGGATATGCGGCTGCAGCCGACTCTGATAAGAACTATGCCGATATTCATCTGGAGTTCGTGAAGGAATCTGCAGAAAACCTTCTCAAGCATAGCCGGTTACTTCGTTCTTGTCCATACGTCGACAGTCCATAATTGACAAACTGCCGATGTTGGGATTCGAACTCATAACCTCCCAGGTTCCAAGTATACAGACTGCGCAGACATAACGCCTTAGACCGCTCAGCTACTTGGACTGGTAAAATATATGTATACTACATACAATAACACTAAGAATGTTTCAACTGGTTCAATATACATGAACTGGAGTGTATGTTAGGACCTCCTAAGTGTATAAAGAACGATGGCGTCTATCTATTCTATTTTAACCTCCTTAAGTGACGACACTCCTCTATATGATATGTATGTATGTATATATGTATGTATGTAAGGACCTCCTAAGTGTATGAAGTACGATGATGTGTTCTTTCTTGATGTTTCGTGTACCACTTCTTAGGGGACCTCCAACCGTCATCATCGTCATCTCAAGAGCTTCATCATTCACATAATTCTCTAGTGACAAAAGAAAACTTTCTACATCTCTACGTGAACATTTCAATAACTGATTTATCAAGAATCCATCCGTATAAAGATACACACACACACACACAGGCTGTACACACTCACACATACCGTGCAATAGTTTTCCACATACACATGTCGTCGTCTGAGTCGTCTGATGATACCAGTCCACTTTCTGGTGCTAGCAGGCGCAGTCCAACCATACGAAGAACGCTTGAAAATAATCAATGTGTCCTTCTTGACATAACAATATTTTTATTTTTCCATATATGTGTGTGATAAAAATGGAAAACTTGATCTAAATTTGTTTAGACACATATCAAATGTCTGGATTTTTTAGTATTGTTACCTCTATATACAGTGTGTGTTGGACAGCTTTTCCTATAGTGAATCAATGTTAAATATTATTTATTACCGCCTGGCCGTGTGGTACTATATCAAGTCAGTCAGTACACATACAAATAAAGTCAGTCAGTCATCTCATAGCTATACTGTATGCGTATGGTTGTTTGTTTGTCATTTAAGAGTGGGGATTTTGTGATGCACAATGCACATACTTAACTACTAAAGTGTACTCTCATCACATGTGTACTGACTGACTTGATACAGTACCACACGGTCAGGTAGTAATAAATAATATTTAACATTGATTCTCTATAGAAAAAGCTGTCCAAAACACACAGTATAAGTAGAGTATAAAGGTATTGTTTTTGATGCTGAAAATTGATATTTTTATCGAAAAGCTAAATCGGAAATGATCGTTAATTACTCAAGAAGTATTCCGACAGTAAATTAGAAAAAATTAATACGATTATACCGATTTGATAGTAAATAAATACCATTATGTGTGTATATATTCCATTTCAATGTTGATATATGTTGCAGCTATTTGTTAAACTCTGTATATAGAGGTTGTGTCAGTGTTTCACATCAGGTTTAATTTTATGAAAATTTTTCTATGATTTTCTAAGAAAAATAAATTATAAATATTGTGTTATTATTAATAGTTTATATGTGGAGAAAAAAAAAAATTTATCGTTTGGGAATTGAATATGAAGATGAAAATTTTATAAATCGTTTCAGTAGGGTCCATGTTGAGTTGGGTTTTTGGGTATAAGAATTGTCTCACATGGAATGAGGACATATTGTACCTTGCCCAGTATTTTCTTTTGGGGTTACCAGTTGTTGTAATTTCATATGCTATGTTTTGCCTAGAAAGTTTATACTCAGTAAATTTTCTCTTCTATTGAAATTCCAGTTAAGAGAGACACTATCTAGCGTTAAAAACAAAGAACCATTGGAGAATGTAAAGAAACAAGTAAAACATCTTTACTTGTACAATGAATTTATGTATTTTTCATTATAAAAATCGGTTATTTTATTTTATAATGTCTGCCAAAATTGTTGTGTACCGATCTGTAAATATTCAAAAAGAATAAATTTTAATATTAGTTACTAGAATTTTAATATTAGTTACTATTAGTTATCATTTTGGAAGACATTTTTGAATATTTTCATAAAATATTCTAAGGAATGATAAAAATATTAAACCAAAAATATAAATATTTAAAAAAAAAAAGATTAATAACTGCTTGAAATTTTAACTGACAAGTCGAAATGCATCGTAAACTCTATTTTACAGGACGTAAAAATAATTTTGTTTACAACTGTCAAGGATTTCTATTTTTGCAACCGCTCTCATAACTTAATAAGAAAAAATCTGACGTGACTTTGTGGAGATTTCAAAATCTGGATTTTACATTCTCTAATACGATAATATCTATCATATTACGGTATTGATTACTTACTCCTAGCTTGAAAATAGTGATTCTAAATCGAAATATATATTTTGTTGGAAGAAAATAAATTTGGTACATTACTATCAAATAAATTGGTATGATTAAACTCTGTGATCGGTGAAAATTTGTCGTCTATTATTAACAGAACGATAATATAAATAAAAACAATTTTCTCGAACATAACAATATGACTTGAAAGTAAATTGGCATCGTCAAATATCGAAATCGTTTTAAATCGAAACTCAATTCACTAAAATAAAAGAAATTGAATGCAATTTTTTTTGGTTATAAACACGTACAAACAAATTGTTTTGTTTTTTTAAATCTGATCATAAAACGATATACTTTTTTATATACTATTTGGTATTAATAATATATCGGTTAGATCAAATAAAAAAATTCGTTACGAAGGAGCTGCGTCAATTTTGCGAATTTTCTTAGAATACATAAATCACTCTCTCTCTCTATATATATATATATATATATATATATATATATATATATATATATATATATATATATATATATATATATATATATATATATATATATATATATATATATATATATATATACAGTGTGTCTACTTAAGTTGGCTTCATATGGAAAACTTTTTTATTATAAGCTTTACGAAATCCTTTATAAAAATCTCTGCTTTCGAAAATATTATCATTCAGCTATTTACTTTTGACATCAAATGTACAGAGTGTGCAGAAATTGAAAAAGTTCAATAGGAATTTTTTTTTCCACTTCAATTTTAAATTAAATTTTGCAAATCCTACTTATAAAACATATCTTATAAAACGTTATCTGTTATTCTAATTAACCAGTCATCGTACTTCAAATGTTTATTTGCTGATTTGAAACATTTAATGAATGATATGTAACAAAATAATGAATAAGAACATTTATTTTTCAGACATTACAAATACAATTGTTATTGTTGACGTAAGTCACAACAGTTATCTTCAGTTCGTTTTTGCCTCAACGTATCCACCTTCGCGTTCCATACATGTAATTGTTCTTTTACAAAATTCTTTAAATTCACTCCTACATATCTCGGGAGTGATTTCTTGAACCGTTTCCCGTATAATCTGTTCTATATGGTCTACATTTAGAACAAAAATATAAAAAATTTAATTTAAAATTGAAGTGGGTAAAACATTCCTATCGAACTTTTTCAATTTTTAGACACCCTATACATTCGATGTCAAAAGTGAATAGCTGAATATTAATATTTTCGAATGCAGAGATTTTTATAAAGAATAACTTTTTTTGTAAACCTTATAATAAAAAAGTTTTCCATATGGAGCAATTCAAAGACAAAATGTTTTACTGATATTTGTTGATATATCATTAAAATATAAGATTGTCAATTCGTATGCCCGTTTTTACACGTGGAAGTTTTCAATCGCAATAAAAGTAGTTAATATAACTGAGCTTACTTTCCTATGCACATACAGAAATTCACTTAAAATATATCAATCGCATGTTTTGTTAACAGCTATAACTCTCGTCTTGTTTAATATTTCTTTGGTGTTGTGGCTTTCGTGGTGTTGACCTTTATTAATATTATCAAAATAAATTATTAGGACGTATAATTTCTTACGTGTGTACAGAAGTACACACACTTTTTTGAAATCTTGTATTTTAGTTTGAACTCAAAATTATCCTTAAGATTACAGGAAACTTTTCATTATATTCAGATTCTTGACACACCTTGTCTGCATTATTAGGACGTTTAACTTCTTACGTGCGTACATAAGTACACACACTTTTTTAAAATCTTGTATTTTAACTTGAACTCAAAATTATCCAAGATTACAGGAAACTTTTCATTATATTCAGATTCTTGACACACCTAGTCTGCATTATTAGGACGTTTAACTTCTTACGTGCGTACATAAGTACACACACTTTTTTGAAATCTTGTATTTTAGCTTGAACTTAAAATTATTCAAGATTACAGGAAACTTTTCATATATTATATTCAGATTCTTGACACAACTTGTCTGCATTATTAGGACGTTTAACTTCTTACGTGCGTACATAAGTACACACACTCACTATACAAGTAACACCTTACAAAGAAAAAACAATATCGTTTATTGACATTATTTAATTGCCAGAACATTTTTGGGTTGTTTTGCTATATGTAAGCGGCAATTATTTATAATAATAATAATATTAATAATATTATATAAAAGCATCATCAATGACATTTTGACACATCACAAACAAAATGGATTATTGATATTATTATTATGTTTATAAACGATCACTCTTTAAATGAAATGTCATGTTTTACAAGCGAACATATATGTT
The DNA here is from genome assembly GCA_963920215.1 of Nineta flava. NCBI lineage: Eukaryota > Metazoa > Arthropoda > Insecta > Neuroptera > Chrysopidae > Nineta > Nineta flava. Next base: position 142,343,993 of record OY986040.1, read on the forward strand.
TGATGCGTAGCATAACGTAGCAAGCAAGCAAGCGTATTTATCTATCCATCTGTCTAGATAGCTACCTGCGACTGATGTCATATGAGTACCTACATATACATCAATTTCAACGTTTTTATTTATTGGGGGAAAGTTTTTTTTTTATAGAAAAATTGAGGTAAAGTACTTAATAGCATTATTATGATATCAATATTTGTTATGAGAAAAACATACCCATATCTTGGCATGGGAATCGAACCCAAAGACCCCCGACTTTCCACATCAGAGTTATAACAACCGAGTTACCAAAATGCTAATGTTTAGATAGATTACTTAAATGTAAAATTAAGTAAACGCTAGTCACCTCCGTTAGCATAAGATCCATTTTAAGTATTTAAACTCTGATAAATCGAAAAGAAGATAGAATTCAGTCCATGGGCACGTTCAATAATATCTTTCAAACTATTTCAATCCCCCTTTAAATCGGACAATTTAACTTTTTGTACTGGGATGAGGTTTGTTTTGAAATGATTCGTTTTCTATACAAAAGTGCGGAGTTTAAGAAACCCTGTAAATCGGATAGATATGTCAAAATTAAACTTTGTGTTTCTTTAAACTTTTGTTCAAAAGAGTATAAAGAAAACCATTTTTCATGTAAGCGCGTTTACCAATTGAGGGTCTTGATGCAAGAACCAGGTAAGTCTAGATACAAAAATGTTTAGTGAAAGCCAAATATAATTATTAAATAAGGTAGCAGGTAGGTCGACTCTTTAGTTTTAAATATTTAAGCAAAATTCGAATTAAACTATTAATTATTCAACATAGAGTCCGGATATACCTACCCGACTTTTGCACCAACGGTTTAAAATCCGGTACCCAATTTCTATTGACTGTTGATGTTTCTTATACTATTTACCATATACGAGAGGACTGATGATACATTTGTATCCGGTTCTTTCACCAAACGAAACAGCTATATTGTCTACATTAAAACAAATTTGGACTTACCTGGTTTGTGCATTAAGGCCCTCAATTGCACCGGTAAATCTGAAAGGAGCAAAAAACAATATTGTGCCAATTATAAGGTTTAGTTCAAAATAATAGATTTCAATAAATGAATTCCATACTTATAGAAATTTTGATTTAATAAATAAATACCTTTTATTTGATTTGTTTCTAAGTGATATATACAAAAAATATTTACAGGTTTTTCAATACTTAGTCAAATATCATTATTTGTTTTGTTTAGTTGAAATTTACCTCCTGATCGGGCTTCATATACAAGGAAAATCACACAAATTCATGCTAAAAACAAAAATTTTGATTAAAGAACAATTTTATTTCCTTTAAATAATATTTATAACCTTAAATTCTATAAAATCTGAGTATAACCTGTCTTTTGTTAATACAAAATTTCAAAATTAAATGCTAATTATTCCTAATTATTCCTACGATATTGTCAACAATATTGTCAAAGAACATAACGCTCGAGAATTTGGCCAGAGGTATTTAGAAAAGCTATATTAGTAGTAGTTTAAACACTCGCTAAGGGCATTCACTAGAAAACCAAGTGTGGTGATATCATTCACCGTGCAACCACTCGGTAATAGGTCTTAGATTGTCGACAATTGCAACCAAATTTGCGGGCCGGACCGTCATCCCAAATATTTCTTCAGCAATCTAAATATCGATTGCTTCAATATCGGTTAGTGGATTTCTCTAATTTCTTAAAATAAATTTTACTTACAGTATCAGTTCGATTAATAGCATTTATCACAATACGATTTGGATTCTCCATAGTATTTATCTCAGTGTGATTACGATTTTCCATAGTATTTATCACAGAGTGATTTTCATTTGCCACATAAATATCAACATGTTCCATGAGAACACGATCCCATTCACTCGGATCTAAAAACAATTCATCCTCCACAATTTCGTCATTCTCATCGCTGTTAATTCGTACCATAAAACCTTTTCGCACACCATACAACGACCTCAAAACATACACATCCTTCTTATATAACAACTGTTGCGCCGAACGATCATATTGACTGCGCATTATTGATTTTGAATTCGTATCATCAATACTGTGATCAATTCCCAATCCATGTAGAATTTCATGCATTAACGTTTGCATGTAAATTTTCATTAATGGTATGTTTCGCACTTTCTGCGTTTCTTGAACATGATTGTAACTAATTTGAACATCTGATTGTGGTGTACCATTCACGATTTTAAAATATGTCAGAGCTAAATGACGTTGTGGTAATGTTTGATTAAAATTAATCGTCAATTGACACTTGACATTCGAATTTAATAGTAAAAATTTTAATGCTGTATATTTACTGATTTTTGATAAACAATACTCAGCCATACGGCGACTATCTTGAAACGCCACATCTTGTAGTAGAGCTGGATCTTCGATTGTTATATTATTTTCAAAACAAACTCGTATTTCTGTGATATTTTTCCTTAATTCATCCATTGAATCAAATAGATAACGATTTTTATACTCATCGTTGAATTTAATTGGTGTTTTTTTATTGAATAATAATTCATATGGTTTGTAATATGAATTATTTGTGATTACATAACGATCGTTATCAAATGATTGTCCAGTAGTTTGTATGACAGACACTATTGTTGTACACAATAATATGTATAATAATTGCATTGTTCTCTTTTTTGGAAGGATAAAATACTAAACAAATTTTATTAATAATTCTATTTATATAGTTTTTGTAATGTTTATTTAAAAATAGTGGGGAATTCCGATAAATCGAGTCAATAGATTATGAATATTTTTTTAAAAAGAATTATATACAAATGGCTTTTCCATAACGCGATTTATAATTTGTATAGAAAAATAATTAAGGTATAAATTTTGATTTTTTGCACCAATTTTCTAGATCAAAATTTTTTGTATTTTATAAATACGTATTTCGACTACAAAGTAGTCATCATCAGTATGAATTAGCTAATTGTAATGTGCAGATCGTCACCAAATAAGCAACAAGTAACATCTCTTCGGAGAATAGTTACAATTAGCTAATTGCGTTTTTAGCCGATCATAACATTGAATCTTAACCTAGACTTGGTAGCTGTCCTGATGGGAAACCTCTTTGAGATTATCAAGAGGGAAATGACCGACACCAGAAGTTGAGCGAAAAATTGATAATGTTTGGCAATGGCAATCCCCAAATATCAGAATATGAAAATTTACATCAAAGCTATTTCTTAATATAATCCTACCTAGCCTTTCCTGTGGAAAAACTTAATTTATAACTTGACCGGAGAATATTACTCTTTAAACTTTGTATTTATATAATAAATTTTTGGTAGGTATATAGATCTAAATCTGTATTTCAGAGATTTTTTTTTGTTTATGTAAAATAAAAATGGAAAAACCCAATATCTAATACTCAATAATATCTATTATTTTACCCGGAATATATTTTATATACAGGGGTATATTAAGTTTAGGTCCGAGTTTGTAACGGTCGAAAATAGTGATCAGAGAAAAATTTTTTTTATATAGACGTTCTTAAAATGACCTAATTATTCAACACGATAACTCAAAAACGAAAAGAAATATCGAGCTGAAAGTTTTTGTATGTATTCTAGAGTTAAAAAGTAAGGTCAAGTTCGTGAATTGGCAAAATTTTACAGCCCTTCTGTCCGCCAGAAGAGGGGGGGGGGGATATCCATCTTTGAAACAGGTTAAAAAGTAAGGTCAAGTGATGGGAATATCCATCTTTGAAACGGTAATAAATGGACAATAAATTTAAATAAATAAAATTTGTTTTAATAAAAAAACTTTTGTTTGAAACATTTTTTCCATAAACTCAGTATATACCGTGTATTTAAGCAATTAACTCAGTTATTTGTTATTTTTACTTGTATTTTAATTCAATTACAAAATATAATAAGTATTTTAAGATCGACTGTTGATATTAAATTATTAATCGTTGTTCCGTGTTAATTGATTCATTAATTAAAAGATCACACATGGAGTTCAAACTAAACTCTTTATCAACATTATTTTTTGTTTAGCTATAATTTTTTATGTTAATAAAATATTTGAGTACCAATTGTGACTTCTCTCATTTTGTTTTTAATCATACTTACATAGTCCATATACTTATTGTATTTTTTTAAATAGTATTCGTAACTTAGGCTTAAAAATTAGCCTAGTGTAGGCTTTCATCGTAATTCCGATAAGATAATAAACAGTATCGCATTTAAATATTTGAAACAAAAATATCGAACATGCCCTATTCATCCACTGCCAAAAGTAAATTCGTGTATTTAATAATGAAAATTTAGTAGAGTGTTAAACGCGTCTGTACGAATACTACTAAAAGATGGTTTGACTACGGAACCCTAAAACAAGTTGTAAAACGAATTATATACTTACCACTGGTGCAACAATTCATTAATACGTTAAAAACATACATAATATTAATTAGAATCACATAAAATTATTTAAATGAAAAAAAAAATAAATAAAATTTATTTAATTTAAATTAAATTTACGCTTCAAATGACTAAAAACATTACAAACAGAAAAAATTCATTAAACAAATTACAATTTTATACAAATAAATAATTAATTTAATGAATTTACGTATTATTTTGAATGGATGCTGTAATTTATACAATAAAACCTTTGTGGGTAAAATTTGTATTGCATTTGTATCTCGTTATCAAAGTGAAATAGCTTCGAAAAAATTTCAGAAAAAAAAGTTTTGACTCATTTCCAAATTAAAAATTAATCAGATATTTATATAACTAGTGTTATTCTTTCGAAATTAAAAACAAAAACAAATGTAAATAACAACTGAGTTTTTTAAATACCAGGTATATATTGAGTTTATGAAAAAAACTGCATACAAAAGTTAGGTATTTGAAAAAGGAACAATTTTTGTCTTTAAATTTGTTTTCAATCTCTTACGGATTTAAAGATGTTTTTGAACTTTTGTCCTTTTGGCCAAACACGAGCAACTTTAAGCTGTAGACAACACAAAATTTCAGCTCGTTATCTTGTTTCGTTTTTTAGTTTTCGTGTCTACGGTCAGATACACGGACATACAGAAATGTTCTAATTACATCATTTTATATATTGAACCGGTATATTGAGCTGAAATTACAGATGTTTCAGCTGAAATTTTAGTTTATCAAAACAAGTTATTTATTTTTAAATAGAAACATTTTTTGTCTTTAAATTTTTCTCTTATCTCCTTTTTTAAAAGCAATATTTTTTACCCTGAGGGGGGATGTACAGTGCGATTTTGTCTATTCACGAACTTGCCTTGCTTTTTAGCTCCTAAACGGACGGACCGACAAACAGATGATCATGTGGAGATAGTGAATATTTTCAACCGTTACAAAATCTAAACTGAATACATCCTTTTATATATCACATACTCGTATATAATAATAATAATATAGCTCTAATTTAGCCCACTTGCTGGGCAAAGACCTTCCCCAATGAAACCCATGAGTTTCTGCTTTTAGCTTTTGTAGACCATTGTGCACCTGCGTATTTTATAAGTTCGTCACGCCATCTTGTTAGGGGTCGCCTTCTTTTTCGAGTTGACTCATATCGCAACCATATATGGTGAAGCGTAATGTCCAGCGATTGTCTCTTATTCGTGCTACGTGTGCCCAGTCCAATGCCATTTTAGTTTTTTAATGGTGAAGGTTAGATTTTTAATGGTGAAAGTTTATCTAGAGTATGTTTTGAAACTAGTAGATATCAATTTTCAACAAACTTGTTGCTCTCAGAAAAGCAAGAAATTAAAATATATCTTTGAAGTTGACTAATGTTGGGTTTTTATAATATTTAGTAGTGTTTAATATCCTTTAGGTTTAAAATATTCGGTTTAACATCCTTTATCTGTTGAATATAATAATAGTAGGATATTCTCTAAAACACAATTTTAAAATTTGCATATAATTACATAAAATATCAATCAAATATCAAATTTTGTATCATTTGAATAATTATTTGAACATAGACATATTTTAAATGAATTCCTGTAAATTAATTAAAACTACATAAATTGACTTTTATATATATATATAACTATCATATATTGTATTGGATATATGTTGTAGTCAATGAGAATAATCCTTAGTTCAGTTTGACCAATAAATACTTAGGCAAACTGTCAGCCAATAATTGAAATAATTACAGAAAAAATGAGATAATGCATTTCGTACGCCCTTGAAACAACCCTTCTCTTTGATCAATTTTTCCTACTAACGAACATTTTCATCGAACGTAGCTTTTCGATTCCCGAATGTATTTTGCATACTTATTTTTCTTCATTTTCTTCGAAAATTCACGGACCAAGCTATTAGTTTCAAAGACATTTCTTGGAAAAAGCATGAATATTTTGAATTTTGATATTGAAGCGGTAACGCTCCTTAAAACAATTATGCTTTCTTTTAAAAATCATTGCTCCTCAACTATATCCTCCCCAAGTTACCACGGTAATTGTTATAATTACCTTGGTAACTATTAATTCCCCGCCGGAGACCCAAAAATTTAAGATGATAAATGATTATATTTGAATCATTAATTATTATAATATTGAAATTATCTTTATTGAAAATATTGAATGAATGTCTAATTATATTTGTTGATAGTTACCAAGGTAATTTACAATAACAATATCATTCATTCTTCTTGTTTGCCATAACTTTACCTAATGACTGGATTTAAGTCAATAGTAAAGTTAAGTGATAAAGATTATTGACTCCGACATTTATAAATATTTCTATTTTATATAATTTTATTCGATTTATTTATCTATGAAGTAATATGTTATAACTAAATTAATTTCGTTTTGAAAATTAAACTCAATTTTATTATTGATATTATATAAAAATTTATTATTTATATACGAGTATATATATATATATATATATATATATATATATACATATATATATATATATATATATATATATATATATATATATATATATATGTGTATTATATGTATATATGTTTGCGTATATTAATTAATTAGTGACTATGAAATTGATATATAAAACAAGTTTTATCAAATATACTAAAATATTTTTATTAATTTTTGTTTTAATATATATAGTTATTTAATTAATTGGAAAATTGCGAAAAAACTATCGGAAATTATTATTTTTTTAATTTGGTGAAAATTCTATTTTAGTTAACCCACCAAGACACCTTTGTGATTTTTGTATTATTTGATATTTTTTAAATTAATTGTTTGTAGCCTTGAAACGACAATGAGTTTCATGTAATGAGTTTCTGTTTGTATCATTCGAAAACGGATAAATTTCTATCAAAATTGTCTGGCGGTTTGAATAAAGTGCGTAGTAACTCGATTGCTTCAAATTAAAAAAAAATCTGAATACATGGAGATTTTTTGATTTGAAAGTACCTCGTAAGTATTATTGGTTGTTGGGTCTTGCAGTAATCGTTTAAATAAGTTTCAGCTCAAAACCCACATCAACCATAGATAGATAGATTGTAGAGGCTACCCTGGACGGGCTACCCTTCGACCATAAGGTCTATTGTGATGGTTAGGGATGTGAAGATGTTAGTAGAGTGGAAGGAATTTTTGTGATGTAGACTAGGAATTAGTAGGATATGCGGCTGCAACCGACTATGATAGGAACTATGCCGGTCTACATCTGAAGTTCGTGAAAGAAACTGCAGAAAACCTTCTCAAGCATAGCCTGTTACTTCGTTCTTTAGTCAATTAACCGCCGCCTTTTTTTTTCTCAATAATTGACAAACTGTCGATGTCGGGATTCGAACCCATAACCTCTCAGTTGCCAAGTAGGCTTACTGCGCAGCTGGCCACACTAACCATATGAAAAGGCTGAGATTATAGACTAAACTTTTTCGATTGGAATTAATGACCTCGTATACCATCAAGAGTCGTATTATTAAGTAGTTATCTAACAGTAATCGTGTTAAAAAGTTTCTGCTCGGAAAACAATTCAAATATATGAATAGCCTGAGATTGTAGACTATACTTTTATGACTTGAATGTACCTCGTATACTTTTTCGCTTTGATTATATAGAAATATCAATCGTTTCGTTAATCTATTACAATAAATAAACAGTCAATATGTTTTTTTTTACTTCTAGGTTGG